>JAHRHZ010000023.1:18002526-18084346 GCA_024137785.1 Ginglymostoma cirratum | reverse complement strand
TCTGATGCTGCCTGGCCTGCTGTGTTCCTCCAGCTCCACACTGTGTTATATCCACATCCTTCTAGTAATATTTCAACAGTGGCCTAACTAAAGTTCTTTAAAGCTGTAGCATTACTTGTCTATCCTTATATTCAATGTGCCTTCAAATGAAGGCATGCATACTGTAGGCCTTTGTTACTACCTTATCTACCTGCGCTGCCACCTTCAGTGATTTGTGGACCTGCACACCCAGATCCCTCTGCATATCAATACTCCTAAGGGTTCTGCCATTCACTGTATAATTTCAACCTGTACTTGACCTTCCAAAATGTACCACCTCACATTAATCTGGATTAAACTCCATACGTCATTTTTCTGCCCATGCCTCCCACTGATCTATATCTTGCTGTATCCTCTGACAATCCTGCTCACTATCTACAACTCTATCAATCCTTGTATTGTCCGCAAACTTACTAATTAGACCAGCCACATTTTCCTCCAAATCATTTACATAGACCACAAATAGCAGAGGTCCCAGCACCAATCCCTGTGGAACACCACTAGTCACAGCCTTCCATTCTGAAAAGCATCCTTCCATAGCTACCCTCTGCCTCCTATGGCTAAGCCAGTTCTGTACCTATCTTGCCAGCTCACCCCTGATACCATATGACATATCCTTTTGTCCCAGTCTGCCATGAGGCACCTTGTCAAAGGCTTTACTGAAGTCCATGTGGACAACATCAACCACTTTTTCCTTGCCAATCATCTTTTTCACCTCCTCAAAAAATTTGATCCAATTAGTGAGCCACAACCTCCCCAACATAAAACCATGGTGTGTATTGCTAGTAAGTCCATTTGCTTCTAAATGCATGTAGACTTGTTCCTGAGAATCTTTTCCAATAATTTGCCGACCACCGATGTGAATCTACACAGTCCTGTAATTTCCTGAATTATCCCTGCTACCCTTCTTAAACAATGCGACAATATTAGCTATTCTCCAGTCCTCTGGGGCCCCATCTGTGGCCAAAGAGGATACAAAGATGTCTGTCAATGCTCCAGCAATTTGTTCTCTTGTCTCCCTCAATATTCTGGGATAGATCCCATCAGGAACCGGGGACTAACCACCTTAACACTCTTAAGACACACAACAACTCTTCCTTTTTAGTAGCAACTTGGCTTAGAAATTCAACACTCCCTTCTCTGAGACATTCCTCCACCAACTCCTGGTCTTTGGCTAATCCTGACACAAAGTGTTCAGTTAGGACCTCACCTACCCCTTCTGGCTGTTATAGCAATTTGTTAGGTGACCAGGTGTGTGTGTGTGTCGGTCTGTCTGTATGTAGGTGTGTTTGGGGTAGTAGTGACTTACCCTGGATGATTGAATTAAGTGTAGCTACTGTAACTGATTAAAATTAGCAGTAGGTTTATATATGATTGCCTAACAATGCTAAATAAACCAAAAAGTTGGAAACATTTACCTGCACTGCGCAACAGAATAAAGATTTGGACAAAGTCCTGAAGAAGGGTCACTGGACCCGAAGCATCACCGCAGATGATGCCAAGCCTAGTGAGCTTTTCCAGCAATTTCTGACTTTGTTAAAGATTTGAATTATCATTTATACAAAGCAATGACGAGTGATGAAACTGGAGATTCAATTGCAATCTTATCTCCCCAAGTTTTGGCTCCTTTCAGGTTAGAAAGGAGGCAACACAAGTTGACCAAAACACAGCCACATGAACAATTTGTGGCGCTGAGTCAATATGACTGTCTAGAGGGTGCATTATTCCTTGATCAGTTGCTGTCATGTTGGTTGTTAGCTTTGCAGAGCAGGAGGGATGACAGGAATAGTAGGGAGCTAATTGAAACTCAGTGTGAGAAATCATAGTGCTTCAGCAAGGACGAAAAGGCATGAGAGGAAAGACATGCAGTTTGTAATCCTGCCTTTAATGGAGATCTCTTCCTTTCCTCTTATAAAAGAGATTTGTCACCACACAGTCAAGTTGTCTGAATGCTTTCTTTCTATAAAGCTGCACAGTTTTTTTTTAAAGAATTAAAGAATTGTAAAGTAAATGTTCCTCTTAATGCACTTAGATGTAAAAGTTTGAAAAACATGTGGGTCTGGTAAACTGGGGAGAACTCTCCTACTCTTTATCAAAATAATAAAATTCTCCCAAGAGTCACGTTTTGAAAACTCAAATGCCACTGCAGTTTTCTTTCGTACTCAAGTAGGATTATTGAGCTAGGTTCAGGAGTGAAACTTCAACCCTCCGCTGTCTGCTTCAGAGGTCTGATATCAAGCTCCCAATCTGACCTCTTCCCATCCAGTAATCTTTGACATTGGAAATGTTGGAGTCCTCCAGACGAGCTCAGGAACCTCAGTTAAGTGCCACTGAAAATCAACTTCCGCGTCTCGCTCCTCCTGCACGTGCTAGATGTTGTTGTTCTGTATCCTGAAGACAATGGCAAGAAGCTAGTTTCCTTTTCCAGCTAAAAACTCGAAACTAGCTTCATTTAATTATAGACCATGCAACATTATATGGAGAACAGGCACCATTTATGGAAATAATATGTGACATTTGAACGGAAGGACATCATTGATGCCTATCATTGCAAAATATCAAAACGGGTAAGATATCCTCTGTGGTATAGGCTTGGTAAACCACATCCTTGAGTGTTTATGCCACAATAACCTTTACAAAGACAAGCCATTTGAAATATTTTAAGAAGTCTCACTTATTTTTGTGCCTGTGCAGCACATCACAATGATTCCATTCAGGGACTGACATCTTACACTCTGGTTTATGTAGTCATACAGCACAGAAAGAGGACATTCAACCCTTTTGTGCCCCTGCTGGCTCTTTGGAAGAGCTGTCCATTTAATCCTGTTCACCTTGGTCTTTTGCCATAGGTCTGCAACAACAACAACACCAACCTGCATCTATCAAACACCTTTAACAACCAAGGAGTTTTGCAAGGGCTTTACCAGGCAACATTTGATACCAAATCACATCAGAATCAATTCAAGCATAGGTCACCACAAATGCTGTGAATCAGGAGATCAAGGTAAAGACATATGGTAAAGAAAAGGGATTCCAGAGCTTAAGGCTTCATTATGGTGGAGGCACTAACCTACAACAGCATAAAATGTACCAGGAACCTCAATATTTCAGTCATTTTGGACCACTTTGTTCATTGCTAAATTCACAACGTTGTGCAGGGGATAATAGTTAATTTCCCTCCAGGTTGTTGACAGGTCTGGATTGGTTGGGACACACTCACGGTGGAGCCACTTTCTCCTTTTGCCCTAAATCCACTTAACGACGTGACAGAAAGAGTCTTTCTGCTTGTTACACAGGGACTCAAACAATTCTGGTTTAACCTTATGAAACCATATAATATTGTGGTCACTGACCATAGAGATCCTGCCATTTGGAGGTCTAGTGCTCACTACAAAGTACTACCTCCAGGATGAATGATGCACTGTAAAGTAAAGGATACAATTTTAAATTGGATCCAGGAGATAGGGATCAGTGAAAATATATGCATCACCATTGAAGGTGGCAGGTCAGGCTGAGAAGGCAGTTAATAAAACATATCAGATTTTCTGGGCTTTATAAATAGAGGCATGGAGTATAAGACATACAAAGTTAGAGTGAACCTTTATAAAATACTGGTTCAAGTTATGTGGATAGATTGAAGAAACCTGGCCTTTTCTCCTTGGAGAATGGCCTAGTGGTATTATTACTGGACTATCAATCCAGAAGCCCAGGTATTGTTCAGGGGACCTGTGGTCAAATCCTGCCATAGCAGGTGGTGGAATTTGAATTCAATAAAAATCTGGAATTAAGGGTCTAATGATGACTGTGAAACCATAGTCAATTGTCATCTGGCTCATTAACGTCCTTCAGGGGAGGAAACTGCCATCCTTACCTGGTCTGGCCTACATCTGACTCCAGATGCACACCAATATGGTTTACTCTTAACTGCCCACTGGGCAATTAGGGATGGGCAATAAGTGCTCACCTAGCCAGTGATGCCCACATCCCTTGAATGAATTTAAAAAAGGAGGCAAAGAGGAAGGTTGATAGAGGTCTTCCTAAGTGTGAGGATTTGGATAGAGTAGATAGGGAGGAATCGGTCCCGTTGACAGACAGATTGAAAACCAAAGGACACTGATTTAAGGTGTTTAGCACAACAACAGCTTGGGGCAAAACATTTTAATGCAGCAAGAGGATAGGATCTGCCAGACAGTGGAGGAACCCAATTCATTCAAAGCCTTCAACTGAGAAATCTAAAATTATCTGACAAGAAAATATTTGCAGGGCTACTGGAAAAGTTTGGGGGAGTGGAACTAGGCTTTGTTGTTACTTTTGTCCTTGCAAAGGCTAACAATGTCACAATGGACCAAACGGCTTCCTTCTGTGCTGTAATTGTATGGTGCTAAGGCATAGAATTCCTCCTCTTTGACATGTTGAATACGGCAATAGTCTTGAAGTACATCATCAAATCTGGATGGCAAATTCTTCCCATGTGAAATGACATCTGACAAGTCACCAAATTCCCATGTTTCCCATCAGACTGGGATCACTTGGTCTGCTTCTGGGTGGCTGCCCATAAATCCTGGTTGGAAGCACTTCATGGAGGGGATGGAGTGGGTAATGGATTGCTCTGAACTGCCTGTATCTCTTCATTTCTTTCCTTGTCCACACTTGGAGAAGGAACATGTGCTGCCTGTTGGTTCAACAACCAATGGACACCATGCAAACTGGACCATTTGTACACCATGAGATTTAGTATGATTTAAACGTATCAGCTGCCTTTCATTTAGGGTGTAACTCTTTGTTAGATTAACTCCTTGAAAAAAAGTGACTTTTTTTTATGTCATCCAGTCTCATTTTATTGTCAAAAATGCCAACTAGTTGGTAATACTTTGTAATTGTTTGAAATAAAAGAATACTGAGCCGGTCCACTCTCTCAGTTTAATTGCTCTGGTTATTTCAGTGCTGCACCTTAGAGGGGCACTTGCCATACAGACCTTTCCATCAGCAACATTAAATAAACCTTTGTCCTCCCAAATAAATTAGGCACATTTTAGACCTTCAGTAATTTGTCTCTATAGTAACTCACGTTCAGGTGAAGTTCTATGATTTTCCATAATTAGCTCTTGTCCAAGAGCCTGGGCCAATTGACAGCTTGTGAGTACCATGATAATGGTGCCCCCTGATAATAGCATTGTTCCATCTGCACATCAAACCTTTCCAGCAACAGGAAGAATAATGGGCTTTAGCACAATAAATACCATGGTGCTCTCATATTATAATGTATCATTATCTGTGCATGACAGCCAACACTGTGGAGCTAAATAAACTAACATCATGAGTCACATTTATTGACAAAACATCAGGTTCTGACATCTTCAACATGCTATGGACGTGAACTACAATATCTTCAGGAACCCTTCCACTTTCTGCCTGCTTTTCACTTTCAGAAGCTAAATTATTGCACATCAATATGAGGAGCACACTGAAGCAGTTGCAGGGATTCCTTTCATCTACTATTCAATTAACCTATTCAATCTTTTTGTATTTTCTTTACTTACTCGTGGGCTGTGGACATCAATGGCTAGACAGCATTTGTTGTCTATCCCTAATTCCCCTCAAATAGGTGATGGTGTGCTGCCTTCTTGAATCATTGCGGCCCAGGTAGTGTGGGAACACCCATGGTATTGCTTGGGTGGGAGTGTCAGGGCTCTGACTCAGCAAAAGTGAAGGAATGCCAATGTGTGCTTGGAGTGGAACTTGCAAGTGGCGGTATCCAACCCATTTACTATCCTTGTCCTTCCAGAGATCACAAAGTTGGAAAGTATTGTTTGAGGACTTTTACAAATTAAAAGTTGTTTACTGTGGATGATATACAAGACAAAACATTGACCCAGTGATTCTGGGAATGTTTTGGACTCACTGTAGTTAAGTAGTTCTCCCAGAGGCTGTGTACAGTGTCTTTCACTCTGCCTCAGCAGTGATCAGAGGAGACTAAGGTTTTAAACAGACAGCTGATAGTGTCTATGCTACATTGAATGGAATGACCAGCCAAGTCGCCAGTATGAAAAGTGCAGGCAGCGGATTGGGTGGGAAAGACACTGTATTCAGGAATTTCATTAGAAATGTCCAGCATTCTCCTACTCTGCCACGTAACTTCCACTGAAGTTTAATAAAGCCCGGTTGTGTTGAACTTCCTGAGATTTCAGAAATTTCCAGGCGCTTAGTTTATTTTTTAATATCTTCAAAACTAAATTTAGCTCATCTGATTATCAGGAAGCCAACAACCAACTGAACATTTCTAGAGATAAAATCTTTATCTAAAACAGAAATTGCTGGGAAAACTCAGCCGGTCTGGCAGCATCTGTGGAGAAATCAGAGTTAACATTTCATATTCAGTGACCCTTCCTCAGAAAGCTTCCAACGTGCACAGTTTTTCGTTCTTCTTTTTGGGATAAAATCTTTAACAGTTTAAGACTTTCTTTTACCCAGTAGCCAGTTCAATTTTTCATATCAGTTATTGAATCTATCATGGGATTAAACTAGAGTCATTTGCACAGTAATGTTATCTGGAGTGGTTACACGCATACATTTCTTCAAACAGGACTCCAATCACATTGTGTTGAAAATTAGGATACAAGCCTTCAACTGGTTTAAAGAGGCAGAAAATATAGTCTAGATAGGCTATTGAATTTATTACAGTCATAGAGTCATACAACATGGAAACAGACCCTTTGGTCCAACCAATGCATGCTGACCATTATCCCAAACTAACCCAGTCCCACCTGCCCACACTTGGCCCATATCCCTCCAAACATTTCTTATTTATGCACTTATCCGTATGACTTTTAAATGTAACATAACCAACATCCACCACTTCTTCTGGAAGTTCATTCCACACACGAGCCACTCTCTGTGTGAGATAATTACCTCTCCATGTCTTTTTTGAATCTTTCTCCTCTCACCTTAAAAATATGCCCCCATTCTTGAAATCCTCCACCCCAGGGGAAGGACACTTGCCTTACACCTTGTCTATACTCCTCATGATTTTATAAACCTCTACCAGGTAACCCCTCAATTTCCTGCACTCCAGTGAAAAAAAATCCCAGCCTATCTGCTCTCTCCTCTTAACTGAAATCCTCCAGGCCTGGTGCTATCCTGGTAAATCTCTTCTGAACCTTCTCCAGCTTAATACTATCCTTCCTATTACAGGATGACCAGAACTGCACACAGTATTCCAGAAGAGGCCTCAACAACGTCCTGTACAACCTCAACATGACGTCCCAACTCCTATACTCAAAGGTCTGAGCAATGAAGGCAAGCGTGCTAAACTCTTTCTTAGCAACCCTCTCCATATGTGATGCAAACTGCAAAGAATTATGCACCTCAACCTCTAGATCTCTGTGTTTAATAAATATTTTCTTTGATGTGCTACTATTATTCTGTGATGACAATTCAATTTGAAAACGGATCGTTTGACCAAAGCAGTTTTTTGGGCCATTGCTACAAGCACATTGGTGTACCTTTTATTTCTATCAGTTCTCAAAGACGTCCACATCCAAACGCTAACACGTTTACTTTCTCTAAAGACATTCATTGAACTGCATTAGAATTCTTGCTTTGAAGTTAACCAGCTTTCACAGATAAGTACGCAATCATAGAATAATTATTCTGATATTAAATGGTATGCTTATCCCTTGTGACTCTCTGGTCTTTGCCCATAACTGGCATTACCTACCTGTGAATTCACTATGTGACTTTCTGGTCATTTTATTCTGTTTCATTTATCTCCCAGTACCCAAAGTTCTAAAGCATCAATGGCTGCCAGGATATTGCTGGCCTAGAGAAGATCAGCCCTACTTCCTTAGAAACCAAGCATGAGAAGCGAAAGTTTGAATAATAAATAAATGCAGCACCTCTGAGCTTATCACAATAATGACCGCAGTAGCAGAAAGTATGGGAGTACAAAATGAAATGCTTGGCAGCCTTTCCTGGCAGAAAATCAGTCAGCAATGTGCACTACTTCAGAATAGATTTCTTGTAGCTCTGAAAGGTCTGTGAGGCATGCAAATTTTCCCTCTGCTCCACACTATTAACACACTGAGTAGCTATTGCTTTTATCTGTACTGAAATGTTTGCAAAATGTCAGTCGCTCTGGCAACCATGTTATATCTCGTTCTGTGTCAGCACAAGTTTTGTCAGTAATGGATATCCTGCAGATAAAGGGTTGCTTTCCGTGGACTGATCGATTGACTCTTGATGGAGAAAAGGCTTTCATAAAGTTATGGTGCCAATTGATCTGTGATATGTCAATAGGGGGTACAATGAGCTGGACAAGAAAAAAGGTTTGCATAACAGTTTACAGCTGATGATGAGCCTTCATCTATCATCTCAAAGATTTAAGAAGCTATGAAATGTGTCAAAGAACTGAAAGCTCTGCAGGATATCCAGAGAAGAAGAACTCACTTGACATCCTTTCAAAATCCACTACAGTCAAGAAAGAGAATGGTCAAAGGACACATTGTTCGATGATATAAGGTAACTTACATAAGCCATTAAAGCTTGGCCACCTATTATGGGTAAATAGGTCAAAGTCTGTTTTAGCTACAGCAATTTTGGGGACTTTACAGATGATTTGGGGATTCATGGAACTGATTATTTTGTGAAAAACATAATTGGGTGTTCTTTTGCTTTATACATATATTCCTTTATCTTTATGAAAAACCTTACTGAAGACAAAAGACAAAAATGATACTGGATTAACACATGCTATTCACACAACACCTTTAACATAGTATTGTCAACTTTTATTATGAAATATGCTTGTTTTAATTTTGCTTCATTTGACTTTTATTGGACATTGTAAGTTATTGAAAAAAAGGATAATTTTCATTAATTTTACTCAAAAGAGAATTTTGAGTAATTCCAACTGACTCACCATTTCACTTGTGTTCATTGTTGCTGCTTTTACTGCTCAGTTCTCCCAAACAGTTATGTGGAATTGGTGTTTTTATTCATTCTTCACTCTAGTTAGTTTTCTCACTTTTGCTTCCCACCTTATCAATTCTGATTTGCTGTCATTGTACTTTGAAAGAGCAAGCAACAGAGAGTGAAAAAAAGAGATGCATTTATATAGTGAGCTCACGTATGGATATCTCAAAATTGCTTGATAACAAATTAACTACTTTTGAAATGCACTCCCTGTTGCTTTGTAGGCACTACCTCAATCAATTGGACACAAAAAGATCTCAGAAACAGCAAATGAGATGCATGATACTTTTCTTTTAAAAAATGTGATGATTGAGAGAACAACAATAAATTTTGTATTTATTGTAGGTATCTTCACTAACAAATTTGCACTGGCAGAATCTTGTACCCCATTCATTGTGGAGATAACTCATCTCTGTGCAAGATCTAGCTTGCTGCAACTTAAAGAATAAAACAATACAGGCTGAATCTGACATTTTTTGGCTAACTGCTAGTTTTGCTGAGTTTTTTGGACGGTTTTTCACTGCGAGGTCTGGCAGGTTTTCTCGCAGTAGCTTACTCAGCTAGCCTCAGTTAGCACCGCCCTGCACTCATAGCGTGGCATTCATCCAATCCCAGCTCCATCTCCATTTCCGGGACAAGTTGTCACTGGAATTAAGCAGCTTCCTTGGCACCCATGCCATCTTTGAAAGGCCATTGTGTACCCGTTGGTATGGAGCTGCCCTGCACAGTTCCTGATATTTGGCACATATGTGGCAGAGAGGGGAAACTGTGCCCTGCTTTTTGGGCAGGGGACTGGGAGGTCCTGCTGGATGGGATGGTATGCGAGTGGAATCTTCTCTTTACTCAGATGTAGCAGAGGAAGTTCTGACACCAGGAAACCTCATTGGCTCGATGCAGTCTTAGTCATTTGAGGGGTGTAGGTCAATGACCTTTCCCACTCGGCCAGCATAGATTCCACTATCTTCTCAAAGATACCTCACGCTCACTATATCTCTGTTACTATACCCATCTCTTACCAAGACTCATGCTCTACCATTCTCACTATTTCCTGCTGCATTTTCCCTCACTCACTGTCACCCAACCCAATCCCCGATACCACTAAAATAAAAAAAAGGACTGCGGTTGCTAGAAATCAGAAACAAGAATATCTCCACAGATGCTGCCAGACCTGCTGAGGTTTTTTCAGTAATTTCTGGTTTTGCTCCTGATACCACTAATCCTGCATGCTCTTTGCACTGTCAACTCACTCTCTCAGGTCACTACTCCTCCTTCACAAACAGAAACAACTGTGCCATTCACTTTTGTTTCCTGAAATACTTGCTCTTTCTCATTTCAGGAGGCAAGAATCCCAGAACAGGGCAGAAAGGGGGCATGACGGATGGTGGGCTCCTCAAAATCCAGCTCCTCACCCTTTATGTGGACAGTATCGCTGACTGTGACTGCTCAGAGTGACCAACAGATTGACTGTATCCAAGCCCCTGGACTGGTGTCAGAGACTGTCCTTGACATTGTGCTGTGACCCCCTTACTGAAAACCACCTCCTTGACTTGATGGTAGTCAGCTGACAACTTCCTGGCTTTGTGTCTCTGCTGAATGACAAGGCTACCCAGCAGTATTATGAGCCTGGTATCTTTAGCTGAGGAGGCAACATGCAAAATGGGAAAACAAGGCAGTGGAAGATAGGGATGCTGTAAATATCCAGGTTCACTCAGAGTGGGTGTATGCTATGAGAGTAAGCAAACAGGCCGGAGATACAGCCTGGTCCAGTAAATGAGCTGGGTACATCTTCCTGAACACACATGTCCTTGCAGCACATTACAATGATAGTTATCGCTGCAGCACTGAAGCATAGAAGCATCCTGTCATTGGATTGGAGATGTGGTGCCATGACAGTGTTTAGAGGCTGGCACCGGTAGATTGCCAATGTCCCTGGTCATGGGGTGCATATGGCTGTTGGCCCCGGAGTGTTCCCTGAGAGGTTCTTGCCTAATGTCCAATATGGAGGTCATTCACAGCCTGTGGTGAGCTGAAGTCACGAGGTACCAGCTCTGGCTCCCATGAGGAGAATTCTCAGCAACTAGCTTGTTTGGTTAGATAGCTAGAAGACTATTAACGATGTGAGCTGTGACATTAATAAGGTGTTTTACCTGCTATAATTCCCTCCTAATTGCCATGTCACTGAAACCTAGTGAGAAACTTGTCCCATTGCTTAGCAAACGCATAAAAGAAGCAAGGAGTTGCTCCCATGTCAAGAAGGGCCTTGGCTGACTTCTCACTCAATTCCACTACAAATCTTGTCACAGGCAGCACCACTAAAGCTGCTGTAAGTTTCTGCCTTACATCTTGCATAGACATAGAGAGCAGTACCTCTTGAACCACAGGAGGATTCTCTCGACTTACAATACATGGAACTTCCTAGCTTTTCAACGATGTTACAGAAATGGAATATGGCAGGATGGTCAATGATTGTAGGCCTTTAGATTTAAGATCATTAGAAAGTAACTCCATTGGGTAAATTGAGGAGGTTTTCTTTAACATAGTAAATTGCTGTGACCTAAAATGCACTGCCTGAAAGAATGCTGGATGCAGATTCAGATGGAAATCAGATATATATTACCAAGAAGAGGTGTGGTACTTATTGGACAGCTCATTCTAGTGTAGGCATGATGGCCAAATGGCCTCTTTCTGTGCTGCATGATTCTGTGCTGTGCGCACACTTTACTGTAAGCTACACTGGAGAATTGGCTCACCTCAGAGTTTACAAGATTTAAAATATCACATTTGATATCTTTTTTAAAAAAGTTACAATTTCTATTGCAACAATTTGAGTTTACTGGTGCTGAATAAAGCCAGTTTGACATGTATCCAAATGCATGCAGCATGGTACTATTCAGAAATGTGGCATTACTGGCTTAATGCCCTAATAATGAATTCTATTGGTGCGCTTGTTTGACAGCATAAATGATTAACTGCCATACTAGAATATGTTAAAAAAATTTGAATCAACATGAACATTGTCTGAATGCGCTAGGGCAGGGCAATACCCAGAAGGCAATGACACTGAGTATCAAAACTGCCAAGTAGAAGTAATCAAATAGGTATTTCAGATTAACTATTCAAAGTGTGCTAAGACTAGAGCACACTGCTATAATTCTGTGCTCATCTTCAGCTAAGCTCTTTGCTCATAACTTGTAATGCATCTGAGTGTTGGTGGTCAATTCAAAGAATAAATGTGGCTCTTCACAACACTACCTTCCAACTCCCACATCTGCTCCATAAGCTCATGTCACACTGGTCTTGAAATTCTGATGACCCTGTGGTCACTACACAAGCATAAACCAGGTGCCAAAGCATCCAGTATAGCAGGCAGTATACAGAGACAGAATTTAGACCAAAAATGTGCCACTGCCATCATTTTGGCCTGGTTTAAATAGTGTGAAAACTGTGACTCAAACAGGACGTCCACAGGCATTAACCTTGGTTTGGTGTCTCTAAGCAGAGGCAATAGTCTAAGGACATTATCACTGGACTATTACTCCAGAAACCCAGGCACTGTTCTGGGTGCCCAGGTTTGAATCCCCCCATGGCAGATGGTAGCAATTGAATTGATAGCAATTGAAATTGAATTCAATAAAAATCCAGAATTAAGAGTTTCATAAAACAACTGCCAATTGTTGGAAAAATCCATCTGGTTCACTAATACTCCTTTAGGAAAGGAAATCTGCCATCCTTACTCAGACTGGCCTACAAATGACTCTAACCCACAGCAATGCAGTTGAATTTAACTGCCCTCTGGGGCAACTGGAGAGGGACAATAAATGTTGGCCCAGCCAGTGACACCCCCATTCCATGAATGAATTTTAGAAAAAAAGCAAAATGTCATGCGTTCAAGTTCTACTCCTGTGACTCAAAAACAAAATACAGGTTAACACGGGTAGAAGGTGTGGTACTGTTGGAGGTGCTGTCTTTCACATGAGATGTCAGACCTCATCTGTCCTCTTGAGGCAAATTTGAAAGATTCCATGACACTAATCAAGAAAGAGAAAAGCCTTTCCCCGACTGTTCTGCACAATCACAAATCCTCAAGCCACATCAAATAAAACAGACTCTGTGGCCAATTATCTGCTTGCTGTTTGAGCTTGTTGTGTGCAAATCTTTCCTGTGTTTCCTACAATACAATAGTGACTTAATTTCAGAAGTGCTCAATTGACCGCAAAAGCATTGTGAGACATTCTGAAGTTGTCTAAAGTACTTCTTTTGATCTCCTTCCAAGATCACAGTGAAGGAGGACTCCTCAGCTGGTGATTGACCACTCATTCTGTTTCTTTTCTTCTTTTTTCTCCCTTTATTTTGCTTTAGTGTTTTTGTTTTCCTTCTTTCTTCCTGGCAACGCCTGAACTCCCAGCCTCAGCGTGGACTCAGACTCTTGGTCTTCACACAGAGTCAGACTCTCAGCCTCAGCATGGACCCAGGGTGGCCGCCTCCCAGCCTGGCATGGATATCTGGCCTCAAGAGCCTTGAGGTGAAGCCCAGCACGACCTGGAATCAAGGCCTGGTGCGGACTAAAGGCTAGGGGTCAGTGTGGACTGGATTGGAAGGATTGTTATTCTGAACTCTTTGTTTAATTATTTGTCTAATTTATTCTTATGATCCGAGATGCTGGACTTTATTTATTTTTCTCTTTTTATTCCCCTAAGAATTTATACTTAAGAATCTGTACCTAGGTGCCTTTGTACCTAAGATGGTGCCATAAGTGGTGACTTGTAAACTTTTCACTGTACTCATGAGTACGCGAGACAATAAAGCTAATTCTAATTCTGCACAGTCAAAGTAAGTTATTTCTTGAAAGGTCTTCTTGCATGTTTCATGTTTCCTTTACCAAATTGGTTTGGCCTGATGAAACCATGGCTGGGCTTGTTGCTTCCAGCCACATTCAATCTTTAGTGTACATGCAGCTTGATCAATTTTAAATAAGATGCAATTGACAATTAACAGAAATCAAAAGTTCATAAAATAATTTAAATGTATATAACTTTGAACTGGTACTTTGAAAGGGGTGTCACCCAACAGTACCTGAATGTGGAGCCTGGAGCTTCAAGTATGTTTGCATGCAGTTACCGCAGGCCCTTGAGGGGAAAGGAGTAAAATGATCTTATAACAATCTCAACTTTAAGCAGCATAATGAAAACGGATGCATTAGATGTAATCAATAACTGGGCAGTCAATTGGAAGGCACCTACAAGAATGCTGGTTGTCTGGCTAAACAATCACTAATTGGAGTGCTATCCTGCTGCAACTGTACAGTCTCTATAATAGGTAGAGGGAGAATGCAGAAGGCAGTGCAGCACAGTGCAGCATGCAACTCGGGGAGCAAGTCATCAGTGCTGCGCCAGCAATGCAACCTTCAATTACCATAGCACAAAAAGTAAGCATTCATTCACATAATGGGAATGAGGAGAAAGACATCCAGAGGAGATATCAAGACTTTTGAAAAATGTTGAGGAGCAAAATGAGGATAAATGTGAATAAATATGCTCTGTCTTTAACGGAGGGTGGTGAAGTAACCCCATATATTAAATCAAATCATTTAGGTTTATCCCCATCAATCAGTAAATTCTGATGCTAATAAATAGAAGTCAAATCCAAACTCACAGCACTGAAATTGAATCCTTACAAAGAGAAAGACTTAGATTCTTGCAACACCTTTCACAATTAAAGACATCCTGACCACTTTGCGACAGTTAAGCATTTTGTGAAGTGCAGTCACTGTGATCATGTAGGAAACGTGCAGTCTACATGTGCACAGCAAGGTCCCACAAACAGCAATGAGGTCGTATGACCAGACAATCTATGTTAGTGATGCTGGTTGAAGGAGCAGCACTCTGAAAGCTTATGATTTTTCAAATTGTTGCACTACAAGCTGGTGTCATGTGAGTTAAGATTTTGGCCACCCTAATCCAACACCAGCACCTCCACATCATCACTGAAGAATAAGTGTTGAGCAGGACTCTGTGGGTAACTGCCTTTCTCTTCGAAATAGTGTAGTGAGAGCTTCATTTTGTGATACCCACCCGAGAGAATTGACAAAGCCTTGGTGTAACATTTGACCTGAAAGTCAGAATTCACACCTGAAATTTAATTTCTATGTGAAGACAATAGTTCTTTCATTGAAGATCTATCATTTAGGTTGACTTCTATTGCTGGCAAGTGTCAATAGCAAATATTCTACTTATTAGACACACCTTGTCATTCAGATTTACCTTCAGACTTAAGTGTTGACTTCAGTGATATCACAAGACAAAGTTTTTACAATGATATAGCACCTTTCACATTCTCAGGGCATCACAAAGCACCTCACGGCCAATGTGTTACTTTACAAAGGGTAGCCACTATTCACACCGGTGAAGCAATCAGGTTCAACACCAACCTCAAAGGAAGTTGTCCATTAAGATCGAGCTAATCTCCATAGCGTGGGGTCCATCTTTCCCAACATCACTTTGAAACTGGCACAAAGTCAATGGGATCCTCAAGCATCCAGCAATAATGATATGATCAATTTGTGTAAAAAGCCAATCACATTCACACGGACAGCAAATCAGAAATCAAAATCCAGTTCTTATTAAGTTTTAATTGCATTCTGCAAAAAGCTCAATACATGATTGGAGCACGCAGATGGGATTAAGGTAAAAATATCAACAAACTTCAGAAAAATATTTTTTAAATATGGTAACTGTTTTATCAGAAGTTCTCAAAATATGGCATTAGGTCTTGAAGGCCAGAGATGTTTTTCAGTAGCAGTTATGAAATTAGTACACTGCTAGAAAAAAAACTCATTCAACAATGTGCACATTTTTCAAAAGTGTTTACTATGAGGATAATAACATCAAAGGGAAAGTTCTCATTAATCCAGTCATTTCTTCCTGATTGCAATTTGAGAGGACTTCAACTGTGCGTCTGTTGGAGGAGAGCAGAATCACTGTCAGCAACTTTTGGATTTCCTTGTAAGTGCATGTGTACAGTCCAAAAACTACTGCTTGTTTCAGAGAAGGAATGCCAGTAGATGTTTCAGTTTTGCTGTCAGTAGCACCATAAAGTCTGTTGTTTGTATCGTTATTTGTACTTTGGGCTTGAAGATGTGCAGTGTCATAACATGTGTACTATATCTGGCAGTATATTAAAAACTGACTAATGTAGAAGTGAGTTGTTCCAATGGAATGGACTTCAGTTGAATCATGCAGGCACCAGTGTCTCGGCAAATCGATTAATGAAGGCTGTAGACAGAGTTTTAAACAAAATGGGATAGAGTTCCGGGGGGGGGGATACGTAGGTTTACAAAGCAAGAAGACACAGCAAGCATTGAAGGGAGCTATTTAGGTATTAATACTCAGAGTGGGACAGGAAGGGATACAGTGTAGAAACATCAAAAAAGCAAGTAAAGTCAAAGAAGGAAAAGTTATTAAAAGAGCCAAAATTAAAGTTCTTTACTTAAATCTATATAGCATTCAGAATGAACTAAACAGCATAGTACTCCAGATGCAGTCTTACCAATGCCATGTACAACTGAAGCATAACCTCCTTACTCTTGCATTCAATTCCCCTCACAATAATCCATAACATCCTATTAGCTTTCCTAAGGAGATCAAAACTGGGAATTAAATATTCAAGGGTATTTGACAGTACAAAAGAAAGGGCAGGAATAAAAGGTTAGTCAGATAGCTTTGTTAATACGGGTTGGAATAAGTATGATGGCAAGAGATGATCTTGGATCAGAAGATATCGAATCCATATGGGTGGGGGCAAGAAATGGGAAGGGGGAGCAGACACTGGTAGCTGTAGGCCCTGTAGCAGTATCAACGCAACAGGACAGAGGATAAATCAGGAGATAATGTGGCATCAAATGAAGAGGTGGCCATTTAAGACAGAGATGAAGAGCAATTTTTTTCTCTCAGAGGTTAGTGTATATGTGGAATTCTTTGCTGCTGAGATTTGAAGGGAGTGGTAACCAAATGTTAAGCAGTAAGGGAATCTAGGGTAATGGGAAAAGTGACATTGAGGATTATCAGATCAACAATGATCTCATTGAATGGCAGAGCAGATTTGATGGACTGAATGGCCTACTTCTGCTCCATTTCTTATGGTTGCAACTACAATGTGTTGACAGATCTAAAACATTGCACTTAGCAGTGTATTAAAATATGATGCGCCCTTGTACCCAACAGGATGCCAATATGTTACATATTCTTTATTAATTTGTGAAATGTAGATTTCTCTGGCAAAGCCAGCATTTATTGCCTACTTCTAGTCACCTTTCAGATGATATTGGTGGGTCATTTTCTTGGACTGCTGCAATCCATATTGTCGAACTGCTGTCAGAGAGGGAGTTCCATGTTTTGGACTCAGTGATAGTGAAGGAATGAAGATATATGTCACAGTCAGTATGCCCACAATGTTTCTCCATGACATTCCTGTGCATCTGTAGCAAATGATCCTTCTAGGGTTAGAAGTTGTGATTTGGAATTTACCGTCACTGGAATGGAACAAGCTGCCAGAGGAAGAGGTGGAGGCTGGTACAACTACATTTAAAATACATCTGGATGGGTATACGAATAGGAAAGGTTTAGAGGATATGGGCCAAATGGTGGTAAATGGGAACGGGTCAACTTGGGATGCCTGGTTGGTATGGATGAGTTGCACTGAAGTGTCCATTTCCACGCTGTATGACTCTATGGAATCACTGAACAGTATACCACTACATGTGATATAGCACAGCATCTGACATTATATACAAGTGACATATACTATTGGCTTTGATAGCGTACTGACATAAAATATGTAACAACTCCTCATCGTATGTTATCATAGAGCAAAAACACCATCTGTTTTAAGATCTTTTAGAAACATGTTTTTGAATGGGACTCAAAGTTTTGAATCGTTGCAAATCAAGTTTTATTGCTGCATAATGATGCTTTGGTGCAAAATAGTTACTACAATTTTACAAATGGAAGGATAATCAATATGAGCAGTTTGACAGGCTGGCGTGACCTAACATGGATTGTGTTGGTTTCCCATCGTAGGCTGTGACTGAAGGCTATAATCTGGGGATCCATGTCAGGGCTGAGTAATCCTTTCATGTGTCATCCTGTTCATGTGCATGCAGCTCTCTGAGTTACTCAGCAACATATTGAAACTGAGCCACTTTTAATAGACTGAAACCAACCTGTGATCGGGCAATACAACTCATTCGAAAATAGACAAACAGTTTAAGTTATTGTCACATCCTCAACACACCCCTAAGCACTTCATCCACAACATCTTTCATAATTTGAAATGTTGTCATGTGCTAGTAAATGTTGTAGCTGCACAGAAAGACAGGGATGACAACAAAATGGATGAATGCTAGTCAAGGCACCACACCTCAGGAATACTATGTTGGTTTTGGCAGTGTAGATTCACTAGAATAATACTGGGCCTGAAGAGTTTAAATGATGTGGACAGTTTGCAGAAACTCGACATGGATTCCCTTGATGATAGAAAATGAAGGATTGATGAACTAAACTGAAGTGTTTAAAATAAGACAGGCAGAGGTGAACACTTACTTCTGTGGGGAGCAGAGCCCAGAACAAAGAGTATAACCTTAAAATTAAAACTGAACCATTCAGGGGTGGTTCAGGAAGCACTTCTTCACATACAAGGTGGTGAAAATCTGGAACTGTGCCCTCTAAAAGCATGGAAGTCCATTGAAAAATTGAAAACTGAGTGCAACATTTTTTTTGTTAGGTAATGGTATAAATCAATATGGAACAATGGGTGGGGACAGGAATTAAAAGCAAGAATCAGTCATGGAGTCATACAGCATGGAAACAAACCATTCAGGCCAACTAGTCCACACCGATCAAGTTTCCCAAATTGATCTAGACCCATTTGCCTGTGTTTGGCCCATATCCCTCTAAATATTTCCTATTCATGTACTAGTCCAAATGTCTTTTAAATATTGTAACTGTACCTGCATCCACCACTTCCTCTAGCAGTTCATTCCACACACGAACCTATGTTTGTGTGAAAAAGTTATCTCTCAGGTCCTGTATAAATGTTTATTCCTCTCACGTTAAAACTGTGCCTTCCAGTTTTGGACTCCCCAGCCCTCAGGAAAAGACCTTTGCTATTCACCTTCTCGATGCCCCTCATGATTTTATAGACATTTACAAGGTCGCCTCTCAACCTCCTTCGCCACAGTGAAAAAAGTCCCAGCCTATCAAACCTCTCCTTATAATCCAAACCCTCCAGTCCTGGCAACAGCCTGGTAATTTTTTTTCTGAACCCTCTCCAATTTAATTATTTCCTTCCTATGGCAGGGAGAGCAGCAGTACACACAGTGCTCCAAAAGTGGCCTCACCAACATTCTGTACAACCTCAACATGACATCCCAACCCCTATACTGGAAGGTTTGAGCAATGAAGGCAAGCGTGCTAAACACCTTTTCAATCACCCTATCTGCCTGTGATGCAAATTTCAAAGAACTATGTACCTAAACCCCTAGGTCTCTTGTTGGACAACACTACCGAGGGCCCTACCATTAACTGTGTAAGTCCTGCCCTTGTTTGCTTTACCAAGATGCAATATATCGTAATTAAACTTCATCTTCCACTTCTCAGCCCACTGGCTCAATCTTTTTGCTATCTTAGATAACCTTCTTCACTCTCGACTGTGCAACATGATTTGATTGAAGGATAAAATGGGACTCCAGGGCTGAATGGCTTCCCTTTTCAACCCTGTTGCAATGTCAAGGTGAATAGATTTTGGATTATCAAGCGTTCACCCAGACTATGTTAATAAATATGCTGTTAAATTCGCCTACGTAACGATGGTTAGTGAACTTCCAAAGCATTTCATTCTAAGAAAGTCTCGATAAAGTGCTACATAAATTCACCGACAAAATAGTGAAAAGATATTATTGGCACTCGAACCCATCTTCCCATTCAAAAATGAGGTGCTGAGACAATAACGATCTTGCGCGTTTAATGAAATATACAAGGGTTGCTGTAACAGAAGCTGAGAACTATTGAAGCCCCACGTTGTTCAACGGCACGGCCAAGAGGTTAATTGTTATCCGAGATTTATAGCTGCATCTTTCCAGGCACTCACGGCTACGACCTGCAAATTTGCAAATTGCATTCGGGATGGTTGTCAAAGTGGCAGATAAGAGAGAAATCTATTGTCCGTGTGGACAATAAGGTATGATATTCCATTCAAATTATACTTGTTATCGGACACTCGCGCGGAATAAACGAAAAATGTCCTTGTGAAACAAAATAATCACCTTTCTCGTGCAAATATTTTTAATCAGCTTGTTCAATACGTTGTAATACGTCTTAGGCAGGGAGTCTCAAACCCGGATCTTCTGGTCCAGAGATGGGAACATTACCGCTGTGGCACAAAGGCTCTAACCTTCCACTTGCAGGCTTACATAGAGTGCACTTTGTTGGGCGGGATCCGCTCTGTTTATGGAAGACTGAGAATTGTACATTCGTGAAAGGATTCACAGCAGAGATGGAGGCCGTTCCGCCCATCAAGTCTGTGCCCGCTTCGAATGAATCATGGGGGGCGAGAAAAGGGGACGTGCGTTTATGGGATCGGGATTATATATTCAGAAATTGAGAGAAACTGGTTGGTTCAGAATAATATGTGCAAGAATTAAGGCGCTGATTGGTTTGATGCTTTTGTTTTAAATGTGTCATCGCGTGAAACAGCCGGTAGGAGATTTTGGTCATAACTTTCCTCTCGTCGGAAGGCGGTTTCCCTTTAACACATGGCGCGGAGTCTCTCTCTAGCAGTTAGGATGTTATGGAGTGGAGAACGGAGAGTGAGCAGTCCTTGTGGTCACCAGCTCAATGTAACCCTGCTCCTACCACCTCTGCCTGACGTCGGCACTCCAGGCTGTCCGAGTCCCGAGGGAGAGAGATCACTGAGCAATGTTCTTGTGGACTGAGACGTAATTAAAAAGTCTCTATCGCTGCTGTTGAAATGACAAATCCATTAGCCGAAGGGCTACCTTAGCTATTGAACAAATACCTTCATTTTTCTTTCAATATTGGTGCCTTGTAAACTATCAATGTTCTGTCATTGTAACAAGAGCTGCACTTAGGGCGATTATCTTGTGTGGTTCAAATATATAATTTGTATCTCTCGCAATGTCAGAGGGTGAGGGACGGGATGAGTTATGACGGGCAGGTTTGTAGTGAGAATGTTCGGCAGACAGGGAGGGGGCAGACAGGTCCCCGGAAACAACGCGGAGATCTCTCTTCACAATGCTGTCTGGCCCTGCTGAGTCTTTTCAGCATTGTCTGGCTTCATTACCTTTCCCAACTGCGGCGCTCATTCAAGGGGGACTGGATTTAACAAACAGAAACTGAAGGCTCTTCCCTTCCTTACAGACAGTTGGATTGCTGCTACTCTAACAACTTCCCCAGGGTCTTATACATTGTCTGACAGCAGAAAGTCGAAACGAAGAATCCCGTCAGTTCCGACCTTTTGAGGTTATATGAATATTATATAGGTTTAGAGAGACAGTAGGAACTGCCGATGCTGGAGAATCTGAGATGACAAGGTGTAGAGCTGGATGAACACAGCAGGCCAAGCAGCATCAGAGGAGTAGGAAGGCTGACGTTTCAGGTCTAGACCCTTCTTCAGACCCTTCTTCATTTTCTGAAGAAGGGTCCAGACCCGAAACGTCAGCCTTCCTGCTCCTCTGATGCTGCTTGGCCTGCTGTGTTCATCTAGTTTTACACCTTGTTATTTCAGGTTTCGAGGGATATGGGCCACAAACTGGCAAATGGGACTAGATTAATTTAGGATATCTGGTCGGCATGGACGAGTTGGGCCGAAGGGTCTGTTTCCGTGCTGTACACCTCTATGATTTTAAATTGCCTGAGTATTTGAAATATTCAATGTGGGGCGGGGGGTTATCCCATTTTACATTGGCCGTGTTATTGCGATTATAAAACTCAACCTGCTCTTCCACTACTCGGCAGCAGCCTGAAAGCAGCTCACTTTTCGCCCTATGGATTGTCCAGTCCTGCTGTCAGTTGCTGCATTTTGCGAACAAGGTCCAGGGTTCATCTGAATATATAAGTGACAGAATAATGTCATTTCCTCGCGATCTGTTCTGACAGGGAAAAAGAAGGCGGCCGGCCAGCGCGGAGACTTGGCTCGGGCATAGGGACTGTTTGGAAATCAGTCAGGAACAAGGAGAAACATTGCACAGGCGAAGTTGTGCAAGACTCGCTGTTTCTGACTGTGGATCCCTGTCTGTCTCTCTCTCCCTCTCTTGTCTGTCTTTCCCTCTGTATGCCTCCCTTTCTCTTTCCGTCTCGCTCATCTTTCTGTCTCTTTCTTCTTTTCTGTTTCCCGTCTTTCTGATTGTCCCTCTATCCGCCTCTTTCTCAGCCCCCTCCCCTCGCCTACCCTCCCAGTCTCCGCCGCTCTCTGTCTCCCCACCGCCACCCCCATCTCGTTCAGCTGGTGCCTTGCTTTTCCAGTGTCTCTGCCTCTCCGTCTATGTACCTACTTCCGTTTATCCCCTTGTATCACTGTATCTCTTTCCATAAATTGTATTTTTTTCTGCAATTCTGTTTCTTTGGGAGAGGGGAAGGGGGTGTGTGTATGTGGGGTGGGGGGGGTGTATGTGGGGTGGGTGTGGAAGGGGGAGTGTGTCATGTAAAGCCGGCCCTTCATTCTGATTGGAAGCCGCAGTAGATGCGTGTTGCCTGAGGTCTTGGGCTGGGGAGGAGGGGATTTGAAGCTGGCATCAGTTTCCCAACACCCTGGGAGTCCAGCTCTCCGCCCAAACGTGACGTTTTCCTTCCCTTCACTGGGGGACGGCTAAATAAAACATTTGCACATCTGGCAAGCTCATAGATACTGGAGACACACACACACACACAGAGGGAAAGACGGAGAGGAAGAGAGATGTTTGCTGCAAGGCTTCATTCACTCTGATCCTGTAACAATCTCACAGCCCTACACCTCTCTCCCTGGGCTGACACATGCAAGGCAGGAGCCTGAGAGAAGAGAGCGAAGCTGCCTCGTCCTGTTGGAGGAGGGTTTGTAACTGGGCAGTGGGGAGTTTCAACACTTGAGGGGGAGGAGAGACGGGCGGAAGATTTCGTGTGTCTTATGTGTTTCATTTGGACACTCGACCATTGTAGAGGGGTCGCCACCGACATTACATTTTAAAACAAAACATGTTTTATTTTTCTTCGGGGTGTCTGTTGTGTCTGGTTTTCTGAGTCAATGAAAGGTTAAGGACAAAAAGGAAAACAAACACAGACTGCGCCAAATAGGTACATTTATTTTCCGCAACTGGGAAGCGCCAGGACTAACGATGGAGACGGGCTCAATGCGGATCCTTCCAAATGAAACGGGCCGCTCTGCAGCTGAATTGAAATCGTTTTAATCTCTGTACGGTTCGGTTCTGGAGCCTGACTTTTTCTGAGCACTCCCCACCACACCACCCCACCCCCCAACCCCACTCCACCTCCCGTCGGCTCGATCCCAGCAATGATGCTGCTCCGCAGATTCCGGGTGCTTATCGTCATGGTCTTTCTGATCGCCTGCACCATGCACATTCTCATTGACCTGCTGCCCAGGCTGGAGAGGAGATCGGAGCCGGGGCTCTCCGGAGGAGGGGCTGGACCGGGCTGCCCCTGTCAGCACCGGGACTCGCTGCTTGTTGGCCCCGAGCTGCAGCCGGGGCTCCCGGCCTGGGGCAAGCCACTAGCTGGGGCCGCTCCTCCAGGAGGGGGTGCCGGAGGAGATGCTGTTGTCTGGCCCAACAAACACACCCTCCGGATCTTGCAGGATTTCAGCAGCGACCAGGCAGCGGGCTCCAACCGGAGCGGCTCGCAGCCCCTGGCTAAGGCTGAGGAAACCGGACTGAGAGCGGGTGAGCAGCACAACAAGAGGCTGATTCCAGATCGGGTTCTGGACGCTGTAATCCGAGCTCCCGGCCAGTCCTCCAAACTGACTGCACTCTTCAAACATCCTCTGTACCAAAGCCCGATCCCAGCACTTACACAAGGAGAAATCTTGTTCAACATTAATACGGACATAAAGTTTAACCCTAAACTTCCCCGCGACTGGTAAGTGAGTTTAACTCGTTCCGTTTACCCTGCAGCCGGTTCTGACCCTGCGCTCACTCATGCGGGAGGCCGAGGACACAGCGCTCAGTCCAGCCTCACTGAGCCAGCCCGTTCCCACTCCCCTTCAGGCTTTGTAGACACAGCCCCTACCGGTTTGGTGCTGTCGAGAGCTCCGAACTCTCCGTGATTTCCCCCCGGTCACCGGGAATCCCACCGCCGCCGGTACAGATCGAGGAGCTGTGCGAATTTCTGAAGACTTCGCGACAGACACCGACAGCCACACAAGGACATTAGTGCACAGGGAGAGAGAGAGAGAGGCAGGGGAAAAGGTGACAGTTAATGAAAAGCAGTCAGACTCAAAGAGCCAGGAAAATTGTCAACGGTGAGCGAGGGCGAGAGAGAGTCAGGGAAAGAGACAGAGAGAGGCAGAGAGCGTGACAGCGAGCGGTAGGCAAAGAGAGAGATAGGGATAGAGACAGAGAGAAACAGAGAGAGAGGTAAACAGCCAGCGATTTAGAGACAGAGAGCGACAGAGATAGCGTCAGAGAGGTAGTGGGAAAGATAGAGACAGAGACAGGCAAACAAAGAAAGGGAGAGCGAAAGGCAGAGAGAGAGATGGAGACAGCAAAAGACAGAAAGCGAGACAGAGGGAAAGGCGGGGAGAGAGAGAGAGAGACAGCAAGTGAGGCAAACAAAGAGAGAGAAAGGTAGCCAGAGGAAGACAGGCTCCAAAGAGAAAAGCAGACAAAGTGAGTGATGAAGGGAAGACAAAAACACACTAAAAGAGACACTCAGAGGGAGACAGATAGATACACAGAAGGACAGACAGAGACAAGCAGAAACACACAGAGTTGGGGAATATACAGTGATAGAAAGATGCGGGGGAAATCAAGCGGAGAGACGGAGAGAAAATGTAAGAGAGAGGGAAGAAAGAGAGATCGAGATAAAAGCAAAGCTGCGAAGAAATTCTCACCCTCATAAAGAAGCTTTTCCCTGATGCAAGCTGTGCTTTTGTAACTCATCCTTTCGCCTGGATGGAGTTCTGTCGTTGAGATTGGTATCCCGTACATTCCTAAATCTCTGTAGAGGAACTATTGTTCTGGATGAGTAAATAGCGCAGAATCAACACATTCCCTATCCGTCTTTTCCCACTTCCGCAGAACCAATCTCCGCCAGGTCACCCTCTGTGTGAGTGACACAGTGTTCAATGGGGTTTCACTGAACACTGGTACCGGGGTATTATGGCTGTGACCAGGAGCTCTGTCAGCTACATTGACCATCCTCTGCAACTCTCTAGTAATATCTGTGTCTTTGTCTGTCCCTGCTCTCTCCATCCTCTCCCTCTGGATCTCACTCTCTACCTGCTCACACCGCCCTGCTTTCTTTGTCTCAGTCATCCCATTGCAACCTTCTTCATGTGTGAGGTCACTCGCCCTGCTCGCTCTTCCCATGTACTTTGTACCTGTTTCTCCCAGCCCTCCCTTTCCAATCGCCTTATCTGAAGTCATAGCTTTCCTTGAACAGGTTACTGGGGGCGTTATTTATAATGTGGCATCGCCAACACCTGGGATGGTATTAGATACCAGGTAGGGACTCTGGGGTATGGCCAGGCTGTTGTGGAAAGGGAATTGGGTTTCTGTCGCTGTCAGATGCATATGTAAGAAGCATTCTGTCCCCAAAGCCAAGGACATGTTAAAACCGTTGCCCCAATTTTACACATTGGGGGTCAGATCGCTATTCACAGAAATAGGGATTCCTGGTTTTACAGTTACCCAGTCTGTGTGTCAGCTTATTTTGAAGCTTTGTTTCGGTGGGATTTTCTGTGAGGGCTAAGTGGAAGCGAATTTGGACGCGCCTCTCCCCCCACTCCCCCATCTCTATTTCCCTCTCTTGCTTCTCCTTTCATTTCTCGCCCATCTTCCTCTCACACTGTTGTTGTCCACCATTCCCCACCCCTTCCCTTCCTTTTCTCTCATTTTGGCTGTTTATAGCACAAACAAAAACCCCTCCCCAAGTGGTACGATGACAATGTCACCAGTAGGTTTGACTCTCCTCCCCCATGCATTCTCTTTCAGGGTGAATGAAGATGAGGAAGACCTTGCAGCGACTGGCGATCCCCCCATAGACTCATACCCCAACTGGTTAAAATTTCACATCGGGATAAACCGCTATGAGTTATATTCTCGCCACAATCCAGCCATTGAAGCTTTGCTGGAAGATCTAGTGAGCCAGCAGATCTCCAGTGTAGGTGAGGAAAATCTCTATTTAAATAACTACTCCCTTGTTCTCAGATGCTTCTTTGTCCTAGCATATTCCGCACATCCCCCTCCCCGCCCCCGAACTAATTAGACCTTGCTCCCAGTGTCTCAGGATGGAGAAATGCAGTTGAATGTAATCTGCCTTTGTCAGCCGGGCTGTAATGAGATAAATTGGAAGTGAGTGCACCTCGGAGGATGCGATTCTAAGATTATGGATCTCTCATTGAAAGTTATTCCTTGTCTGAGATCATTATCTCTAGTAAGAAGTGCCAGAGTGTGGAGGATGGGAGTTAATAGCTTTTTGGACTGACTTGTCCAGCAAATAAATGACATTGATGTCTCAAAGGAGAGACGTGAACAGATACTGCAATTTCATTATATACAAATCTTAAGGTGAGGTTGCTGAGACTGTGTACCCTGGATATGATTTCTAACAAGGACTGGTGGCTGAGAGCACTATGCAAATATCTCCAATTCACATTATATGCTGTAGTATCTTAAATAGCAAGGTTAGATCACATGGAATACAAGGAGAACTAGCCATTTGGATACAGAACTAATGTGAAGGTAGTGGACAGAGGGTGGTGGTGGAGAATTTCTTTTCAGACTGGAGGCCAATGACCAGTGGTGTGCCACAAGGATCAGTGCTGGCTCTACTGCTTTTCATCATTTACATAAATTGTTTGGATGTGAACATAGGAGGTATGGTTAGTAAGTGTGCAGATGACACTACAATTGGAGGTGTAGTGGACAGTGAAGAGTGCTACCTCAGAGTACCACAGGACATTGATCAGATGGGCCAATGGGCTGAGGAGTGGCAGATGTAGTTTAATTAAGATAAATGTGAGGTGCTGCATTTTAGAAAGGCAAATCAGGGCTAGACTTATACACTAAATGGTAAGGCCCTGTGGAGTGTTGCTGAACAAAGAGACCTTGGAGTGCAGGTTCATAGCTCCTTGAAAGTGGAGTTGCAGGTAGATAGGATAATGAAGAAGATGTTTGGTATGGTTGCCTTTATTGGTCAGTGCATCGAGTATAGGAGTTGGGAGGCCATGTAGTGACTGTACTGGACATTTCTTAGGCAACTTTTGGAATACTGTGTGCAATTCTGGTCTCCCTGCTATAGGGAGGATGTTGTGAAACTTGAAAGAGTTCAGAAAGATTTACAAAGATGTTGTCAGCTTTGGATGGTTTGAGATGTAGGGAGAGGCTGAGTATACTGGGCTATTTTCCCTGGAGTGTCAGAGGCTGAGGGGTGACCTTATAGAGCTTTATAAAATCATGAGGGGGGTGGATAGAATCAATAGACAAAGTGTTTTCCCCAGGGTGGGGGAGTCCAGAACCAGAGGCCATAGCTTTAAGGTGAGAGGGAAAAGATTTAAAAGGGTACTGAGAGGCAACTTTTTCACACAGAGGGTGGACCGTGTATGGAATAAGCTGCCAGAGGAAGTAGTGGAGGCTGGTACAGTTACAACATTTAACAGGCATCTGGATGGGTCTATGAATAGGAAGGATTTAGAGGGATATGGGCAAATGCTGGCAAATGGAACTAGATTTATCTAGGATATCTGGTTAGCATGGACAAGTTGGACCGAAGGGTATGTTTCCATGCTTTCCATCTCTATGGCTTTAAACAGAGAGGAAGGGACAATTCTCCTCCTTCGAGCTGTCTCATTCTGGGACTCTCTTAAAGCTTTATCAGTTCTGGCCATATGTTCACCTGTTTTCCCATATTGATGTCAGATCGGTAACAATCAATCAGGCAGCATCTGTGTTCAAGTCCTATCAAATTATGACAATAATAAGGGTAACAATATAATAATTTGTGTGTAAGAGCACTTCTGGATGTTGACGTAAGTATTGTAATAGAGTATATCAGGATTTTAAAGCTAAACCCTGACTGCTATTGGTTCAGGCAACTGTAAATTAACATGTTTGATTCATGTCGATTTGTACATCATTGACTGTCATTTCTTCACATTACTCAATGCAAACTGTTATAAAGAATGAGTATATGCATTTCCTTAATGAATATTGATTTGGTTATACAGCGCTCCATAATTTATTATTCATTACACAACCTTTCACAGAAATTGTTGCAAATCTCCACTTCCTTTTGTCTTAATTTGCACCAATTCCCCATCACCCCTGTACTCACTGACCTACATTGGCTCCCAGTCAGGCAGTACAACAACTTGATAATTCTCATCCTTGTTTTTAAATCCCTTCATGTCGTCACTTCTTAGTATCACTGAAACCTCCTCTAGTCTTACACCCCTCTAAGATCTCTGTTCTTCTCTAATCCTGGCCTCTTAACACATTCCAAATTTCTATCATCAATTTGCCTACAGCTGTTAGGTCATTACCTCCCTCCCAAACCTTTCTGTCTGTTTCTCGCTGTCCCCCAAGTTGCATATTTACACCATTCTCCTTGACCAAACTTTTGATTATCTAGCATCTCTTGCCAATCACAATATCATTTTTGTTTCCATAACAACCCTGTGAAGCACCATTAGGTATTACTACGTTAAAGGTGCTATCTGGCTATAACTTGCTGTTCAACTGGAATTGTCAGCCCTTCTACACAGCTTAGAAAGGTTCTCATTTCTTAACAGTTATATTCTTCTGAATACAATAAGTCTTCCTGGTATAAAGAACCAACATCTCTGCATTGCTTTCCCCAAGAAGCCAATATTGAAGAGTAAGCCACACTGATCAGCTTACTGTGGTTGATTCATAGCCAGGGCTGGTTGCCTCAGCACATGGTAAGCATGCATGCAACTACTCAGCAGGTGGTCCCTACTGAACAGGGGCGACATCCCAACCCCCGCAGCCCCACAACTGTTCCACTAATCAGAGGAAGGCAGCAAAAGAATTCTCCTCAACCTCCTGCATCAATACTTATCTCTCAATCCAAATGAGCAAAAGGCAAATGATCTGGCATTGTTATGTTCTAGTTTGCATGACTGTGCTATAAATATACATGGGGCTGTTGCAACTGTTAGTTTATTGATAGCATTTCAAATTGGGACGTCCAGAGTTTGTGAAAGGCACTGACAACCTTTCCAGTCAATTTTTTTTATGGCTCATGCCACAGTTACTTTACAAAGTTACAAAGTTTCAGAATGCAAGTGTTGCTAATGTTTATTTGTCTGTTTTGAGTTGCCTCTTGGGAAGGATGGATGAGGGTCTTCTTCTGGAAGCCCCGCAGGTGATTGCAGAACTCTCCAGTGAACATGCTGATAAAACTCACTGCACAACTTCATGAGCTTTTTATAAGCATCTCACAAAATAGGAGTAAGACTAGACACAATATTTTCCTCAGCGGCACAGCAATTTACATTTCTACCAGTATGCGTTCATAAATCATTGCTTAAATCTCAGCTAGAGTATTGCATTCAACTCAGGGTGCCATACCTAAGAAAGAATGTCAAGATTGTGGAATGATTGTGAAAAAAATGTACCAGAATGTTACAGAGTCATTGTGGCACAAGAGGAAGTCTTTCATCCCTTCAAGACCATGCTAGTTCTCTATAGCACAACACAGTCAATTCCATTCCACACTCTATCCCTGGAGCCCTGTAAATTCATTTCCCTCAAGTCCCAATCCAGTTTCCTTTACAAATTATTCATTGTCTCTGCATCCCCCAACTTCCAGGGAGTCAGTTCAGGTCATTACCTCTCATTGGATAAGGAAGGTTTTCTTCACTACCTCCAGCATCTCTTGCCCAAGACCCTAAATCTGTCTCCCTAGTCCTTGCAGCATCAATTAATGAGAACAGTTTTTCTTTGTCGACCCAAACCAAAACTGTCATGCTTGCACACCTCAATCGCCTTGCTTCAAGATAAAGAACACAGCTTCTTTATCCTAGCAGAAATCTGTAAACCCTGGATATATTTTAGTAAGTATCCTCTGTATGGTCCTTCACATCCTTCCCAAAGTGTGGTGACTAGAATTGGATGAAATATTCCAGTTGTGGTCTAAGCAAAGTTTTACAAGTATTCACCTTAAGTTTCCTGCTTTTGTACTTAATGCCTCTATTTACGAATTCCATGATCGCATATGCTTTACTGACTACTCCCTCAATTTGTCTTCACTGGTCTTATAGAGGCGAAAGATTTCAATAGTGTTGATAGATTAACGGAGTTGGAATTGTTTTCCTTAGAATATGGAAGATTAAGGGGTATTTAATAGCAGTGCTCAAAATGTTGAGAACTTCCAACAGAGTAAATAGAGAGAAATTGTTTCCATTGGCAGATGGGTAGGTAACTAAAGAGCTCAAATGTAATGTAATTCTCAGAAAAAGGAAATTAGTAAAAACAAATGTTGTAAGTTGTTACAATCTGGAATGAAAGGATAGTGGAAGCAGAACCAATAGTAACTTTCAAAAGGAATATATACTAAGGAAAAATTTGTATGGGTGTAGGGAAGCAACAGAGCAATGGGATCAATTGGATAATGCAAAAGTCAGGGGGAATGGCTGTGTTACCAGGTAGAGATAGAAAGCTGCAATAGTGGACCTGATATCTGCTGTGATTAAATCAACTTTTCCCATTGAAATAAAGACTAGAAGGTCACCGTGGAACATAAACATTCTCTGGAGTCTGAACTGATGGACTTTGATGAGCATTTTGAGGACAGATAGTTCCAAAGAACAGGCCATTTGGTGCTCCTGCATCTGAAATGTACATACAGTTTTCTGTTAGATTTAAAGATCTCGAATGGTTTAAGGAGTACTCTGTTGCCCATGCCTTAACTATCACTCCCATGCTCAAGCAAAGTCTTAATTTTAAAATTCTCATTCGTGTTTTCATATCCCTTCATAGCCTTGCCCTTCCATAACTCCGTAATTTTCTTAGTCTCATGACCTCTGAGATATCTATGCTCATCTAATTCTGGCCCCTTGAGCATCCCTGATTTTAATCACTCCACGTTTGGTGGTGATACCTTATTTGGTTATCAGACCTAATATCTCCTTATGTGGTTTGGTTTCTTAATTAGTTTTATGCTCCTGAAGAGCACTTGGGGATGTCTTATTACATCAAAGCATTATGTAAATAACAGTTGTTGTAGCAATCATTTCTCCAACTAGCTAATATTAATGTATAGAAATAATTTACATCAGACCTTTCACATTCTCAGGATGTACAAAAGCGCTTTTCAGTCAAATAAGTATTCTTTGAGGCATAGTCCCTGTTCCAATGTAAGAAATACATGCTCACAGCAAGCTCCTAGAAATGGCTTTCCAATAAACAACAAATCATTTCCAAAGTGATATTGGTTATGGAGAGGTGTGAGAACTCAGGTAAACTCACTCATGGGATGTGACATCTCTGGCTAGGTCAGCACTTATTGCCGGTCCCTAATTGCCCAAGAGTCAACCACATTGCTGTGCGTCTGGAGTCACACATAGGTCAGCCCAGGTAAGGATGGCAGGTTTCCTTTCCTAAAGGACATTTGTGAACCAGGTGGGTTTTTCCAACAATCAGTAATAGCTTCAGGGTTATCACGAGACCCTTCATTCCAGCATCTTTATTGAATTCAAATTCCACCATCTGCCATGATGGGATTTGAACCCCGGTTCCCAAAATGTTAGCTGAGCCTCTACTTTGAAGTAGCTCCAATGCATTTTTTGCATCATGAGGGCAATTAATATGTCACCTGCACGATCCAACCTCCAACAGTATGAGCCTAGAAAGTAAATGCCTTCAGGCTGTTCAGCCTTCCAGGCATACTAGCACAGTCTGATGTTATCGTCAGCTGGTAATCACAATTGGACATGCTCCAGTGATAATAGCTGGATAGCAATCAGCAATGAAAAAGCTCTCTTGAGCAGACACGTGCTGGCAGAATCAGATAACTCACTCGAGGGATTGGGACTTGAAACCCAGGAACATCCATTACCCCAGATGCTTCTGTTCTAGACCAAACAAGGCACTTACCAAATGAACCATCAAGAAAGACAACAATAGCCTGTAAGAATTCAGAAAGCTACATAACAGTTTACCTGGTTGAGTTGCACATAGCTCCAACAATGGCTTCAGGAGACCTCTAAGGGGTAATATTAGATTTTTTTTTTTGAAAGGACACCTCAATCTCAAAATTCAGGATCTAAACCTAGGGAGTTCTACCAACTGTTCCCATCTTCTCCACTTAGTCCACATTTCAACTGAGTGGGGACACCCCAGAAGGAGCTGAATTGGATTTACATCATTATTAACTGTACCTTATTGACTAACAGTCATGGGAAGCAAACCACAGAAAGATTTGTATTTATATAGTGCCTTTAATGACCATAAGACATCCTGAAGTTCTTTACAGCCAATGGAGTATCTTTGAGTCATAGTCATTGCTGTAATGTGGAAAATATGGATGCTAACCTGTGCAGAGCAAGCAACAATATGACCAGTTAATTTTTCTTTGTAATGTTGGTTGAGAACTAACTCCTGGTTGGGCTAGCTTCCCTGTTTTCCTTTGAAGCAGTTCCGTATGATCTTTTACATTCACTTATGAGAGCTAACAAGGGGGATTTGGCTTGGTGTCAGATCCACAAAGAAACCTCTGACAATGGAACAGTCCTTCTGTGCAGCTCTGGGAATGTCAGCCTCGATTGTGGTACACAGATTCTGGATTTGACTTGAACCCACAATCTCTGACTCAGACGCTAGTGTTACACCCATCCAGCCACACTTCGTACTTCACTCTTGAAGCAAAATAGACATGGTACAAGGCAGCCTTATTAAAGCCAGGAGTGATATGGGGGTTGGGGGCAGGGAAATGAGAAAATGTGGCTAATACAAGAAATAAAGTTACAGTATTTCTAATTAATGCAACAAATTGTCCAAACTGGAAATAAAGATATACCCTTAGAATCTGTCTTCTCTAACTCTGGATTGAGATGTTACAACTTAAACAGAGAAATGTTGCTGTGCATATATCACTGTGCTACGCAATCACATCGCCATAGAATATCAATATATGTCCGATTATGCTCCTACAAAATGCCTTGGGTTATTTTCCTACGTTCAAGTTACTTTGAGTGCACAATTTTGTTAACTGATTGCTTCAAAACAGATTGCAATTACAGTTACTAATTGAACTCATCTCTATCAAAATAATCTACATGGTTATAATAAAATATGCAGGATTTAAAAAGAATAAAACCTGGACTTTTAAACAAAGAGATTTCTGTTTTTCAATGCATCTGGCCTATATAACTCCTCGGTAATAATATTACAAAGGAATTAACGGGTCCAAAGGCAGAAATAAACAGCAAAGTAAGAGATATGATGTGGAAGTTACAAGGCTACATTTCAATCAATGCATTTCAATGACAGTCACTTGCAAAAGGCAGGTTACAATCTTATCAGAGGGAATATATGCCACTTACGCTTTTGAATTAAAAAATAAATTGGGAACATACTGCTGGTACAACTGGTCTGCCAGAGAGGCCAGTAAATGGGAGCCACAAGTATTAACACGGTACTGATCACAATAGTTGATTCAACGTCCAAAACACAGAATGATAGCAGCAAGTGATTTACGGGAGGGCAAAAGAAAGCAGATTCACAGTGATGGACCATGTCATTCTGCAATTGCGGTAAATTCTAAATGTGGCATACAGGGCATAGCGACCAGAAAAGATCATTCAGCTCTTCCAACCTGATCTACAAGTCAATTAGGTCATTGCAGATCTGTAGCTCAACTCCAATTACCTGTCTTGTTTCTGTGTCCCTTAATACCCTTGCCTAACAACATCAATAACAATCTCTGTTTTGAAATTTCTAATTGATCCCCACCCACAGAGTTCCAGATTTCCACTATCCTTTGCATGAGACGTGCTTCCTGGCATAAGCTGTGTCTATATTTTAAGGTTATGCCCCATAGTTATGAACTGACCCACCAGAGGAAACAACTTCTCTCTATCCATCCCATCAATTCTTTTAATCATCTTAAACACCACAATTAGATCACCCTTTGAACTTCTACACTCAAGGGAGTGCAAGCCAACTCTGTGGAAGCTGCTTCCATGATTTAACTCTTTTATTCCCCATTTAAAACACATTTGACACCAAATCAAAATCATTAACTTACTTCTTCTTTAAAAATATTTGAGAGTGGTAAATAAGTGACAACAAAGTGCCAGATGTCACCAATAATGCCAAAATATAGACTACCGTTCCTCAGATCCTTTGCACTTGTTCCAACAATACTTTTCAATGTCCTACGTGAACTACTTAAGACTAATTGCTCAATTAGCCAATGCACAAATTTCAATTGTTGCGATAAAGGCAAAATGCTGCGGTTGCAATGTTGTGAACCGTGACCTGGTTTGTTGAGTTCCCTACTCATTTCACAATTTTCCTGTACATGACTAATCATTAAAAATAATTGCTATCTGCAAAATAAGCCAGCTTGGTCCTGCAGCTCATTCAAAAGGAAACATTTGGACAATGTACAAGCACTATTGTCCGTGGTCATAGTGGTTCATTCCCTACTCAAGTTGCCAGGTTTATTCTCTTTATTATTTCATGGGACCTGGTCATTGATGTGAGGCCAGCATTTGGCGCTCATTGCTAAATGCCCTTGAACAGAATGGATTGCTAGGTCCTTTCAGAGGGTAGTTAAGAATCAATTGATTTCAAGCAAAATACTGCAGAGGCTGGAAATCTGAAACAAACACAGGAAATAAAAGAGAAACTCAGCAGGTCTGGCAGCATCTGTGGAGCGAAAAACTGAGTGGATATTTTGAGTCGGTTGTGACTCTTCTTGTTATAGAGCTGTAGGGATGTACAGTTTGGAAACAAATTCTTCGGTCCAAATTGTCCATGCCAACCAGATATCCTAAATTAATCTAGTTTTATTTGCCAGCATTTGGCCTGTGTTCCTGTAAACACTTCCTATGCACATACCCATCCAGATGTCTCCTAAATGTTGTAATTGTACCAGCCTCTACCACTTCCTCTGTAAGTTGTTCTTTCTGTCTCCACAGATTCTGCCAAACCTGTTGAGTCTCTCCAGCACTTTTTGTGTTTGTTTAAAATTCACCACATTGATGTAGATCTAGAATTACCTGTAGGCCAGAACAGGTAAAGCTGGCAGGTTTTTCCCTAAGGGGCATTCGTGAACAAGATAGGTACTCACAACAACTAGTTTTCCATTACACAATTATTAAGACTGGCTTCACATGCAAATTTATTAATTGAATTCAAATTCCACTAGCTGTTACACTGCTATGCCACCACCTCCCTAGTAAAGTGCAATAAATATTTGATTATTTATATCAGTAAATTTTTTTATCACAGGACATAGGAACACAAGAAGGTCAGTTATCTCTTTGACCCTGTTCTACCAGAGAATAAAATTGTGGCTGATCTGGCGCCAAAACTACCTTTGCCCATATCCCTTAATACCTTTGGTTAACAGAATCGATGAATTATAGATCTGAAATTAATAATTGACGCAGCATCAATTGCTGATTGTGGAAGAGAATTCCAAACACCACCAGTGTATAGAAATGTTTCAATCCTCAAAGACCTGGCTCTAATCTAAAGGCCGTGTTCCCTTGTCCAAGTGTAAATATTTTTTCACAACTTACCATGTGTGTTCCACTAAATATTGTGAAACCACTAATCCAGTTATCACCCTTTAATCTTCTAAATTCCAGTGACTGCAAACCTACTTTGTGTAATCTCTCCTCAGAATTTCAGCCAGTCTGCAGGTTTTATTCTGAAAGAATCGAACCTGTATTTCCTCCAACACCAATCTATATTTTCTAATTTGTGCTGTCTAGAAGTGAACACTGTTCACCCTCCCCCCTGGACAGAATATAGGAGAACCTGATGTGTTTTCTCCAGCTGGCTCTATCAGTCTCAAACTAACGCACATTAGTAGCAGAAGTAGGCCATTCAGCCCCCTGAGCCTGCTCCAGCATTCAATTAGAAAATGGATGATCTGTCTGTGTTTCTAAATTCACATTCCCATCTATCTACAATAATGCTTGATTCCCTTGCCTACCAAGAATCAATCTCCCCGCACAGTTAAAATATTGAATTACTTTACCTCCGCTGCCTCCTGAGAGAGAGAGCTTGAAAGTCACATGATCCTCTAAGAGAAAAGAATTCTGTCATCTTTGTCTGTCAGGGCAACTCTAGTTGGAAACAGTGTGTACACGTTCTGGCTTCACCCACAGGTATAAACATACTTACCATGTCCACCTTGTCAAGTCCATTCAGAGCCTTATAAACAGCAACAAAATCGCCCCTCACTCTTCCGAACCTGTATGAAAATTTGACCAAATTCTTACCATTCCGTAAACTTTCAATTTTCAGGTATTATTATTTTCTGTATCTATTTAGCAATTACTAATCTAGATTAAAACCACGCATAATTAATGTCATCCCTTTATCATAAGCCTGTATACTTCTTGCATGCATCATCCTACATTGTACATACTGTTAGGGGGTCTGGGGATCATTCCCACAAGTGACTTATTTCCTTTGCAATGTCTTATCTCTCCCCCAAACCATTCCTGCATCCTGATCTCCTGGATGAAGTTGGTCTTTAGCTATTGCACCAATATCACCTCTGATTAGGAGCGCTACCCTTCCACATTGACCTAGCTTCCTAAGCTTCTTGAATGTCATATACCTTTCAATATTCAGAATCCACTCCTTTTCATCCAGCAGCTAAGTCTCCATAATGATGATCAGATCATGTTTACTCAGTTCAATGTGCGCTATCAATTCATTTACTTCACTATAAGTGATGCCCACATTCAGATACAGAGTCTGTAACTTTTTTGTTGTCTTTGTAGTATCTAGTCTTGACTACTGGCAGTCACACCCTGCCTAAAGGTTGTGCCTGCTATCTAGAATAGCGTGTCCAGGTACTATTCCCTGATGTGTTGACTGTAGATATGTTTGCTTTGGATCACACTACCATCCTGAAGCTCCCACATTCTGCAATGTCCCACATCATTTGCCCTTTCATCTCTAATATGTGTTTGTTAGTTACTAACTGCTAATTAATTAATATATAATTAACACAACCCACACAGCACAAAATGTTTTAACACTGCCAGTAAACTTTATAACACTGATGAAAAAATACAATACTTACTGATAAAATAGTTGTTTCTAATAATAGCAGTTACTAATTTATCTACTCCTGTTGCTGGACAAATCAGAATTCAAATGCTACAGGCTTAAAAATAGCTGGCTGAAAAATAGCTAGCTGAAATATAAAATGCTTCCTCCCCACCTTCACTGAACTCCCTCCTCAGCACACTTTCCTTATTGCAGTAAACCTTACCAAAGCAATTCTTTCTCCTATGCACCAAATTCCCAGAAAGGACACTTTGTCACCCAGGTGAATTCTCCCGCACACTGTTTGTACTTTCTTACTCACTGTGTTGCCTCTTTGTCTTTCTCCATTTCACAGATACTCTATTTCTTTTCAGTTGTAACTTAGTCACTTGTTCTCCATTAAATTAAAGGGCCTACAAATTATCCCTACAACCAAGCATTAGATCACCTGTCCTAATATCTCCTGACCTGATTTGGTACCAGATTCTACAGATAACACACCTGTGCAGCACCTTGGGATGTTCATATTACATTAAGGGCAATATACAAATGCAAGCTATTGCATTTTCACTGTGTTGAGATCAGGAGTCATGCAATGTTTTCCACACCTCACATTTTCCCTTCATCCTGCATTAGTGTTACAATCTTCAGGCATTTGTACTCAATGTTGGCCTCATTTAATCACTTTCCTCTTGATATATCTGAGCTTTCTTCCTGCTATGTTCATTAAACTTTCTTATTATCCACACCAGTACATTTATAGCACACATCACCAGCAATCCACAATACTTTACTCTCTGTGTTTTAATATAAGTCATTAATATATAGATTGTAAATAGCTGAGATCACAGCACTTATCCTCGTGATTCTCATCTAGTCACAGCCCTCAAACTTTAAAGTGTCTGCTTTATCTCTTCACTTCCTGTTCTTTAATTAGTTATCAATGGAAATATATTTCTCACACCTCCTCCTCATCCCACCCTCAACATCTGAACTTTAATCTTGCAATTCAACCACTTGTGTGGCACCTTATTGAATACCTTTGGATTCCAAGTATACTATACAGATTCCCCTTTATTAGCTACATTTTCAAAACTGCTAATAAATCTTACAAGAACTATTTCCCTCTTGTAAAACCATATTGAACTTATCTGATGATTCTATGGTTTTCTATGTGCATTGTTCAAACTGATGCCAACATCTTCCTGATGTCTGCTAATGGGGTAACTGGCCTGCTATTCACTGCTTTCTTGAATAGTGGAGCTCCATCTTTGCATCTGTTGGGACCATTCAAGAACTGAGCAAATTTTGAAACATTACAACAAATGCATCCACGATCACTGCAGCTCACTGTCTTGGAATAACCTCTGTAGAATTATTGAAAATCAGTCATTTAAATTCCTCCATTACTTTATCTCTACTCATATTAATCACTTTAGGTTACTCACTCATATTAGCCTTCAGGTTGCAATCTACTTCTGGTATGTAATTTCTGTCTCTTACTATGATGACAGGCACAAAATTTGTTCAGTGACTTTGGCATTTCCTCAACCCCTTTCAATAATTTTTCCCGTCTCTTTCTTTAGCTACTCTCCTATTTATAAGTGCTTTTTATAATCTGCTGTTATATTTCTGGCTAGTTTATTCTGATATCCCATCTTTATCTTTTTAAACACATTATTGATGACCCTCTGTCGATTTCTTCAACATTCTAAACCTTTTGGTTTAACTTAATACCATGCTTAATTGTTTTTCTAAGCAAGGGATAGATCATCTTTGCTGATTTTTAAAAAATGAAATGTAGTTTTGAAATGTTTCTTTAATTGTTTCTGGCGGTTTATCTATGTTTTATTTGTCTATTTACCTAACCATACCCAGCTCTTCCCTCATTCTTATGGCACTGGCTTTGTTCAAGTTTTAGATTTTTGGGGAGGGGGCACTAGAGTATGTCCCTTTCTAACTCGATGAGGAATTCAATTGTATCATGATCATATTTTCACAGCAGGTCATTTACTATGAGACCACTAATTAACCCCACCTCATTGACCAATACTAGATCTAAAATTGCATTATTCCCATTGGTTTCAGGGAAACTCTCATTGGTAATCGGTATACAAACTCATTATCTAAACCCCCTTTACCAATTTGATTAGTCTGATCTACACATAGATTAATGTCTTTTGCAATTATTATATTAGCTTTGTACAATTATTTTAAGCCATTCAACAGTATAACTATACTGTACTCCTAACAGCATTTTTTGATCGTTGTTGTTCATTATGTCCACCCACAATGATTCAACTTCGTAATCTTCAAACTCAAGATCCTGTCTCACTACAGTCCTTATATCCTTCCTTGTTATCAAGGCTACTACTCCCAGTTTAATCATCCTCTCCTTTTAAAATTATGTGTACTCTGAAATATCCATTTCCCACCCTTTGTTACGTTGTAGCCATGGACGGAATTTTTTGAACGGTTGGGGATACCCACTAGGTAATTTTACTGACAGCATTAATTGACTGGAGATACTGCCAGGGGATCTGATTAATAAGCAGCTCAGGAATCTCGCAGCGCCACCAGGAATAATGGCCATTGCTGGGTAAGACAGGGTTTCTGCAGCCTGCAGAAGATAGGCCAATGATAATTTTACAAACAGAAAAATTATATCAAAGGGTGGCATGGTGGCTCAGTGGCTAGCACTGCTGTCTCTCAGCCAGGGTCCAAGGTTCAATTCCCCCTTGGGCAACTGTCTGTGTGGAATTTGCACATTCTCCCCACGTCTGCTTGGATTTTCTATGGGTGCTCTGGTTTCCTCCCACAGTCCAAAGATTGCAGGTTCAATGGACTGGCCATGGGAAATACAAGGTTACAGGGATAGGGTAGGGGTGGGTCTGGGTGGAATGTTCTTTGAATTGTCAGTCTGGATTTGATGGGCTGAATGCCTTGCTTCCACACTGATTCTAACAGAAGGGAAACTCCTTTGAGGCAGACACTGAAGTTCAGGGATCCAGGTTGCCAACCTGCATCCCTCATTTTGAATAATCAAAAGCTGGACTCTGCTGTTTCTCGGAGGCTGGCTGAATTCAGGTTAGTAAATTTAGATATTTACATTCGCTTTCTGCTTTCTTGTGGCTAGGTGCCAGTCCAAAGCCAGTCTTGCCATCAGGATTAGCCTGTGATGGTGTGACATTATCACAGAGTCAATCTGCCACAGCTTACTTCCACCCCTCAATATTACTGCACCTCTCTGAGCCCCTGCCAAAATCCAGATTTGTGTAGGCCAGCTTGATGGTAATTAGATCTAAACCAATTATCTCCATCTGTGCAATTAGTTCATTTATCTTATTGTGGATGCTTTACGCGAGAATGCTTAATTTTATTTTTACACTGTTATTATTTGCATTGATCATATTTCCTCCAAGCTGGATGATGCTGGAGAGGTGTTTCAGGGTGATGATGTGGTTAAAGGGAGGAAGAAGGAAAATTCATCTTTGTCAGTCACATTGGATGTCATTTGTGATGTTGATAAGAGCAATTTCAGTGCTGTGACACAGATAGGAAACTGATTGGAGAGATTCAAACCTGGATTTCAGGAAAATATTTTTGAGGAGAGGACTGGTATTGACATATCTAAATGAGAGCAAAGCAACGGCTGAAGAACTTATCATTAGATAGGCTAACATGGGGAGCAGGGTCATCAGCTGTTCAGTTCGCAACAAACAACTGCACCTCCCAGTCGCAAACCATTTCAACTCACCCTCCCATTCCTCAGACGACATGTCCATCCTGGGTCTCCTGCAATGCCACAATGATGCCACCCAAAGGCTGCAGGAACAGCAAATCATATTCAGCCTGGGAACCCTGCAGCCCAATGGTATCAATGTGGATTTCACAAGCTTCAAAATCTCCCCTCCCCCAACCGCATCCCAAAACCAGCCCAGCTCGTCCCCGCCTCCCTAACCTGTCCTTCCTCTCACCTATCCCCTCCTCCCACCTCAAGCCCCACCCCCATCTCCTACCTACTAACCTCATCCTGCCCCCTTGACCTGTCCGTCCTCCCTGGACCGACCTATCTCCTCCCTAGCCCCCCAACTACACTCACCTTTACTGGCTCCATCCCCGCCTCTTTGACTTGTCTGCCTCCTCTCCACCTATCCTCTCCTCTATCCATCTTCTATCCGCCTCCCCCTCTTTCCCTATTTATTTCAGAACTCTCTTCCCCTCCCCCATTTCTGATGAAGGGTCTAGGCCCGAAACGTCAAGTTTTCCTGCTCCTATGATGCTGCTTGGCCTGCTGTGTTCATCCAGCCCCACACCTTGTTATGTCTAGCTGTTTAGTGGGAATTTGGTCAAGGAAGCAGGAGGTGGGCCCCTTGTACATGATGAGCAGAGAGGCCTTGAAGGGAGATAGGTGAGAAACTGGAGAAAGATAGGAGTTGAGTTCGGGCAGGAGGGGCTCTGTGGAGGACATGGGCTCGGAAAAGGGAGGGACATCGCTAGTCAATCTTAGTGACAAAGAAATCCATGAGTTGTTCACACTTGTTGTAGAAAATGGGAGGGCTTCAAGATATATGTGCATAGAGAGGACAAACCTGGGTATCCTTGCGTTAAATATTCAGGAGTTTTAGCAGGTCAGAGGAGGTGCAGGTCGGTGATGGAGGGCTAAACAGCGTGTTCACCACCACACTCCACCCCTTCATGTCTGTGGCCTGTGAACTTAAAGAAGTACCGGGGGTGGGGGGGCAATGTCCAGGCTGAGAGAGGATCACACATCAATCAAGTTCTCCCTTGCATTCCTTTGTTCTGCGATGACTTGCTGGACTTTGCAACAGGAACAAGCCAGGCAAAGACTTAGATAAGACGCTCTCCCAAAAGCTCGACTTGATCTGAGAGTTCCCTCAGCTCAGTTTTATAAACATTGAAAGGGTGACATTGGAAGCTAAATTCTTGCCTAAGGTATTACTGTGGTAATCACATTAATGGTTCAACACTGAGGACTAACCTTCTCATTTTATGTTTTGCATGATGCTTGAGTTCAAATTATACTGCTCAGTAGCATTTCAAACATTTAACATGCTTTATATGTAATAAGACCTTTGCTGGATAATGCATAAGTGTGATTCTAATCCATTTCCACCCATATCTTCTGCTTCTACTACCCAGGTTATGTCAAGCTAGTATTTTTGTTTGAATAATTTATATACGTCCTGTACCATCTCCTCTTTAAAATCAACTTGTTAAACGCCTCCTCATGCTATCTATTATTCCTGTTTTGCTGTCCCTACCTGAATGCTTGTATCTCTCTTCATGGTAAACAGCTCATATACAGTACCACAAATGTGGTCTTCTTAGCTAATTCCAACACATTTACCATTCAGCACAAGTGATCCACAATAGTGTTCACAGTCTACACAGGCTCTTCACCTCGCTCTATCACTATACTCTTCCATTTCTTTCTGTCACGTGTATTAATCTAGCTTTTATTATATTAGTGAATTCCACATTCAGAGAATTCCCTGGATTAAGACGTTTCTCCTGGATTCCCTAATGGATTTATTTGTGACTATTTTATTTTTATGTGTCCTGCTCCTCCCTGCAACTGGAACCACATTCTCTACGTTTACTCTGTCAATCCATTTAATAATAATGGTAAAGACCTTCATCTGGTCACCCCAAGTCTTTTCTAGAGAAAAGAGCACTAGTATATTCAATATTTCCTGTCAGGTATAACTTCTCAGTTCTAGGAAATATTCGCTAAAACTTGTTTGGTCATAAAGAAATAAAGTATCACTGCAAAAAAACTAATGTTTTTTAAAGCTCTGTATTTTGAACTATTCAGCTCAATTTGACAGATTTTCAACATAAAGGGAAAACAACATTTACACTGTATGAGAGAAAAATACTGAATTCTTGGAAAGTGGACTCTGATTAGTAAAGATATTGCCATGGAGATGCACCAGATAGTCGACAGACAGTTAACTGCCAAACTTTGTTTAAATTTTAGACCAGGCTTGTTGACTTTGATTGTTCACGGCATTGCCCTGTGAAATGAATGAAAGAATGGATGTCACATTTTGTTGAGTTGTAACAGGCATAGTGTGCCTCTTTGCATTGGTATTTCTTGCGAATTGTCCTGATAAGTACAAAACAAAACACTTCAACAAAATCTATCTTGCTTCCTCAATACTCAGTTGTTTTTTTGTCTCCACTGCCTCTAGCCCATTTTTATAGAATGCAGCCCAGGACTCACAAGCATTTTTTAATCAAGTATCATTTTTTTTCCCTTTGGAAACCAACCCCAGTGCTCTTTTTGTATGGCTTTATAAACCAATGTTACTCACCTTACTAATTTGTATATTTGTACATCCTGCGCAGATTCTTCTGCTCCTCTATCTATTTTCTCACAGCTGTTTTCCAAGGTAGTCTCCTTAGTCGTCTGACCAAAATGTGCTGCATCATACTTATTTATCTGGAAATTGTTTTTCTAGTTCAGACTTGTATCTTATAATTCTGGCTATATATAATCCAAGATCTTGCTAGCTATTTTAATTGCCTCAGTATATTACCTAAATATTGACAGTAACAAGTCCTGTATTACCTCCAAAATCCTTGAGAAGCCTTGCTGTGCTCATTTATTTGAACTTATGCTGCATATTACTTAATCCAATGTGCATTTGTCAATATTAAATGTAACTTTCTATCTGTCTGCCTACTTTGCCGAATATATCTAAATCTTACTTCAAATTCATCTCTACTTCCTTTCTTTACTGTTCTCCCTGTATTGGTGTCACCTGGAGATCTGACAGTCTAGTTGTGGATTTCAGAATCCGGTTTATTTATGAAATATAAAAAGAAAATGATTTACACTGAAATGCAATGTGTGTTTTGTGTTTATTAGGTGTTGACCCTGGTTCAGTGTTAGCTTTTTCCACTAAGTGCTTTGCCCTCAAACTAAACACTAGGAACAAATCATCTGGTCATTTTCACATTTTAGGGTCTTGAAAAACATTTTGGGACATTGTACAGCCATCAAAGACACCGTATATATTGCAAGTATTTATTTTCTTTCCAACCAGCAATGAAGAAATTGACTGAAAGCAGTCAGCATTTTGTACAGTCATCAATGTCATACGCCTGTTCATCATAGACTGCCTCTGTCATATTACTAGGAACATTAAATGGTGAACAAAAGTTTACGTTCATGATACGACAGCTTGGAATGCGATGATGCCACAATAAAATCCCATTACTGTCCAGACTGTAACCAGCAATTATTAAACGTATTCTGATAGGTGGAAAAGTAGATTGAGACACACTTGAGAAACAATTTGTTCTAAACTTAGCCAGGGGAAAGCCAACACAGTTGGATGGGTTACTTGATTTACACCTTATTCTGATTTTGGCTTCCAGCACTTTTCAATGCAGAGTAATTTAGTACAGGCAGACAGTAAAGTGCAACAAATGGAGAGTAGAGTGAGCTAAGTTTATAAAATCATGAGGGGCCTGGATAGTGTGAACAGTCAAGGTCTTTTCCTGGGGTGGAGGAGTCCAGAACGAGAGGGCATAGATTTAAGATGAGAGGGGAAAGATTTAAAAGGGACCTACGGGGCAATTTCTTCACACAGAGGGTTGTGTGTGTATGGAATGAGCTGCCAGAGAAAGTGGTGGAGGCTGGTACGATTAGAACATTTAAAAGGCATCTGGAATAGTAATGGAAGGGTTTAGAGGAATATCAGCCAAAAGCTGGAAAATGGGACTAAATTAACTTAGAATATCCGGTCAGCTTGGATGTGCTGGACCAAAGATTCTGTTTCCATGTTGTACACCTCTATGACTCTATAACTCAGGAATAAAGTGAGTAAGATGGAACGTGAAATGGACAGCCCATTCAATACCGTGTTTTCTTCTGAGCGCTCGCCTACACCGTCCATCCAAGCTCCAACAAAGACACCGCCCTCTGCTGGAGCTTTCCCTCATTGTGCCTTCACGCTCCACTAGCATTGCTCAGCCGGCATTGCACTGAGGTTCCCATTCACCTACCTGCGTGAGTCCAAATTACCACTAGAGCTACTCTGAAAAAATGTTCAGGCCAATAAACATAGGTGTGCCTCTCTTTGTCACTGAGGAAAAATTCAACAGAACTGACTTTTCCCATCATTAATAGGAAGCTCCCCAGTGAGATCTTGAAAATGGTTCTATGTGGGATTGATGGATTACAATAGCCCTATAATGTTTTGATGATGCAACATCAGTTTCAAATGCATCCCTCCACCTGAACATTACAGGGTTTGAGTTAAATAATATTTCAATTATTAATTGTCAATAATTACTCCCCCAGAATTTTGTTTGTAAGATGTCTAGTTACTAAAAGAATGTGCCTTTAGCATGACAAGGTATCCAAGGCTTTCTCAGCAGATTACCTCGGTGTGATCAATTTTTGTTTGTCCTTCTTCCCAAAATTATGACCCAGAGCTTTCAAAGTCTTCACTTTAATTTAAAATTTTCATAAGCTTCTATTAATACAGGCTTAAGATTTCTATTATTGCAAGGTTAGGATTGACTTCACTATGTGAGTGTGCAAGCTGAATTTTTATTCGGATCAGGGAACCAGAAATTTTCATTAATTTAGTGATTTCTGAAGATTGCAATCATAAAAACATCTACACAGCAAAACATCAGGAGAAACCTCTTCACTCAGTGGTTAGAAAATGGAACTCAGCACCACAAGGTGCAGTTGAGGCAAAAAGCATTGATGGATTGAAAGGGACACCGGATAAACATGTGAGGGAGAAAGGAACAGAAGGAAGTGCTGATGGGATAAGGTTGTAAAGGGGTTGGTGGAAGCTCATATGGAACATGAGCTGTGGGGCCGAATGTCCTGTTTCTGGGCTGTAGGGTCAATGCAATTGTGCGTTTAAAAAAAAGCACTGAATACTAGCATCGCTCTCACATAAACTATGAAGTGCTTCGCTTAAATGCTTAGACATTCACTAGTTGGAGACGTAGCTTTTATTGGTGAACTGGTGCTGTGTCACAGCGAGCCAGGCCTACACAATTCCCCACAACGAGAGGGTCAAATGGAGAGAAAGCCTGTTCAGGGAAGGCCGAAGGGAACTGGAGATCAGAATGCAGGTCAGCACACATGCACTGGCTCACAGTTTGTGCGGGTAGAAGCATAACCAGAAAGGCAGGAGCCCTTTCTCACTTGGTGGGCTACTGCACAAATGGACAGTGCTGAAGTGGGGCTTAAAATAGGCTGAAAACCCAGGGAAGGAGAAAAGCCGTTGAAGCAATTTTTCTTTGAAATGGTAGGTTTTTTTTGCATGTTGGGATTAATTTTTCTCTACTCCTGGGAATTATTCTGGACTTCCTCTTTATTAAAGATCCCAAGCAGCCTGTCTTGTTAATCGAGCCAATGTAGAATAGCCCTGGGCATGCATTCAAATGGGAAGAAGTGATGCTAAATCTTTACAAATTACTGCTTAGGTTTCAGCTGGTGTATTTGATTCTAGGCACCACAATGTGCAGAAGGATGTCAAGACTTTGGAGAGGGCACAGCACAGATTTATTAGTATGTTTCCAGTGCTGAAAGGTGAGACTAAGGAGTTGTCCTCCTTGCTGTAGAGAGGACCAAGGGGGATTCTGACAGAGGTTTTGAAATGGATATGGGAGAGTAAATCTAGAGAAACTACTGTCAGTGGCAGGAGAGTCAGGAACTTGCGAATTGGCAGCCAACCCAAAGGGCAGATGGTTGGGGTGGGGAGGGGCTGGTGGTGGGAGTGGATTTATTTTTTAAGCAGAGAATTGCTATTGATCTAGAAGACACTGCATGAAAGAATGGTGGAAGCAAACCTTCACTTATAATTTTCCAAAGGGAATTGGATGAATACTTGGAAAACAAATATTTGCTGGGTTAAGGGGAAAGCGCGGAGAGAAATAAGACTAATTGGATAGCCCTTCCAAAGAGCTAGTACAAACACAGTGGGCTGAATGGCCTTCTTCTTTGCTGCCTGATTCTGTGACTTGTACTAGAGTTCCAAAGTAAATAAACATGGGTCAGACAAATACATAACACACCACACGTTTGAAGGGCAAGGAAGAGAATTAAGCAGCACTATCGCCTCCAAACTACCAGGGAGCAATGCTGGAGTGTCATCTAATAAATAAACATCCTGGGTGCACTTAGATTCAGGAAAGGTGCCTTCCCCAAAAGGGTGGGGAGAATGTGGAACTGAAGGATTGGTTGTCTTGAACACCATAGATATATTTAAGGGAAGTTAGATAAGCACATGAGGCAGGTTGTGGTGCGTTTAAGAGTCAGTGGAGACTACTGTGAAGCGTAAAGACTGGCATGGATCAGTTTGGCTGAGTGACCAGTTTCTGTGTTGTAAATTCTACTTTGCCCTATGCAAAGATGTAATCTGAACAATTCCTGGTAGAAGTCATGGGGGGAATTCAGGAGAAAGACAGCTCCAGGCACATGGTGCTCTTGGCATTCCGATAAGGAGGGTAGAGGTCAGCTCTGGAATTGGTGCCTTTGCACCAACCCTCCTCTAGAAAAGGCTGCGATAGTTAAACTAAGGTCTAAGTCTGTCACTCGGATTCAGTGAGACCCACAGGAGAACTACATTCGCAGATGTGACTGGTTTCATTTGCAGATTTGGGACTGATAACTGAATGACCCCCACATGTCCCCTAAACACTGCTGTTTCTTCATGGTTGGCTGCCTACTGGCCTTGATGTGCTTGTGGAAAAGCCGAAATATATCTTCCCAAGTCAGTCCTGTTCTCTGTCTGCTGTGTGTAAATGGATGTCCTGAAATGAAAGCCATATATTTTGTCGGGTGCTCTGACAGCTGAGATAGCATTGTAGCTTGCCTGACTATCACTCAATCTGGGGTGGCATATTTCTGTCGTGCAGCAATGGCTCTGTAGGTGATAGTATTGACCTTTGGTGTGAGATGACTAGCATTTACAGCACAGGAACAAGCCCCTCAGTCTGACTGCTCTATTCTGGTGCCAGCCCCCTCCCAACCTCCTTCACCACAGTGGCTCAGTGGTTAGCACTGCTACTTCACAGTGCTAGGGACCTGGGTTCAATTCCACTCTCAGATGACTGTCTGTGGAGTTTGCACATTCTCCCCATGCCTGCGTGGGTTTCCTCTGGGTGCTCTGGTTTCCTCCCACAGGCCAGAGGTGTGCGGGCTAGGTGGATTGGCCATGCTAAATTATCTGTAGTGTTTAGGAATGTGTAGATTAGCTGGGTTATGGGGGATGGGATACTCTGAGTGTTGGTATGGACCTGTTGAGTTGAAGGGCCTATTCCCACACATTAAGCCTGAGATTGGTAGACTTTTGCGAACAAAATGTGTTAAGGGATACGAATCAAGGCGGTATAAAGAGTTAGCTCACAGATCAGTCACTGAATGGTGGAACACACTCAATGTTTATAAATGGTCTCCCTCTGTTCTTGTCCTGTACAGTCAGGATTTGGGCATGTTGGAAGCATTTGCTTCATCAGAAACGCCTATATATAGGAAAGGCTGGGTTTCCCTTCACTGGTAATATCGTGCATTAGGTGATGTTTGGATCAAAGCTGTTCTTTAAGGATTGGCTCCTCATAAGCAAAGGAATTGAGAGCTGGGATTTCCTTCTAATGCCAGAGAGTGATGTATGTTTGCTGAAGTAATCAGGCTGGGCTCATTTGAAAAACTGGGCAATTCCCATCCTTCCTACTACTGGTACGGTCGCTCAGTGGTTAACACAGCTGCCTCACAGTGCCAGGGTCACAGGTTCCATTCCACCCTCGAACGACTGTCTGTGTGGAGTTTGCAAATTCTCCTCGTGTCTGCATGGCTTTCCTCTGGATGTTCTGGTTTCCTCCCACAGGCCAAAGATGTGCCATGTTAAGTTGCCCAGGGATGTGCAGGTTAGATGGATTAGCCACATGAAATGCAGGGTTACAGGGGTGGGGTCTGGGTGGGATGCTCTTTGGGGACTCAGTGTGGACTTGATGGGCCAAATGGCCTGTTTCCACACTGTAGGGATTCTTCGGTACTAAGGGCTTCACTGAGCCATTCCTGGTCATGAGTGAGTGAAGTAAATTTTATCCCAAAAACTTGATGTCACTTCTAAAATGCTCACAGCAATATTGTCTTCTGTAACACAGAAGCAAATGAGGCAACAACTGAGTTTTCTGTTTAATCAAGTACTTCTTGAAACTTGCCCAGTGTGTCAACAGAACAGGTTAAACATAACAGGAAACACTATTGATTTGTGTATCAGCAGTAAAATACCCCAGCCATCGACCTTTCAAACCCCTTTTTAATCAGCCAGCAATTAAGAGACATTGGACAGTAATGGCGTAGCTGGTGACCTCCTGAGCTGGGTCCGAGTGAAATCAGTTTTAATGCAAAGCACAGTGACCTCTCCAACAGACTGCCCTGTAAATAATAGGCCACCCAGCACCTTTCATTGAAAAATTTTCACTACCCTCCTCTCCATTGCCCTGAGCAACAGTTCATTCAGAGAAACACATAGGGCTATTACTGAGGCATGACCAAGTGGTTTTATATAGGGATTAGCAACCCCTCCAGGATCACTCTGGGCTCTTTCAGAACTTGAGACTAATCTCCGGGATACAGATGTGAACAAAATCCCAGACAGTAAAATCACAGTCCCATTAAACAAACTCAGGGATAGTAGGAACTGCCGATGCTGGAGTCTGAGATAACAGGGTGTAGAGCTGGAGAAACACAGCAGGCCAAGCCGCATCAGAGGAGCAGGAAAGCTGACCTTTCGGGTCTTCAGAATGAAGAAGGGTCCAGACCCGAAAGGTCAGCTTTTCTGCTCCTCTGATGCTACCTGGCCTGCTGTGTTCATCCAGCTCCACACCTTGTTATCCCATTAAACAAAGTTATGTTTCACAGGAAGTTATTTGAACATTTCAGTCGGAAAATGGAAGTGACATAGCCAAGAGTCAAGACTCATCCAATCGGATAATGAGGAGTGTACCCAGTTTCCCATTGGGGTATGAAAGCGAGGCACTGATAGGATGGAAATGTTGGGCGACCAATGGCAAAAGTGTTGCTCAAGGCAAGTTGGAAGCAAGAGGCCACTCATTGAAACCTCCAGTGAGGTTGTAAATCTCCAGCTTACACCACACGATATGTTTCTATCACATACACTGAGTTTAACAGCATGAAAGGAGGCTATTTGGCCCATTATGTTCACACTAACCAGCAGGAAACTATCCCAGCACCCAATTTCCAGTTCTTCATCCATTAGTCTCGTAGGTGCCATCGCATCAATTTCATATCCACGAACTTTTCATTTCTCCTGACCATTTCTGTCTCTGGAGCCCGAAAGTGTCTTCATCATTGTAAAATATGAGGCACTTCATAGGAGCCTTATCAAAGAAAAGTGATGCAGAGCCATGTAAAGAGATAGCAGGAGAGTTGACAAAAAGCTTGGTCAAAGAGATAAACGCTATGGAATGGAGGACAAGAAATTCAGAGGCACAGAGATGGGGACAGTGAGTTATAGAGCTTAGGGTGAAGGCAGCTGAAGCAAGGCTGCCAGTGGTGGACTGATTAAAATTTGTGGTGTCTGAGGTTAGAATCTGAGAGAATATGGAGGATTAAAGGGTCTGGAGGAGGTTAGAGGAATAGAGAGGGTTGTTGAGTCTAAAGGAGGTTATAGAGATAGGGAGGGATGGAGGAATGGTAAGGATGGTTGTTGGGGCTGCAGAAGGTAATGGAGGTAGGGAGGGTTGTTGGAGTTGGAGGAGGCTACAGAGATAAGGAGGGTTGTTGGGGCTACAGGAGGTTACAGAGATAGGGAGGATGGTTGGAGCCAGAGGAGATTACGGAGAGTATCTTTTTTTTTATTCTGATTTGGATAAGTCTGCACCTAAAGTACAATTATTAACCAGGCCCAAGTACAAATGAAGACAATCAATTGTTGGCTGATTCCAAGTCTGGAACAACAGTAATTCAGTGTACGGTGTTGCAACAACAAAGACAACAGAGATACTTCCAATGTGCCAGTGCAGTCTGTAATCTGAATTTAAATTTGAATTTGAATGATTTGTTCTTGGCCACAGTGAATCACACAGTAAAATACAGTGAAAAGCTTCAACTGTCACCACAATACGGCACCATTTTGGATAGTTTAGAAACAAAAAGAGTAAAAAGATGTAACTGAAAGAGAGTCTATCTTTGTTCTGCTGCCTCCACCTGAGCTGCCATCCCTCCTTGCGCCATCTGCGCCAGACCCACCATCATAGGAGTCTCCACTCTTTAGGTCATTCTTTGGCGCTGGGCCCACCTCACTGATGCCGAATCCCATTGCTGAACGCACGCCCGCCCTGCAACCAGCAGGTCCCCGGATCTCCGCTGACGTGCCAGGCAGCCACCACACCAACAATCCCCCATTGGCCACCCTTGCACCCACCCACCACCACCCGCACCCACACCCCCCCACCCCCCGTTATGGCGCCCTGCCAGCGCCGCCATCTTGAAGCGTTTGTTGCCGCCGCCACTGCTTCCAGCCACTGGAGGTGCCAAACCCGAGGCTGGCGCCACTCTGCGCACGGCCCACTCTTGCTGCTGCACCGATGCTGTCGAAGAAAAGAGAAACAAAAGTGGAAGAGCAGAAGTCAAAAGAAAAAAAAAACACGATAGGAAGCAGATGGGATCGGATGAGCCCCAGATAAGAGCCTGCATGCAGCCCTGCATATCCTGCCACCATCTTGGATCTGGACCAATAGTAATTGCTCATGTCCAGTTCCAGTGAAGGGTCAGCACTCGTTGAGGCCTATTCTCAGCAGCAACATGCACATGAACAGGACCAGGCTTTTTGACAATCCCTTTTTATTTCTTCGCACCTTCCAGGGGATGCCGAATGATCCAGAGTCTGAGTGATCAATCCTGAACACACATGTAACACAATGTCCTAGTGACCAATACTGGGAACCCGGGTTTCTAAAATACTTTACTAGGCCTAACATTATTAATATAGATATAAATTGTCCCATGTGAGATCAAATGAAGAATCCATTGTATTTGTAAATCTGGTTTGCTGCATTGTCTTCTGCTGGAATATTTTATTCGTCACCGGTTAATTCAAGGTGACGTTTTCATCTTGGGAGAACGAAGCAAAGATTACCTCTTTTTTTCCTCAGGCCAACCACTAATCTCAGCAGGTGCACACAATACGCGGGGAAAAAAGGCCTGTTTTAAAATTTATAATGGCCTGCAGCTAATCACAAACATTCTCATGACTACCGAAGTGGGGAAAGAGATTCTATTCACTGGCTGGGTTCCAGAATCGCTTTGGTCTGAATATGAAAATGTCTCAATTTAATCCAAAAACCACAGTATCCTCGACATAGAACATAGAACAGTACAGCACAGTACAGGCCCTTCAGCCCATGATGTCGTGCCGACCTATTATCCTACTCTAAGGTCAAACTACCCTGCATACCCTACATTTTACTATCATCCATGTGCCTATCCAAGAGTCACTTAAATGCCCCTAATGTATCTGTCTCCACTACCACTGCCGGCAGCACATTCCACACACCCACCACTCTCTGTGTGAAGAACCTACCTCTGACATCTCCCCTGTACCTTCCTCCAATCACCTTAAAATTATGTCCCCTCATAATAGTCATTTCCGCCCTGGGAAAAAGTCTCTGGCTATCCACTCTATCTATACCTGTCATCATCTTGTCCACCTCTTTAAGTCACCTCTCATCCTTCTCCACTTCAGTGAGAAAAGCCCTAGTGCCCTCAATCTTTTCTCATAAGATCTGCTCTCCAGTCCAGGCAGCATCCTGGCAAATCTCCTCTGCACTCTGTCTAAAGCTTCCACCTCCTTCCTACAATGAGGTGACCAGAACTGAACACAAAATTCCAAGGGTGGTCTAACCAGGGTTTTATAGAACTGTAGCATAACCTCACGGCTCTTAAACTCAATTCTCCTGCCTATGAAAGCCAACACACAACATGGCTTCTTAACAACCCAACAACTTGGGTAGCAACTTTTAGGGATCTATGGACATGGACCCCAAGATCCCTCTGTTCCTCCATACTGCCAAGAATCCTGCTATTAACCCTGTATTCTGCACTCAAATTCGAGCTTCCAAAATGAATCACTTCACACTTTTCTGGGTTGAATTCCACCTGCCACTTCTTTGCCCAGCTCTGCATCCCGTCAATGTTCAGTTGCAACCTACAACAGCCCTCCATCAGAACGCCATCAACCTTCGTGTCATCGGTAAACTTACTAACACACCCTTCTACTTCCTCGTACAAGTCATTTATAAAGATCACAAAGAGCGGATATCCAGAACAGATCCCTGCGGAACACCCCTGTTCACCAAGCTCCAGACTGAATACTTTCCATCTACTACCACCCTCAGTCTTCTATTGGACAGCCAATTTTGTATCCAGACAGCCAAATTTGCTTGAATCCCATGCGTCCTTACATTCTGAATGATCCTACCATGGGGAACCTTATCAAGTGTCTTGCTAAAATCCATATACACCACATCCACTGCTCTACCTTCATCAATGCATTTTGTTACAACCTCAAAGAATTCAATAAGGCTGGAGAGGCATGACCTGCCCCTCACAAAGCCATGCTGACTATTTCTAATCAAACTGTGCTTTTCCAAATAATCATAAATACTATCTCTCAGGATCCTCTCCAATAATTTGCCCACCACAGAGGTAAGACTAGGATTATCGCTATTCCCTTTCTTAAACAAAGGAATGACATTTGCCACCCTCCAATCTTCTGGTATTACTCCAGTGGACAGTGAGGATGCAAAGATCATCGCCAAAGGCACAGCAATCTCTTCCCTTGCTTCCCGTAGTAACCTTGGGTGTATCCCATCTGGCCCAGGGGACTTATCTACCCTCATGTTTTCCAAAATTTCTAGCATATCCTCCTTCCTAACATCAACTTATTCAACCATATCTGCCTGTTTCACACTGTCCTCACAAACGTCAAGGTCCCTCTGACTGGTGAATACTGAAGCAAAAAATTCATTAAGGACCTCCCCTACCTCCTCTGACTCCACGCACAAGTTTCTCCCACTATCCCTGATTGGCCCTACCCTCACTCTGGCCATCCTCTTGTTCCTCACATAAATATAGAACGCCTTGGGGTTTTCCTTAATCCTACCCTCCAAGGCTTTTTCAAACCTCCTCTAACTCTCCTAAGTCCATTCTTCAGTTCCTTCTTGGCTACCTTGTAACCCTGTAGAGCCCTGTCCGATCCCTGCTTCCTCAACCTTAAGTAAGCTTCCTTCTTCCTCTTGACTAGGTGTTCCACATGTCTTGTCATCCAAGGTTCCTTCACCTTACCATCCTTTCCTTGCCTCAGTTGGTCAAACCTATCCAGTACTTGTAGCAAGTGCTCCCTAAACAACCTCCTCATTTCTGTCGTGCATTTCCCTGAGAACATCTGTTCCCAATTTATGCTCTGCAGTTCCTGCCTAATAGCATTGCAATTCACCCTTCCCAAATTAAATACTTTCCCATACCGCCTGCTCCTAACCCTCTCCATGGCTATAGTAAAGGTTGGGGAGTTGTGATCACTGTCACCGAAATGCTCTCCCACCGAGAGATCTGACATCTGGCCTGGTTCATTGCCAAGCACCAAATCCAATATGGCCTCCTCTCTAGTCATTCTATCTACATATTGAGTCAGAAATCCTTCCTGGACACATCTGATAAAATCTGCTCCATCCAAATTATTTGCACTTAGGAGGTTCCAGTCCATATTAGGGAAATTGAAGTAATCCGTGACAACAACCCTATTACTTCTGCACCTTTCCAAAATCTGCCTTCCAATCTGTTCCTCAGTGTCTCTGTTGCTATTGGGGGGTCTATAGAAAACTCCCAATAAAGTGACTACTCCATTCCTGTTTCTGACTTCCACCCACACTGACTCAGTGGAGAAATGCTCCTCAACAACCTCCTTTTCTGCAGCTGCGATACCATCTCTGATTAGCAATGCCTCTCCCCCACCTCTTTTACCTCCCTCCCTATTTCTTTTGAGAAATCTAACCCCCAGAACATTCAACAACCATTCCTGCCCCTGTGTTATCCAAGCCTCGGTAATGGCCACAACATCCAAGTAGCTCCAAGTACTGATCCATGCTCTAAGTTCATCACCCTTATTACTGACACTTTTTGTGTTAAAATAAACACACTTCAACCCGTCTCACTGACTGCAACTTTGTCCTATCAACTGTCTGTCCTTCCTCACAGACTGTCTGCATGCTGTATCTGTCTGTGCACCAGCTACCCCAGCCTCTGATCCATAGGTCCAGTTCCCATTCCTCCGCCAAACTAGAATAAACCCTCCTGAAGAGCTCCAGCAAACCTCCCGCCCAGGATAATGGTGCCCCTCCAGTTCAGGTGCAACCTGTCCTTCTTGTTCAGGTCCCACCTTCCCCAGAAGGTATCCCAATGATCCACATACCTGAAGCCCTCCCTCCTACACCAGCTCTGTAGCCATGTGTTTAGCTACACTCACTCTCTATTCCTGGCCTCACTAGCCCGTGGCACCGGTAGTAATCCTGAGATTGCTACTCTGCTCGTCCTACCTTTTAGCTTCCAACTTAACTCCCTGTATTCACTTTTCAGGACCTCATCCCTTTTCCTAGCTATGTCATTGGTACCGTGTCATTGCAAAATTGGCGGAAGCTGATGAACTCGATTGCATATTGTTTGTCATGATAAAATTGGGTATGAAGGGGTGTGATTCCCAGTCACAAATAAATTTTCACTGTTCTGTCATCATCAGGTTAGAAACAGGAGACCATTCAGCCCCTTAAGCCTGTTCCAGTATTCGATTCAATCATGGCTGATCTTCCAGCTAATTCCATCTACTTGCCTTTATGTTCTGTAAAATCGTTAATATTCTTCACTCAACAAAATAAAACTATCAATCTCAGTTTTGACGTTTCCAATTGACTGCCAGCCTCCATTGCTCCTTTGGCAGGAGTGAATTTTCCCTGAAATCCATTCCTCTTTGTGCGAAAATGTCCTTCCTCTCAGGGCCTGTGACAATTCCTATTCTGATTTCAAGGTTAAAGTCAGTAGTTGCGTGACACCAGGTTATAGTCCAATAGGTTTATTTGAAATCACAAGCTTTCACAGTGCTGCTCCTTTGTCAGCTGAAGTGGAGGGAAACGCGCAGGCACAGAGTTTATAGGCAGAGAGATAATTGCAAGATTCCAGGTAATTAAAAGTGTCAAAAGATAGTACAAATGGTGTGAGTGGAATATCAGGCTGAATAATAAGTCTTTGCAGGTGATCAAAAGTGTCAAACCGTGTAAGATGTCAACAGCTGAACAGCAAGTGAAGGGATGTACTATGATCCGAGTAACTGAGGCAGAGAGATAATTACAAAAAGTCAAAAATAAGATGGTACTAGAGACAAACCAAATGGCTGGAATAACATGATAGGTATAAGTCATATGACGAGAGTCTAACCAAAGTAACAAGTAATTCAAAACTGTACAAAGTAATTCAGGTAGAAAGATAATAACGAGTTAGCATGATGATGGTGTCATAGGTTTTCAAGGTTACAGAGCAAAAGTGTTATTTCTCATAAACACGAAAGATAGGATGAAGTGGGAAGATGAGGATGAAGGAGGTGAAATGTGACACGGGATCAGAATTTTCTGTCAGTCGGGAATTCTCTTGATGCCTCCATTCATTCCAAAGGAAATCATGTGGGAACTTTGAATCAAAGAAAAGAAAGAGTGAACAACTTAGGGAGCTGAAAATGAATTTCACCCAGGGCTCCCTCTTCTCATTACTGCATCCATCCTGCTGTACAGGTCAGGAATGGTGCTGCAGTGATGCCCAGTGCAACAATAAAACCTTGGATTTATGTAGTGCCCTCCATGCAGTATAACACTGCAAAGTGCTTCACCAGAGCGATTATCAAGCAAAATCTGACATATTGGAAATGAGGAGATGCAAGGATGGATGATGAAAAGTTTGGTCAGAGAGGTAGGCTTTAAAGAGTATTCATGTTTCCCTTGCCTGATAGATGCACAGAACAAGGGGTGACAGTCTCAGGTTATGTCGTAGGCCATTTCTTTCCGAGATAAGGAGGAACTTCTTCCCTCAGAAGGTAGTGAGCCTGTGGAATTCTCTACCACAGAAGACTGGCAGGGCCAAGTCACTGAATACATTTACGGAAGACAATGTCAAGGGTTGTGGGGAGAGAGCGCGAGCATGGCATTGAGATACACGGTCAGCCATGATCACGTAGAATGGTGGGGCGGGCCCAAATCTGCACCTATTTTCTATGGAAAGGTGGAGAGAGAGATTTAGAGAGGGAACTCCAGAGCTTGGGACTCAGGTGCCAATAGTGGGGAAATGAAATCGAGGATGAGCAAGAAACCAGAGTTGGAGGACTGCGACTGGAGGAGACTTGATTTGTAAACAAGGAAGAAAGTTTTGAAATGAGGTTGTTGGTGGGACCAGGAGCCAAAGTAGATCAGCGAGCACTGGGGTGATGGGTGAACAGAACCCATGATAGGGCACATTTACCAATGGACAGAATGAGTTCAAGGGTTCAAGGGAGAACAGTCTGCTAAGGTCTATCAGTTGACACATGTAGAATAACCTCCCTGAGGAAGACTGGAATTGTTCAGCGCCATGAGGAAAGGACTGGGGGATATCTAGAATAAGAAAGCTGCAAGCAGGATAGCTAAGGAACAGATCACCGAATATATTTCCAAGCATTAGTTACGGGATTGATTCTGCTCTACATTAATCCTTACTGATTGTTCTTTGTTCTCCAATCCCTGTAGTCACCATGATAGTGCAGGCTGCATCCGCCCACTTATCTGCAACAAACAAGGCTTTCATTTGTACTCAGATGCAGTCAGTGACAAAGAGTCATTTGTCTCTAATGTCATGGCTGTGAACTGACAGTGTGACAAAATGCCGAAGGCACGGCCATTCACCCACAACAAACACGGGTCAACACAATGCCTCCATTGTGACCATTTCCTACCCAAATTATGTAAGAACCTCCATTGCCTTTGATGGGAGCCGCTAAACACATCGGGACTATGTTACAGGTGGGCACCATCTCACTGGCACAGGGCCTTTTGGTTATATCCAAAGAATCATACCCTGTAGAGGAAAGTCATTCAGCCAATCATGCCCTGTACCAGCTCTTTAATAGAACTATCTAATTAGACTTTTGTCTCTTGCATTTACTCCACAGCCTTGCAAAACCTTCTTTTTCAGATCAAATTTAACCAACTCCCTTTTGGAAGCTATTATAAAATCTGCTTCAATCACTCCACCTCCTTCCCCCCACCCCATTTACCCAACCCCTTTTACAGGTAATGCATTTCGGAACAGAACTCACTGGTAAAATTATATTCCACATGGCCTCCACTCTCAGTCTTTTGACAATCACCCTGACTGTGTTCTCTGCTAGCTGTTCTCTTACCAATGGAGGTTTCTCCTTTTTCATTATTTCAAAACCCTTAATAATCTTGAACATCTGTCTTAAGACTCCCTTTAACTTCTCTGTTCAAAGGAGACCAACTCTGCCTCCCTGGTTTTTCCACTGAACAGGTTGGAAAGCAAAAGTGGAAGAGAGTCATTTCTGATTTGAGTAATGTCCTGTGGGATTGTTTACATTTGATCCAATGTACATGGGTCTTGTCGCGCTAGATGCACAGAAGTTATGCCCTCATGGGGTGTGAAATCTCAAAATTAGGGGGGTAAACTTTGGAAATGGAGGACATTGAAAGTCTGAACTTCCTTTCTGTGGAAGACCTTGTATTTTGGGTCAATGAATATGTCGAAGATGGACAGCAATAGATTTTGATTGAATGTAAGTGTAAAAAGTAACATCTCCGTCGTCCCACACGTGCATCAAAGAGAAGCAATTAGTTGTGGTTTAACCTAAGAGTCACCTTACCTCAAAGAGCAGTTGAGAAAAAAAGCCCTTCATTGTAACCTCAGCTGATGCGAGAATTGAACCCACACTATTAACACTACCCTGCAGTACATCCCAGTGTATCACAGATACGAAGCAAATGTTGGTGAATAGAATCAAGATAGCATAGCCATGAATAGTGAGCCAGCTTTCAGGGGTTGAATAGCCTAGTCCGGTCCTAAATGATGTGATGTAACTTAGAGGAGAAAGCACTCATCCCTCAAATTAGGAAATCATTTGCATTTTGATTAAAATATATGTTGCATTTTAATTAATCGTCCACTTGTATTTTCCTCACAGCGATGAAATCTGGAGGCACACAGTTAAAACTCATCATGTCTTTCCAAAACTACGGCCAGGCACTCTTTAAACCAATGAAGTGAGTATGTTTTTCAACTGCCATGTTCACTTATTTGGTTAGTAGCTGCATGTAGATCAGCAATGAACGAGACGTTCCCATCAGTTCTTCTCGTTGTTTTGACAAATAATCGTTTTGCTTTCTATGAATTTTGATTTGTTTGTTTCTTAATGACAGCACATTTAAATAGCATATTTAACACAGCGTAACATAGCTAAATGTTCTTTGATGCCTCAGAGACAAACTTTGACACCAAGACACATAAGGAAACATTAGGGCCAAAGAATGTGGATGAAGAGGTAGATTTTAACAAGCAGCTTAAACAAGCAGAGAGAGTACAGAGATGGAAAGGTGAAGGAAGGAACTCGAGAGCTTAGGTTCTAGGCAGCTGAAGGCAGAACTGACAATCCCCATTCAGGTATCTGCAAGAGGCCTACAGAGATATGGGAGGGCTGTAGGCCTGGAAGAAGGCTGAAGAAGCAAATCCAGCGAATGGTTTGAAAACAACGATGAGAAGTTTCAAATTGAGGTGTTGCTGGACCAGGAAGCAGTGTAGGCCAGTGAGCATAGGATGGATTGAGAGCTTGGTATTTTATTTGGGACATGTGGGGGTAGTCAATTAGGAAACTGTTTCGAGGACAATAGCCCTGTCAGGCACATTGCCAGCAAGCAGAGGATCCAGACCCCTGTTGGACATTTATTTCAGGATTCAAAGGCAGCTCAAACAAATGGATTCCTCTGGTGGGAGAGTCCAGAACAAGAAGGCATAACTTCAGAATTAAAGCATTCAGGATGATGACTGAAATACACTTCATCACACAAAGGACAGTGGAAATCTGGAACTTACACTCCCAGGAAAGTGCTTGACAATGAGGACAACTGAAGATTTTCAGAACTGAGTTTGATGCTTCTCACTTTGGTAAGGATGTGAAGGGACATGGAATTAAAGCAGGTCACTGAAGTTTAACCACTCATCAGCCATGGTTGAAATGAATGAGAGAACAGATGCAAGGAGCCAAAAGGCCTTCTCCTGTACCTTTGATCCGAGGACATGTGAATATCGGAGATATATTATGGGCAGGTAATTAATATTGCAATCCTCCCCTCCCACCTCCTCTCCCACCTCCCAGTTAATATTGGAGGCAGGTTTGTTGCATAATTCCACCTTGAAGGCACCTGAATTATTGAGCTCTGCATTGTAAAGAAATAGATTTCAGCAAAATCACAAGAAAGCACAACTGTTAAGAAAACCTACAGGAATATAAATCAATAATGCAAAAGCAGACAGTGTGGAATGAGGACAGTGTGAGGCGACACGGTGGCTCAGTGGTGAGGGTGATATGCTGGCTCAGTGTTAGCAATGCTGCCTCACGGTGCCAGGCACCTGGATTCAAAAATTCCCTCAGGTGACCGTCTGTGTGGAGTTTGCACATTCTCCCCGTGTCTGTGTGGGTTTCCTTCGGGTGCTCTGGTTTCCTCCCACAGTCCAAAGATGTGCAAGTTAGGGGGATTGGCCATGCTGGATTGTCCCATAGTGTTCAGGGATATATGGGTTAGATGTGTTGGCTGTGGGAAATGTGGGGCTGGGCCTGGGTGGGATGCTGTTTGGAGGGTCAGTGTGGTCTTGTTGGGCCGGGTGGCCTGTTTCCACACTGTATGGATTCTATGAATAGACCACCTCAATGAACAGGAACATTCATTGAACGGACCTCATTCTATTCGCTGTTCACCGATGATGTTAGATGTTGTGGATGAGTTTTTTGTGGCATCCAGAGCAGTCAGGAGATGGAAGTTATGGCCAAGTCAGAATCAGATTCTCTCCTGCTCTGGAAACCTGCTTCCCACTGGCTCCTACAATCTTTCTGTCACCTCCCTAGCCTCTGTCTCACTGTGTGTAGACAATGCTGAGGCAGGATGAGTCAGCAGATGTACTGAGGCAATCCCTCTCACCGTTATTTCACTGCAGTGAGGACATAGAGAGCCAACATGTGCTGAGCAATGGGGGAGCAGGCTGTCAGAGAACGTGAGCAAAGTTCAAGGACCTGATTATGGGGATATCTCTTCACTATTTCTTCAATTGCATAAGTTCTATGATCCCTGTATCACACAGATAGACTTCCCTGTGTTATAACATCTGTCACTCAAGTAACTTTGAGGTGTTTGCTTCTGTTACCTCCATTCCATGTGGCGACGGTGCTTTCTCCAAGAAATAACATCCTAACCTCAGCCCTGTGTTTGCCATTCCCCAAACTGAATTTATGTCCTTGTCTTACTGTCACAATTTCATTGAAGCAGCATTCCAAACTGAACTCTTTCTGAGTAGGAGAAAATTACTGCAGATGCTGGAATATGTACTGACAACAAAAAATGCTGGAGATGACAGCAGATCAGATAGCATCCATGGAGAGAAAACAAGCTAACGTTTCGAGTCTAGATGATGATTCTTCATCAGAGCTGACCTGAACTCTTGAACTCTTTCTGAGCTCTGTTCTTTTTCACAGTTCCATGTGGCATTTCCTCAGTTGGCTGCCCATCGAAACTAAAATTTCTGCCAGTCTTTCTTCTAACCCTGACATTGATTCTGGGCTCCAACTTATTCTGCTCCAACTGCACATTTCCGTGATTCCTCAGAATCAAGAACTGTGTTCAATTGGACAGTGAGCCAAAGCACTTGATGCTTGTGTCAGCCGTGGCTTAGTGGGTAACACACTTGCCATTCAGTTAGTAAACCATGGGTTCAAGCCTAACTCCAAAAGTAGTCATGGAACGCTATGCTGCCAGACATGGCACTGTTTGGATAAAGGGCCTCCTGCTCCTATGATGCTGCTTGACCTGCTGTGTTCATCCAGCCCCATGCTTGTTATCTCGGATTCTCCAGCATCTGCAGTACCTTTTATCTCTAAAACTGAGAACCTATTTGTCCTCTGGGGTGGACAATGAACTGTTTGGATGAAGAGCAGAAGAATTGTGGTTTGCTGATTGTGGCATTTGGCTGTGTCCGAACTAGCTGTCATGCTTTCCTCCATTAACACTGAGTACACTTGAGTATGTCATTGTCTACAAAGTGCTTTTGGATATCCTAAAGTCATGAAAGGTGCTATATAAATGTAAGCTCATTCTTTCCTGTGACAAAGATGATTCATGATGATAGGGCAGTGGATGTTGTCTTCATTGACTGTGGGAAAGCATTTAACAAGATCCCTCCTGGCAGGCTGTTCCAGAAGATTAAGTCACATGGGGTCCACAGCGAGTTGGTGAGTTATATATATATATATTGGCTTGGTCATAGAAGACAGAGAGTAGTTGTGGATGGGTGTTTTTTTCACTGGAAGATGATGAACAATGGTGTCCCGCAAGGATCAGTACTGGGACCTCTGTTGCTGGCCATTTTTATAGATTATTTGGATGAAAGTGTAGGTTGTCTGTTTAGGAAATTTGCAGATGACACAAAAATTGGTGAAGGTGTGGATAATGAAGAAGGTTGTCAAGGGATACAGCAGGATATGAATCAGCTGGAATCGGGACAGAGAAATAGCAGATGGAATTTAATCGGGACTAGTGTGCAGTAATGCATTTTGGAAGATGAAAGTATAGTGTATGTAGCCGGTCCCCCAGAAGCATTGATATTCAAAGGGATCTTGGGATAGAAGTCCATAGCTCCCTGAAAGTGGGAACACAAGTGGGTAAGGTGGTAAAGAAGGCGCGCTTGTCTTCATCGGTCAGGGCATTAAGTATAAAAGTTGACGCGTCGTGTTGCAGCTGAATAAGACTTTAGTTCAGTCACATTTGGAATATTTTGTGCAGTTCTGGTAGCCGCACTATAGGACGGATGTGGAGACTTTGGAGAGGAGGTAGAAGAGATTTACCAGGATGTTGCCTGGTCTGGAGTGTATTAGCTATCAGGAGAGATTGCACAAGCTTGGATTGTTTATACTAGAGCATCAGAGGCTGAAGGGTGACCTGTTAAAAGTGTATAAAATTATGAGAGGCATGGATAGGCTGGATAATGAGAGTCTTTTCCCCAGGTAGAAATGTCGAATACTAAGGGACATAGACTAAAGGTGAGAGGGGCAAGTTTGGAGGAGATTTGTGAGGCACTGCCAGGGGAGGAGGTAGAAGCAGATATGATAGCAACACTTAAGAGACAGACACATAAACAGGCAGGGAATAGAGGGATATGGATCACGTGCAAGCAGATAAACATCATAATCAGCACAGACAAGATGGGCCAAAGGGCCTGTTCCTGTACTATACCGTTCTATGTTCTGTGTTCTGTGCCATTTCATTTGCACAAAGAGTGAATTCTCACCTGGACTGATCCATGATATTAGATTTTCAGTTGATGGAGGCATCTCAAACTGTGGCATATTATTTCCAAAATTTCTGGTATTTAAGTACAAGCGCAAACTCGCTCTGTAATTTGACGATAGCTGAAAACCATCTTGTTTCATTGTTTTATTTTAGTTTGCCACAATGCACTTTCTCCATTACGTTCTCATCCTCTACTTGGCCACAATCCAATTCAACCTATCGAATTTTAATATCCTGGTCATATGATGGAGCTTTTCCATCTGGAGGGTCTATCATTAGGGAAATGTGAGGGGATAATCAGGATTCATTCACTTTAAGAAACAGCTGCTGTGAGTGAGAAAGCGAAGGCTGGTTACTCCAGCATTCAAATGACTAAAGTTTTAGCAGCTCCCCCATATGACTTTCATATTTAGGTCATCATGTACTTTAATGTTAACAGAGGTTATCAGTCGCTGGAGATAACTGAGTAAGCACATTACTCCACGAAGTGTAGGACTAGAATTTAAGCTTAAATTTGTGGATAGGGAGCTGACCTACAAACTTCTACCATTAGAGGTGAGAATGTAACACACTGAGCCACAGGGACTATTGATCCCAGTTTCAGAGGATAGAGCAAGATTTAAGCTGACCAAAGAGAATGGTTGGAATACCGAAACTGTTTGCAGAAATAGAACCCAAGGCCATTAGTAAAACCCAGTGCAAACAATGGAAAAGCCAAATGATGATAGAGAGAAACATGATGTTCTTTCACAGAGTCACGTTCAGTCGGGCAATATAGCGGCAGAGAGCGGAGAGTCTTTTCGTGTCTGGTTTAAATCTGTCTTTCTGAAAGTGCACTCAGTTAATTGGGCGATGGTCTAATTAGCTGATATACCTTTTTGTGACATGACGATGTTTTGCTCTGGAATAACATTCTCAGATACAAGATCTTGCTGCAAGTCAGATATCCCAAGGGTTAGAATAGCATATTGCCAAAGCATTTCTAATATTGCCTCAGAGCCTTAACTCTATTTCAATGCCACTAAAACCTACACTGAAATTATTTTTCCCAGCAACATTACGAGTATTCAGATTCGGGAGTGTATTTGTCAGATTTCTGTAGTACTGATTCAGGTCACATCTACTGCAAGGGGATATTGTGGGTAAAATGGGCCTGGAACCAGGGCTGTTCAGGCCTGAGGCCAGCCTGAAATTGGGCTAGAATATGTGGCCTGTCATGCCTTTAAAGGCTTCCTGGATATGGGGAGAAAACAGGAATATGAAATTGAGACAGAGAATCAGCCATAATCAGATTGAATGGTGGAGTAGGCTTGAAGGGCTGAATGGCCTGTTCCTGTTCCTGTCTTTCACAGGTAGCTAACCTGTCACTGGAGACACTGTGGGATCTCACCTCTCCTCCAGAGCCCTCAAGTTAGTCCCAATATGAGGGACTGACAGGAAACGTGTGCTGCTATCAGGACAGCTACACTGCCAAGAGGAGCACTCTTGATTTGCCTGGTTCCATGAGAATTAAAGAGAAGTTGATCAATAATGGCCATTTGTTTTCATTCACTTGCAGATGTGGGCATTTCAGGCTGGCCAGCATTTATTGCCCATCCCTAGTTGCCCTTGAGAAGGTGGTGGAGAGCTGCCTTCTTGAACCACTGCAGTCCATGTGCTGTAGATATGCCCACAATGCCCTTAGGGAGGCAATTCCAGGATTTTGACCCAGCAACAGTGAAGGAATGGCAATACATTTCCAAGTCAGGATGGTGAGTGGCTTGGAGGGGAACCTGCAGGTGGTGGTGTTCCTATGCATCTGCTGCCCCTGTCCTTCTAAACAGCAGTGGTTTCGGGTTTGGAAGGTGCTATTTAAACCTCTTTGGTGAATAGGTTGAGGGCCCATCTGCTGTCTGGAAAACGTGGCCCTTTAAAGCCTACTCCACTCCCAGAGCCCAATTTCCCAGAGGGATTCAGAAGCAGGCGTTAAGTCAGATATTGGCCTAAGTGTATTTTAGATGGCCAGCCCAAATGCCTGAAAAATGGCCTGAAGCAATCTCAGGTTGAACTTTCTTCAGGGCTCCTTGGGGAGAGCACATCAGTGCCAGAAATTGGGCTCACTGCACCTATTTACACCTGCGAAACATTGTGTACGCACACAAAATGTACTTCATGCATATATTTACATTGCAAATATTGGCTAGCATTCAGTAACCAAGTAAGTAAAGCACCCACAGTGATCAGAAAACGCTCTCATGCTCTGCTTGTCATCTTACAATTTTACCAAAAACCTCACAAAAGCTTTAAAGTTCACATGATGTGAGTGGGGATTGGGATCACACAGGCCAAGTAAGAGACACGCAAGTTATACAGGGCAAACATTGCTGTAAATACCAACATTAAAATGAGACATTAAGGGCTGCAAATGAAACATCAACCTCCTATTGGGTGTGTGGTTTCTCTTTGACCCAGGGAGCAAACCTGATTCTGGAATCATATGCCAGTCGAGGCCTGATGTCACATCTCTGGCCTGACATGAGAGATGGGTGAAGTGAATCTCTCTAAATGAAGTGGTTCTCCTCCTTTTTACTTGGTGCACCTCGGATCCGCACTCCACAACTACATCCTAAACCTGTAAGGGTCCAAATCACCATCAAAAACTTGCAGGGCTCTGCAGTGCCCATCGTTCCATTTAAACAGACCCAGAAACCTCCCATACAGTGGCTCCATTGTCTAGACCCTGCCTAACAAGCTGCACTGTGCAACTTCTAACAGAATCCTGTTAAACCAACGGTTTTAAAACTAAATCTGTCAGCAAGTAATCATTGCTCAAAACATCTGCCCAGAAATGTTCATTCACCTTCGGGGCTGCCGTGAATGTAATTGCTTCAGATCCAGTTGCAGAAACAGCAGATTGCATTTATATAGCATACTCCAAGCTTCATAGGAGAAATAATAAGACCCTTGAGCCACTTCATAAGAAATTAAGCCATGTGACCAAAAAGCTTGCTCACCATTTAAAAAGATTCATAGAATCCCTAGAGTGTGGAAACAGGCCCTTCAGCCCAACAATTCCAAACCAACCCTTGGAGCATCCCACCCAGACCCATCCCCTTATAATGCACCTAATCCACAGACCCCTAGACACTATGGGCAATTTAGCATGGCCAATCTACCTAACCTGCACATCTTTGGACTGTGGGAGGAAACTAGAGTACCCACAGGAAACCCCACGCAGACACAGGGAGAATGTGCAAACTCCACACAGACAGTCACCCGAGGATGGAGTTGAACCTGGGTCCCTGGCATACTGTGAGGCAGCAGTGCTAACCACTGAGCCACCATGCCACCCCAAAGGTGTTGGCTGGTGGACAGTTTAGAGCCCAGCCAGCAGCTCATGGTGGAGTGATGGAGACTGGGGACTTGCAAGAGGCCAGAATTGAAAGTCCACAGTAATCTTGGAAAGTTTTAGGACTGGAGGGAGTTACAGACATATGAAGCAGTGAGACATTAGAGAGACTTCACAATAAAAATGAGAGTACTTAAATTCAGGCGTAAGTGGACTGGGAGCTGGTATAAGTCAGCAAGCACAGGAATGAATGGGACTTGGTATGAGTTAGTGAGCAGGGTTTCTGTGTTCTGCGCTAAATACATGAGAAAGCAAGTGGTAAAAAAGTGATCAAGCTTTTTTTCCAGATGCTTTCTGATGGAAAGCATGTGACATTTAAAAGCCTCAAACAGCAGTCTAAACTTGCAATGTTAATGATGCTTCCTGAATGTTAACATTCTTTTTAAATAAGAACGCACATAGTTTTCCAATTGAGAAAGCAGCAGTGTAATCTGTAATCACCATTCAGAGTGAACATCTCACAGAGCAGCTGTCTGTGAATATTCCAGCCTGTCATTTCATTATTCGCAACACTTTTTTACATCTTTGCAAAATATTCATATAATTTGCATCGCACGTCATTATTTTTTGGAGGCGAATATATAATAACTGGATGAGTGCTCGGTTCATCTGCGGCAGTAGTTAACAGTGTCAGCTGTGCATCAATGTAGAACTCTTGACTGTGAGATCAAAGGTTGTGTGTTCAAGCCCAGCCTGGACACTTGAACGCATAATTCAAGGCTGCAAGGCTGAGGGAGTGCTGCATGGTCATCATGAGATGAGATGCTGGTATCTGTGATAGGAAAGACCCTCCACCACTTATGGCCAAGTAGACTGCATGGACTCACCATTTTGCTACATGTTTGAATGGCTGCTAGCCTGACGTTCTGCACGACTGACAATGTGTAGCAAACCCCAAGAGTGGAGGAGGGTTGCTAATTTGCAACAAACATACATAGTATTAAAAAAGGAATTCTGTTCATTATGAGAAGCATCGATTATTTATTTATCATTTCAAGCCAAGTATAAGCAGAGGGTAGCATGATTAAATTAATTAATCACTCACAGTGAATACACATTGTGCTATTTGATCAATGGTATTGTTATGGCACAGATTTCAGACAGGCCTGTGCCTTTAAGATGGTTAGATGAGACACAGTGTTCCTGTATCAAGGCATTCACCTCACCGGCAGTCACTGTCTACGTGTAATGGAGTCAGTCAATTATGGATATGTTGTATTGTAATATCAGTAAACATAGAACCCAGATGGGATAGGCCTAAGTCTATGTTACCATAACCTTGCGAATAGTTACTGTTGTAAATAAACTTGAGACATCAGACTCAAGAAGAACCTGACTATCTGTGGTATATGTTATGGGAAATAACTTATAAAAATCACAAACACCATCTGGTGGGAAGGTTATAACTCAGCTAAAGACTCGCCCCATGTTAGCATGATAGTGCGAGCAATTACTGGTATTTACCTAGCATTACAGAAACATTAGAGCAGATACAGCAAGTGGGATCGGATTCAGTCATTTGTAATCAATCCTCAGTACCGCAGACACCTAAAACATTCTGATTCCTGCCTCCTCGAACAGCCAACTATTATGGCAAAGTTGCATCTCTGCTTCTTAGTTTTATTTCATTATACTTTATTATAAAAAGCAAGTTCCATTCAGGGGCAAGCCCAACAAGAATGTAATTTCTGTTTTGGTGGTACCTAATTGATTAGCAGCTGATGTGTAGAGTTCACGGATCTGTTGATCCTCCAGGGGTATCAGTTGCTGTGTCTGTTTATAATAGTGTATTGGTGGAACTAAACTTTGGGTTCAGTTGCCATCCACAGCTGGTTCTTAGCTGATTATCTAAATACTCAATTACTAGCAGCCAGAAACTATAAACGAGAGGTCCTTTATATCATCTAGTGAAATGATTATGCATGTTCACATGAAGCTGTACAATGGTTTTTTTTGTTAATCACCCTGTTTGAACAAGTTTATGACACATAGTGAGGTGGAACTTAAACCCAGACCTTCTGGCCCAGAGGTAAGGACATTACCACTGTACCACAAGACCCTTGTACAATGACTAGTGATAGCGTACTTTATATTTTTCTATGAAAAGCCTTTAACGGGTTAACCCCACTGAGAAAATGTTTTTTGTATGTTAGACATTTGGGGCTTCATAATAAGCACTCATAAACCCTATACCTTCAAATAATCTTGCAATGATGCAAAAATAGGTCATTCAGCCTGTGTCTGCTATTTGCAAGAGCAATAAAGTCCCATTTCTTTCACTTTTCCTCTGTAGCCCAGCACACTTCACTGCTTTAGGAATTTGGAGGCTTGGAGTAAAGTCATAGAGTCGTACAGCACGAAAATAGACCCTTCGGTCCAACTTGTCCACACCAACCAAGTTTCCCAATCTAAACCCATCCCATTTGCCTGTGTTTAGTTATTATTCAATCTGCTTTAATACCCAGGCATTTCCACATTGTTAACATTTACTGTGTCAATCAGATCTGGTTTTTCTGCCCATTAAATTTCATGCTTTTGACCCAAACAAATCAGTACCTAATGTGAATGATGTTAGTGGAGCGTCCAGCCTAACCTGATGTTGGCTGAAGTTACAATGCTGATCAGCCGTGACCTTTTCAAAAGGTGGAACAGAGGGGTGAAACAGCATCTCCCTGTTCTGATTTTACTAACCTGTGACGTCAAGTTACCTTTGGTGATATTTTTTACAGCTGTTGAATGGAGACATTGACAATTCTGATTAAACCCATCACCCAGTGTCACACTGACCCAGAGTCTCTTCTGACTCTTGTTCCTGCAGTCAGGGTTCTTCAAATGGGTCAGCCTGAGTCTTAAGTAATCACTCTCTTCAGAAGACTCTTCATTCTGCAGCGACCAGCTCAAAGCAATTTTTAGCTTCTTTTCTCTTTTCAAACCATATAACTTTTAATCCCCAACAATACTTGCATGTGGTGGGCTACCCTAAAGATTGGCAGGTCTGGCAACATCTGTGAAGAGAAATCAGAGTTAACATGACAGGTCCGGTGACCCTTCCTCAGAGGGTCCTGTTCTGAGGAAGGGTCACTGGACCCTAAGCATTAACGCTGACATCTCTTCACAGATGCTGCCAGACCTACTGAGCTTTTCCAACAACTTCTGTTTTTGTTTCTGATGTACAGCATCTGCAGCTCTTCTGGTTTTTGTTTTCCCTAAAGATCCATCCTTCGAGCCAAAATTAAGCTCATCTCCCAGAGTTGGCTTAAATCCACATGACCTTGATCTCTTAAATCTGAACATGAGCTCCCACCCACATTCTTGCATGGTCCACCTTAAAGACGTGCTGCCTCTATCTCTTGTCTCTCTGTCTCCCTGTCTCTCTCTGTCTCTCTGTCTGAGTGTCTGTCTCTCAGATTCTCACAAACTGACCATGTTTATGAGGTTTAGTGATATTTGAGAAAATTTTCAACTCAATCCTGCAGTGGTTTCTTCTGGACTCATTCACTCTCAGTGCCCATCTCCATGGCAACATGATACACATGGGCCTTGTTTCCAAGTAATTAACTATCCTCTAGGCCTCTGGCTCCATTTTATCTTTGAGTTAAATATACGGATCAGGATATAATCATTTCCAAAATCTGACACCTCCTTGGGGTTTAGTGGCCAGAGGTCTATCCACAGTCAGCCCACTTGTTCAGGTACAAATACCTGTTTCCCAGTAATACCTTCTTCCCAATAAAATAACTTGGGGCCTTGATTAAATTTTAACAAACGTACCAACTATCCTCATCAACAACAGAATTCAGAGCAGGTCACATGATCTCTATCATTTCCCCATTTGACCAAAAATGAAAGACACTGTCCCAAATTATAACAATCTTACAAATTTCTTCTTTGTAACTCCTCCCTCCAAATGATCATGGTTTATTTTTTGTCTTTATTCATTCACTGGATGAGGGCATTGCTGGCTAGGCAACATTTATTGCCCATCCCTAATAGCTCAGAGGGCAGTTAAGAGTCAACCATGTTGCTGTGGGTCTGGAGTCACATGTAGGCCAGACCAGGTAAGGATGGCAGTTTCCTTCCCTAAAGGACATTAGTGAACCAGATGGGTTTTTCCGACAATCAATTCATGATCATCATTAGATTCTTAATTTCAGATATTTTATTGAATTCAAATTCCACCATCTGCTGAGGCAGGATTCAAACCCAGGTCCCTAGAACATATCTGGATCTCTGGATTAACAGTCCAGCAATAATACCACTAGGCCATTGACTCCCCTAGGTCATCTGCTCAGTGAGGAGGTAAAGTCAAGAGCTACCCAGATAATAGTCTGAGCTTCATGATCAGAAAGATCCTGGGCTTCAATTGGATCTGCAGATTTGAGTTTGGTGTCTGTGGTCAACATTCAGGGACATTTTAATCATCTTCTGATGACAATCTCATTGATGCTTTTAAAAAAAGACATGGAGTATGACTTTGCTCAAACGTTATTTCTTCAGAGGATTAAGCAGCACTTTAATTAAACTGTAGCATTTGATAAATGGCATCTAACAATTATCTCCCGCAATATAATTGGCATTTATTCCCAGCAATTCAATTAAATTGTGCAAAATGCCTGGCAATCTGATGGGTTATGTTAAATTCAAATGGCCCATTTATAACCAGTGGGGCACTGTTAGCTGCTAGCGTATAAGCCAAGCTTGGTAAATGGCATCTTTAGTCATGGGGAGGACTTGGAATCTGAATCCTACTGCACCCAAGGTTGTGATTATTATTTCAGATAGAAGCCTGTTTGATCCTGAGCCACAGACTGAAGCTGCCAAAATATAGAGTCACAGGCATCCTGGCTATATTTGGCCTGGTTTTGGATGCTTGCATTTTGCTAAGGCTTAATGGTAGCTCTCTTACCTCTGAGTCAGGAGGAAAGTCTGTGGGTGTGAATTCCACTTCAGAAGTTTGTCAACCCTTTTAGGCTGATGCTGCAATGCAGTGCTGAGGGAGTACAGTGCTGTTGGAGGTGCCATCATAGGAATGAGACCTCAAATGGATGTCCTCTCTCAGGCCCACTTTGGATCTCACAGCACTATTTCACAGAAGACCAAGTTCTCCCCATGCTAACGATCTCTCAGAAGTTTAGACCATGCGTGACAGCCAGCTATTAGACCATACGGGAGGCACTGCAAACAAAGTCATTTGACGTCAAGGTGAATCTATTTTCCAGTGAAAGTCACTGAGTAGAAAATCAAGAACAGGAAGCCAGACCTCTTCTCAACTAGCAATGAAAAGAAAAACAAAATCATTTGATAACATCTTTTTGACAACTCCTTGCATGGCCTCAGGGTATATGGAAGCATTTTACAGCCATTTACCTACTTTTCTTTCAAAGTGTAGTCATTATTATAATGAAGGAAGCAGTGCATCTAATTTGCACACAGCAAGTTCCTATAAATAAACGTGATAATGAGCATAAAGTCTGTCACATGATTTTGGTCAGAGGGTAAGTATAGGCCAGGTGATCCTTTAGATGGACAGACTGGCCTCAGTTCCTTGTATCATTGGAAAGATGGGACCTCAGACAGGCTAGCACTCTCCCAGTACTTGTGCTGACGTAAGTGACAGCCTTGATTTTGTGCTAATTTTTGTGCTGGATCTGAGTAAGTTCCTCATCCCACTCCCTGTCTCCTTTTAATAATAGCTATCACTTAAAGCCACAACCATCTGACTCAGAATCGAGATCCTAACCACTGTAATGCAACTGACTTCAGTCGTGAGCTTCTTTCATATTGTTCAAAAATGCAGTAGATCAGGCTATTTGTGGGACTTGAACTTCAGTCCGAGACTCGAGGTCACGAGTTCCTAACAACTCAAGTGTCATTTCAGAACAATAATTTTGAGGCAGATGTCAAGTTTGTTTGTGGATTCCTGGTCTATAACACAGGCCTAAATCTGAAGAGGCCAGAATTCAAATCTGTGTTGAACAACTGATTCATAACAGAGGAGTTAAGGGAGTTAGATGTTCAAAATTTTCAGGGGCTTTGGTGGAGTAAATAAAGACAAACGCTTTCATTGGCAAAAAAGAGGGAGGATGTATGTTTAAGTTAATTGGTCAAAGAACAGGAGAAGCGAGATGGAGAATTTTGCTCATACATCGAGTTGTCAGGATCTAAAACGTAATGCCTAAAAATGTGGTGGAAGCAAATATCAGAGTAACTTCCAAAAATATGCAGGATAACGGGAAGCAAGCAGTGAAGTAGGACAGTGGAGCTGGCATAGACACAATGGGCCAAACAGCCTGCCTTGCTGGATGAGTCTGTGCATTTTATGAAAAAAAACTTGGCAAAAGAATGTTCAGGATGGGGGAGAGAGAGTGGATTAATGAGCTATTTCTGACTCCTAGAAGTTTTTTGTCTTGACCCAGAGTATCAAATGGCTGGTCAGCCAGGGAGCAATGCTATTTACAGAGTAGATGTCTAGATCTGTGACCCAGTGACATTGGGTAGACTTCTTGTTGATGATAGTCCTTCACTCAGTCAGACAGAGGACACACAAGGTTCATTCTATTGCCATGGCAGTCTATAAAAACCCATACGCCCACGGCCCTTGGATCAGAAGCAAAAACCTTACTTCTCTTTGGGTTAGGAGGAAGTCACAAGCCCAGACAGAAAACTCAGCAGGTTGGGCAGTATCCATGAAGGGACATGGTGAATGGCCAAGGTCTTTTTCCAAGGTTAGAGGAGTCCAAAACCGGAGGGCAACCAGAGGTGAGAGGGGAAAGTTTTAAACGGGACCTGAGGGGCAATGTTTTCACACAGAGGGTATTGTGTGTGTGGAATGAGCTGCTAGAGGAAGTGGTGAAGGCACATACTTTTACAACAGGGAAAAGACATTTGGACAGCTACGTGCATAGGAAGCGTTCAAAGAGATCCGGGCGAAATGCTGGCAAACAGGTTGAGTTCAGTTTGGGAAACAAGATTGGCATGGCTGAGTTGGGTCTGTTTCCGTGCTGTATGACTCTATCACTCTCTGAGATTAAAAAAATACAAGTTGACGGCTCTGCTATTTAACAGAGCACAGTTTCGAATTGCGGGGGAGAGCATGGAATCTGGTTACTTTCCCTTCTAGTGTGATTTTTAACTCAAGGGCCTGGATGCTTTCTTCCAACAGATTCGTCTCTCTAAAGTTGATCTGAATGACAAGCCCAGCTTTTTGTAGGATGGGGAATGTTCTGAATGAGACAGCCCAGGAACAGACAGGCTTCCTGCTGTTCAGGGGTAGAGATCATGTGGGGTAAATGATGCACTGGGGAATGGGAAATGATCACAGGCTGTCGTTGAGAGATTGGGGGCAGGGGTAGCAGCGGGAGTCAATGATCGCAAAGGGCACACAGTCGGAGGGCTTGGAAAGGGAATCAGGTAATGTTGGAGGGAGGAGGGGAAGAGCGCACCTGCATGTCCTGGCCCACAAAAAGAGCTGTAAAGGCTGTATAAAGGTGTAGAGCTGGATGAACACAGCAGACCAAGCAGCATCAGAGGAGCAGGAAGGCTGACGTTTTGGGCCTAGACCCTTTCTTCATTTTAACCTTTCAATGCCCTGGAGACCAGGCAACATTGTGGTGAACCTTCTCTGCACTCTCTCCAAAGCTTCCATATCCTTCTGGTAGTGTGGTGACCAAAACTGCACTGGTTGGTGTAGACTTGATGGACCAAATGGCCTGCTTCCACACTGTAGGGATCCTATGATCCTTTCAGGCAGTGGTAGCTGACCTATTGCACAAATTTAACATATCACAAAAGGAAGCATCTCTGCAGGGTCCAGGTCAGCATTTATCCTTCATTCAACGCCAGAATTTATAGGCGGGAAGGGGCAACCACACCCCACCCCCTCACTGAGAGAGCAGAGATTTCAGGCAAATCTACGCAGCATAACCTTTAAACAAGGAGCACAGTTGAACATGTTGGAAATTCGGTGACGTAAACAAAGACAGCACGTTGAGTTCTGTCCGGTTTGGAAATATCTCTGGTTGGACATTGTAACCACAAGTATGACTGGAACCTGTTTGCACCGTCACAGCACAGAACAGACTCTTCCAACATTATCAGCTGCCAGTTGGGAAAACAGCTCAGCTTCATTATTCAGACAAGTCATTCTGTTTAAAATAAAAGTCAGCCACAAATGGCAAACAATCCCAAGACTCATCTTTCCATTTTCAATTATTCCATGTTGTACACACTCCTGATTTACCTTCACTGAAGAAATGCGACAGTTTGTAGAAGAATAGGTCATTCTGTGTATTTAACGTACAGAATTGCATTATCCTGTTCGTCAATTTTTAACCATATCCTAAAGTCATGTTACAAACTTTTCTTTGGTGGGCTTTTGTCCAGCTGCCTGCAGATGTGAAGATGCCTAGGAGTTCAGTGAGTTCAAACAATCCCCAATTACATTTCATGTTCATTCATGCTGTAGATGTGAAAGTGACAGTGTCACTGGAAATGATACTGTAGCATGTGTCACTTTCAATGCCCCATTCATACCCAGTTACTCACACACGCACGCACGCACACACACACACGCACTCGCGTGCACACACACACACACACACACACACAGTAACTAGATGCTGGTGAGGTTCACACACACACACACTCACACAGTAACTAGACACTGGTGAGATTCACACACACACCAACACAACCAAACATACTGCATATTAGGGAATTTCATACATTCACTGACATTCATTAACTGCACAGATGAGAATTCCACAAGCACATTCAGTAACTGCACACAGATGAGACTCACACACCATGTAGAGTAACTGAACACAGAATCCCATGCAAAGCTACACCAATTTATTACAGGAATCACACAGCAGATCCTCTCCACAGGGCCGGCATGATGTGGCTCAATACTACCACCTTGTGGGATGTTGCACCTTTAAACTTCTCTCTATCTCTGTGCTGAAGACTGACTGCATTGTGAAATCGTGGCTAATTACAGTGCCCCTAATTCCAACTCGGTTGAGATCAGCTTGATCAGCACAGTCCCTTCTTGTCTCAGTATCACACTGTCATCACTTTGACGGATAGCTCCAAACCTGGCATATTTTGAATTCATGGGTCACCACAACCCCCAATTCTAATTTCATATAAAACTTCTTGTTCCTTTCACAGCCTCAGGATATCCAAAAGCTAATGAAGTATTTTTGAAGTGCAGTCGCTGTTGCAATTTGGAAAACCTTGCAGTTAGTTTGCACCCAGTGATTTGCCTCAAATTTTCTGATTGTTACTGATGTTGAAGGGATGAACATTGACCAGGATACACCGCCCTGCTGGTGTGGAATCTTTCACAATCACCAGGCACAACAGACAGGACTTCTTGTGTTTACTGTTTTTATTTCAAAGATGACCCCTCTGACAGTGCAGCACCTTTTAATACTGCATTGGAAGCCTCAAGTAGACTCTGTGCTTGAGTCTTTGGAGTGGAGTTTTAACCTTCTGACTCTGAGATTGAACACGTTCCACTGAGCAAAGCTTACATAACTTTATTGGATTTGTTTTGAAGGATTTGCAGTAAATCTTCAACCATTGTGACTCTTCACAGAGAGACAATAATTTGGAAACTGTTGTGCAGTGTTGGTTATAAAAAGAATTAATGAGGTTGTGACCATCATTTTCCATGGAGACGACACACTCAAATTCCTATTTTTCTCCAGCTTGTTGCAGACCAAACAGGAATGGTGGAAGGGCCACAGTATGGAGCTAGAAGAACACAACATGCTAAGCAGCGTCAAATGGATACATGGGATGATGGTATAATGTAGGGTATGCAGGATAGTTTGATCTTAGAAGGATAATAGGTCGGCATAACATCATGGGCTGAAGGGCCAGTGCTGTGTTGTACTGTTCTATGTTCCATGTTCTAGAGGAGCAGGAAAGTTGACGTTTCGGGTCGGGACCCAATTTCTGAAGAAGGTGGTGGAAGGACCGCAGTTTTTCTTGTTAAAATAATTCGTCAGGATGTTGCTGTTGCCAAGAAGGCTGGCATTTGGTGCCCATTCCTAGTTTGCCCTTGAGGATGGTTGTAGTGAACCCACTACTATGTTCAGTGAAGGTGCTCTCACAATGGGAGTACAGCGACAAAGAGTCATGATTCTGATAATCCACAGGCCTAGCCTCATACTCTGGAGACTCGAGTTCAAATCTCACCATGGCCTCTAGGAAAGTTAACTAGAAGTAAAATATCGCAGATGCTGAAAAAAATCGAAAACAAACATACAAAATGGCAGGGAATCTCAGCAAGTCCTGCAGCATCTGTGGAGAATCAAAGAAGAAGTCATAGCAGACGTGAAATGTTACCTCTGTTTCACTTTTCACAGAGGCTGCCAGAGCTGCTGTTGCCTGGGCAATGAAATTCAGTTCATTAAATTAATCTGGAATGAAAAGCGAACCTTAGTATTGGGGAATGTAAAAGCGAAGGGGTCCACAATTTGCGAACATCTGAGTGAACGAAAGCTCATAGTTATGACTGCGATCCCACACATAGTTTTACGTTTTAAAGACCCAACCTACAAATATTTCCTGTTGTTATGAACAGTTGCTATCCAGTGTCCTGCACTGTGCCCTGACCGCACACAAATCAACATGCTAAAGGATTCCAAAAGGAACCTGTTCATAACCTGAGGACAACTGGATTGGCATTAGAAATGCACCCCTGACTTGATGGTCCTACAGTCAGAAGCTCATACAAAACAGTACTCAGGAAGCTTTCAAATCAACCAGGCCACATTGAAAGTAAAATGACTGTTTACTGGAGTCCACCAAAGATTTGTTTGGTTCATAAGCCAATGTGATGGCAGAATACAGAGGGCGCAGTAGCTTGGAATTCCTCTGGCTTACACGATCAGCCGTGTCTCAGAATGTACCACAGTTAGAAACTGTGAATGCAATCACTGCACCAGAGACCCGAGCATAAACTCAGGATGGCAGTGCCCAGTGCAGTCCTGTGGGAGTGCTGCACTGTCAGGGGCATTGACTTTCACCAGAGAGCTTAACCTCTTGGCTGGATGTAAAAGATTCCATGACCTTTTACTTGACAAAGATCAGGACAGTTCTCCCTGGGCTCCAAAATTTATCCCTCAATCACCAAAACAAAAACAGATTGAACGGCCTAGCTAGAAATCTAAAAACAGAACAGTAAGGGCTCCTACACATATTTTAAAAAGAGTCAATAAAGTGAACATTGATCCTATAAAAAGTGAGTCTGGGAGTTAATAATGGTAAATAAGATGAACTGGTATTTTGCATCAGAGACAGAAACAGAAATTGCTGGAAAAGCTCAGCAGGTCCGGCAGCATCTGTGGAGAGAAATCAGATCTAACATTTCCAGTCAAGTGACCCTTCCTCAGAACTGATGGTAGCTAGAAAAATGTCAGTTTATATCCAGAAGATGGGATGGGGGGAGGGGTTAAGGAGTAAACGAGAGGCAGGGATAGAGCCCAAAGAGAAAGAAGAGCAGTTAGACAGACAAAAGAGTGGATAACAGTCTGGCTAGGAGGGTGAATAACTGTTAATAGAGATTGTTAGTGGCTAACAATGGGTAGTGTGTAATAGTAGACTCTGTGATAACAAGACCAGGTTGTGGGGATTGGTTAAGGACATGGGAGAGCTCAGGCCCTAAAGTTATTGAACTCGATATCGAGTCCAGAGAGCTGTAGGGTTCCCAGGTGGAAGATGAGGTGCTGTTCTTCCAACTTATGCTGAGCTTCAGCTCAACTTCCAGCATCACCTTCCAGACTCACCATCCATTGTTAGCCACTAACAATCTCTATTAACAGTTATTCACCCTCCTAGCCAGATTGTTATCCACTCCTTTGTCTGTCTAACTGCTCTTCTCTCTCTTTGGGCTCTATCCCTGCCTCTCATTTACTCCTTAACCCCTCCCCCACTCCATTTTCTGCATGTAAACTGACATTTTTCTAGTTACCATCAGTCCTGAGGAAGGGTCACTTGGAGTTCATTAATAAGTAACACACACTGTGGATAATGGAGAACATGTGCATGTACTGTACTTAGATCTTCAGTATGCATTCAAGGTAGCAAAGACTATTATGGAAAATAAGAGTTCATGGTATAGGGAGTAACATATTGACATGGATAGAAGATTGGTTAGATAACAGCAACAGAGGGTAGATATAAATGGTTCATTGGCTTTGGCAATTTGGCTTTCACAATTTATATAAATTACTTGGATGAAAGGACTGAAAGTATCATTGCCAAATTTGCTGATGTCTCAATGATAGATAGGAAAGTAAACGGTGTAGAGTTGTCTCCAGAGGGATACAAATAGGTTAAGTGAGTAACAGGCAAATAGAGTATCATATGGGAAAATGTAAAATTGTCAATTTTCATTGGAAGCATAAAAAGAAGCACATTATCTAAACAGTGAGAGATCACAGACCTCTAAGAATCAGAGGGATTGGCGTGTTCCAGCGAATAAATTGCAAAATGGTTGCAATGTGGGTGCAGCAACGAATTACGAAAAGCTAGTGGAATGTTATTGCTTATTTCTAGGGGAATTTAGTACAGACTTATACTTCAACTATGCTCGGCATTGGTGAGGTGGCATTCAGAATATTGTATTGATTTTTATTTGAGGAAGGATGTAGATGTTTTGGAAGCAGTACAGTGAAGGTTTACTGAAACTAATTCCTAGAATAGCATTACTCTGTAGGTTGTCTTATGAGGAAAGATTGGATAGGCCGGGGTCAATTAAAACATATAAGATCCTGAGGGGTCTTGATAGAGTAAATGTGGACAGTATGTTTCACCTTCTGAGAACATCTCGAACTAAAGGTCACTGTTTCACAATATGATATCACCCATTTTAAGATAGAGACCCTCAACAGGTTCATCTGTCTTTGGAATTCTCTTCCTCATAAAATAATGAAAGCAGAATGTTTGAATCTTTAAAAAGCAGAGACAGATAGATTCATGACAACCAGGTTGGGGGTTGAAAAGTTACTGTGGATAGGCAGGAATATAAAACTAATCAGAACAGCCTTGATTTTATAGAATGGCATATAGAAGAGAGGGTTCAATGAGCCAAGTGGCCTACTTCTAATTGTACAATTGTAATTTCATGTGTATGATAACATTGCTGTTGAAGGGGGCCTACTGTTAAACTGCCTTCCATGTTTCCTACATTGCAACACTACAGATGTGTTCAAAGTTGGCTGTGAAGCCATTTGGAAAATCCTATAGTTGTGAAAAATGTTATGTAAATGCAAATTTGTCCATTCTTTCTAATCTTGCATTTACAGAATGGGAATTGACTCCATTTCTGAGGTCTATGAAACCAGAGGGTTAAGGAACAGTGGCCTGTTTATGAGATGGCAGCAAAGCCTCCATTCCTGGCTACTCCCTCACTTGGGCAATCAGATCCCTGGCCCTGTTCATAAGCTTTAGCCTGGGCCCTCAAGTTAAGCATTCCTCTGTAAAACGAAGCTTTACACCACGAAAAATATCAGGAAGCTGTCACAGTCAGTGCCTGGTGAAGTCTAACAGCAAGCCTCTGTGTTTTGTTCGTTAAGAAATTATATATTTGGATTCCGCAAAAAAAAAAAAATTCAATTCAATTAATCTGACAGAGACCTATGATTTTCTTGCTGACATATCTTGGGCCACATTCATTGAATTAAGATTGGAGTAAACCCAGAATTAAAGGAGCAATTACTGTAGCCATGACGATCTGCAATTATTGCTGCTCCTGTTGTGAATTTGACATTTGGCCCACTTTTCGTAGACAGGAGGGAACTCAGCTGATATACATTCTGATGGCGAGAATATGAACATTCAGAATGAGGTTCAGTGATAATCATTCTCAGTTTCTCAGCCGGGAGAAGGAATTTCTCACCTGTCTATAATCAGAGATTCCGTAACTCTGCCTCCTAGGCCCAGCCGGTTCACATTCTCTAAGGTCACATTCTGAACTGAGGCCTCATTTGCAGACATGGGAGACATCGGCTACTGGCTGTAGCATATGGGGGCTGAGAAGGACACTTGACGGACCCTTAAATTCATGAGAGCACTGGCTCAGTGCGTGCATACATTCCTGCAGTGTCACGCCCAAGGGAGCTCCAAGTGGGTACTGCAGGGTGAGGGTCAACGGTAATTCTGAGGGAATGCTGCAGGGTCAGGGTTGAGGATAATTCGAAGGGAGTGCTGCAGGGTCAGGGTTGAGGGTAATGGTGAGGGTGTGGTGCAGGGTTGAGGGTAAT
>JAHRHZ010000023.1:17974074-17997526 GCA_024137785.1 Ginglymostoma cirratum | reverse complement strand
GCAGCATCATAGGAGCAGGAAAGCTTGACGTTTCGGGCCTAGACCCTGCATCAGGAAAAAAATCTTTTTTTTTCTGATGAAGGGTCTAGGCCCGATACATCAAGCCTTCCTGCTCCTATGATGCTGCTTGGCCTGCTGTGTTCATTCAGCTCTACACCTTGTTATCTTGGATTCTCCAGCATCTCCAGTTCCTATTATCTCAGTTCCAAATCACATTCACTTTGTAAAGTACAAACAGATTGGGTCTGGGCTGTCACTCTCAATGCAATACTGAGGGGGTGTTGCACTGTTGCAGATACCAGCTTTCAGCTGGAATGTTAAAACAACATCCCATTTGCCCCCTCAGGCAGATATAAATGATCCCAAAGTTAAGCCAGGGAATCATCCTTGGTGTCCAGAATACTGTCTATCCTTCAAACCACACCACTTAAATAGAAGATATGATCATTATCACTTTGGTGTTCATGGGAGCTTGCTGTGCATAAATTGACTGCTACATTACGAATGTTATCGCCCTTCAGTGTCACTCCACTGCCTGTAAATGATGAAACCCAGAAGGTGCTATGGAAATGGAAGTCTTTCTGATCGCACATTCCTGAAGCCATGACACAGCCTCTTGCTACCATGTTTGTGTTTCGCATGAGGTTTGGAGCTGGTTTACAGATTAAATCTGCGCACTCAGGGTCAGTCCAGTACTGAGAGCTCTGAGCTATTTGTGACACACATCAGCCTGCCCTTTGCCATTGACACCATTACGGCCTGTCAACTGACCACCCAAACCACCTGTCCTTTGGTCCACTTTCTCTCATGCAGAGGTCAATGCACCAGGCCCTGCTCCTCTCTCACACAGCCCCCATTGGCAGTGCAGATAGGAACCAGTGCACAAGAAGATTTTACACAACAGACAAAGGAAACAGAGAAGATAGTGAGTTTTTTTTGCTTTTAATCGCAAGTTGCGATTTGGAAAATGCTGCCTGTGAGGGCGGTGAAAGCAGACTTAATAGGGATTTACAAAATGGATTCGGATAGCAGCAAAGAGGAGAAAGAAAGCCTTCCTTTTGGAAAGAGGAGGTATGTGGGATGAAACATATAACTCTTTCAAAGAACCAGCACCAATATGAAATGGGCCAAACGGCTCCCTTTATTTTTCTGCGATCGATACAGATTGTTGTCTCTGTACAGGAGAGGTGCACTTTTTGGAATGGGACCTTCTGTCTGCAGTGTCCATCGGGAATAATCCCAGTTATTAGTTTTGGGAAAAATGCCGTGTGGTCGGTGCCTAAGTCATGGAAAGTTGGGTAGGTGCAGGGAGGGGCAAATAAATGTAAGTCAAGTGGAAGCACTGAAATGAATGTGAGGAAAGGATTGTGCATGAAAGAGAAAATAATTGAGTTATACAAGGAAGGAGGGTTGGAAGGACAGACAAATTAAACTCTGCTTTGACAATAGGGAGAGTTCCCACAAAGACTGCCCATTAAGAACTGGGACTGCATTGAGGCTGATGGGCAGAGGATTAGCCTCCAGTAACTTGGTTGACTAATAGATAAGTTTAACCTAAGGGTGCAACGCCATTGTGGCTACATCAGAGAACAGTAATGCAGGGGCCTGGACTAATGATTTGGAAATATGAGTTCAAATCCCCCCTGGGCAGCTGGGGAATTTAAGTTCAATTCTTTGAATATTCCTGCAATTGAAAAGTTAGCATCAAGCATCATGATGATGAAACAATTGAATTGTCGTAAAAGCCTGACTGGATCACTAATATCCTTTAAGAGAAGGAAATCTGCCATCCATACACAATCTGACCTACATGTGACTCCAGATCCACAGCAAAATTGACGCTTCATTGTAAAAGGACGTTGTAAAAGACTGGGTTTTATTCAACATGCTGGCTCGCTGCCACTTTCCGGGTGAGATGAGTGATAGGCATTAACTACCAACCTTGCCAGTCACGTCTACATCCTGTGAATAAATGAAGATCATTTCTACCTGCCGTTCTTTTCCAGACAAACCAGAGAACAGGAGACGCCGCCAGATTTCTTCTACTTTTCTGATTTCGAGCGACACAACTCCGAGATTGCTGCATTCCACCTGGACAGGTAAGGGCCGTGGTGAAAGAGAGGATTGTTTGAGATGGCTCCTTTGTTCTCACCATGATGTAATGTCCTCGCTTCTCTCCTCTCAAAGAATTCTGGATTTCCGCCGCGTGCCACCTGTTGCTGGGCGACTGGTTAACATGACCAAAGAAATCAGAGACGTGACCCGTGACAAGAAGCTCTGGAGGACATTCTTCATCTCCCCAGGTATGGAATACAATTTAACTGGGCCCTCTTCACACTTTCATGTTGCAGCTTTCACAGTGAAGCTCCTTCTAATGGGAGTGGGGGGGGAGGTCAGCGAATAGACTGACCATGAACAGGAGGGGAGGAAACAATCATCACAACGGCCATGGGCTCAGAACCGCAGCCAAGACTCGAGCCTATAATCCAGGCTGACCCCTCCTTGTGGGCTCATCTCAATTCAATCTCCTTAGAGCCTTCTTTTCTCTGAGGAGAATAATCCCAGCCTGTCTTGTCTCTGGGCTCACTGATACTCCACATTGCCAGTATCAGAAGTGTCCGCTGTCCTTTAAAGTGTAGCATCCTCACCTCTGAGTCAGAAAGCCTCAGCCTATAAACAAACATAACATTCAGATTGAATCTGCCTCACTTATATGGAGGAGCGCTGCACTGTCAGCGGTTCAAATGAGGGGTTAAACCACTACCCTGTCCTGTGAAATCCCTTTATCATTATTTCCAAAGAGAGCTGTGGAGGGGAACGTCTTGGTCAATATTGATCTCTCGTTCTTACAGTCTAAACCCAAATCATGAGCCAAATATTTACTCTGCCTCTGATTCAGCTCAAAGTGCCACAAGGCCAGTGGAGAATCACACTATCAGTGAACACGGATCCAAGAATTGCAGCTCTGCACTGTAGGACTAACAGCGGAAGGAACTTTTTCCAGGGTTAAGGTCCCCATTAGGGACGCAGCATTCACCCTTTCAAGTGAGGTCAGATGCTAGCCTGGTCTTGGACAATGCTGTTGGTTGGGGTGGACACGTAGAGAGTGAGGTTGGGGTCCCCCGAGATTTAGGACTGAGCCACATTGCAAGGTGAAAGTAATGGGAGTTTTACTCCATAACTAACCACGTTAAACCTCATAGACAGGTATTGGATGCCCAGTGCGTTTGTTCAAGTTGGATCTCCTCTTTCATAAACACCTGCTGCCCCTCTGGATTGTTTGGAATGTTTACTCTAATATTTTTGTTCAACGAGTTGCAAAAGAATATTTACAGAGTCTGCCGAGGTAAAGAAAACATTCAATTTATTTAAGAAACGCCGAAGGGTGGCTGAAACTTTCCACAAAGCTGCAAGGGGAAGCAAAATCATGTGATGTCACATCACTTCCTGTCATGATATAAACTACCACTTTATAGATCACATAGTCAGGCTTAACCCTTCAAAGTGTTCTCATGGAGTTTGAGTCCTTTGTTCAGGCGGTAATGCTGGTGATACACAAAACAGTATTATTGTTCAAAGTGCTTGCTTCAAGATAATAGTGAGATTCCTTAGTACAAAGTCCTTATGGCCATTCTGGTCAATCCTTCACTTGACTTTCCCTGAAGACTGTTTCTGACAAATTGCAGCTGCGATGTCCCAACTTGCCTGTGATACCCTTGAATCCGACAATTTAAGGTAATTTGCATCGATTTACCCACAGTTTGCTGTGATTCTGGAACACATTGCTTGTACATAATCCGAGATAACAAGATGTAGAGCTGGATGAACACAGCAGGCCAAGCAGCATCAGAGGAGCAGGAAAGCTGACGTTTCAGGTCTGGACCCTCCTTCAGAAAAAGAAAGGTCTAGACCCAAAACGTCAGCCTTCCTGCTCCTCTGATGCTGCTCGGCCTGCTGTGTTCGTCTAGCTCTACATCTTGTTATCTCAGATTCTCCAGCATCAGCAGTTCCTACTGTCGCTTGTACATAATCACATTTTTTTCTTAAACTTGCAAATCCATTTGAAATGCCACAGCCTACGGGACTATACACCAAGTGCTGGAAATTGGGAATAAGTTGAATGGCTCTTTTTTGGATAAGCGGGACTAAATGGGCTCTTCTATAAATGTTTATATATTCTATGACTTGTAAATGTTGACAGTGTTTGTACATCTCTTTTTCGTCTGCCAGCCAACAATGTGTGCTTCTACGGAGAGTGTTCCTACTATTGTTCTACCGAGCACGCTCTGTGTGGGAAGCCTGACCAGATCGAAGGCTCACTGGCTGCTTTCCTACCTGATCTGGTGCTGGCTAAAAGGAAAACCTGGAGGAATCCATGGCGACGGTCTTATCACAAACGCAAGAGAGCAGAGTAAGTTCAAGTGAGGCTGGTTTGAGTATTGCTGCAAAAAAGACACATTTCATCAATGCTTTTCTTCTCACACCCATCAGGACAACTCACAAGAATACCAATTCAAGGAAAAGTGATGAAAGTGTGAGATGAGCGTGCTGATTGGTTGCAAGTGGACTCTGGTAGAGATGTTGCTATGAGGAATACACCTACCTATGCTGATTGACAGTTAACTTCCAGGCTTTGTTTAAATGTTAAACTGGGCAGGTTGATTCTGAGTTTCTCAAGGCAATGCTCTGATCATTCAAGGTCAACCTGCCTAGTCCTTACAAATTGTCCTGAAAAGTGGAAGATGAAAAGCTTCAACAAATTGTGTCTTTTTTCAACAACACTCAAGCATTGCCTTACCAAATGGCTCTGAGGATAATTGTTCAAAGGTGTAAAGTGTTTTTTAAAGGTGGGGTCGCATTGTGTTAAGGCAGTTTGTTAAAGGGCTAGTTTCTCTTTAAGGTCCACGGCAAGAGTTGTCTGTTGAAGGTAGTCCTTTGAAGAACCATAGAAACGGTACAGTAGCTCCACCTACCAATGTATTTGTTGAAGAAATGGTGCCTCTTTGAAAATTGCATTGACAGATTCCTCACTGTCTTGCATCAATCTATTTGGTGTCAGAAAAGGTCAGGAATATGGGACTTAGCATTGTGCACATTGATTTTTGATTGGCCATGTTAATTGTGGTTCTGTCAAGGCACAGAGTGAAGCCCAAGTAGACAATGCGATGCACATACCCACCAGGAGGCCATATATTCTTACTTATCACATAACTCCCAAATTTGCCATAAGTCTCTCATGTGGAAAATTTCTAAGTGCTTTTCAAAACTGACATCCAGTGCACTTCATGTACCCTGAAGTTATTACTTCAAAGGAATTCTGCACAACCAGGTAACTACAACCTGTTCTTCCAAATCCATGCTTCAGTTGATTCAAATTACTCAAAGTGCTTAGTAATTTCATCTGGCATTTTGACAGTGGTGTAAAGACCAACCCATAAGGCCAAATTGATTCCATTCAGAGAAACCCTCACGTTCCCTTCCTGGACTAACATTTCCTTCTGCAGCTATCCATCAAAAACACCTTCAAGGTGATAAAACGTCCCAAGGTGCTTCATAGTTGCATTTATTAAACAAAATCTGACACCATCCCACTTTGTTACTACAGATAATTAAAACTTTGATTGAAGTGATGAGGTTTTAAGGGATGAATTAAAGGAAGAAAGCAAGAAGTAACCTGATTCATTGTTGAATCCTCTGACACAATCCACAAAATATGGAGTTAAAGTTAAAGTCTAGAATCTTCAACAATGACTGTTGTTGAAGCAGATTCCAGTGTCAGCCACCTGAAAAGCTGCTATTAAGTGCTGGGATGAATAGAGACATTATCACCAGGTGACTGCCTCAGTTCAGGACAGTTTAGCAGAGAAGTGACAAGGTACAGACATCTCACTCACTGCACAGTGGCAGCACACGCTTTTACAAAAGCTTTCTGTTCACTTCCTACAGGTGGGAGGTTGATCCTGACTATTGCGAGGAAGTCAAACAGACTGCCCCTTACAACAGCGGCACCCGGCTTCTCGATCTCATCGACATGACTATTTTTGACTTCCTTATGGGTAACCAAGTTTGCTTTTTTTTCTAAAATTAGGGAGAAAGAAATACTTGTATGGGGAGTTGATGGCACAGTGGTATTATCGCTGGATTGACAATCCAGAAACCCAGGTCATGTTCTGGGGACCTGGGTTCAGAACCCATCACGGCAGATGGTGGAATTTTAATTCATCACAATTCTTTGATTAAGAGCCTAATGACAAACATCAATCCATTGTCAATTGTTGGAAAAACCCATCTGGCTCATTAATGTCCTTTTGGAAAGTAAACTGCCATCCTCACCTACTGTGGCCTACATGTGACTCCAGACCCACAGCAATGTGGTTGACTCATAACTGCCCTCTGGGCAATTAGGGATGGGCAATAAATGCTGCCTAGCCAAGATGCCCTCATCCCATGAATGAATTTTAAAAAATTATATAGCACCTTACATGGCATGGCTAAGCTATTTACAGCTAATGAAGTCCTTTTGAAGTGCAGTCACTGTTGAAATGTGGGCAGCAAGGCAGCAGATGACACACAGCAACGTGACAGTGTCCAGATCTGTTGTCATGGTGTTGATTGATGAATAAATATTGATCCAGGACATCGGAGAGAACAGCTGAGTTGTATCTGCAAGGGGCACTCTCACTGCAAATGCAGTTGTACTGTATCTGATGTCACTGGTAATGATGCCCCAGGTAGCTTCCTGCATTAAAAAAAGGTAATAAATCAAAATGCATTTTAATAAGTGCATCACCAATCAAATGTGCTCATTTTCAAATGTTTCGTAGACATGCAGACTCTTAACCATATCCTGCCAGCCTAATAGCATCATTGAGGATTGTGGTTTTCAGGGAATATTGAACCCAAGGCAACAGTCAAAATTCCTGGGAATGCAATTTGCTAGCTGCTCCACTGCCAAGCCTGAGATTGCCTTGCTCAGCACTTCACTCACTGCCCCACATGCTGTGTCACGGTCCATTCAGTTCCTGATCCCTCCCAGCCTCTGTCCTGTTCACGGAGCGGAACACTCAGTTCCATATAAAGCAGGATAGTAAACTGGACTGAGGCAGAGGGGTCCAGAATGGCATGGCGAGTGAAACAGACAGCAAAGAGATGGCAAGCATAGAGATGGCGAACCAACATCACACTTGCACCTCGGGTGCCATCATCCTTCCAGCTCTACAACAACTGCACCATTGTCATTGTTCCAGTACATTCCAGGCGGTACTCTGCAGGAGCACTCACCTGCTCTTAAAATAGTGCAATGGAATTTTTTACAACAACCTGAAAGGGCTGCTATCACCTCAGACAACACAGCTTGTCATGAGTACTGCACTGAGACTGTTAGCCAAGATTTTGATGAGCTCAAGTCCCAGAGTAAGTCTTGAAGCCACAACCTTCTGACTCAGAGCTGAACATGTGGCCCACTGAGAAATGGCCGAAAGTTTCAAGAGACCTTTGTGTTCTATACGTAAATTGGTACAGACGCTGAACAGAAGGAACAGAAATATAATTCTCAATCTGTGCCGAAACAATTAACGGCACGTAGAACTCAGGAATAACAGCAGGTCATTTAGCTCTCAAGACTGTTTATTTATGTGCTTCACTTGATTCCATGACCGTTAATCCCTTTATAACAAATATTTACCATTCTCAGCTCCAAAATTTTAATTGACCCTATCTGCAGTAGCTTTCAGGATGTGGTTGCCAACATTCCAAAGTGACCTGGAATTTGCAGGAATTGAGTAAAAGCCTGGGGAAAAAAAATTAAGATGACTCTGAAGCAAATTGTGTGGCCTTTGTTTCATTTTCCTTGAGCACGTTCTTAGTTGAAAAAGAGTTCTGAGTGAAGAAAAATGGACTGTTTGACAATCAAGAAGCATCCAAACAGATAATTGAATCCGCTTTCCAATCAGAAGGGAATGGAAGGCGGGGATCCGTAAGGATGGATACATTAGGGAACCAATCAAAGGTGGTTACAGCCGGTGAAATTGGCAGCAGTTAATCATTTAATGAAACCCGGTAGTTAGCCCAACATGAACCAGTCACCCCAGCTGTTAGTGAAGAGGTTCCAGCTTGCCTTGCTCATCCCTAGAGGCAAGAGCAGATCAGACTGAGTGTCCACACCTGACCTACATTCAGTAGTTCCTGTTGGAAAATCAGGCATGCATGAGGTCAGGGTGGAGCATGTCTGCAGAACACCTCCCTCCATATGACAGGCACCATCACAGCTTCCTCAGGAGGGTTGCTGGGTATAGGGATGTTGCACCAACCCCGAAGCAGATGACACCAAGCCAGGACTGGTTCCGTGGTATCAGATATGTGATCTACTTCAGGAACAAAAACAGAAGTTGCTGGAAAAGCTCAGCAGGTCTGGCAGCATCTGTGAAGAAAAGAAAGTTCTGAGGAAAGGTCACTGGATCTGAAATGTTAACTCTTGATTTTTTTTCTTCACACATGCTTCCAGGCCTGCTGAGCTTTTCCAGCAACTTCTGTTTTTGTTCCTGGTTTACAGCATCCACAGTTCTTTCATTTTTTTTATAATGTGATATACTTCAGTCTGACTGCTTTCCTGTTCCATACTCTTCCAGGAAATATGGATCGGCACCATTACGAAACTTTTGAAAAATTTGGAAATGATTCATTTATTATTCATCTGGATAATGGACGTGGGTAAGGATTGATACCAGATACTGCCTGCTGATGTAATAAGTCAGAATCTGAGTGTGTGTGTGCATGAATATGTTTGCCACGTGCGTGTGTGCATTTATTTGTGAACACAAATGTCTAGGCATATATATGTGAGTGTAGGTGCATGGCCACACAAACTAGTGCATGTTTGAGTGTGAATGTGTGTGTGTCTAATAGCTGCATGTCTGTCGCTCCAGCAGAGTTGACATGACTGTTATCATGATTCTGTCCTGGTTACAGTCTACCTCCAAGAGTCTGTTAAAAAAAAACAGGCCACTTTCCTGATGTACTTAGTGACACTGTACAACACAGGAAGGTGCCTTAGTCAATTGACACTTTGCGCTGAGCAAGTTGCTCAAGGAAAGAAATTCACAGGGATTGGCAAAAAAAAATCATAAATATTTCCATGCTAAAGCTGGACAGGGTTTAAGGGTCACTTGACTGCTGTGAATGATCAGAGCTCCAGTAATCTGCCCCTCTTCAACACCATTGAAAACAGCCTACGCCTTCCCTCACATGCACACTAGACCAATGGCAATATCATGAATTTTGATGTTGTCTTTGGGAAAGTTAGTCTGAGAAGTTTTATTGTTTTCTCTGAATTCTGCCCAGAGACCAGGGCCACACTGTCCCAACCAAACCCTCGAGGGGCTGCTAAGTTAGGTCTAAGAGTCGAGTGGAAGGGGCTGCATGACAGACTACTCTAGAGCCTTCAGGGAAAGTTCTGTGCATCACCTAGTCCATCATTTTGTTTTAAATCCATTCCGGGTAGACAGGCATCATTGGCTAAGCCAGCATCTATTACCACCTTTAATTGCTCCTGAGAAGGTAGTAGTGAGCTGTCTTCTTGAACCACTGACGTCCCAGGGTGTGGGAATAACGATGGTGCTGTTAGGACTGGAGTTTCGGTATTTTGACCGAACGACAGGGAAGGAACAGAGATATAGTTCTGTGTCAGGATAGTGTGTAGCTTAGAGGGAAAATCGTGTAGCTGCTGTTCCTTATTGTTTTCAATGGCAGAGATCTCTAGTTTGGTAGGTGCTGTCAAAGCAGCCTTGTTCAGTGACTGCAGTGCATCTTGTAAATGGTACACACTCCATGTCGGGAGTAATGGTAGTTCATGTTGAAGGTACTGGATAAGGTACCAGTTAAGCTGTGCACTTTGTCCTGTGTGATGTCAAATTTTATTGCATCCTGCTGGAACTGCAACCATCCAGGAAAATTGAGATGATTCCATCACCTTCCTGACTTATGAACGTGGACAGTCACTGGGGAATCAGGAGGCAAATTACTCACCATGGAATTCCTGGCTCTGACCTACTCTTGTCATCCCAGTATTTGTGCTCTGACCCAGCTCAGCGCACAGTCAATGGTAAACCCCCAGTGGAATGATAGTGGGAGGTTCAGTGATGATCGTGTCATTGAACGCCAAGGGGCAGTAATTAGATTCTCTGCTGTTGGAGATGATCATTGCCTGGCACTTATGTGTGGCATGAATGCTATTTGCAAACTTATTAGTCCAAGCCTCTTGTCCAGACCTTCCAGCCTATGGCTACGCACTGCAGGATTTAATGAGTCACAAATGATGCTGAACATTGTGCCATTGTGAGCAAATATCTGCACTTCTGAACCTATGATAAAGGGAAGGTCAACACAGCAGAAACCGAAACTGCACAGCAAGTTATAAATTGCCACTAAGATGGTTTAATCACTGAATAGCTCAGTGGTGACATCAAGCATTATGCTCTTCTGATTTATCTATCCTGATCTCACAATGTCCTATCCCTTTTCCACAAGCCAGCAGTTGATAGTTTATCCCTGCTAGGATAAACAGCACCAGAGAACTAAAGCCTCCAGTATTGACTGAGAGACACAAGGCCACTGCTAAGTACAGGCTGCTTGGTCTCATCGCCAGAAGGAAGATGGAAGTAGAGCTGGCATCTACACCTTGTCAATCCTGCATCATGCCACAGCAACAGATTCACTCTGTGCCAGAGCCTTTAGAGAGCCAGAGTACAAAAGTAAGAAAGTTGCATTCAACTTTTATGGGCCTTTACTTAGTCCTTAGCTGGGTCACTGCACCCAGTTGTGGATACCAGCTTTGTGAGAAGGTTGTCAGGGCCTTGCCAAGGATACAAAGGAGATTCACAAGAACCTGCAATGACTCCCTTCAAACCCTCAGGACGTCCCAAAGTCCTTCACAGCCGGTAAAGTGGAGTCACTATTGTACTCTTGGAAACATAGCAGCCAATGTCTGCACAGAAAGATTCCACAAACAGCAATGTAATCATGATCCAATTATCTGTTTGAGATCATGAAATATAAGAGCAGAAATTGACCAGACTTTCCTTCAAGACTGTACCATCTCTGATAAGAAAGTCAAGACCCTGTCTTGTGGGGTCTTGAACAGAGCGAGTTGGTTACGATGGCCTGGTTCAGGATGATCAAGTCAACATCAGACACTCAGCCTATGTTAAGACTGGGCTAAAGAGTAGCCAGGATACCAGAGAGAACTATGTGCTCTTCTCTGAAACAGTGTGGTGGGAATGTTTACACCCTCCTAACAAGAGCCAGCAGAGCCTCGGCATAACGTTTCAGCTGAACAACAGCACTTTCCTCCAGCACTGCACAGGCTATGTCAGAGTTGTGTGTTGTTGCCCGTGTTGTCTCAACCTGGAAGGCTGTTGCATAAACTGTGAGGAGTGTTAACAGTGTTGTGTGAATGTGCAGCGTGTTAATGCTGTGTGCCATGTGAATTATGTAGAGAGTGTGATGTGTGAAAGTGTGTGGAGTGTTAGCACCTTGTGTCTTGTGAACCAAGAGGAATGTTAACATTAAACCTGTCTGAACGCAGGAGCTTTAGCACTGTGCTTTTAGTAATAAAATACTATTATCATTTCTAATGGGTCTCTCTAATAGAAAAGAGGAATTTATAAATTACTTGTAATGCATTTGACTGCATAATGCAAACTTTATAGTCTCAGGTGAACACAGATTTCTTTCATACTCTGGCAGAATAATTCTCAACTTGGATACAATAACATAGATGACACATTTGTAGGTGATATGACCTATTTTCATTCAAACCTATCCCAACAGCAACACTTGTTAGGATTTCTGCAAAAATATGTAAGAATCGGAGAAACAAGAGCAGGGGGAGACCATTCATAGAAAATAGATCATCTCATGGTTGATTATGTTTCATTAGATCACTTTTCTTTGCTTAAACTCCAGGGAATATAGGGCTAGTCCACTTAATTAGTCCTCATAGGACAATACTCTTATCCCAGGAATCAGTTTAATAAACAAAGTATATCCCTCCTTAGTTAAGGATCTGCACATAGCACTCTGGCTGTGGTCTTACCAAAGCCCTATCAAACCGCAACAAGACTTCTTTTCATGTACTCCAATGCTTCATTGCTAAAATATCACTGAGAACACAGAACATAGAACAGTACAGCACAGTACAGGCCCTTCGGCCCACAATGTTGTGCTGACCTATTATCCTACTAAGATCAATCTACCCTGCATACCCTACATTTTACTATCCTCCATGTGCCTATCCAAGAGTCGCTTAAAAGTCTCTAAAGTATATGAGTCCACTGCCACTGCCGGCAGCGCATTCCACACGCCCACCGCTCTCTGTGTAAAGAACCTACCTCTGACATCTCCCCTATACCTTGCTCCAATCACCTTAAATTTATGCCCCCTCGTGATAGTCATTTCCACCCTGGGAAAATGTCTCTGACTATCCACTCTATCTATGCCTCTTATCATCTTGTACACCTCTATCAAGTCACCTCCCATCCTTCTTCGTTCCAATAAGAAAAGCCCTAGCTCCCTCAACCTTTCCTCATAAGACCTGCCCTCCAGTCCAGGCAGCATCCTGGTAAATCTCCTCTGTGCCCGCTCTAAAGCTTCCACATCCTTCCTATAATGAGGAGACCAGAACTGAACACAATATTCCAAGTGTGGTTTAACCAGGATTTTATAGAGCTGCAGCATAACCTCACGGCTCTTAAGCTCACTTTTTGCCAATGAAAGCCAACACACCATAAGCCTTCTTTACAACCCTATCAACTTGGGTAGCAACTTTGAGGGATATATGGACAGAGACCCCAAGATCCCACTGTTCCTCCACACTGCCGAGAATCCCGCTATTAACCCTGTATTCTGCATTCAAATTCGACCTTCCGAAATGAATCACTTGCCACCCTAATTTCTTGTTGTACCTGCATACTAACTGCCTGTTATTTTGTGCATAACATGCCTCTTCGTGGCAACATTTCTCACTCTCCAACAAATGAAAAGCATTCTGCTCTTCAATTTTCCCCAACAAAGTGGATAATTTCACGTTTTCTACACATTAGGCAGGATGTTCTCACAATTCTTGCTCACATTTAAACTTCACCAACTTTGGATAGAAGTAATTAGTCAACAAGAAACAAAAACTAAAATTCATAAAGTTTGAACTGAGCACAGTGAAAATTTCCATGTTTCAACATAACCACCAATTTTGTGATGCGTTGTTCAATTTGCTTTTCCATTATTTCACTCTTTCTTCCACTGTCACCATTTTCAAATTCTGCATCATTAACTATATCAATCTTAAAAATATTTTATGAATTTTGTTGTTATATGCCATTTTTAGTTGGTATGTATGTTGAATAGAATAAAATGTATTCATGTTTCTAGTTGCACAAGGACTTCATGAATGCATGATTCTATTTAACATCGTTTGCACACAGATGTAACCTGTTCAAACCCTTTTATAACCTTCCTTTCCTCCTCTGCACTGCTTATTTTCCCACCTAGCTCTGCCATTAGCCACAAACCTGAATATATAAAATCGCTCCCCTCCTCTCAATATTTTCTAAGCAACCTGATCAAAGTTGCAGTTACAAACTTCTGGAGCAGGTAGGACATGAACCCAAGAGGGGCTCGTGGCTCAAGGTACAGGCACTACCCATTGTGCCACACTGTGCCTCAAAACATGGAAGGTTTCATTCCTGGATGGTCTCAAACCACCAACCTTTCTGTTAACAGCTAAATGTGCTGACCAACTGTGGCAGAGAGACTGAGGTACTCCCCTCCGCTATTTTTTTTTAATATATCTCGAAGTGCTTTTACACAAAACTGAGTGTCTTTTTTATCCCATCACCAAATCACCTGTTCCCCATCTACCAACTACGACTAGTAAATCGTTCATGTTTCCAATTGAGTAATTTATGTGCAAAGCCTGTTAAGAGTAAACTCTAAACATTTGTACATTGTAAACGTTGGGCCCAAGTCCACATCCATTGATTAACTATTCGTTAAAGCCCGGTACCCTGAAAATGAACCATTGATTCCAATTCCCTGTTTCTGTTCATTAACCAAACCTTATTCCATGGTGATATTTGACTTGTAATCTCACGAGCCTTAATTTTGTGTTGCTAGCCTTCTCTGTTGCAAAAGCTTTTCAAAACTCAAAATGCACTACTTCCACTTGCCCCCCTTTGTCTACCATGCAAGTTATAAACTGAACACTTTTATTAATTTTTCTTCCTTAAATTGACATTGACTCTGCCCTGGTGTTCTCTCTCTAAGCTGTGCTGGGAGGTGAATGGTAAAGTCAGTTCCAGAAATAGCCTCCCACAGATGAAGTGAGAGAGAACACATTTTGACTTTAGCACACGAATTGTTCCTCTGCCCTCATGTCATAACGTGAACAAAGTGAAATGCTATAAATTGGGGTTGGTGTAGCAAGCTACATGCTTACAAATCCTGCTTTGCCACTGACATTTGCACCAGTCTCCATAAACGTTATCATTCGCACCATTAAAATGAAACTAAACTCAAAGCTGTAAACTTTTACAGTCAGCACATTCTGTAAAATGAAAACCTGTCAAGTGGCTGGGAGAACAAGGTGTGGAGCTGGATGAACACAGCAGGCCAAGCAGCATCAGAAGAGCAGGAAGGCTGATGTTTCAGGCCTAGACCCTTCTTCAGAAGGGTTGTGTATATATGTCATTGCTACCAAGTTCCAATAGTGACTGCTGTGCTCAAACCTCAGAGGTCTACATAGCAGCCAGAAACATTACAGTGAGCACAGCTCCATCCAGTCTTATCCCTGATGACTTGTTGACATGTCCCAAATTAGAATCTAGCATTTTTCCCAACTGCTGATGTCCAGCTGTTTAAAGCTCCGTGTCGAGATGTAGTTTTACCGAACGACTTTCCTGAATGTGAGGAAGAGTGCTTGGAAATGCATTCACACTTTCTAATGTTGTGATGCCCTCCCACAGGTTTGGGAAACACTCACATGATGAGCTCTCCATCCTGGTGCCATTGAATCAGTGCTGCAGGTAAGTGCAGAATGTGAGTGATCTGCCCTGCTGACCTTTCTGCGTCCAACCTGTCTACCCACAATTCAGAGTCTGTGCAAACATCCTTCATTCTAAATTAAAAAACGGCTTGAGCTTTGTGTTTGTTTTGATAATGTAAAACTGAACTTATGGATCACGACAACTTTGAACAAGCTACAGATTGAGAGGAATTAGATTCTGCTTGAAGGTATTTTTTGATCAACCTACTCAGACATGTTAGTTTACCCCTCTGGGGCGAGTGGGACTTGAACCTAGAGCCTGGAACAATACCATTGCACCATTTCACATGTATGCGGACAACAACCATCATTTCTTGACCTCCACTGTTGTTAAATAATCAGACTGCTTATCTAAAATCCAGCATCGGATAAAAAGCAATATCCTCCACTTAAAATATTCAGTCCCCACTCCCAAACTACAGACTCCATCCCCCTCACTGATAACAGTCTGAAATCAAGCCAATCCCTTCACAAGTTTGGTATTGGAATTGAAACCCTCGGGTGAACTCCTAATTTTATCTTCGTGCCATCTGTAGGATTACAAATTTCACTTGTGTCACATTGCTTGACTTCGGCCCTCTGTCATGGCGCTTCTACCGCTGAAGTTCTATCCATGCCTTTGTCATTTTTCTAGTTGACTGTTCAAGCACACCTCTGGATTGTTTCACACATTTGCTGTTAACTTGAGATCATCCCAAGATTCCTTGTCCTAAAACCGAAATGTTCACTGAGTCACATTAGCTGCCAATCCAGCAATGTCGTGATTTTGAAATTCTCATCCTTGTTTTCAAATTGCTCCAGGCTTTGCCCCTCCTTATCTCTGTAACCTTCTCCAACCTCACAAGTCTCTGAGATATCAGCTGTCTTCTATTCCTGGCATCTGGTGCAATCCCAGGGATATTTTCTCCACCATTGCTGACTGTGTCTTCCATTGTCTAAGCTCCAAGCTCCGGAATTTCCTTCCAGTCCATCTCAGCCTATTTATCTCACTTATCTTCTTGAGGACGATCCTAAAAACATAACATTTTGACCAGGTTTTTGGTTATCTGACCAGACATCTCCTTGCGTAGTTTATCATCATTCTTTTGAAACATCTTTCAGTACATTAAAAGGCTACGTAGTTAAAGGTTGTTGTTCCTTTTTTCGGTTACCTAGATCTCTGGGACAAACAGCACAGCAGTCATCCAATTACAGCAGTGAGCTGGTCATGAGATGTGTCAGGGTTAGAGTAGAGGGTTACTGTGTACCAAGTTCGCATTGGTTCACAGAGGTCATTATAAAGCTCATCAGGGTCTCTGATGCATGGTACAGGGGTCATTAAACAGAAAGGTCAATACAATGCATAAAGTCACCTCTGCAGTCAATGTCGTCCCTTAAATACTTCAGGCATCCTATTGTTTAGCTCCCATCAGACCCTGGACATCGTTTTGAGAGAGACATTAAACACAACATCAGGTTGCACATGGATGCTGGAGCATTGACCTGCATCTCGCCACCATCTTTCTCTCCCTGTCCCTCCACTGCCTTTCTACTGACACACAGCTTGACCAATGCCCAATTCCCAATGAACTACTACCTTCATTTGAAGCAAAGCTATTGTCTTGATCATTTGGCACAAAATTCTATTTCCTTTGCCTTTGACTCCAGCCCCCACCTCCTCAGGCCCACATTTTGAGAGTTAATCAGATCAGGCTTCACAAGAACTAGAGTAGCTCAGATTTACTCGTGAGAAAGCCCTGACGTATTTCACAGGAAGAGAATTTGACACTGAGCCACATAAGGTGATGGCCTAGTGGCATTATCGCTGGACTGTTAATCCAGAGACCCAGATAACGTTCTGGGGACCCGGGTTCAAATCCAACAAAGGCAGATGGTGGAGTTTGAATTCAATAAATATCTGGAATTAAGAGTCTAATGAAGACCATGAATCCATTGTTGATTGTCAGAAAAACCCATCTGGTTCACCAATGTCCTTTAGGGAAGGAAAATGCCATCCTTACCTGGTCTGGCCTCCATGTGACTCTAGACCCACAGCAATGTGGTTGACTCTTAACTACCCTCTGGGCAATTAGGGATGGGCAATAAATGCTGCCTAGCCAGCAACACCCTCATCCTGTGAATGAATAAGGGAAGGAGAAGTCAGGATGGGTGACAAAAAGCTTGGCCAAAGAGTATTAAGGGGCTTACAGGCTGGCCAGTGGAGAACCACTTAAAATGGGGAGTTTGTGAGAGGCCGGAATGAGAGGAATTCAGATATTTTGAAAGGTTGTGGGGCTGAAAGACGTTATGGGGGGAAAGGCTGAGTGGATATAGGGTTTTGAAAACAAGGATGAGATTTTTAAAAATCTAGCCATTGCCATATAAGGTAGATCAGTGAGCACCATGGGGCGATGGATGAAGGTACATGGCAGGATATGGGCAGCATGGCTCATGTCTGGGGCGATACCGTTGTTAACCTCGTTAATTGTTAAATATCTGCAGTAAACGGCATTGCTTCTGTCTGACAGAATAAAGGAATCGACATATCGCCGGCTACAACTCCTGGCTAAAGAAGAGTACAAGCTGAGCGAGGTGATGGCAGAGTCACTCGAACGGGATAAACTCTCACCCATTCTGATAGAGCCACACCTGAAGGCCATGGACAGGAGGTTACGAATCATTTTAAGATCAGTCAGCGACTGTGTGGAAAAGGAAGGACGAAGTGCTGTGGTGGAGAACGACATAGACTACGATTTCAATTCAATCGCAACCAATAGGTAGTAGAGGGAGGGTGACCTCTTCTCTCATTTTTTTTTAACTCGTGTAAGTGAGAAATGGAAAGTCTTACAGAGACTGGCTATTTATGTTACTTTTTGAATTCAGTGAATTCAGAACAGAGATGTAATTGTTCCCAAATATGTAAAGTATAGACTCCATCCCAGATTATTATAACTAAAGTTTCTAAGTTAAAGCATTTATTTGTTTTTCTCGATGATATCCAGTTCTGAGATGTGAATATTGAACAGGTAGGAGTGTGCAATCCCAAAACCGAAAAATTTTTCAAATAGATATATATATATAGAGAGAGAGAGATTATATATAAAGAGGAATCATGCTAATGAGTGAAAATACTTGAAAGCTGGTTAAACCGATCTGAGCAACCTGGGCATTGCTCATTCTGAAATGAGGCAGCAAAGCTGTAATGTCGATTCTCCTTGGAACCTTCCGGCACATGTCGAGCAGCCACTGCCAGCTTTGCTTTTCAAGTTCTTCAGTGTACAGGTACAGGCTGGTGAGCTGGTTTCTTGTGGCTGTAGGCTTTTGCATTCGCAGTGTTCTCAGAGGGGGGTGGGCAGGGGTGCGGTTTGTGGTTAATGTTTTTGCGATACGGTGAAAGTGCAATAAAGATTATGGCAACAACTCGTGTCTGGTCTACATCGCGAGATTAAATCGGTGGGGCAGTGGGGGATTGCGGGACAGGCTGTTTGGCGGCGCATGGACAATTCTCAAAGAGCAAGGTCTTCAAAGGTCACATGGGCCCTAACTAAAGCTGTTGCCCCCAGTGTCCTGTCCTACGTCCCACTGGTGCACAGCCCCATTGTGGCCAATTGCCCTCTAACCCTTCATACAAGGGGCTACTGAAGATCAAAAGGTTATTGGCAATTTGAAATGATAAAATCCCACAGCACGGGAGAAGGCCGTTCAGTTTATGAAGTCTCTGCAAGCCCTTTGAAAAGGGTATCCAGTTAGTTCTGTTTCTTTCTGTTCTGTTTCCACGGCTCAACGAATATTCGCTTTTCAATATTTTTTACTGATTAACTCTGGATTGTTGCTTTCACAACAACTTGGGTAAATGGAAGTCTCCTCATTTCTAAACCTGGTTCTTCTGTCGATTACTAAAATCTGCATCCTCTGGTTTCAGGTCTTATACTAATGGACACATCTTCTCCCTATTTGTTCTAAGGAAGCTCTTCATAGTTTTGAATGTGTCTCATAAATATCCTTTTAACCTTCTCTTGATCAGGGAGAGCAATCCCAGCTAGTCCAATCTCTTCACATATTTGAAAAGCCTCACTCCTGGGATCATGCTCAGAAACTACCTCTCTAATGCCTTGACATCCTTCCTGAAAGGTTTTACCTTAATAGTTATGTGTACTTGGCAAACATCATTTGGCACTATTCTCAGGGGACACTTGCCAGGATCAGGCCCTTGGTGAATTACAGCTACTCAGTTCTAGGGCCATTGAAACAAATAACAACAATCTGCCTTCATGTAGCACCTTTGATACAGCAAAACATGCCCAGTTGTTGACAGGAAATGATCAAATATAAGTTTTCATGGAGCAGTACACGGTGATATTAGGACAAGTCATCAACAACTTGGTTAGAGAGGAAGAAAATGGAGACTATGTTGAAGAAAGAGAGTTGAAGAGGCAGTGAGATTCATTTTCACGTTTAGGGCTGAGGTAGCTGAAGGCATCATTACCAGCATTGGACTCATTCACATCAGGGAAACTCAGATATTCAGATTTGGAAAAGTGAAGAGATCCCAGGAAGGCTGGAGGAAATTGCAAAGATTAGACAGAGCAAGGGCCATGGAGGGGTGTGAAAACAAAGAGGAGAACTTTATAAAGGAGGTAGCTGAGATGAATGTACTCTGCTTTGGAATGGGTTTGAATCCAAATCCTTCTGGGGAAGTGGAAAGTTTCAGGATAAGTTTTAATCCAAACATGATCTGTGCCCCTCCATTCCCCCATCCTGTGTTTACAACATCCACCAGCCTCCTGATGCCTCCAGTCTTCACATTTTGTCTTTCTGCCATTGGTAGTGCAGCCTTCATTGTATTTGTCCCCATCCCCGAAAACAACCTGCCAAAACTCTTTGACATCTCAACATCCCTTCCTGCTGTGATAAGGCCAACTGGTCAAGCAAGCTTCCACTCAAAGTTAGCTATCTCTTCCTCCTTTCTCTGAAGCATCTTGTGAAACATATCTTTGGGGTTTGGAATGTTTAGTTTGGATGCTGCGGCCACTTTGAACACAAGGCCAAACTCTCTGGTCTTTTCCATATATCCTTCAACATAAAATATCTATACAAACCATTTTTTGATGCCATCTTTGTCACAACCTCTCAGTACAGATTATAGCAAAGAATGAATTGTAAGGGAAGCATCTGTTATAGTTTATCCAACAAGAGGGGGCTGTTGCTAATATTGCCAGACAAGATGCCTCTCTAACAAAGATGTAACATCTTCTGTTTCTTCAAAATTCCCCTTGGCCAGTCAATGTTACCCTGTAAAATACAAACCACCTTTGTCATCATTTACCTGATGAGTGCAATTCCAACAACGCTCAAGGAGTTTGACATTATCCAGGACAAAACAGCCCACTTGGCACTCCATCTGATACCTTCAGCATTCACATCCTCCACAATTGGTGCGTGTTACAAGGTACTGCAGTGACTTGCCAAGGCTCCTTCAGAATATGACCATACACAGAAATAACAATAATAGTAATAATAAAATACAGCACTTTCCAAAAGGAAGACATACAGGACACAGACAGGATGGGCTGAATGACCTGTGCTGTATCAGTCCACATGTGTTTTGTATGAAAAGACTTGATAAGGGTCTTCAAAATTATAAGGACCTTGAGAGGATGGAAGTGGAGACACTTTTTGCACTTGTGACTCCACAACAAATGGGGCTATAAATATAAAATAACCATTTACAGATCACATAGACAGTTTAGGAGGGTCTTTTTTATGTAGAATGGTGAAAATGTGAACCTTATTGCCACGTGGAAGCATATAGGATTTGTGCATTAGGGAGAGGCTTGATGTGTATATGAGGAGGAAATGAACAAATTAAAATGGAACAGAGTAGGAGAGGCACTAAGTGCAGTTGGAGAATCATGTGGAGTGTATACACAATCATTATACAGCTGGGCAAATTGGCCTTTTTCTGATTTGGTCGTTTGACGTACTTGGAATGACCAACATGTATGTCATGAGCTGACTGGCCTTTCCAGTCCCTAACACCGAGATACTGACAACTTTCGTTACCATGGATGGAACTCCAAAATGAGGTGCAGGCAGTAGTTTATCCCTTACACACCAGCCAAGAATGAAACTAATCCAGAGCAATTAATACATTCTAAGGTATAGAATCTTCCAACACAGAAGGAGGCCATTCAGCCTATCATGCCCATGCTAGCTAACCCTTTGGAAGAGCTATCCAATTAGTCCCACTCCCCTGCTCTCTCCACATCACCCTGCAAATTTTTTATATCAAGTAATTAGCTAATTTGCTTTGTGTCAGGACATTGCAATTCGTAACTCATTAAATGAGAAGGAATTTTCCTAATGCCCCCCTCTCGGGTTCATTTGCCAATTATCTTTGATGTCAATGGAAGCAGTTTCCCCCTCACCAACTCTATCCGAAAAACCTACATCATTTTGAACACATCCGAGGCAGTTTAAAGTAATACAAACGCATGGGTCATAACGAGAGACTGAAATCAAAACATTCCTTTCACTGGTCACAGCAAAAACAGCCAGGGGCTGAGGTATGTTTTATACACACAAATAAACCACAGAGACTTGGGCCCTGGCCAGCCAAGAGCGGCTGTAGATATAAAGGGCTTTTTTAAACATTGCAACATAAAGTGAAGTGGGGGAGGTGCTGTTGTCTCAGCTTTCAAGCATATAGACATACATGCCCGCTCACACACAAGCACATCCACACAGACACACACCAAAAGAGACATATAGGCAGTCGCACATAGACACATTCACACGGGCACAACACATGCATAAGAATACAGAAACATACAAACATGCACACATGGAACTACACTCACAAGTGCACATGTACACACACACACTACCTTCTGCTGTGCGAGTGAAGTAATCCATGAAGAAACACACAAACCATCTCATTTCAGACAAAATCTGCCTACTCGTTGAAGAAAATGCCACATTTTAACATCTTGCTTTGGACTTCCTGCAAACTGCACATTACAATAACATCCAGACTAGGGTCTAATCAAAGAGCTTGATGCAGCCCATATGAAATATAATGGATCACAGGGAGTGAGTTACAGGCTGGAATCTAATTGAGACCTTCAGATGGTTTATGTAAGAAATAATGGGTGAATTACAGGCAGAAGCTCAGTTGATTTATACAGAGAATAATGGATATAATTAAGAATGATTACCAGGCAATAATCTACTTGAGCAGTTCAACTGATATCAAAAAGTACAACTGCAAAGCTTAAACAGTTTATAACTGTCATCTGAACTCAGTGATGGATTGTAATCTTGAATCTCCCTCAGGGTTCCTGCTATTTCATAACAAGAAACGCAGATCATATACTTGTGGCTGCTTTGCTCAGTTACTTCTGATAATTGCCCTCAAGGATGTCCAATGCAGAGCCAACATTGGGATACAGAGAGAGATGTGGGTAGTCATTAGCACCATAACGTTATTGTTCTCTGCTCTGTAATCCCTGTAAACAGGTTCTATCTGGGCAGAAAACCTGCCTGTTTCATGCTTACCACCCATTCATAACAACAGCAGAGTACAGTGTACGCTGAAAATAAAAATGCTTGCAAACTCTCAATGAGCCTGTGAAGAGAGAATCAATTAATGTATCAGGTTGATGGCCTTGCTTCAGCCAAAATGTAACTTTTGCCATATTCTTTAGACATTTCAGCTTAACTTCTATCTCTCCTGCCCTCCCTAGTCCCAGTTCAACTGCCGAAATAACCTTTGATAACAAGGTGTGGGGCTGGATGAACACAGCAGGCCAAGCAGCATCATAGGAGCAGGAAAACTTGACGTTTCGGGCCTAAACCCTTCATCAGAAATGGGGGAGGGGAAGAGGGTTCTGAAATAAATAGGGAGAGAGGGGGAGGCAGATAGAAAATGGATAGAGGAGAGGATAGGTGGAGAGGAGGTAGACAAGTCGAAGAGGCAGGGATGGAGTCAGTAAAGGTGAGTGTAGGTGGGGGGGGTAGGGAGGAGATAGGTCAGTCCAGGGAGGACTGACAGGTCAAGGGGGCGGGATGAGGTTAGTAGATAGGAGATGGTGGTGCGGCTTGAGGTGGGAGGAGGGGATAGATGAGAGGAAGAACGGGTTAGGGAGGCGGGGACGAGCTGGGCTGGTTTTGGGATGCGGTCGGGGGAGGGGAGATTTTGAAGCTTGTGAAAACAAACAACTGCACCTCCCAGTCGCGAACCATTTCAACTCCCCCTCCCATTCCTCAGACGACATGTCCATCCTGGGCCTCCTGCAATGCCACAGTGATGCCATCCGAAGGCAGCAGGAACAGCAAATCATATTCAGCCTGGGAACCCTGCAGCCCAATGGTATCAAT
>JAHRHZ010000023.1:17883808-17966901 GCA_024137785.1 Ginglymostoma cirratum | reverse complement strand
TGTGTGTGTGTGTGTGTGAATATATTTGTGTCTGAGTGAGTGTGTGTGTGTGTCTGTGTGACTGTGTGAGAGCATATTTGTGTCTGAGTGAGTGTGTGTGTGTCTGTGTGTGCGAGTGAGTGTGTGTGTGTGTGTCTGAGTGAGAGCATATTTGTGTCTGAGTGAGTGTGTGTGTGTCTGTCTGTGTGCCTGTGTGTGTGTGCGAGTGATTGTGTGTGTCTGTGTGAGAGCATATTTGTGTCTGAGTGAGTGTGTGTATGCCTGTGAGTGTGTGTGCGCGCGCGCGCGCGAGTGAGTGTGTGTGTGTGCGCAAGGGAGTGTGTGCATGTGTGTATGTGCGCGAGTGAGTGTGTGTGTCTGTGTGAGAGCATATTTGTGTCTAAGTGAGTGTGTGTGTGTCTGTGTGTGTGCACGTGTGAGAGTGTGTGTGTGCGCGAGTGAGTGTGTGTGTGTCTGTGTGTGTGTGCGTGAGTGAGTGTGTGCACGCGAGTGAGTGAGTGTGTGTGTGTGTATGTGTGTGTGCGTGAGTGTGTGTGTGTGTGTGTGTGAGTGTGTGTGTTTGTGTGTGTGTGTCAATACAAAGGTTTGAAATTCTGGTTCCAAATATTCCCCAATGGAGCTGATTGTACACAAAAATGTAACTGTTTCCCAACACAGGGATGGTGAACATCGTTTTGAATTCTCTGTATCCCACAGGCTTCCTCTAATCACCAGAACGGACTAGTCCCACTTCCCCAGCACAATAATGGCCCGTGCCCATCCTCCTTAACTTTCAGTGAGCTGACACCCAGGGCTGCCTGTGGCCCATGTCCCTAACCAACATGGAGAGACAGCCCTGGCCAGTGCCTGTCCCTACCCTGGCTGTAGCATTGCAATGAAAGGCGCTAGTGCCCTCTGAAGTGTTGCATTGAATTGCAGAACTGTACTGTAAATGGGTCAGAGATGTGCCATGAGGATGAAGAGAGGCTGGACCATGTCTGGCACCTTCATCCATGGACAGGGCTTATAGGCGGGCACTGCCCATGGCATATAGATGTTGGTGACTGCTGTCCAAGGTGGGAGCTAGGAGGGGCAAGCACTGGCCTGCAGTCGCCATGTCCCACTCTGACTTACATGCCAGTAATGATCTCTGTCTAATTTCTCTCTGGTGTGAGGGAAGAATAGGAGACAGCATTTGAACGAGGCAGGCTGTGGTAATAGTGGTGTGCTCATGCATGTAAGTGGACCTCTTGCTGCTCACTGGTGACATTCCCATTGCGCTGTTCAAAATCTAGTTGCAGGGTCAGCCTTCTGCTTCTCAATATCAGCTATCTCATTTCCTTCTGGCTCACTGTGTTTTCCTAACTCACTGTGCCCCATTGTCCACATCGTTCCGAAGTTGGGAAGGTTCACCCACAGCACTAACATCAGACCGAGCAATTAATCAAGAAGGCATATATTAACCATTGTTAAAAAGAGATGTGAAGTGAAAGTCTCATCAGGACTGAAACGTAAGTTGCACAAAGTTGTGCGCACAGCCCAGACCATCACACGAATGAATCTCCATTCACGGACTCTACCTACACTTCTCGTTGCTGCAGAAAGGCTGCCAACATTATCAAAGATCCGCTAGTAATGATCTCCTACAACCTCTTCCATCAGGCGGAAGATACAGAAGCTTAAACATATCCACCAACAGGTTCAAGAACAGCTTCTTCCCGGCTGTTATTAGGCTGTTGAATGGACCTCTCTAACTTCAAAGCTAATGTCGCTCTTGCATCTGTGCACCTCCTGTGCAGCTGTAACCTTGTATACATTGCTCTGTCCAAACACCGTATGATGTGTATGTCCTTGTATATTATGATCTGCCTGTACTGCTCGCAAAGTGGGGCTTTTCACTGTACTTAGGTACATGTGACAACACCGAATCAAATCAAATCAAGTTCAAATGAAAAGCTCCCACTTCATCTCTCTTTTCAGCAAGGTAAATTTTTTCAGAGCTAAGAGGAAGGAACAGTATGGGAGTGGGATTCATTGAATAGCTCTTTGAGAGACTAGCACAGCCAAGTTGGGTTGAATGGCCACCTTCTACACTGTGTGGGTTTTTGAGTGCTGATGTTTGAAAGTGCTATTCCATCCTCGGGCTCTCAGTGAAATGACAGTCACCTAGCACCACCTGCAGCTGCCTTTAGGAATAACACCCACAGGGAAAAGTCCTGACTTCCAAGTCTGGGCACAGTTTTTAACAACTCACTCAGATATCAAGACCAAAATAAGAAGACACAGAGTGTGAAAATTTTCCTCCAATTGTGGTCTAAAATTTAGAAGCTGTAGAACTTAAAGTAAGGAGGCTAAAAAGTAACACCATGGAGTGTTTAACAGGTATGTTCCCAAGATATAATCTGCATCAGTAAGTGGTGAACTGATCCACACTAAATAAGTAGACCCACTGCATCACTGTGAAAAATCACAATTAAAATCACAAAAATGTAGAGACTTTTGATTTCAAGTGTCTCTCTATTGGAATGGGTCAACCAGCATCTCACCTTCACCTCACTCAGCATGGATTCCTGCTTTGCCAGAAGCTGTATGTCAGTCATATATCAGTCAGTGTATTCTGGAGGGAGTGACGAAGGAGGTGAATGGCTGCAAAGGTTTAACAATCAATACATCATTGACACTTGTACCCATCCAAGTGCACACATCCTAACACTCCCTGAGCCCCACATACCTTGTGCTCCATGACCCAGGTGCTTCTTAGAACATAGAACATAGAACAATACAGCGCAGAACAGGCCCTTCGGCCCTCGATGTTGCGCCGACCTGTGATCTAATCTAAGCCCATCCCCCTACACTATCCCATCATCATCCATATGCTTATCCAAGGATTGTTTAAATGCCCCTAATGTGGCTGAGTTAACTACATTGGCAGGCAGGGCATTCCATGCCCTTACCACTCTTTGAGTAAAGAACCTGCCTCTGACATCTGTCTTAAATCTATCACCCCTCAATTTGCAGCTATGCCCCCTCGTACTAGCCGACGTCATCATCCTAGGAAAAAGACTCTCACTGTCCACCCTATCTAATCCTCTGATCATTTTGTATGTCTCTATTAAATCCCCTCTTAGCCTTCTTCTCTCCAATGAGAACAGACCCAAGTCCCGCAGCCTTTCCTCATAAGACCTTCGCTCCAGACCAGGCAACATCCTGGTAAATCTCCTCTGCACCTTTTCCAATGCTTCCACATCCTTCCTGTAATGGGGCGACCAGAACTGTACGCAATATTCCAAGTGAGGCCGCACTAGCGTTTTGTGGAGATGTTTTTCTTAATCCAGCAATGCCTTAATTTTAAAACTCTTACCTTTGATTTGAAGTCCCTCCATTATCTTATGCTCTGTCCCTCTCTATAGTCTCTGTCGGCCCAACAATACTCCAAAATCACTACATTATGGAATGGGAGTTTGTTTCCCTTCACCAGCTGGTGCCGTAAGCATGAATTCCCCTCCATAAGCGTCCAATCTCTCTGTCCTAAGACAATCCTCTTCGAGGTGTTTAAATCAGAAAAATCTCATTCCATTGCTCGATGTCAAATTTTGATAATTCCAGTGAAGTGCCCGGGCACATACCTACCATGTTGAGAGCACTATATACTGTAAACACAAGTTGTGGTTATGTTTAATGTAACTGTCTTGCTGAACCTGATGGAACATTATGGGTCTATCATCAACCACAGTCCTGTTACATTGCCTCACTCTCGCCTGAGTCTCAGACTAATAAATATTAAAATTACAATTTTAAAATGTTATAAAATTTAATTTTAAAAAGTCTAAATTAAAAGCAAGATAATGCAGATGCGGGAGATCTGAAATAAAAACAGGAGGTGCTGGAGAAACTCAGCAGGTTTCACAGCAACTGTAGGGGAGAGAAACACAGTTGACATTTCAAGTCCAATATGATTCGTCTTTGGAACTAAAGAGAGAGGTGCAAAAATGATGGCATTTTTAGTGTAGACAAAAATGGGAGAAGCAAGTGGAACAGGAAGGCAAGTTAAGGGAAGATTAGACTACCAGAGAGATTAGACAGCACAGGTGTTCCAGAACACAAAAGCAAACAGTGTAAAGGAGTGACATAGGTTGGGTGTTAATAGCAGATTAGAAGTCCGCCTCTGCTGAAAGTGAAACCAAGGGAACCGAGCACTGAGTGAAAGAAGGGAAGAGAAACAAAATTGAAAACAGAGATCATGGTTTGAAGTTGGTTCAATTCAATGTCAAACACAAAAGGCTATAAAGTACTTAAATGAGGTGCTGTGCCTCGAGCTCGTGTTAAGCTTCCCTGGAATACTACAGCAGCTCTAGGACAGTCATGTCAGTATGAGAGCAAGATGATCGATTAAAATGGCAAGCAACTGGAGGTAGGTAAAGTAGGATCATTCTTGTGGACTGAGTGGAGATGCTGTGCAAAGTGGGCACTCAATCTGCGTTTGATCTCCCACAGTGAGCAGTGAATACAGCAAACTAGATTCTTTAAACATTAACGCAGTTATGGATCATGTCAGGTATGGAGCATGTGAAGGTGAGAGAAGAATGGAAATTGGAAGGAAAATTAGTTCATTTTTCCAGTTCCAGGCTAGAACAGGAAGCAGCACCAATACAGTAATCAATGTGTCAGGGAAAGAGTTAGGAGAAGGGACACGAGGTGGATGATGATGAGGATTGTTCCACAAAAGACAGGCATTTCTAGGGTCTATGCAGTATCTACAACCATTCCTAGAGGGATGTTAAAGGAGAGATTGTTCAATGAGAGAACAATTTCAGCAAGATGGAAGTGAGTTGGTGGTGGATAGGGACTGATCATATCCCCATTAAAGTGAGAAGTGGATAGCCCCCAGATTGTCATGGAGGCTATTCAGACCATGAAGTCTGAACCAGACCTCCAAAAAGCATCCCACCTACTCTATCCCCATAATCCCACATTTATTATGGCCAATCCACCTAACCGGCACAGCTTTGTAACTGTAGGAGAACATACCAATTCCACACAGAGAGTCACCCAAGGCCATAATTGAACCTGGGTCCCTGGTGCTGCGAAGCAGCAGTGTTAACCACCAAGCCAGAGTGCTGCCCTTGCTACCCTGAGGGGGAAGGAGGTATAAAGGGATTGAACACCTGTAGTGAAGTATAGCCAGTTAGGGCCAGGAAACTGGGTAACAGCTCCATGACTATTGTTACGTGATTGCAGAGCTGTTTATCAAATGCATAGTTTCCAACTGCAGATTGTTACAACCAGTTGAAAAGTGGTGAATGTACTCTCTTCTGTGCAGTTTGTTCACAACAAAGGTGTGTTTTTATCATGCTCTACCTTCCTACAATTAAAATGTAGCTGACCACATTTATAGTTAGAAGGAGCCAATCGCAAGGTTTCCTTTATTTACAGAAAGGGTGATTTTAATTACCTGCTAACCTGAGAAAAGTAATAAATACTTTGTGCAGTCACTTGGATCCACACAGTCTGTCACACACACGCGCAGATACACACAAAAACACAGATGTACAAAGCTAAAAGGGGTTAGCATAAAAAAAAACCATCAAAGAATACAAAGTTTATAGCCTTTTGATTGTCTTTGAGGCGTCAGGTTTAAACCTGAGGGCAAAGTTTGCTGGTTGCTTGGGTGCAGTCAGCAATAGCAAATGTTGTAGATATTTTAGAAGTTCATTGCTCTATCTAACGCTGAGTCTGTGGCTGTGTCCTTGGGACCTGAGCCATTTTACTTTTGAGAGAGTTATAAAGACAGTGACAGTGACAGTGACGCCCACATCCTATGAATGAATTTTTAAAAATTGGCCCATCATGTCCATACTGTCTCTTTAAATGATCATCATTACCCTATGTCAATCTCCTGCCATTTCCCTGTTTCCTTGAATATTATTTTTATCCAAATAATGATTCAATGTCTTCTCAAATGCGTCAATTAAATCTGCCTTCACTGCATTTCCACGCAGTGCATTCCATACCCTAACTCCTCACTGTGTGAAAATGTTTTCTCCCATATTAAATTTGCCGGTTTTGCAAGTCACTTTAAGTCTATGCCCTCTTGTTCTCCTTCCTTTCACGAGCAGGAACAATGTCTTCCTATCCATCCATCCAGCGCACTCATGATTTTGTAATACTTTATCAAATCTCTCCAAGGAGAGCAGTTCCAACTTTTTCGATCTATACTCATAACTGACATTCCTCCTCCCTGGGACCAAATCACTTCTGCGCTCTCTCCAACGCATTCACATCCTTCTTGTAATGTGGTGCCTAGAACAGTACACAGTACTCCAGCTGAAGTCTAGCAAGCATTTTGTATTCACACCATTCAACAGCAAAAGAGAAACCTCAAGACATTTTTATAAGATTTAAGGCCCTTTAAGTAGAGGTCCCTATGTTGCTACACACACTTCCATTAAGATAGCAAAATACTGGGAGAAACGTTCCTATTCACACTTTTTAAATATCTACTCAGCCTAAAAGGAGCAAAAGCATCAACTGGATTGAATAACAAATTATAAAATGGATCAAGAGTGACCCGGAGTGGGTTTGTAACACCAAACATTTCCAAACTAGATGCAGAAATCATTACAAGTCACAGTGAGGCTTAGAAGTTTGACTTCAATTGAAAGTTAATAAGTAACCTCAGGGGTGACAAACAGCCCAGCTGTGATTGTAGATACAAAAGGTAAACCACAAGAGATGCAAGAGCGGTAAATCAGTCAATGGAACTTGAATTGAAAATAAATTCTTAGCTCGACAAAGTCCCTGGTGATCAGCATGGAACAGAATATACAGAAAATGAGTCTTGGGCTCAACAACATGGAAGGAGAGCATCTAGAAAACATTGTTTTTCAACAAGCTATTTGAGTAAGTATTAGATGGCCAAAGTAACAAATTTACAAAGAAGATAGCAATTGTATGAATTCAAGCTTTCAGAGCTAATCATAAATGTACAATAAGCAGTATTGTAGAGATGTGAAAATTAGACTTTGAATGACCAGTGGTGAGTTATGGCACTACAGATACAAACTGAAAAGTAAACGCACAAGAAGAATAGTTAAAGAGAGGGCCCTTGAGGAAGGTTGAAACATGGTGCACTGTGGGCGTGTCAAAGTAAGGTTGGCAAAATTGTCAAAAAGTTGATGGTAATTCATCAAGGGTCAGACAAGAAGAATGAGACTTAATAAAATATGTAGAATGCCAAGGCACTGAAACAGGCCACTTAGCTCAACAGGTTTTGTTGATGTTTATGCTCCACATGAAACTTGTAGCACCCTTCTTTATTTAATTCTATCTACACATCCTTCAATTCCCATCTTTCTCCCGTGTATACCTACTTCCACATGAAATATACCTATGCCGTCCACCTTAACTACTTCCTGTGTTAGCTAGTATCACATTCTGACTACTCTCTGGATCAAGACTTTTTTCCCAGTTTGTCTGCGTTTACTACTGAATATCTTATACTCATGGTCTCTGGTGCTGGTCTCCCCTGCAGATGGAACTATCTTGTCTATGTCCACACTAGAAAACATTTTCATAACTTTTGAAAGCCTCTATCAGATCACCCAACAGTTTTCTCTTGATTAGGGAGCTCAGACAGTTCACCTGTTGGGCACGGTTAAACAAATTGATATTCAAATGTTGAATTAGGCAGCGAAAGACTTCCTTAAATTCACAAGGGTTTTATTGTAAATCTATCGCATTGCAGACACTAGTTTCCATGATTCTCTTCTGGATTCTTTCCTTGTTCAGAAGCCCATTGTTAAGAGCCCAGCTCTTAAACACAAAGTCCAATGATCATCACCTACTCTCTATCAGTTCTGGAGCTGTTCTGTTTGACCCCTAAAGGGATCTCAATTTCCAACACTGACAAGTGTAACCTTTCCACTGTAGGTATCATTTTATAGCTGGTTGGTTTTATAGCTGCTCACTCTTGGTTCTATGTTATTTTATACTATGGAAACCAAACTGTTCAGAATGTTCCTAGAGTAATGTCATCAAGGTTCTGCACAAATCTGTGGGCTAAGCAGGTGTATTATATGTGAATGGAATAATCCGTTCATGCAGAGGCTAGAACAAATGACATGCAAATTTCAAGAACCTCCAGTTGTAAGGAAGGGACAATGAGAGGGCTCTACAGGCAAGAATCAGTTTAATGCTCAGAAAGTCATGGGGACATGTCTGTAATTTTCCCAAAAGACCAAACGAGGGGGTCAGGATCCCCCTACAAATAACGACACAATCCCTGTGTATCAAGCCAGTTCCACCACAATATATTGGCCAAAATGTTTCGGACAGTAGGGTTTCCCAGAGTCAGGGGAGAATGGACTGCTGCCCTGCAGATAATGCTCTAAAGGGTAGTAACTGGCTGGAAATGGGACTCGGGCCCCTCAATCAGGAGCAAGTCTCACCTCAGAGGGCTCTCACCAATAAATTTCTCTACTCCCCATCAGTAGCAGAATCTGCAGTGGATATGATTGGGATTATGAGCATTCATTAGAGTCTAATTCCAGGACCAAGCAAGTGTGAGGGTCTCATGGTTTAGCCAGGAAGTGAAGTTTAGAGCATGGACACAGGGTACCGGGCTGGAGAGACAAGGGAGGCTAGGGATTAATTGCTGAGTCAAGAAAGCATAACAATGCCTCAACTTCCTCAAGAGACTAAGGAAATTCAGTACGTCTGTAAAGAGTCTTATCAATTTTTATAGATGCACCATAGAAAGGATTCTATCTAGATGCATCATAGCTTGGTCAGCAACTGCTCTGCCCAGGACGGTAAGAAACTACAGAGGGTTGTGAACGTAGCCTAGTTCATCATGCGAGCCAACCTTCCATCCATTGACTCCATCTATACTTCTCGCTACCTCAGGAAGGCAGTCAACATAATCAAAGACCCCTCCCACCCTGGTTTTAATCTCTTCCAACTTCTCCCATCAGGTAGAAGATACAAAAGCTTAAACACTCTTATCAAAAGGTTCACAAACAGTTTCTTGTTATCAGCCTCTGAATGGACCTCTGAAATTTTAAACTGAATGTTGATCTCACTCTTTGTGCACCTTCTCTGCAGCAGTGACATTGTATTCGTCGCTCTGTTCTATTACCCTAATGCACTTTGTACGTTATCATCTGCCTGTACTTCACGCAAAACAAAACTTTTCACTGTACCTATGTTCGTGTGATAATAATAAATCAAATCAAATCATTTTAGGGTGGGGAGATGGTGTCCAATGTTGGACAGAGGTCATTGATGGTCGTGACCCTTCCCTTCCTCACCCTCACATGACTTCCCATCCAAGGCCTAAACAGGATTACTTTCCAGAGCTCACTCTGCACTTCCCTGGAATATGGAGATAGGATTGTAAATTTGCCTTATGCACTCATTAATTGTCCATTTATAGGCCTCAATTTTGGCAGAGCAGTTGCCGACCAAGCTATGATGCATCTGGATAGAATCCATTCTATGGTGCATCTATAAAAATTGATAAGACTCTTCACAGACATACTGAATTTCCTGCATAGGCTGCACCCTTCCTGCCATGAATTTGTGCCAAGACCAGGGTGGCAGGGAGGCCCTGTGGGAAAACATACATGCTGCCAGCCTGCCAATCTCCCCACCGACCATGGAATATAGAATTCCACCCTTTAAAGACAAGGCGATGACTTGAGGTCATTAGCTCACCTGTGGTTCACGTAGCACACTCAGCGAAGTCAAACCAAAATCATAGAATTAAGTTCCACTGCTGAGACCTCAGCACAAAACCAAGGCTGACACTCCCAGTGCAAGACTGAGGGAATGCTGTATGATCAGAGATACCATCTTGCCAATGGAACATTAACCCAAGATCCCATTTGCTCACTCCAGTGGGTGGCACTGTTGCCAATAAAAGCAGGAGAGTGCCCTGGCCAAATTTATCCATCAAGCAACATCATTAATTGGCTTATTAAAATGCATTAAACGTTTTACTTAATGGCTTCTCTGGGAAGCTAACAAATCCTTAAATTATAACAGTAATTACACTTCAAAAGGCTGTTATTGGCTGTGAATTGCTTCCTGGCACCTGCTGGCATTCTGAAATACAGGTTTGCTGTTTTGTTAGAGATTGCAGTATTTACAGCTCAGAGAAAGCTGGTTTCTTGCGAACTGGACAACAAAAACGTCTGCAGAGTTAATGAGCTTAACTTAATTTAGGAAGGACCTATAGCCAATGCAGTACCAATTAAAGATGTGATTTTTAGATTCAAATACATAAAAGCAGCAAACATCATTTCGGACATTACCAATAACTGCGATAAAATAATAATTCCACTCCCCACATCTAGACTTCTGTCAAGAAAAATGTTTTTTAATCCACCAAGACAAGCTAGCACATGCGGGCAAATTTTTTAAACCTTTCAGGACATTTGGAATATTGTGAGCCGTTTCAGGCCCCATATCTAAAGAAGGATGTGCTGGCCTTGGAGTCCAGAGGAGGTTTACAGAATGATTCCAGGATTGAAGGGCTTGTCATATGAGGAACAGTTGAGGACTTGAGGTCTATACTCGCAGTTTAGAAGGAAGAGGGGGATCTGATTCAAACTTCCAGAATACCAAGATGCCTGGATAGAGTGGATGTGGAGGTGACATCTCCACTCGTAGGAAAGACTAAGACCTGAGGGAAGAGCCTCAGAGTGAAGGGAGGGCCCTTTAGAACTGAGATGAGAAGATGCTCTGTTTTCCTCCCACAGTCCAAAGATGTGCAAACTGGTGGGATTGGCCATGCTAAATTGCCCATGGTGTCTAGGGTGGGAAATGCAGGGATTGGGCAGGGGGTGGGTCTGGGTAGGATGCTCTTCGGAGGGTCGGTGTGGACTTGATGGGCTGAATGGCCTGCTTCCATACTGTGGGGATTCTATGGAAGCCAGTTTCTATTTCCCATGCCAGCCTTCCTGGAGCTTCTTAAACCCAAACTAATTATTTCCATCCAATTTAGAGATAGCTCACTGCTATGGGATTCCTGCTTGCAAATAATGTTTCTAAAAATATCCGAATTCAGAGAAAACCTAAAGTAACCTTCAACCCCTTCACAACTGGACAAAGGTTGAACTGATGTTTCAGAAATCAGAAGCCAATAATTAGTCCACCATCACATCCAATTCCCCAAGCTAGCCCTCGTTTTCACTGTGAAACACTAAATTTACTGGTTTTTTTAATGTGTCTTTCATGGGCTGCAAGCATCACTGAAATGATGGCATTTGTTATACATCCCCATTTCTCCTTAAAGTGGCTCTCTAAGCCATTTCAGAGAGCAGTTAAGAGGTAACCACATTGCTGTCAGTCTGGAGTCACACGTAGACCAGAACCGAAATGTCAACTTTCCTGCCTTTCTGATGCTGCCTGGCCTGCTGTGTTCCTCCAGCTCCACACTGTGTATCAGGTACAGATGGCAGTTTCCTTCCATAATGTGAACTGGATGCGTTCTTACGACAACTAGCAATGATTTCATGGGCATTATGCATGGGACTAGCTTCTACTTTTGAATTTGCCTACAGAATGTTAGCTTTGGGCCTTTGGATTTTTAGACCAATGTTGGAAACAAAATGGCAAAAGAGTCAAGATAACAAGGTGTGGAGCTGGATGAACACAGCAGGCCAAAAATATTCAATTTGTTTTACAAATTGCTTCCAATAATCAATGTGCTGAAAGGGAAAATGGGAATTGAGGTTTTCGTTGACGGCAAACAAAGCCTTATAAAGTAGCTGGTGTCAGCTGGTCGCATTTTCAAACTCCACATCAGCCAGTTTGACAGTGTAGATCAGGACAGTGTGAGCTCCAAGCATTCCAGCATAAACTGGGATCCACCAGCCAACTGGCGTCTCATTCTACACTGATGCCACATGAGCCGTTGCGTTAACATTTACAATATTATGATAGCAAGCAGACTCACAACTACAGCAAGATTAATTTACCCACAAAATGTTGTGAGTGGAGGATAGCTACAAATTATGTGAGTATCACTTTCAGCAGCCCAGTGCCCAGGCACAATTAACAGGAGAGTTTTTTTTTAATTATTCATTCACAGCATGTGGGCATCACTGGCAAGGCCAAGATTAACGGTCCATGCCTAACTGCTCTGCAGAAGGTGGTGGTGAGCTGCCTGCTCGAACCACTGCAGTCCTTAAGGTGTAGATACCACCACAGTGCTGCTAGGGCAGGTGTTCCAGGGCTTTAACTCTGTGATAGTGAAGGAATGCCAATGTAATTCCAGGTCAAGTTTGTGTGTGGCTTGGATGGAAATTTGTAATTTGTGGTGTTCCATATACTTGCTGCTTTTATCTTCCTCGGTTGTAAAGGTTGTGAGTTTGATACTGTCAAAGGTTCCATGACAAGTTGTGTGTGTGGCACAACAGTTAGTAATGCCATCTCACAGTGACAGGGACCCCGGTTCAATCCTACCCTTGGGCAACTGTCTGTGTGGAGTTTGCACATTCTCCCTGTGTCTGCATGGGTTTGCTCCAGTTTCGTCCCACAATCACAAAGATGTGCTGGTTAGGTGGATAGGTCATGGGAAATTCAGGGTTACAGGGATAGGGTAGGGGGGTGGGCCAGGATGTGATATTCTTCAGAGGGTCAGTGTGGACTTGATGGGTTGAATGGCCTGCTTGCGCACTGTAAGGATTCTATGATAGTATACATTGCTGCCATTGTATGCCAGTGGTGGAGAAGGTAAGCATTGAAGGTTGTAACTCATAAGTCAATTAAGCCTTGAATGGTGTTGAGCTTCTTGAGCATTGTTGGAGCTGCACACATGCAGACACGTGGAGAGCATTCCATCCTGATTTGTGCCTTGTAGATAGATGGTGGATGAGTTCTGGGGAGTCAGAAATGAGTTAGTCACTGCAGAATGCCCAATTTCTGACTTTGCCTTACCCAATCATTATCGATCCTGGCTGAATTTTAAAAGAGTTAATATCACCGCTAAAGTGGTAATAAATATCTGCTTGGTCATATTCCAACCTCTAAATTCAGTGTCTCTATCTCTCTTATTAAGTGTAAAATTCTGCCTCATGCTGATTTCTAGAAACACAGCTTGTTGATGCATTTGAATGCAGTCTTAAGAAAATCTCAGACAATGACTTCATTCAAGAACCATTTCAAAAAGAACTGTCAACTGACTTGGATTCATACATTGAAAGTTTGGTGGCTAAGAGGAACCGATCATTTTCTGAGAATACAATAACAGAAAATAATAACTTCAAAAACACTCTGAAACTAAAATCTCCATTTTAAAGCCAATATTTGGAAGGTTTTCTTCCCCCAAATACTGCAATACCCCTTTTTTGAACTTGCCTCCCTGAAACAGATGTATATTTTAACTGGAGACAGCAAGGACTGCAGATGCTGGAAGTCAGAGGGGTGGCTGTGGGCACTTGCATGGATCTAAGCTATGCCTGCCTCTTTGTAGGATACGTGGAACAGTTGCTCTTCCGCATTTGCACTGACACCATCCCTCACTTCTCCCTCCGCTACATTGATAACTGTATCAGTGCTGCCTCGTGCTCCGATGAAGAGCTTGAACAGTTCATCCACTCCACCAATTCCTTTCACCCCGACCTCAAATTCACTTGGACCATCTCTGACACCTCCCTCCCTTTCCTGTACCTCTCCGTCTCCAATTCTGGCAACTGACTCAGCACCAATATCTATTTCAAACCCACCGAGTCCCATAGCTACCTAGACTACACCTCCTCTCACCCACCTTCCTGCAAGAATACGATCCCCTATTCCCAATTGCTCCGCCTCCACCGCATCTGCTCCTGGGATGAAGCGTTCCACTCCCAGACATCTCAGATACCATCCTGCTTCAAGGACAGTAACTTCCCCTTTCCCGTGATTCATAATGCCCCCAACTGCATCTCCTGCATTTCCTGCACTTCTGCCCTCAAAGCCACTCCCTCCAACGATAATAACGATAGAGTCCCCCTGGTCCTCACACACCATTCCACCAATTTCCAAATCCAACACATCATCCTCTGCCATTTTCACCACCTGCAATCTGACCCCACCACCAAAAAAAATTTCCTTCCCCACCCCTAACTGCTTTCCATCGGACCGCTCACTCTGCGACTCCCTTGTCAGCTCCACACACCCCACTCCCCCTTCCTTTATTTATTTATGAGCTCCCCAGTCCTGATGAGGGGTCCAGACCCAAAATGCGACCTTCCTGCTTCTCGGATGCTGCCTGACCTGTATATTTTAACTGGATTTGTGGCGCATCATATCGAAGTGTAGAGATAAAAGGTACTCCAAGGATGAAGGGTTTAGGCCCGAAACGTCAAGTTTTCCTGCTCCTATGATGCTGCTTGACCTGCTGTGTTCATCCAGCCCCATGCTTGTTATATCGAAGTGTAGACTCCAGTTTATTATTATAAGATGCCATTTGTTCCTCAATTTGAAATAAACACTTATATCAAGGGCTGCAAAGTTGAGAAGACAAATAATAAACAAGGAGAATCTGTCCAAGGCTAAAACAACAGAAAATGTAACAAAAACCATGGCCTTGAAATTCCACTATGCCAATATTAAAATAAATAGGTTAACTCATCTGTCAAAATAGCAGACAAAGGAATGTCATAGGAATGTTTTTAAGCATGGTTTAACTTCACTGTTCAGGAGCTTAGTGCTGGAAATGAAATCTGAGGTCTTGAAGATCAAATCCTCACACTTATTTGCCCAAATTGTAGAAACCAGCTGTTTCAGTCTAATGGAATAAGGTCTTTAAAGAAACCTTCAGCTGAACACGAGCAAGTGCTCGATCTGATTGATAGAACCACCTCATGTTCTGATGAGAGAGATATTAAGTAATAACCTGGCCTTGAGCCAGGCATACCACAGAATATGTGTATCTCTTGCAACATTGTAAAACACTTTCAACGATGTGCGATGGAGGGAAGAAAATTAATGACAGCAATAGTACAAAGATCAAAGAAAACAAAAAGCTACGTTGGAAACCTTTACTGGTGCATATGTAGGAAGCTAAATCATTTTTAACAAGACACGTGAAAACAAAGATTGTGTAAAAAATGTATTTCAGGACTGCAGTTAACTCAATGATGAAAACAAACACTGGTAACAATGTATAAGAAGGACAAAACAGGCAGCAAAAGTATTGAAGTGGTTCATTATATTCGGGACTCCTGGAACATAAAGCTACTGTCTTGAGATAAGCTTTTCAATGAGATAAATTTAGTTGGAATTATGTATTGCAAAGATAGCAGTTATCAGTAAAAAAGGTTTGTATTAGGTTATTTACTGGAAGGAAAGTTCAGCACATTTAATGTCTATCAGAACAGACAATCTTATTGGTCTTTAATGTAGGAATAATAGATGTTGTAAGCTGTTCAAATAATTGTTAATGATAACTTTTCTTGCACATCAGGAATGAGGAATAAAGAATACATTCGCTTTTTTGACTGAACAAACTTTGTGAAAATGGAACATCCATACTAATCGAATGATATCATCAGCCTACTCAGATTTGTTGGAGGTGGGTATCAATTAAGTCTCGCCTGGTTTATTGCCCATGATGCTGCATTGCCCTAAGACACTGAAAGTGATGTACCTCCTAGTCAATATCCTCACCTTCTTCCTCAGAAGGTTGTGGCAGCTTTCCCCGCTCTTCAGAACACATTACATCCCCTCTTCGCCTGCTATCGTGGTGCAGCATGCAGCATGCCAGGTTTATGTGGCACAGTCTATCTGGAGGAGGGCCATGGACAGAAATCAGGGTCCTAGTGCTGGCCCCAGCCTCAGGACCCACAGCCTGACCCGAACACAGTGGCTTTACCCCCAACTTGAGCAGTGTGGCCCCAGACCACCTCCCCCCACAAAGTTGAACACCCTTGTCCCATCCCTCGACCTGAGTACAATGAGTCCCAACCCAGAAACAGTGGAGCCCCCTGCTACTGACACAGCGATTCCCACCACTGACATGAGGACCCCAATCATCTGTTCCATGGTTGCCCTCGTGCATTCTCCATCAGTCAGTGGATTCCTTAAAGGAGCCATCAGCAATAGAGGAAGAAGGTCACTCTCCTCTCCCTTTGGCCATGCACAAAAGGTGTTCCAGCCAATGAAGCAGGAACATGAGAGTTATCAGAAATGTAGGCATCATGGCAGCTCCCTGGTGCTGATGTCCGACATGTGTTGGGGATGCTCACAGATGAGCAGAATATTCCTGCTAATGAATTCAGTTCTGTTACACATACACTACGCAGTCCACAGCCTGGGGGAGGCCAGTGATTTTGGACACTCCCAGTTTGGCCTGCAGTACTGACCATGTCATGGAAAAAGGAGATGAAGTTCTGGCACAAACTGCATTTTTAACATCCTTGATACATTTGTGGGTTGAGGACTGGGGGGCTCTAAACAGATCCCCAATGGATCTATGGAAGGAGGCAATCACATGAAAATTAAGCGCTGCTGTTATCTGAACCACTGCCAGGTTGCAATGGCACCCACTTCCTCAGGGTGAAAGTTCATCTTCAGCAGATGATACCATTCTATCATGGTGCACTGTCTTTTTACGATTACACTGTGACAACAGCAACTGTTTTTGCTGAATCCATTCAGGATGGGTACAATAAGCATACAGGGGAACTATCAGGAACAGAATAACCTGTGAATCATAGCAAACACAAATGAGACATTAACATAGGCAGCAATTCAGCAGAACATGGAGACCTTCAAAAAGGGCCATGAAAGGCCTTTGTATCAACCTCTGACTTACACTACCTTATACAAATGTGTGCAGTACAGGCCATGTCACACAAACACATTGGAAGTCATAACTGTGTAGGACTGCTTCCATTTTGTCAATCCAACAACATCCTCCACCCAATCCCGAAACACCCATGAACTACTGCATTGAATATGGGGCTCACGTTGTCATGTACTTACAGTTGAATTTGTTAGGAAAGTAGCTCTGAGTTCAGGTTCATGCCATTCCCTCCCTTCATGTATCCTTTGTCTAGCTGCTCCTGTCAGCCCACAGTTCCCACGTTCTCATCTACCGTTTTATATGACAATCAATGTCTCCTATTTTTCTCCTTAGGCCCTGGCCTAACATATAGCTTTGTCCAATATTGCTATCCACTGTCCCCTCAATTGAGGCCATATCCCATGACTCCCCATGCTGTTTCAAATATATTTATACTTTTATATATTTGGAGTCATCATACTCCTGTCCTTTCACAGTTATTGTCCCATTTGCATCCCATTGTCCTGATTCCAATCCCCACTCTTGAGTTTCCCACTTTCCCGGCACGGTTGGACTATTTCCTGCTAACCCCATTTTGAAATGTACGGCCCAGAACCTTCGGACTGATCATGGCCCAACTGCAGCTTCACACGAACTGAAAACCCACAGCCCCCAAACTGATGTCACTGCATCTCACCTCCCTGTGATCTTCAGATGGGGCAGACCTGCCCTTCAGGGCCGGCTGTAGCCCAGTCCCAAGACTCAATGAACACAGATCTGCATACCCTGATTTTCTGACTAACCGTGACCACCCCCTGGACTGAGATTGGAAGATGCCTTTGACTGAGCACAACAGCACCCCTCCCCCAAATGACCATAGGTCCCCTTCACTGGACTAAGGACCAGTGTTTGTTCCACAGCAGCTGCCCCACATGCCCCAACAACACTTCCAGCCCCTTGACCAATCAGTGCTGGCAATCTTGCTGAGTTACCTGGCTTTCTGTTTGTGCTAAGAGCAAAGCACCGCTGAGAGGCTATGAACTTTAAATTCTGAAGTAAGCAACAACATGTTAAAAGGTGAGGTGAGGGCCAGGGAAGTGCGCAATGAATGAATGCTAAGAAAGCAAGCTAAGAGGCATGAGATACATTTGGTGTCGAGACGTGAGGTAGGTGTGAATCCCCGCACACACTGTGACCTACTAGGGGGCACTGCCATGAGGAGCTCCAAAGTGCTGAAGTGCTTTTAAAACTAGTCCAAGAGCAGCCACAATGACATGGTCAGGCTGGTTGTTTTTCCAATGCCAATGACATGAAGGGAGGGTGGAGGCGATCACTGCCCTTGGAGTGTGCCATAAAACATTGGTGAACAGGAGTAAATGCTGATAAAACAGACACCCACCAGGTAACCACTCTGACTTTGAAATCAGGACTGGTGCCATCTAGTTTCTCACCAGTGACTGGGAGAACGGCAAACTGTGTAGAAGTGAGGTAAGATTTACTGTGGGAACCTTAAAGAGAGCAATGGGCCTTTTACTGCTTTTTCACTTTATTCCATTTCTCCAAAGCTGCTGTATTCTCTCACATATCTCACCTTGGCCCATATTGTTCGATGGCTGGCAATGTTCTGCCCATGGGAAAATGTGGAACAGTTTTCCAAAGAAGGCATAAGATCAAAATCTGCCAATAACAATCCCTTTCACTGTGTGCTGAAGAAATGAAGAAATTCAACATTAGGTACTGACTGCAATATTAATGATCTCAAAACATGATAGGAAATGAGAGCCAGTGATTATTAGCAAAGGGAGAACTCTTGTCCAACCATCCGTTGGAGGTACTTTTCAAATATGTGACACCTCAACTGGATATCAGAAAGTTCTCTCAGATTCAGGGCCCTCTCCATAAACTTCTGCCTGAAAGGTTGCAAGCAGTTGTTAAAACTGCAGGTGTCTTGGCTCAAATTTGGAGAACTTGAACAAAAGTGAACAAACAGTAGTGGAATGATCTTAGGATGGGGAGATATTGTAAGTGGAATGTCTAAGGAACAGTAATGGGGTTTACACTTACAGTAGCAATCTACATTCAAAAGCACAGTGCACGTTAGGCAGAATCACAATGACTCCAAGCTGTTTATTACCTTAGGCACAACAAAAAAGACTTATCACATTTAGCTCATTTATGCTTTGAACCCAGCCAGGTGTCAATTGAGAGAAGCTTTCATTCCATCTGTCCAGACTGAGGTATGGCTTGGTGTTCTGTCCCTCAGCACCCCAAATATCCGCCGCTTCTCTATATCCTGGTCTCTAAACATTATCCCCAGGAGCATTGTTTGGAAAGATATTAATTAGATACTTGGAGAATATTACAGGGTCATAGAAAGCTCAAAAACACAGGCAAGTTTAAAACAGAAGCAATGATGCATGATAAAAAATGATGTAATATTGAGCCAAATAAAAGAAGACAAACAGATATCACGTGTAATTTCACCTTGGCATTTATCTCGACAATTGTTTCTCCTCCTATTGTGACTTGTGTGATTGTCCTCGATACGGCACATTAAGATTAACCATCTGCATCACTAGGAACCATGCTTCCCCTCACTACCCTTGGTCATGTCTCCCAGACCATTTCCACAGTTGGTGCTGGGAACTGTTCCAGCGCAGTCCTATTTAATTTGTCTGCTTTCTGACTACAATGTGTTTCTTATTACGAGATATGGTAAACAACTGTGTTCATTAGCAGCATTCCATTTGTAACAACAGTGCAATTAGTACTTAAAACATGTTCTGCCAACTCACGATGCAGTGGAACAAACAACTGGCTCTGCATACTGCCAGGATTCTGTGCATGCCTATTGCGCTTTTCTTGCTGAATTGGGCATGTTGCTTTGTATTGAAAGCAATCCTGTTCTCATTCTCTCCTTTAAAGTGTACCGAAAGCGAAATTCTGACTCATAATCCAAAGGGTAGATGGCAATGAGAAAAAGCCAATACAAGCCTGAGATTTCAAATCCATGAAAGGTCTCTAATTCATCCTAACAATCTTCCAGGTTCAATGGTATTCATGCTATTAAGGTGGAAATTATCTAGTAGCTTGTGATGAGGAAGTGACACCCCCATACATTGTGATCTCAGCAATGTACTGCCTGGAGGACATCTCTGCTGAGCTTAACCAGATGTTGATGCAGAGAAGCTTACTAGCTGGTGGCCTCCTCAAATCCAGTGAGGTCTCTGCACACCCTAAAAAATACTCTCCCTTCTACATCATGGGGCACTGAACCTAAACTTAGTAGCCTGCAAGTCTGGCTGACAGTGGACAACTTGTGTTAGTTGCAGGATTCATGTTGAGCAGAATTGAGTCAAAAGGTTGAAGCTCCAATCCAGAGATTTGATCATGGAATCCAGTGCAGTATGGGAGGGAGTGCTGCCCTGTTGGAGGTGCCACCTTTTGGATGTGATGTTGAACTGAGGTCTCAATTGCTCTCACAAGTAGGCTTAAAGACACTATTTCAAAAAAATAGCATAGAAGTTATTCCAGACAGCCTGGCCAATATTTCTAATTTCACAACTTCACCAAAGTAGATCATCTGGTCTGCTTTTTCTCGTGCTGCTCTTTTTTTGGGAACTTACTATATGCAAATTACCAATTGTGTTCCTACATTGCTATATGACTCCAATTCAAAAGTGCCATCTTGGCCTAAAGTTCTTTGCAGCATCCAGAGATCAAGGAAGGAGTAAAATGTAAGTTCTACGTGTCAACTTTATGTGGGAGTAGGAAATATAGACATGAGTAACCTAGAACAGAGACATTAGCCCTGACTTTAATCATACCTGCATTGTGGGTACAGTGTAAGCAGAAGAGAGTTAGAATTGCAACTGGACACTACCCTTCATACCCCAGCAGTATTTCTTTCTCCCAGTCCATCCCCTGAGCCGTCTCCACCTTTCTTAAACTCCTGGGATTTTAGCAATATTAGTGCAGCCTGCCATGATAGATACTTAATTATTCAGAATGTGTGTTCAGAACAGGAGGACCAGAGTGGAAGCAAAGCTGAGGCAATGCAAGGACAATCAACAGCTAACGCAGACCAGGTGGAGGAATGAAGGAAGAAGCATCTCAGCCAAGATTTGGAGATGCTCTAATGGTGCAGTGACAGTGTTCCTCCCTTTGGGCCTGGAGGTCTGAATTCATGTCCTATCTGTCCTGAAATTATGTCTGAGCAGACTGGTTCAAATAATCCAATCCATGTGGAATTAATATGATAATCAATAATTCCTCAACTGCCCCAGCAAGGGGGATCCATTTAAGCATTTTAAACAATAAAAAGAATCATAAAAGACTTTCCTCAGTCCAGTATTCCAATATGTGTTTATGTTAAACGAGCAGTAATGATGTGACAAGTTTCAATGAAGTTTATAAAGAGCTATTCAAAGACCAGCACTGAATTGCCAGTGAATGAGAGTTGTAAAGTGGGATAATTAGAACCTTTGAAGTTCCTCACTGAGGTAAACATAGGAACGTTATGTACACCAATCCACTCATGACAGCCCACTTGTGTTTCCAACAAGCACTAGTCTTTCCAAAAAAAGGACAGTCAAATATGTAGAAGAGGCATTTGTCTCCCAGGAATATTGAAGGAAGGATGATGGGGAGGAAGGTCTGGAGACATTTACTAACATAAACAGAAATTGCTAGAAAGCAGGTCTGGCAGCATACGTGGAGAGAAAACAGAGTTAATGTTTTAGGTCCAGTAAGACGTTTGTTAGATTCAAATACATAAATTAGTTCAGGGAACAAATATTATTTCTGACACTCTGATTACACTCCATGAACTTAAGGTGGCAACTGAATGGTTGCCAACTCAGGAGCAGATTATTAGACAGAGATAAGGCGATTTATAGTTGATTTTTTACAAAGTGAACCTTTACAGAAATTCATGCATAATAAATTAACAAATAGGATTTAAAGAATTTATAGTTATGGTTACCACTTAAATAGTATTTTAATGAATTTTATAGCAACTTGCATTTATATTATCACTAACATTATCCCACTTCATACGGACATTATCATATATTCATTTAAGTTCATGATTTTCTTGCAGTGTATTGTCAAGTCAAAATACCTTGCAGTTCAAATATATACACCACAGTTTCACGGAAAATGCAATTAGCAGATTGTAACAAATACAGCAATATTAATTCAGAGTCCAGAGGAAAGCAGTATCAATCTGTAGTCATTTGTAAAAATCTTTTAATCAACATTTTTATATTGAGGAATTTGTTGAAATGTGATGCTACAGAGCAATTGCTTTCCTACGTGATAAAGGATGCATTGATTTAAGTCCTATCATTAACTTAGAACTGCAAATACGAACATCGGAGAATTATATTCGCTGCAGCTGAGACCCTTTGGTATTGTTCATTGTGTCACCATTCATCCTGTCACCTCAGTCCTATTTCTCAATAAACCCCTCCACCTCTCTCTCCGACCACCCATATAACTTATTTTTGGGTCACACCTCCTACATTTGCAATTTCTAGCCTCACAGTATTTCTTTATGGCTGCCTGAAAGGGTCTTTAGGGCATCTTTTCACATCCACACACAAGTTTCTAATGGGTCAATAGAATTGAGTTTTTATGCCCAACTTCACAGAATCTCTACAGGTGCAAACAGGTCAATCAGCCCATTAAGTTCACGCTGATGTGCCAAAGAGCCACCCAGACTCCTCCCAACCCTACATTTCTTATGGGTCATCCACCTAGCCTACATATCCCTGGACACTATGGGCAATTTACCACAGCCAATGCATCTAACTTGCACACCTTTGGACTGTGGAAGGAAACCAAAGTACCCAAAGGAACCCCATGCAGACAGAGGGAGAACATGCAAACTCGACACAGACAGTCGTCTGAGGCTAGAATTGAACCCAGGTCCCTGGCACTGTGAGTGACCATGCCACATATTATTACTATATTGAGAAACCAGGGATATTGATTCATCAGAATTAGTCTGGTCGTGTTGCAATCAGCTCGCAAGGTGTAGATGTACTTTAAAGGGTATCTCTGGAACCAAGGCAGGAAGGGTGATAGAGTCATGATAACTGCAGAGTGAAGTTCTTATCCTCTAGCACTTCCCTTACTTTGATTCATACATTTTCTGCTGTTTTACTTTGAGGCAATGAACAAGTCAGATCAGAAAAGTATGACATCACAGGAAGTAAATGAACCCCCACAGCAAGAAGTGCAAGCTATGTAACATACTTTGAATGGCCTATACTTTGCGGTCAATGGCAATAAAATGGTGTCTGCCATTCATTACACTTATGTCAAACAGAAGAGAAGAGAATCAAGTAATTGTGCTTCAGGCAGGTCGGTGAAAATCGAAACCTGGAAAATAATTAATTCAGGAGAGAAATGCACAGGAAAGACATTAGACCAGAAGGACTCCTTAGGGTGTGTGGTCCAAAGAAACATTCTTGAGCAATTGGACAAATTGAATGAACTTCCAACAGTAATTCAACATAGAAAGCATGACGTGGACACTACTTCAAGTGGCTGGTAGATGGTTAAGGCTGGGATATAAATAAAGAAAGATATAAGGTGTTCAGGAAAAATAGGGAAACTGATAAAATAGCCTCAGTATTTGCACATTATTCACTCCAATGATTGGAGGGGATCGATAAACTGAGAGGTAAGCAAGCAATAGAGATTTCATGGGGAGAATTAAGAAACAGAAAAGAATTTAAATGTATTTTATATATTTAAGATATATTTTGGAATAAGTTCCGTATTAACAGCATAAAATGACAGAAAATGTAAGTACAAAAGTTAGACAAGCATATAGCAAAGACTTGTGGTGCAGTGGTAGTGCCTCTACCTCTGAACCAGGAGGCCTCCTGCCTCAAAACTGTGTCGTAACATATTGAATCAGGTTAATTTCTATAGCAAAGACGAAGTGCATTTATGTGGAACATGTTAACTTTCAAATAGATTGCAAAATATACACATACACTATGTCAGAAAGCGAGTGAAGTAACTTCTTCAGAAAAAGGGTCCAGACCCGAAACGTCAGCCTTCCTGCTCCTCTGATGCTGCTTGGCCTGCTGTGTTCATCCAACTCTACACCTTGTTATCTCAGATTCTCCAGCATCAGCAGTTCCTACTATCTCTGAATCTATTAAGGACTGTTAGCTGAAGTTAAAGCTCATGGAATTGAGGGAAAATGTTTGACCTCACAAGGAAATTATCAGTATCAGGATACTGGCAGGCAATCTAACTGGCAGAAGATGGCTAACGGTACGTCATAAAAAGCTATGTTGAGCCTTCAGAGTGTTCACTGTATCCATTAACAATTCACATGATGGGGCATGCATTCAAGTTTGCCATTGATGTGTCATTGTAAGTGATGCAGTTGAAAGTATACAATTACTTTGAGATTAAGTGAATAAGGTCAACTGTGAAAAATAGATTTCAGGCTTTCTAAATGGTGTAAAGTGGAATGGACGTCTGAGTTTAATTTGGAATCCAGGTTGATAGATCATTAAAACTGCACAAATAAGTTTTGAAAGCCATCAAAAAGGTTATTAAAATGTTGTGCTTTACTTTAGAGGGATATACTACAAGGGTTAGAAGTCATGCTTCTGTGATTCAAAACCCTGCTTAGACTACACCTGGCACATTGTGAGGAGCATCTGGGCATCATAGCTTGGGGAGAATGTATTGTAGAAAGCACAAAGCTCAAGTTCGTTGGTTATGTTCAGTTGTCCTAGACTCACTCACAAGCAGGAATTATTTTTCTTGCACTCCAAGGGTTGAATTCCAAACTGAGTCACATTCCACTAATGTTGTATCCCTGTCAATTTTGCAGTTTAAGCAATAACTTGATTGAAGTTTTCAAGCTATCTTAAGAAGGAAATGATAGAGTAAATAGAGGGAAATAATTTCTGCTAGTGAGTGAGTCTAAGACAGCTGACCATAACCTAAAACCTTGAGCCAGGGGCGAAGTTATGAAACAATTCTACACTTAGAGGGGAAGAAGTTTAGGAATTCTCTTCCACAAATGGTGTTACTGCTAGAGAATGTGTTTGGTATTTAATCTGAAATGGACAGGTATTTTGTTCATCAAAGATGTTAAGGAATATGAGGCTAAACTGAGCATATAGGTCATGCATCTTCACCTCATTGGAATGAGCTTGAGGGATCTAGTGGACTCCTTTTGTTCTTACCACAACTCACACAAAAGAAATTTGACAGATTTTGTATTGCCACAGTTTAATTGAAGCCAAAACTCCGAGACATCCTTAACAGGACGGGCCCATACGAACCTGGCAAACAATGGTGTATCTCTTAGCAATGAACAGCGGCTGAAACACATCGGTGTCCGCGTTAACAATTCCCAACAACTGCTGCCAAACCTGACCGATTGGTACACGCACAGCGTGCTGTCAAACTGCACCTTCATGCCCAGCTGAGGACCTGAGATATTTCGCAAAACTTTAGTCTTCCTAATTGCTGAGCTAATTTGTGTCTCCCACAGTGATATTAGTGAAAGGAAACTAAACTAAAGATTAAAGCAGGGAAATTGCTTTCATGTAAACTCGGCGAGACGCTCTCGAGGCATTTGGCTGGGAGCGTTCAGGGCGTTTTAAGAGAATGGAATCACAATTTTGTTTTGTACTTTACCACGGCTGCAGAGACAATTCCTCGCTAATTATAGATTTAAGTTAGGGGTGATAAATATTTTTGATCTGCGGTTTACCTAAACCGTTTGAGTTGAAGATAAATGAGACCAATTTGGTGCAGAGACTAACTCCTGAATAAAGCCTTCTGCAGGAATATTACCAAACCACACCAGTCTCTCCTTGTTCAGGGAATTAGCTGGTCCTTGAGTTTTCAACACTGCGCGCGTTCGGTCTTATGTGAGTTTAAACTTAGTTCAGAAAACAACAAATGCTGGAGATCACAGCGGGTCATACAGCATCCGTGGAGAGAGAGAGCAAGCTAAGCTTAGCTTTTGTTTTTTTCAGTACAGTAATTTGCTCCTTAAACTTAGCTTTCGCATTTCTAACCCCCTCCAACCAGACTGAAACATCATCACATTCTGATGAGTCTTCCTAAAACTGGAAAGCCTTAGGCTGTTGTAACTTTATTTTCATCGGAAGCACTGGTTAATGCCTACAAATATACTTCTATTTCCTCACATCCAGCGTGGAAGTACACATTTGCCCCGTGTATGACAGAATATCAGTGAATTCTTCCAGAGAATTCCAGCTTCCCAATGTCAGGAATTCTGACCCTTCTACTGTGCCACTAAGTAAATCCTAGCTAACGGATGAGAGCAGGTGACAGTCGGGCAGATTTAGCATACAAGTTGAGGTTTTGTTCAGTTTAAGGACAGAGATAGATACAGACTGACTGACCCCCCCCCCCCCCCCCCCCCCCCCTTCAGTAACTGAGCGTTGAAACTCCTGGAGTGACATTAAGCAAAATACGACTGAAAACCAGCCTCAAGCCAAGAAGATCCAGAATGGCCTGGAGGGGAGGTTTGAATCTGACTTAGGTTTCAGCTTCCAAGCGTTTTCTTCTTTGGTGGGTGGGGGGGTGGTGGCTTGATAGAGCGAAAAACTTTTTCGAACGACCTTGGAATATTTAAAACCAACCAGGGGACAGAAAGTGTTCCTACTGAACAAGACGGTGCCTGAAAGGGCGCTACACCTACCCCGAACAAGAACTATCAGAGGAAGGAAGATAAATATTTCAAAAGAGTCACGTATCTCCAAGCGATGGGGAAAGAGTAACACTGACAATGAGCTAGTCGCCACGCAGTGGGCCGAATAGCGTTCCTCCCCCGTTAGACTTTCTGCCGCTCAAACTAAAAGACCTCTTCTTGGGCACTGTACAAACAGCAGAAGCAGTATTTACCCGCTTATCTGCTGGCGCTTACTTTAATTCCTCATATTGATCAAAGCCCACACAAGCAGCAAGGTTCCCCTCCGGCTGTTTCCCTTTCAAGTTGCCCTATTTGTCAGAAATCACTGAAATTCTCTGTTCCGCGGCTTTGAACGCAAGACCCTGGTTTAGTCACGGAAATGCAATTTGTGTCCATTATCTTGCACTGCAGATTGCATCAGGGCCCACTAGTATTACAGTCTGGGACTGCCTGTTGAAAGAGAGATGGTTTCTGTTGGTGTAAATACATATTTGTGAAGCGAGCAGAATCTATGCCTTTCATACAGAGAAAACAAAGAGTCAGAGACAAGGGAAAAGAAGGCAGCTAAATTACTACGTTGCATTCTAATATGGGGTGCAGTTGGCTGTTGTTTAGTGTTTGTTGAGATATTATGGTATATCAGTTAGACCACCCACACGGAGCCCAGCTACTGGTTGAACACAACCGAGTTCAAAGGTTCACGCGAGAATTAACCAATTTAATCAGTTATTACCAGTCTTATAGTCAGATTAACTAGTAGATAGGGAGGGAGTCTCCCAACAGACTTCTGTCTGAAGAGCTCGGAGCGATTAGAGCCGGACCGTTCCCTACTGATCCAGCAAAGTAACCAGTTGCTGTGAAGGAATCCTTGCTACTATCCTGGAGTCTGGCTCGCTCGCTTGGTTTATTAGGAGCTCCCATAGTTGGACAATGTTTGACAATTCCCAATATCCTTACAACTGCTTTAATTACGATGGAGATGATTACCCGCCCTGTAGTTCTGACGAAGAGAAGAAGATATGTAGACCTGCCTACAGGTAAACTATCAAGTGAATGAGATCCATTGGAGAGAGGGTGGAGGGGGTGGGTGTGTGTGACAGACATACCAGTGTGGTCACTCCAATATTGTTGTTGCCTTTTTCAGTTATATCGCCCTCATTGCTATGGCCATCCAGCAGAGCCCCGGCCACAGACTCACCCTGTCCGGCATCTATGAGTTTATCATGGCAACATTCCCCTACTACAGAGCGAACCAGAGAGCCTGGCAAAACTCGATCCGGCATAACCTGTCCCTGAACAGCTGCTTTGTCAAGGTGAGTGCTCCCCACACTGAGACCCCATTCTCCACGGCCCGGTTCGACCCACTTCGGGATTTAAAAAAAAAAGATTGGGAGAGGTTAATTTTAGGGGGAGGAAGGTGTTAGAATATGGGACACCCGGCAGTCCAGCTAACTTGATTTCATGTTGCTGAGCGGCCGAAGTTTTAATGTAAAAACCGAAAAAACACTGCAGATGCTGTAAAAAGCAAAAACAGAAATTGCTGGAAAAGCTCATCAGAACTTTTGGTTTGGTTTTTACTCCCCTTTTTATAATCCTGTTCGGTTACAATATTGAGAGATTTTGTTTTAGAGATTATTAAGGGAGTGTCTTTGAGAAATATATTTGACTTAGTGCTGCGTTCCCTTGACATAATGTGCATTGCGGAGCTCTTGTGAAATTCCATGCTGGGATTGGAAATGAATCATTATTTTCTCTTTGAGTTTGTACAGTTTAGGGTTTGCATTCGCGCAGATTAAATGAAAAAAGGTGACTGCACAAACGGAACGGTGCTAGCTCTGCTGGTCTGATAAAAGTTTCTTCCCTGTATTTCAACCCAGGTGCCAAGGTCGGAAGGAAACGAAAAAGGCAAAGGGAATTTTTGGACCTTTGCTTCAGGTTGCGAGTCGATGCTGGATCTTTTTGAGAACGGCAATTACCGGCGGCGGAGGAGGAGGAGGAAGGCGGCGCCAGGCAAACGCTTGCCGAGATATCAGTGTGACAGTGGGGGAGAACTGCAGTCTCCCGGGCAAGGGCCAGCGGGGAAACTACTCGAACAGGACATACCCCAACTTCCCCACAAAACCGAGTCTGAGATCAAATTCAGCATCGACTACATTCTGTCTGCCCCGGACCCTTTCCCAGCGCTTCGAACCCAGCAAAGCAACAGACTGGTGCTGCTGGAAGACCACCACCAACAAGTCAACCTGCACTTCTGGACAAAGTGAACTCCTGTCGCTTTAGGGAAGGAAAAGTCGTTCCCTGAGGGAAGAGCTAGCCCTTGGCGTCCAAGACTGAGGAGGGATCAGGCCGTTATTGCACGGGACCCCTTGCCTCTTCCGTATCCAACGTCCAGTTGTAATGTGAAGCATTGTGTGTGTGTGTGTGTGTCAGTTCCTTGGCCAGGTATTTTAAGCCCCAAGTCTGAACTCCAGCCAGCCCTACCATTCCAATCATTAAGTCCCCAGGGAGGGTTAAAAAAGCATGCTAAATAAATAAAAGCCACTTTGCACATTACACATTCCTTAACACCCCCCCCCCAAAAAAAGCACGTTTAAACAGCGAAATGGTGAGTGGAGTGCGTGAATCATTTTGTTTCATTGACTTGAGAATGTTGAGATGGGGAGGGTGCGCGGTGAGGGTCATTATTCCTTCACATTTATGAAACCCCACATTGTGATGAGAATGACCTGTGTACTAAGGCAATAAAATGCTATCGATGAAGGCGGGACTGACTGGCAACGCGGTTGCAGTTTATTTTTGAAGTTCAGAAACTCTCGCCACACTGGGGTAACTGATATTTGCCTTTCCCACGGTTCACGGGTAATACCGACAACGTGAGAGTATCATTCTAGCCAAAGTTAGCTAAAGGTCATATGCTTGTCACCGATCATTATAATCCTTCACAGCACGTCAAACAAATAGCAAGTTAGAGACCAAAGTCCATCCGGTCGAATCATCCCAGCATTGACTGATATAATATTACCTCTTTTTGTTTTTTGGCGAGGCAATCCCGTTTTATAATTTCAAATCAAATCCAATTTCCGTGCCTTTTCCATCTGGGCACTGGTTTGTGGTTGGTGTGAGTGCTATGTTTTTTGCGTGTGGGTATTTGTTTTTCAATGTAACCTTTATTTGCCTAATGTTTGAGACGTTTAACATGCCAAGCGTTTAACACAAGAGCGACTCTCGAAGTCGAAACGACAGCTGACCTTAATATGTGGAGCCCCCCGTGAACGCATCTCCAGCACAACCATGTCCCCACCGTAATTAAAATGAAACACTGTGTATGCCTTTTTGCAAATCTTTTGATCGATCACTGATATTAACATTAGTAACGCATTCCCCCCGAAGCAAGTGTGTAAGGCTGCTAACTGTTCTGGGTCATCAGATTTCCATTAAGAATGTTGTTGATGAAATGGCAGTCACCGGCAATTTCACATAAATTAATCCAACATTAAAAAAAACAAAATTAAACAATACGAAAACTAAGGCAAAGTAGTTAATTAAAGGCTGTAAGTAATAGGCAACTTCGGTATGTGCAAAGAAAAAAAAGTTGTGACACGAGTGTATGAAATGAGAAATCTTTTTCCCAGCTTTAGGCATCTTAACTAAAATTACCTTTTAAATTCACAAGTGCAGTGATCTGCAGCTTCACTGATTACATTTCGGAGACACCGTTCCAATTCCATTCTCTTAATTTGAAGGGAAACGTAATGAGATCTCGGGGACCCGTTTCATTCGCTGGCGCTGTGCTCGCTCACAAATCATCAGACATGAGCCTTGTTGCTCTATCTGGTTCTATTCGTTGGCAGGTACGGGCTGGGGATAAACTGGTTCTGTTTAAAATGCCAGGGAGGAGAATGCCCAAGCGGAGTGTGGGACATTCTACTGTAAGCAGCCGCAGTTTGTCTGTTCATCCTCTGGACTTGGTCAAGACTATTGTCATTTTTCCACGTCTTGCCCCCTTGAAGATCGAGCACATGGACACAGACATCTATAAATAGGCAGGCTACATTTGATTTGAATTGATTTGATTTAGTGTTGCCACATGTACCTAAGTACAGGAAAAAGTTTTGTTTTGCATGCAGTACAGGCAGATCATAACATACAAGGACACATAGATCATAGGGTGCTTAGACAGAGGGAGACATACAGCTTCTCAAGAGGTGCACAGATGCAAGATTGACATTAGATTTGATGTTAGGGAGATCCATTCAGAAGTCTAATAACAGCAGGGAAGAAGCTGTTCTTGAACCTGTTGGTATGTGTGTGACCACACTTGCTCAAATTGATCAGGTGCAAATGACAAGTTCCATCTCTATAGCTCTTTGAACCTAGCCAGACCATCCCAAAGGGGTTTGGCTACAAATTCCACACAGTAGAACACAAGGTTAAAGATGGCAAAGTGGTGATGCGAGGAATTGAGAGGTTTCGAATGGGTAAAGCTTGTTGAAAGAAACTCCCCCACAGTCAAAAAACATCAGAAAGAAGATTCTAAACAATCAGGGAGGATCTTTAAAAAAAAAATCAACATTGTGAAGTGGCATTGTATTCTAAGACATCAGCATGTCTGGTATATTATAATATTCATTTCAATCTCTTTTTATCAGAATTGAAGTTCTGCTCAGCACAGTGTATTGTATTTGGATCATGACAGTCCGAGTTGCATGCAGCCACCCAAAGACACAGTACATGGTTCACATCAGTGATTGGCAATTAATGCTGCATCCAGTCCCAGTCCCCATCTCCTTCGGGAGGCAGCTGGAAGGGAAATACTCCTTACTGGCCACATTTCCGGGAAAGATTGGGATATGGCCATGGAGATTGTTGCTTAAAAACCAGTGACTGCCACATATCAAAGGAAACATGCTCCTTAAACACCCCTCAAACACCCCTCAAAGTTACTGGAGCCTAACAATTTGCTTTCTGCGCCTAAAGTTAGCGATTAGTCGATTCTGGCATTTCTTTAGCTTGTAGAAGGTAAGATCTAAGATCTGTGCAGAGTTATTTGGGGGCTTCTTTTTTTGCCATTCAGATTTCAATTAATTCCTGCATAATTACAGTGAGTTACATAGAATATAAGTAGAAAAACAGTCCATTTGGCCTGACTAAGGATATACTTGTCAGAGAGGGAATGGAGCAGAGGTTCACCAGACTGATACAGGGGATGGCAGGACTGTCCTATAAAGAGAGATTGGATCAATTGTATTCAGTGGAGTTTAGAAGCATGAGAGGGGATCTGATTGAAATGTACAAAATTTCCACAAGGCTGGACAGAATAGATGCAAGGAGAATATTTTCCCTCTTTGAAGAGTCTCAAACCAGGGGACATGGTCTCAGGATATGGGGTAGACCATTTAGCACTGAAATTCGGAAACCTTTCTTCACTTAAAAGATAGTGAATCTGTGGAATTCTCTACCACTGAAGGCTGTAGAGATCATTTTACTGAATATATTCAATAAATAAATACATTTCTAGATTTTGAAGATATTAAGGTGCCTGGGGTGGAAGTGATAATATGGCATTGAGGTAGGGGATCAGCTGTGATCATATTGAATGATGGAGCAGACTTGAGCAGGTCTTTCAACCCCACTCCTGCTCCTAGTTTCTATGTGCTGGTCACAGCAGGCTTCTCCTATTCAACCAGAATGAAAGCTTGCATTTATATGGCACATTGCACAACCATATGAGGGCCCAAGACACCTCACAACCAGCGAAATATTTCCGAAGTGCACCACTGCTTTAATGTAGGAAGTGGCAGTAACTAATTTATGTGTAACGAGCAGCTACATGATAACAAGCAGATAATCTGCTTCTGTGGCATTCGTTGAAACAAATATGGGCCAGGTAAAACTCTCTGCGAAACAGAGTCATGGGATCTGTTGCATCTACCCGAGAAGGCAGATAGGGACCTCTGTTTAACATCACAGCCAAAAAACAGCCGGTACTGCAACACTTCCTCAGTACTGTACTGAAGTATAGGACTTGGAGTGGAACTTGGATCCACAGTATTCTAACCTTGAGGCAGGATTATTTCCGACTGAGATATAAACAATCTTTCCACATTACTTTCTATCCCCTCTTCGCTCAGGTACACTTCTAATTTTTTTTGAAAAATGTCGAGCTACATGCCTCAATAACATCTTGTGGAAGTGAGTTCTACATTCCAAGCACACGCTCCTTTATTTCCCTGGAATTAATAACTGCATTGTGTTGATGACCCTTAGTTTTAGGTTCTCGTGCAGGTGGAAACATCTCTCCATATTTGCCCCTTACATAAGGGTCACTTAGCTAGACGATTAGAATGGAGAGTAAAGTCAACAGTACAGGTTCAGTCACCATGCAGGCTGTGAGCTTTGATGGAAACTTGCCTCCTCACCTCACCTCACCCCATGCTTGTGGAGTTGTTACCCTCAAGCTGTACACAATTAGTTGTCTCTCTCTAATGAAGATCAATATCCTCTTTGTATTATAGGTCTTTATGTACCTTGTACAATTTGAAATTCTCCATCAGATCACTCTGATAATCTTCCATATTCATAAAGTCATAGAATCATAGAATCTGTACAGTGTGGAAGCAGGCCATTCAGCCCATCAAATCCACACCCATCCCCCAAAGAGCATCCCACCCAGACCCACTCCATTCCTGTAACCTTGCATATCCTATGGCTATTTCCCCTGTATATCCCTGGATGCTGTGGGCAATTTAGCATGGATGATCCACCTCACCTGCACATCTTTGGACTGTGGGAGGAAACTGAATCATAAAAGACCCAAATTGTTCCACCTTTTCCGATAGCTAGCAATATTCTTGTTGATTTCTTTGAATTGGAATCTTTAACTTCGGCTTGTTTTAAATGACTAGCCTTTGATGCTACAGATGAATGCCAGTTATGGGATGGGATCACAGCTTTAGGAATGGGGGTGTAAGTTATATATTGGAGGTCCAAGGCTAAAACCCTTACACACTTGCAACAGCCTAACATTGACATTAATTTTCAAAATCAGAGGTAACTGAAGTTATTATTATAGAAGGGATACCCACTGGATTTCACAGCAATATCCATTTCCAAGTCCCTCGATGTGTAGTACTTACCAACTTGTAGCTTCTCTGCTGACAACTTGGGCAAAGCAAGCAATCTCAGTGTGGAAATATTTGAATTCCATGTTCCGCACACTAAGAATACAAACTGTTGACATTCATTAAATGTACATTGCTTTGGGGTACTCTAAGGCAATGAAATAAGCTATATAAATGCAAGTCTTTCTTATTGTGAAGGTTCATCTTTACAAGTTGACGATCATCAAATTAAACAACAAAGTTCACTATGAAAGGAGGCCAGTCAGCCCATTATCCCTGTACCAGCTCTTTAAAATAGCCAGCCTATTAGACATACCCATGCCCTTGCCACACAGCCCTGTAAATCTTCCCTTTATAAATATTTATCTAAATCTCCTTTGGAAGTTACTGCTGAATCTGCTTCCAATAGCTTTTCAGGCAGTACACTCCACACCATCTCATTACACTGCACTGAGAAAGCTTCTCATCCTCTTATCCTCCTGGAGTCTTTTGCCAGAAAATTGAAAAGAGTTAGTTAAGACCAATATTAATTTGAATTATTATCCACATTTCCCTTTTATTCATTTCGTTGCTTCGCCTTTGTTGAAATGAATCAAAAAACCACGCATTCGATACTAAAACTGTAGTTTTAATTACTTTTTAAGTCAGGGATTCCCAAAATATATGTCAGGACTGTATGTAGGATCATAAGCTGAAAGTTTGGGATCGCGAGTTACAACGCAACAATGTCCAACCCCTGTCACACTTTCACCTGCTCTAAAGACCCATCCCACATACCTCCCGCAACCCCGCCGCAACCCCAACCCGGGGCTCACAACCATTTTCAAATTTTGAAGTGGGGTCGCAGTGGGAAAATGTCTGAAAAGAACAGCGCTAAGTACCTTAGAATATTTTGTCTATGGGAGAGCAATGAGAATTTTTAAATGACAGTGACTTTACCATTTTACTGCCTGCTACTGTTAACTGTGTCTCAGCAGGACGCTCTCTCAGTTAAGGCTAACGGGTTCAGGCCCCAGTCTGAACTCAGAATCCAGGCTAATGCACCCGTGCAATAGTGAGAGTGTGCTAAATAGCCATGAGCTACTGAACTGAAGAGATACACTCATTTGGGCAAGATGTTAAACTGCTCTCCCAGGAAGGTATAAAAGATCCAAACCATTTAAAGAACAGGACAGGAATTCTCCCTGTATTTTGACCAATATTTATCCAGGGTGGCCAGCAGTGACAGCAGGAGCATGCAGGCTGAGGCACCCCACGGGGGTAAGGTTGAGCCCGGAGTGGGGATGAGGTCCAGCCCTTGTGAGGAGTGCAAGCCCAGCGTGGTCAAGCATTTATGGGACTATGGTGTCAAACTGGTGTTTCTCTGTTTTTCTTCTTTTTAGAAAGAAAGACTATAATGTTTAACTTTTTAACTTTGTTTTCTGTATTTCTCTGCTTTGTGCCAAGATTCTGTACCTAGAAACCTTCGTACCTAAGATGGCGCCATAAGTGGCTACTTGTAAACTTTTCACTGTACTCATGAGTACATGTGACAATAAACCTCATTCAATTCAATTATCCCTGAGCCAAACTGGTAACATATTTCATTCCTGTTGGTGGAAAGTTGCTGCTTGCCCATTGGCTGCTGTGTTTCCTTTGTATCAACACAGACTACATCAAAACTGTCTCATTGTCTGCTATGTGCTTTGAAACATCCTGAGGGCTTGAATGATATAGAGCGACCAATTTGTTCTTCCTTAAAATTTTCCAAGTTTACTTTACACTAAATGTCTACATTACAAGTTAACAAGCCTTGTATACATATCAATGACTTGAATGGGCCCTGATATGGCTGGGTATCTGATATGTGCCTGACAGGCTCATAAACTGAATGGAATTGTTCACAAAAAGAAAACAGACAAATATAATTAAATTTCACAGTCAGTGATAATTAATGTGACAATGTTGAGATCAAATTGCCATGCAATAGGCTCCACAGATCTCTGGTGCATGGCTTTTTGATAGGAACTTACAGACCAGAAGAGTCCAAAACATCATAGATAAAGGAGCAGGATTAGGCCATTCAGCCCATCAACTCCGCTCTGTTATTCAATCATGGCCGTTATGTTTCTCGCCCCATTCTCATGCCTTCTCCCCGTAACACTTAATCCCCTTACTAATCAAGAGCCTATCTATCTCTGTCTTAAATACACTCAATGACTTGATCTACACAACCCCCACAGCTCAACATACCATGTCAGCCTTATTACAGACAACCACCCAATTCAAAACAGAGGACACTGCTCCTACTTAAATCCTTTTGGCAATCTTCTTACTAAACTCCAGCTCAAGATTACTGATGCTAGTAAATATCTTGGATAGTTAGATGTGAATATTGGCTGTCCTTTGTGTGAAATAGATATAAATGTTTGGCCATGCACCCTTTCCCCTTTACAGTTACAACTCAAGTTGCAACATCATCACTCTCGGAACTGTGTTTATCAGGCTTGAGCTTTTAAATAACCTTCAGAAGCTGGAGTACCTAACATGCGCTTACACCAGTCTGCACTTTCTTTCAACTATACCTCTCCTTCACACAAACTTGATTCAGGAAATATTTCCCATAACAAAGATTCAAATTGTAAAATTGACAGTTTGCTACTCTAATCAAAGGCTTATAGCAAGGGTGGGGTTTCTCCAGTTTTCCTGCTGTGGACAGAATTTGTATCTATATGCATAAAGGACATAATTACTTGAACTTTACAACAGTATTGTAGAGGGAACTGTCTTTTCTCAATTAAGACCTTGTATACTGAAGAAAATATCTTGCTCATCTTCATGAATTGTGATCGTGGGAGAATGTAACTTTCAGCCCAGAGAAACGTATTTATATCCATGTGGAACCAATTCCATTTCTCTTTGGCATGTTTTCATATAACAATGTTTACTAGAGGAAAACACACAGAAGAGACCTCTGGGGAATCAATGGACAGGAAATACCCAAAGATTGATTGGGATCCCTTGTGTCATTTGAAATGAAATCGCCCAACCATGAAGAAACAAGAACCATTCAGAAACATTTACGGCAATTCAGTAGGGATTGTCAATTTAAAAATAAGGACAGCACTGTTGTAATTTAATTTTTCTTGGGAAAATAGTCAGAGCTTCACAACAGAAAAATGGAGATAGGATTCTCATCCAAATTGAGAGAAATGTGAAAAAATGTTCAATTACTGACTGAAAAAGTAGCTGAGCTCAACTCTAAACATCATCATTGTTATCCAAATAGGAATTGAGACATACATAGTGATTAATCTAGTGGCTGTGTAATTGGAGTAGGAATCAAGAAAGAGTGTGACAGTAAGTTGTATAATTCTGGTAATAACCCTCCCAGAGAATGATACATAGGTTGATAGTCTTAGCTGTTGTCAATATACAACGTAACTCTAGATCTAGTTCAGAATGATACACACCGTTATGAATGTGCACTATGTACCAGAGTAGAGATCTCAGTGGATCATGACAACTGTTAACATGTCAATGGGCTTTGACATCCATTAGACAACAAACCACCTCAACAGACAATGGAATGAAGCTCAAATTATTTGCCATAATTTTACCAATGGTTAAAAAACTTGGTTGCACAAAATATAAACCATTTGAAAAATTACATTGGTAAACTTTTTTTAGCTGATTCTTCAATGTGACCATTTCCATGACCTTGGAGGGGCATTTTAAGTTAACTCAAGGTAAGGATGTAAGGGTATTGGGAACAATTCCAAAGGGCGTTTGATAAAGTGCTGCACGTAAGGTTACTTAATACAATAACACTTCATGTTGTTACAGTAGTATATTAGCATGGATAGTGGATTGGCCAACAATTTGAAGACAGAGGTTTGGGATAGGAGGCTCATTTTTAGGCTGGCAACCTGTAACTAGTACAGCGCAAGTGGGATCAGTGCTTGGAACACAATTATTTACAATGTTCATGAACGGATTGGATGAGGGGAGTGAATGTATTATCACCAAGTTCGGTGACAGAAATATAGATGGGAAGGCAAGTCGTAAAGATAACAGAAAGAATCTACAGAATGATACAGAGTAAGTGGGTAAGACCTGCCAGATGGAATATAATATGGGGAAATGTGAGGTTATCCTCTTTGATGGGAAGAATAGAAGAGCTGAATATTATTTTAATGAGGAGAAAGCTGCAGTGCAGAGGGATTTGGGAGTCCTTGTCCATAAATCGCAAAAACCTAACATCTGAGTTCAGCAGGTAATAGGGAAGTCAAATGAAATGTTGGCTTTTATTTCAATGGGAATAGAGTATAAAAATAAAGAAGTCTTGCTCAAGCTACATGAGGCATTAATTTAGACTACAGCTGGAATACTGTGAAGATTTTGGTCCCCTGATCTAATGAAAGCTATATTGGCATCAGAGGCAGTCCAGAGGAGCTAACCTTAAATTGATCAAGGGAATGGAGGGATTTTCTTATGAGGAAAAGTTGAATATGTTGGACCTGTATACGTTGGAGTTTTGAAGATTTAAGCTGACCTTATTGAAACATTCTTAGGGAAATTAACAGAGTAGATGCTATGGGTTGTTTCATCTTGCGGAAGAGTTTAGGCCCAGAGGGCATAATTTCAGAATGTTGGGTTGACCAATTAGGACCGAGATAAGGATGAATTTCTTTCCTCAGAGGTTGTTGAATCTGTGGAATTCTTTACTGCAGTGGGCTTTTGAGGCTGGGTCTTTAAATGTTTTCATTCTGAAGTAGATTTTTAATCAATAAGGGAATCAAGGGTAATGGGGGAAAGGCAGGAAAGTGGAGTTGAGGTTAATCAGATCAACCATGATCTTACTGAATGTTGAAGCAAACTCTGTTGGGTGAATAGTCTATTTCTGACCCTGTGGTTTTAAAAAGCAATAGGAAAAGCCCAGCAATGTGCCATGCTATAAATAAAATCAGGCATAAATTATGATCATGCAGTCTCTTCAAAGTCCTCCAGGAGGCAATAAAACACAACCAAAAGTTACACGAGGAGAAGTTTCTTCCAAATGTTTCCCCCGATCCTGCAGCGTAACTGGGCAAAATCACAGTATCTATACAACCGACGGAATTCTGAACACCAGCATTCTGCACTGGCCCCAACCCACTGAAGTGGGGAGCCACTGGATCTTTCACAGTAACCCCATTACCCATTGTAAAAGGACTGCAGTGCAAAACAGACGAGTTAGTACTTTATTCCACAAAGCTAGAGGTACAACCACAAATCTCCCCACACAATGTTAATGCCACGTTACTTCACTGTATAATGTCAGCAAAATGACATTTAATTGAAGTGTTTGCTATGAGCTGAAGTAACATTCTTGTTAGCCACAGGCGGCAGGAATCACATTCTGTGAAACTTGGCTGCTTGCTCTCTTGGCTATCCTGACAACAATGACTGAAAGGAAACACGAAGCTTGCATATATACATCTTACACATTGAAGGACACTTGGCACACTTAGACCCATTCATATGTATACTTATCATGGTTCACCAGAGAGAAGGAATTACAGTACACGTTCATCTTAAGACATCAAAGGCCTTTGAGCTTCATCTGCAATGCACTGGTTAATGAGCTCACATTAAATTCCTTTGAGAGCCATTGAGTCACTGATCTTTCTGAAATAAATAAGCTAACAATTGCATTAAAATGCCACACAAAGGAACTTCACATGGTTGTGTTGCCCAAAAGAAATGAAAGACCCCCTTCCTCTTCCACCACCCGGTACAAGAGGTTCCAGCATCATAGAATAATTAGAGGAATTGCCTTTATAATACAGTTAAACCCTTTTGCTCAGCACAATCCGAAGGCACTTTTTATGCTGCGATTCATGGTTCAGTGGGTAGGTCACAGTCTCAAATCCTGCTCCTTGAAACTTGAGCAGAAAATCAAGGTTGACATGGGGGCCGTGCCAAGAGAATGCTGCACATTTTGAGGTGTTGCCATTCAGGCAAGACATAAATTATTGAGATAATAGATCTCAAACTGCACTGTGTCCTGGATGAATTCCACCCTAAATGTATATTTGCCATTTGTATTAACAGCCTTCTTGCTGCACACTAATGAGGTCATCCTAGTGACAGATTAGAAACTGCTTATCAAAATTAAGATTATCATGATATTAAGGCTGATCAAGCCCCAACATGCCAATGATAACATCCCATAACAATGTTCCATCAGTGCATATCTTTCTATTTTCATGTCTGCACGTTACGCCTTTAAGATAAATATTTCCTAGAGATGATGGAAGGACTGGAATATTTTAATTTCACTCATCACTGGATATAGAACTTGATCTACCAGTCATCCAGACCAGCTTGTCTGCTGACAAATGAAGATCAGTGGTTCATGTTAAAGGGACAGACCACTCTACAATATGCAATGAATGAAGGTCAGGCAGCAGGCCAGCTGGGGTTCTGGGGGGTTTATGTGGAGATGCAAAAAGTATGCTGTTGTTGATAGCTATTCATTCTGAGCCAGTGAGTGTTAAAATTACATTGGCACCCCAGAGTCCATCATAGAGACTGACTAAAATGCAACAATAAGGTTTCTCAAAAGTGCACTGGCCGCCCAGAGATATTGGGAAGTCAGAAGTGACAAGCCCTTCTTCCGATAATAAATATTTCACTGATACCAATTCTTTCCATCCCTCCAATCCAGAAAGATCAGGGAGAAAGTGGGATAAAAATCAGCCCCATTGAAAATCAGGAAAACACACAGATGAGCTGAGCCCATCGGATTGTCTGGCATCTGTTCCGAAGCCAAAATTAATTACTCAGAAATGTACACATTCAAGTTGATTGGGCTAAATGGCAGTGAAAAGTTTTTGTGAAAGGTATATGTTTAATGGATCAAAGCACAACCATTCAGAGCTTTTCCGTTCACTGAGCACTATTAAAATTAAAATACAAAATGCTGGAAACAGGAAAGGTCAGTCAGTAATTGAAAATTAAAAAACAACATAAAGATCCAGATGAGGTAGGCCATTCATCCCTAACCTAGGCCAGTCACTCAGAAGTATCCTATCCTTCCAGAAACCAACTAATTGAGGGCTTTGCTTCCATTATTTTTATTCTCCTATTAGCTAATGAAGGGATGTGATGACCTAATGGCATTATCGTTGGATTGTTAATCCAGAGACCCAGATAATGTTCTGGGGACCTGGGTTCAAATCCTACCTGGCAGATGGTGGAATTTGAATTCTATAAAATATCTGGAATTAAGAGTCTAATGATAACCGTGAATCCATTGCCGATTGTTGGGAAAACCCACCTGGTTCGCTAATGTGCTTTAGGGAAGGAAACTGCCATCCTTACCTGGTCTGGCCTACATGTGACTCCAGACCTACAGCAATGTGGTTGACTCTGAACTGCCCTCTGGGCAATTAGAGATGGGCAATAAATGCTGCCTAGCCAATGACACTCTCATCCATTAAAAGAATTCCTTTTATTCTTTGTTTAAGGAAGAACTGCCTGATACCTTGGATTTTCCTATCACCAGTTTTGAACTTGGTCCCCCTTATGGTCAAGTCACCATTCAATCAGATAAGCATTTTAGTGCATCTTCTCATTAGAATAGCATTACCATCTCTGTTGGGTAGAACTAGTTTGAAGATTTATTGTTCTCAAAGCTCTCCTCCACTGAAGAGATTCCTCATCTTGCGTCTGGGTCCGCTGTCGACTCATTAGAGACTGATTAATCAACAATTCCGTTTTCATTGTATCAGGTGTCTACTAGGATGGTAGAATGTGAGCAAGATGTATCTTGGTATTTTCAAGTCCTGTGTTCCTTTCAACACTCTTAAATTGTCAAAGTATCAGAAACATGACAGCCTTTGTCAGAGGAAAATAAAAATGAGTGTGACTGGATTCTACATCAACCAGAATTCCTCCAAGCCCTCAGAGCCTGTCAACTGATAATACCTGATACCTGACAGCTAATGCAGGCGATGATCTGACCAATGATTTAAAGTTTTGGGCAAGCAACGCAGAAGAGGGCAAAAGTAGAATTTGCTGGAGAAACTCGGCAGGTTTGGCAGCATCTGTGGAGAGAAATCATTTCAGTGACACTTCTTTGAAGAAACATTAACTGTGCTTTCTTTCCACAGATGTTATCAGATCTGCTGAGTTTTTCCAGCAATATCTGGTTTTGGTTCAGATTTATAGCATCCATAGTTGTTCCTTTTATTTTGATGCAGAAGGGGATGTGAGTAAGATTTTTTTTGTTAGTGCAGTGAGTTTTAATGGCCTGGACCTCACTATCTACAAGATGTAGTAGAAATGAGACAAGTTCAAAGGGAGGGAAACTAACAGGTGCAGAGTGGGTGATTGTGCCAGATTTGATTGACTCAATGGACAATTGACTTCCTTTGTTGCTGTAGTGATTTTGTAAGGTTCACGCGACAGTCTGGATGGTATTGCCAAACCCACAGTATTGTCCTGAAGTCTCCATAAATTAATGATTCATCTCCTGGATTCTTAAGCCAGCACTACCTGAGATAACTGTAATTAGACAACTATAGAAATTACATGCTTTTGTCATTTTTACCACTTTCTTTGAACACTTTTGTTTATGAGTTATTAAATTATTGATAATGGGAAAGGGTTCTGTTTAACTGAAGGCAGGGCAATTGGAAGCATGTGACTAAAACTCCAAGAATTGATTTAGCCAAGGTTGGCAATCCTAAAGCTGAGGTACTGATCAGTGATAATTTACTAGAAAGAAGAAGTAGGCTAGAGGTGCAGCATGGCTTTCCGAAATGAATTAGCTCCTCCAAGACTTGCCACCTTCTGCTGGATACATTGTATAATGATCCCAGTTGATGGTATCACTGAACATATCAGATACCAAAGAGAAAATGGTTTGTCAAGATATATATCTCCTAGTTAAAACTCAAACCCCAATTCTAAAATCCCCCATAATGCACCAGAGACAGACAAAAAAGTGCTGTTATGAGTGGAGGGAGAAAGAAAGCACTGAGAAAGCAGCTCAACAGCATCAGTCCTCAGGTTTCATTGACCCATTCCCTTTGTTTCCCCAATTCCTCCAGTTCTCTGATCTTTCCCTTCTGGGTCACTCACTTCCTCACAGGAGGCTCAGAGCAACTGGATCACGCATTTTAAAGTCCCTGGCTTATTGGATAAAAACAACAGCTTACAGATACTAGTAGTGAAAATAAACTGGCTTTCTTAAAGTTTCAGGTATTTTACTGGAAAGAAAGACACACCATCTGTCCCTCCAGCAGTCCAAAGGCTTCTGCCAGTATCGTTCACACCCACAAGCAGTTCCGTTTTGTATGAGCCAAACAAAAAATTGTTGTCAGGCTAATGGCCTTTGGCATCCACAACTGGTTACAACTCCATAAATGAATCAGCAACATGTTGCTGGCTGAAATTCACTTTGAACACAGACCCCCATTGCCGGGGTGTCTACAAACATCCTCCCCACTGCTTGAACAAAGCAGCAGCGTAAACACCAACAAGTTTCAGTCACTTGCTTTTTAAAAGTACGTCAATTCCTTCTTTGGTTCTCTGCGGTAAAATAGTCCTTTCCCAATTCAGTCCACAGTCAAACCCAAAGTAAAATAAAAAGCTATGATCTTTACAATTGTCCATTTGTGAACTTAATGTCTTCCTTCACTTAAGCTAACCTTTTGAGTTAAGTCTGTAAAGATATTGTTTTACAAGTAGTGCATCCCCAACATTACCACCATGTATGGCCAAAGATGTTTTTCCTGGCCTACATACACAAATTGACTATCTATGTCTTAAATGTACTCAATGCCCTGGCCTCCAAAGCCTTCTGCGGCAATGAATTCCATAGATTCATCACTCCCTGAATGAAGAAGTTTCCCCTCACCTAAGTTCTAAAAGGTCATCCCTTTACTCTAAAGCTATGCCTTCAGGTCCCAGTCTCTCCTGCTATTGGAAACATCTTCACAACGCCCACTCTATCCAGGCCATTCAGTATTCCGTAAGTTTCATTAGCTCCCCGCTCATCCTTCTAAACTCCATCAAATATAGATCCAGAGTCCTCAAACATTCCTCCTATGTTAAGCTTTTCAGTCCTAGGATCATTCCCATGATCTGGACCCACTCCGGGCCCGGTACATCCTTCCTGAAGTGTGGGGCCCAAAATTGCTCACAATATTCTAAAGTGGTCTGACCAGAATTTTATAAAGCCTCAGAAATACACCCCTGCTTTTACATTCTAGCCCTCTTGAAATAAATGTATTTGCCTTATTAACTACTGACTCAACCTGCAAGTTTACTTTAAGAGAATCCTGGACTAGGTCTCCCAAGTCCCTTTGCACCTTTTTTTCTCCCTGTTTAGAAAATAGTTTATGCCTCTATTCTTCCTACCAAAGTGCATGACCTCACACTTTCCCACTTTGTACTCCATCTGCCATTTTTTGCCCACTTTCCTAACCATTCTAAGTCCTTCTGCAGCCTCCCTGCCTCCTCAATACTATCTGTCCCTCTACCTATCTTATGTCATCTGCAAACTTAGCCAGAATGCCCTCAGTTCCTTCATCTAGATCATTAATGAATAAAATGAAAAGTTGTGGTCCCAACACTGACCCTTGTGGAACACCACTTGTCAGGTCTGCCGTCCTGAGAAAGACCCTTTTATCTCCACTCTCTGCTTTCTGCCAGACAGCCAATCTTCTATCCGTGCTAGCACCTTGCCTCTAACACAATGGGCCCTTATCTTACTCAGCAGCCTCCTGTGTGGCACCTTGTCAAAGGCCTTCTGGAAGATAACATCCATTGGCTCTCCTTGGTCTAACCTGCTCCTGGAAGATCACCATAACACCTCCACATCTCTTCAGCTATTTCCTTCAGTACTCTGGAGTGTAGTCTATCTAATCCAGGCAATTTATCCAACTTCAGACCTTTCTGTTTTCCCAGCAGCTTCTCCTTGGTCATAAGCAAACATACTCATCTCTGCCCCCTGACTCTCTGGAATTTTTGGAATGTTACTCATGTATTCCACCATGAAAACTGACACAAAGTACTTATTAAGTTCCTCTGTCATTTCTTTAATCTCCATTACTACTTCTCCAGCATCATTTTCCAGCAGTCTAATGTCCACTTTTGCCTCTCTTTTGCCCTTTATGTATATCTAAAGAAACTTCTGCAATCTTCTTTTATGTTACTGGCTAGCTTACCCTCATATTTAATCTTCTCCCTCTTATTTCTTTTCTCATTATCCTCTGTTGGTCTTTGTAGGCTTTGCAATTTGCTGGCTTTGCATTGCCCTTCACCACATCATATGCTTTCTCTTTTGCTTTTATGGTGTCCCTGACTTCCCTTGTCAGCCATGGTTGCCGCATCGTCCCTTAGTATGCTTTTTCCTAGAGATAAATTTTTGCTAATCCTTCCGAATTATTCCTGCCATTGCTGTTCCACTGTCTTTCCTGTTAAGCTCCTATCTCAGTCAATTCTACCCAGCTACTCCCTCATGCCTCTTAAGTTGCCTTTATTCAACTGAAATACCGTTATATCTGATTCCAGCTTCTCCATCTTAAATTGCAGTGTAAATTCTATTCTGTTACAGTCACTGCCTCCTAAGAGTTCCTTCACCTTGACCTCCCTTATCAAGTCTGCCTCATTGCACATCACAAAATCCAGAATTACCTGTTCCCTAGTGGGATCCACCACAAGCTGCTTCAAAAAGCCATCTTGTAGACATTCCACTACCAACCTGATTTTCCCAGTCCACCGACAGATTGAAATCCCCCATAATCACTGTGACTTTGCCTTTCCTACAAGCCTTTTCTATCTCCTGGTGTATCTTGTACCCCACATCCTGATTACTGTTTGGAGGCCTGTACATAACTCCCATTATGGTTTCTTCACCTTTGCGGTTCCTCAAATTTACCCACACAGATTCTACACCATCTGACCCTACATCATTTCTTGCTAATGATTTAATTTCATTTCTTACTAATAAGATAACCCCACCCCATCTGCCCACCTGCCTCTCTTTGTGATAGGATGCATATCCTTGGATCTTTAGCTCCCAGCCCTGATCCCCTGACAGCCACATCTCTGCAATGCCCACCGCATCATACCTGCCAATTTCAATCTATGCCACAAGCCCATTTTGGGCCAAGGACACCGACCCTGAGGAACTCCTGCAGAGATGTTCTGGAGCTGAGATGACTGATCTCCAACAACCACAGCCATCTCCCTGTGTGCCAGGTGTGATTCCAACCAACAAATGTTTTCCCCTGATACCCATTGATTCCAGTTTTGCTCGAGCTCCTTGGTGCCACACTCAGTCGAATGCAGCTTTGATGTCAAGGGCTGTTCCTCTCATCGTATGCAATGATCACTTCTGGTTTTCAGTAGGAGTCCTTTGTAATCTTTTAAGACCTGACTGTAAAATTCTTTGAAAGCTGGTATTTGAATTAAAGGCACAGGTTTAATTGATGGTCGGGCCTACCATTAACATGTGACTGTCTGTTCTGAGTTATCTCAGTTATCTGCCAGAACTGCTGTTTTCCAGATCTTTGATATTTGACACTCATCTCACTAAGTTTTAATACTTACTGGAAAACCACTTCTTAATTCTTTCATATTCATGATTTCTTTCACATTAATAATTTTTTTCTCTGATTTCAGTGTTCAAAACCATTGATCCCACAATATTTCTCATAGTTATGAGGAAGGGTCCCTGGACCTGAAAAGTTAACGTTGATTTTTTTTCCACAGATGCTGCTAGACCTGCTGAACTTTTGCAGCAGTTTCTGTTTTTGTTTCTGATTTCCAGCATCCACAGTTCTTTTGGCTTTTATTTTCCGCAGTATTTCTTTCTTTCAACAACTGACCGATTAGGCTTCCTCTACAAAGTCCAAAATTGTATTTGATCAATCCAGGGACAAGCTCGTAAGCATTGAAAATTGCTTTTTTCACACTTCCACAGTCTGCAGATTGATCTTCTGACAAACTGCCATACGCTTTCAGAGCTGTACCTGTCAAAAGACTGTGTAACATTAACGTCCTAGCATTTTTAGTTACTTGATCTGTCCAGCTACCCTTTAAATGAAGTCAAACAGCCTTCAACTCCTCCCTGTGCAGCCTCAAACACTAAAATTAAACATCTACTTAAATCAAATCTTTCACTGCAATCTGCGCTACTGTCTTTCTTTTCTTCCTTTATTCTAACAGTTTCTCTATCCAGGTCATGCTGCCTGATTTATTTCTCTCTCTTTGAAGTTCAAGCTTTTGTAATTCCATTTTGGTTTCCATTGCTCTTTGTTATACTTTCTCTTCTACCTCATTCTCTTCATTGCAAACTAAATTATCGCTAATTCTAGTGACGACCGTTCAATTTTAGGTTTTGTCCCTTCTAATTTCAAATGTTAGGTAATTACTTTAAGCATCTCATCCTTCCGAGATTCTGTTTTTATTTCTATTTTTAATTTATCTGCTAACTCTCTCAGTTTAGGCTTATTCAAATCATTCATTCAGTCATTTCAGTAAACATTTCAAATAACCTACTATTACATCTTCTACTCTTTGAAATGTCTTTGTAACAGTCAAAGCCATTTTGAAATTCAAATCCATGCAATAAACCAATAAGCTTCACTCCTGTTTTATGTCCAGAACTTCCACATACTCGTCCCTTTAAAAGAGACATAGAACCTTCTTAAATTAAATGAATTTCAATCCTGCAAGAGCCTATTCTTTGTTATGAGCCCAGCTGATGGTAATACTGGGCAAGTCAAGCACCAGAATAAAATCTGGTCTGATTGATCATATATTTAACTTTTGCAGTTGGCTATCCAGTTGGTTATTTACTGAAACATATTCACATGAGGCTGCAAATGTTCATTAACAACTGAGCATGCATTTATTACACAAAAGAAATAAACAAAGTTTTGTGCATAATTTAGAAAGATCTTGCCACTAACAGCAAAGCAAAGATTCACCCTGTTTTCCAACACTATCTGCTTACAAGTACTAAATTCCAGATAAATTTCACTCAATTCCAAGTTTTTACGTACTTGACCATTCCCAATTTCTCTTCCTTGGACTGCAGAGCTGCTTTTTGAATTCCTTTCTCAATCTGATGACACGAACTGCTCACAATTCTATGGCCTAAACTTCTTCAGTTCTAACAACTTGAAGATTTCTGTCCAATATTTCTGGCTTAGAAGCTTCACAAACTAAAGGACTCAGCTAAGGTGACTCATTCCCTTGAAATAAAAGACTCCTTCTCCTGCTAGCAGAAACAGTTCACCCTTCTGAACTGAACTTCTGATTCTTCTGTGCTGAATGTAAAATTATGGTCTATTGTAAACTCAGCAGTATAAAGATTCCAGGAGTGCAGCCACGCAAGGTATTTGACTTTTTTTTTGGAATTGATGCACTTACATCACTGATTCAAATAACTTTCTGACCAGTCTTTAAAAAAAAAAATTGGCTTGGATTTTCCAATGCCTAGATAGTCATTATTGAAGTATTGATAGGAGTTACACATGGGATCCCTATGGATTCCCCATCATTGCAACATCCAATGGAATTGCTCAGGAAATGGAAGATTCCACTAGACAGTTCCCCTTTGCACAGAACTGTTCAAAAGTATTCATTCACGTTGGAAAATTCAAAGGTCTCTGATGAAATTTAGGAAATGGTTAGTTCAGAAAAATTAAACTAGTATATACATGATATAATTCTTGAGTATCTCGTCAATTGACCCCACCATTATGTCAAGCACCCTCAACTACACTTACCCCAGTTACAGACTCTGACCTGACTAACCCCAGTCCCCTCCTCTCCTGGGACCCAGCAACACTGTCCCATCTCCCACCTCTAGACCCTCCCAGCACTGGACCCAAAGCCCAATCCTCGGACCCTCCCAGGACTGGACCCAAATCATATCCCCCTCATTAACCCAGCTCACTACCATTACCCTGCCCCACCTCAACCACCCCCAGCCCTGATCTGATGTGAAAGTGCCTGTCTGTGATTTTGAGCCTTTTCAATTTCACAAATCAGTGGCAGGCTGCTTTGACAATGGGGTATGGATTGCCTTGCCTTTACAGTTTTGCACTACAAAGGAACTGTCAGAATGGAATTACAGCTCCACATTTCCAAAGGAGCCCTGATCGGAATCACCTGTTATAAATGCGGAGCTGCCTTCTTTCATTATAAAGAGGGAGAGGTGTGGCAATGACCACTTCCTAGAAAATCCAGCCCATTACTTTCACAGAACGGACCCACATTCATCTGCCTTTATTTTAAAATCCAAATGCCAAAATATCATAGGTAAGATATACCTTTCATTTCAATAGGTAATTGAATAACATGGTTATAATCACAACATTTTTCCTTTTCAAGATTGAGCAATTGCCCTAAGGAAGGGAAAGTGAAGTCATCAGTCTACACTTCAGAGTGACTCACCCACAGGCTGCTACACAGCCCCCAGGAGCACCAGGCACATTGCAACATTAGTTCATTGCAATGAAACTGAAATGCTGAATATGCAGATCTGGGAGCTCTATACTAACTGCAATGTCATATACTAAACTTTCAATGAGTCAATCTAACTGCTTGATCATTGTTATTGATGAAATTAAGGAAATGCATTTAAGCTAGGCAGGTATTAGTGGGAGAAATGGCAAGGAGTTGTTGTTGCAGTTGCAAAGGGTTTTGGTGAGACCACACCTGGAATACCCTTTCCAAAGGAAGGATGCTCTTGCTGTCGAGAGAGTGCAGCGAAGGTTTACAAGTGCTATGAAGAGACATTGACTAGGTTGGGACTGTTTTCGCTGGATTTCAGATGCATGAAGGGGGGATCTCATAGAGACTTATAAAATTCTAACAGGACTGGACAGGATAGATGCAGGGAGGATGATCCCGATGGTGGGCACGTCCAGAACTAGGGGTCACATATGAGGATTCAGGGTAGACCATTTAGGACGGAGATAAGGAGACATTTCTTCACCCAAAGAGTGGTGAGACTGTGGAATTCATTTACACAGGGAGTAGTTGATGCCAAAACATTGAATGTATCAAGAGGTGACTAGATATAGCACTTGGGACAAAGGGGATCAAAGATTATGGGGAGAAAGCAGGATTGGACTATTGAGTTGGATGATCAGCCACGATAGTGAAGAATGGTGGAGCAGGCTCAAAGGGCTGAATGGCCTCCTCCTGCTCCTATCTTCTACATTTCTGTGTTAAGATTGAGATGTAGTAGGGTGGACGGAAGTTCATTACGAGCACCAATACCAGCTTGGACCACTTGGAAAATTATTTAATTCAATGTCATTCATCACATAAGCCTCCAAGCACATTGTAAGTATTCTGCATCACACAGAATGGAGTCTTATTTCAGGGAATCTGTACCCCCAACACCCAAGTCTCAGTTTATCAGTAGACTGTTCCTCTGCTCCTCAATATTTAACACTAGGCAGCTTTGAATTGTCTTTTCTGACGCATATTGATACAACGTTTCCTGTTATTAAGACTGACAATCTCTTCAAGTTCATTGTCTGCTGGGAAAGGGAAACATAATTAGTGTAAAGGCCTCAAAACCACATCTAAAATAGGATCAGAAAATTGCAGATGCTCCTGCCTTTGACCCTTCTCCGATTACTATTGAGTGTGGACAAATGACGGAAAAGCATTCACAATTTCCATCCACACCCAGCCACCAGGATAATTTCCACACGCTTTCCCCAGGGTTTTGCACTTAATGAGAAAAACATTTGGGAAAATGTCTGGAAAAGCTTATCAGGCCGGGCAGCATCTTTGGAAACCGAGTTTCTCAGGTCGATGACTGTGAAAGTAATCAAGCCTGAAACACTATCTCTTTTTCTCTCCACAGCTGCTGCCTACTTGTTGAGTTTGTCCAGTAGTTTTTGTTCTTATTTTCGATTTCCAGAATCCAGAGTTTTTGTATTTGTATGAGGATTACAGTTGTGCCTTACTTACATCCACTCTTATTAGATCAACATTTCAAGTGTTTTCTGCATCTGCCTTTACATTTTACATAGTTCTTTCAATTTGTCCTTCTGCCTTTACTTAGGTCTGTCCTACTGTCTGCTCTCTCAGATCAATGTAAAAGCTCCTCTGATTATTTTGAAGGAGAGGGCAGGTCACCCTGTCAGGCCAATATTTAGCTATTAATCAACATCGATACAACCCATCTGGTCCCATTACATTGTTTTCTGTGCAAATTGGCTGTGCTCAAATAGAATCATGGAATCCCTACAGTGCAGGAAAGATGCCATTCAGCCCATCAAGTTTGCACCAACCCTCCAAACAGCAACCCACCCAGACCTGGACCTCTACCCTATCCCTTTTATCCCACATGGGTAATTCAGCTGGCCTGCACAATCTGAGACACTATCAGACAATTTAGCATGACCAATCCACCTAACCTTCACATCTTTTGAGTGCGGGAGAAAACCGGAGCACCCGGAGGAAACCCTAGATGCATTGTAGTGAAAAACGGCAATTCTGTAGGTACTTAATGTATCATCAACAGGAACCTTGAATTTAACTGCAGTGTATTTTCCTTTTTACTAAATTCAACTCATATCACATTTGGTTTTCTGACTGACAGACGCAATTGGAAATTAGATGATGAGTCAATGTAACTAATTCTGTGGTTATGTATTCACTGTTTAGCTGTAAGGAAGCCTGTTTAACTAGCGAAGAGTGACAAAGGATGCGCAAGATTGAACAAGGAAGGGAAAGTGGATCCATCAGTCTACACTTCAGAGTGACTCATTCATATGCTGCTTCACAAATCCAGAGAGCATCAGGCCAAATTCATCACTGGTAATGGGGAAGGTTCTGAAAAGGAAATGTATAAGTTTACAAAGCAAAAGGATATGCAGCATTGCAGGGCAGCTATTTAGGTAATAGAGTGGGATAAGGTGAAACCGAGGGTAGTGAATCTGTGGAATTCTTTACCACAGAGGGCTGTAGAGCCTATGTTGTTAAGTATATTCAAGGCTGAAATTTTGAATCAGCAAGGAATCAAGGGTCATGTGGAGAAGGCAGGAAAATGGAGTTAAGGATTATCAGAACAGCCACGATCTCATTGAATGTTGGAGTAGACTCAATGGGCTACTTCTGCTCCTAAGTCTATTGAAATATTATCCCCTCTAAATCAGAAGGTTGCAGTTAAAGTTTCACTCCAGAGTATCCAAATCATAAATTCTGCACAAATTGTGTTTAATTAACACAGGCTTTATTTGAAGTTTTATTTCAGCACATATGAAGAGACAAGTCTTGAAACTATGCTGTCATTGAGTTAGGAGGTGTATGCTTTCAACATTTTCCTCTGTAAATAAATGTTAGGCTGGGTAAAGATTGGCTCCTGCTCTTCATCAACAAAATCTAGGCCGACACACCTACTGCAGCACTATGAGATGCTGTTTTCTGGATGTGATCTTAAACCAAGATCCTGTCAGTCCTCTCAACTCAACATGAAATATTCAATGTTACCTTATAAAGAAGAATAGTGAAGTTATTCCTGGTGTCATGGCCAATATTTATCCCTCAGCCAACATCACCAGAACAGATTATATGGTCATTATGACCTCACTGTTCATGGTATCTTGCTGTGGCTGAATTGGCTCCATGTTTCTAACAAAAAGTATTTAAGTGTTGGCTATAAAGTGCATTGAAACATTCCGTACATATGCAATTTTTGTGAGTCACACAACCTGACAAACTCCTTATTTTATAGAATGAGTTATTGTAGTAAAGAACTTCTGACTCTTTGTCAGAATGTTTCAGTTCAAAATGAAGACAAAATTGCTTCAATTACTGTTCCCTTTCCAAAGCTTTTAGTGCAGAGACACATTTAAAAAGGCGGAGAACTGAGCATTAACTGTGAGAAAACCAAAGTGTCTAGTCAGCCCCTGATGCTTTGGAGCAAATATAATTTGTACCAACTGAAACCAGCCCAGGCTAATGCAAGGGATTGAATATGTGGGTTAGGATTCATGACAGAGCATACTGTACATTACTTGTGGGTGGGTGGGCTGAATGGCCTTAACGGTTCAATGATTTCTTTTGATCCACAGACTGTATATCCTGCTCAAACAGCAAAGGCTTCAAATGGGGGAGAAAGAGGTTCTATGAAACATTATTACATCAGCGTAAAAACACACAGTTCACAGTCATAAATCTTCTCTCATGTATCAAAACTTCACTCGCTGCTTAAAGGAATCAAGACTTGCCTGATGCTTCCTCAGGAGAGCAATGAACAATAAGAACATTTTTTAGCTAAGTTATTTTTTAAAAAGTATTTTGAAATTATTGCCTTTATCCATCTGCAAGTGTATTTAAAGAGTTACTGTCAGGACATTGGAGACATTACCAGCAATTTATTGTCTGAACAATAGGTGGCAGTATGAGGTTAGCCATAACAAACTTTGCATCTAGGTTAAATTTCTTTTAATGATCTTACTGCTTCACATTTATTTCAAGCAATCAAAATCTATCAGTGATACTTCCCCACCTGCAACACTGCAGTCTCCACTCCTATCTCACTCACCACGAACAAAAGTTAACTGAAAACCATCACTGCTTGCATTTCCCCTGCCCCATCCCAGATCTCTGGAATCCTCAAAATATGTCAGTTGGCCCTCAGCATCCATCACCTACAACATGCCCTGCTGTGAGTCTTACTGGTGCCTTGTCTCTTTGAACTTCACCCTGTCCCAAAACATGCTGAGTTGAAAAACATAACCCTCAGTATGTCCCTGCACCTCCTATCCTAATCTGTACCTCCCTTCCAATCCAATCCATAACTGAGGTCCTCTGTCTCTCCCAGTGATGCAGCAATTGGCTCTTTTAGCCTTTGTCTCAGAAGTCAGCCGCAGATCCACCTGTTATAACACCAGAAAACCTGTAGTCAGCTCCTCTAACGCCAGATCGATGACATTTCATCAGAATGTACAGAAATGTTTGCTGTTTCTCTCTCCAGAGTTTTCCAGACGTGTTGAGCACTTTCAGCATTTTCTGCTTTCCTTTTCTCTAAATCCCCTCCGGCTTTATCTCTCTTTCTCTCCTTTAGAGTGCTCTTTCACTTGGTTGCTCTATTTCTACTAAATCATCTCCCATTTGGTCAGATTCTCCCTTAAGCCAAAGAACCTTATTTTGCTCAAAGTGCAGTTGTTGTTATAGCAGTGCACCCTCTCCTCAGCTAATTAGCATCAGATTTTCAGCAGTGGATTTTAGTCTCACTTTCGATGAAAAGGGGATGAGGCAATGTCTTGAGCAACTGAAGTTAATGAACTCAGTAGGGGCTGTATTGCAAGGTAAAGTCACCATAGTCCCACTCTCTAATGAGATAGCTGGAGGTGAGTTGAAGCTGAGGAACACCACACCCCAGGCAAGGGGCAAGATTGAGAAACTAGAGCCTTCCTGGTAACCCTAGCTGGTGCAGGAATTGAACACATGTTGTTGGTATCACTCTCTGCATCACAATCCCACCAACTGAGCTAACCAGCCCCAGTGGCAGATACATTCTGTAACTGATCAATGATTGCCCTTTGATGCATTCACTGTGGTTAGGATAATTTACGCACCAGTTCTGATTCAAATCCAGAGATAATTTAGAACTTCTATTTGATCTGTGGTTTCATAATCACCCAGTAATCACAGGCATCCAGGTCTGGGCCCAAACATTAACAATAATCCTGCCTAATAACTTATTTGTACCTCTGCTTGGAAGCTGAATCACCCCTTGCTTACCTCAAGAATTGACTCATAGAACACATTCCTCCCAGGCCTAACCACACTTTATCAACCAGTTCATCCTTTCCATTTATAGTCCCTTCCACCATTTCAGTCTGCTACTCCAAACTCCCCACCCACCCTTCATAGTACTGCCACTGCTCCCTCAGACCACACGTATCAACTCCACAATCTTCTCCCCTTACTTCAAGCCCCTTCACAGACATGTTCCACTGTATCTGAGCAAAACTCTACAGCTGCATTTTCCTGTATTCCTTCCGGCAATGGGCTGCTACTCATTTCATGATTTTCACTCCAACTCAGTATATTTCTAACCACAGGAATTCCTCTTTTTCACTTAAGGTGCGAAGTGGGGATGTTCACATTCAGCAACTCCTCAGATATTGAAGCAGTCCATATCAGTGAGAAATTGAAACAATTGAGCTTGGGATAGTGAGTGGTAAGTAACATTTGCACCATATAAGTTGCTAGGCAATGACCATCTCTCACAAGATATAATCCACCGTCTCCCCTAGCCTGACATTTACCAGTGTTACTATAATTGAATCCCCCGTGATCTATATCCTGGACATTGTTATTGACCAGAAACCAAACTGAACATTCCTTACAAAAACTGTGGCTACAAGAGCAGGTCAGAATTTTGAGACAAGCCACTCACTTCCTGACAACCCAAAACATTTGCACCATCCACAAGGCAGAAGTCAGGAGTATGGTGGAATACTCCCTACTTGCCTGGATGGATGCAGCTCCAAAAAACACACAAGGAGCACAATACCATTCAGGATAAAGCAGCCCACTTTAATGGCATGCTACCTATAAATTTAAATGTTCTAATCCTCCATCATCAAAGCATCATAGCTGCTCTGTGCACAATCTACAAAATCCACAATTATTCACCAAAACTCCTTTGACAGCATCCATCAAAGCTGAGATCTCTATCACCAAGAAGGATAAGGGCAGCAGATGCAAGGGAACACCATTACCTGCAAGTTCCTCTCCGAGTCACCTAACATTCTGAGGTGGAATTACATCACTATTCTTTCATTGTCTCTGAATCAAAGTCCTGCAAGCCCCTCCCTGAAAAGGTACTGTAGGTCCAGCTACACCACATGGATGCAATAGTTTAAGGAGGTAGCTAACTATCACATTCTTAAGGATGATTAGGAATAGGCAAAAATGCTGGCCTAGCCACTGACACATGTGATCCCATGAACAAAAACAAAGCTCAGTTTGTCTGGCCTCGCGTCTATGCCTTAGAAACTTGTTTAAATATAATTCTTCTTATCATCTCCCCCTTCTCTCCGCAACCTTGCCTACTTATTTGTGTATGCCGTCCATGTTTTCTCAAGTTAAACCTGACTGCACTGTGGGTGCACCTAGCCTATACTAGTCGTAGTTATCTTTTTTCAAAACTCAACCAGTTCAGATACATTGTGGGAGGTGATACTCGGACCCAGATCGATGGGACAGCCGCAAAAGCCCTGATACCAACTGCAGCTGGATGTGGCCTGATTAAAGGTTGTAAATGGACTGAATGAAGTGTTACAAAATAGGCTAATTCTAATTAATGAGTTAACTTAAATCAATGGATTTTCTCTAATCATCTTGACCATAATCTGAACCGAATAAGGATGGAGGGGAGTTGAGTTTGTATAAGCAATACCCAATTGGCTATATCTTGTGTGATTTCTGATCACATTCGCCTTATCAATGGTAAATTTATTTGCAGTCTTCAATTAGGATGGCGCCATGTAATCATTATTTGCCTTTGGAATGAGAGCTCCATCAGTGCTGTCTCCTGTTCTGTCTGTTGCAGCCGAGTCAAAGTTGAACAGCCCCATTGTGCTTCAATGCATAATTAACGTAGTCGACTGTTTACAAGTGTTCTGTGTTGATTAGACGAATAGTTTTAGGGTTATTCAATTGTTAATTGATTTACCCATTCAATCATCTTTCACCACCACTCAATCTCAAATTGGATTTACCTCCCTTAAGTGCGTAAATTAGTTTCCTCAATGACGGTGTTTACTTTGCTGTCACTAAGCAAATGTGCTTTTGCAAAGCTGTTGAGGGGGCCACAGCCTTGTTAAAATCTATCAATTCCCTTCTGTTCAGCTCTGTAGAGCCGATGGTCGGACCCTGCCTCCATTTCATCTTCAGCAGGTGCATTGTGCCACCAACTCATCTAGTTCTGTCATGCCAACTAAAGCAATCCTGAAAATTCACACTCTGGCTGCCCTTCCTGAAGGATGATGTACCACTTTGATGGGCCACTCCCCTGCAGTCCCAATTAATAATATTGCTCCCTGGCTTCATGCAGCAGATGAGGTCGTTCAAATTTAGGGCTTCCGTTGTATTCAACAACAGGCTGTAATCACATAACACCTTTAATGTGGCAAAACATTAATGTGGTAAAACATTCCAAGGCATTTCACAGGATTGTTAACAGACAAAATTTGATATATATCAAGAGTCACTGTGTGATTCGTGGGACTTCAGAAGATCTTATAACAAACAACCTGACTTCTATCCATGTGTCTTTTATCATTATCAATGACTGGATATAGGACAAAGTGATAGGAGAAAGTCTCCAAATCATTCTGCTTTCCTCACAATAATGTGTCAGGTTTTTACTGCTACAGTTCAAAAGCATTCTATCAATTACCTCTAGATCCATACTTTCAATCAATTGACTCATATTCAGGCTGTGATAAGGGAAAGACAGATATCAATCTGTGCCCTGAGTCTCTGAACAATATAAACTGCAAGGATAAAACCAGACTTTCTGTTGCCAAAATTAAAATAAATCTTTTAAATGTACTTTTTCTCAAACCTGCCTTCATTCCATCAGATGTTCTGGCCTACGTTTATCCCTCAATTACTACCTCCATAAAGCAGATTATCTGGTCATTATCTCATTGTTGCTTGTGGAATCCTACTGTGTACAAATTGGCTGCTGCATTTTCTAATGACAAACAGCATCTCACTCACTTAGTGTAATACAGTTTGGGATGGCTTGAAGTTCTGGGAAATGTTATGGAAACACAAACCTTTTTAATCACCCAAAGCAGCTCACAGCCAATGGAAAATGAAGAGTTTGGGTTTGAAGTGTTACAATGTAGGAAACGTGGAAGATAATTTACACAGCAAGATCCCACTCACAGCAATGTGCTCATGACCTGACCGTAATGTTGGTTCAGAAATATGTATTGGCGAGAAAAACATAAAGAACTAACCTGTTCTTCTCCGAAATAGTGCAGTAGAATTGTTTATTTCAGCAGAGCACCAGCGTGGAGCCTCATCAAAAAGACTGTGGACAGTGCAGCCCTCCACCAGATTTGATTGGATGGAAATTTATAATAATGAGATTCCTGCATTGTGAATCTAAGTAACACAGTTCTTCTGAGTTTGAAGATCAAATGAAAGTTTCACGCTAACAAAGTTGGTAGTATTAGCTCCCACGGCACCAGAATGGGCATTGGTGAGATCCCCTTGCATTGGACATATTGGACACATTAGGTAAAGGTATATGGATGGAGGTACGGAGGTGGAAGGCCAAAATCCCCTCATCCACAGAGGCCTTGATTAGGAGAGGAAGCTGCTGGTGATGGAATACCCAGCTCATGCTTCAACATGCTTAGGGTGCTGATTGAAGTAAAGCTGGGAGGCATTAGGAATTACACACTTTGAATTCCTGGGAAATTGTGATAATGTGCTAGATACATTTCAAGAATTGGCTGAAGGTGAGCGATTTGTGATTTCATTATTAAGTGGAAATGTTGGACAGGGGTATATAGAGTGTGCAGACCTGCTCAGCATGATCCATTCCAATCAATCCTCCTTGGGAGCACAATGGGAGAGTGGTTTGGTGATGGGATGGGAATAATATTGGATAGAAAGTGGATTTTTTTTAAAATTTAACTGACGACATGAATGTATTGTTGGCTAGGCCAACATTTATTACCCATCTCTAATTACCCTTGAATTGAATGGCTTGCTTGGCCATTTCAAATGGCAGTTCAGAGTCAATCGCATCCCTGTGCATGTGGAGTCAAATGTAGGCCAGACCAGGTGAGGCCGGCTGATTTCTCTCCCTGAAGGCCATTAGAGAACCCAATGGTATTTTTTACAACAAACAACAATGGTTGCATGGTCACCATTAGGCTGGCTCTTTAATCCCACATTTTCATTGAATTCACTTTTGACCATGTGCCCCAATGGGATTCAAACTTAAACACGAGCCTGGGTTTCTGGATTAGCTAGCCCTGCACTACACTACATTACTACTACACCACCTCCTCCTGTGATCAGATCTGATGGGATGGGATGCATTCAGTGAGATAGAATGGGATAGAATGAGGGAATGGGTTTAGTGTGTTAGGATGAATGGGACACAATGGACAAAAAAGGGAGGGGATGACATTAAATGATTGGGATAGGGAGGAGATGAAAGTGATGCAATAGGAATGGATTTCCATGGATGTGGTTCTACACAGGTTAAATGTCACTTTATCATGTTTAATCTGCTTCCTAATGATACTGAATTGGTGTAACAATGATCCAACCCCACTCCCTCCCACCTTACTCCTCCCCATGTTCCCCCAGGCCACATTGTCCAAGACTTTGTTGCGAGTATCCATAACACACTATAATATGGTTTAACATTGATATATGAAAGACAACGGAAATATTCAATTGAAGTTGATTTTTCACAATTATCTCTAAGTTCAAACTCCACTTTTGCAGCTGAGTCCTACTGAGTCATGCTTTGCACTTTAGCCAACCCAGGATAAAGTCTGTGGGTGGCTCAGTGTTGGGAAATCATCTTGATTCGCTTGCGTAATTGTGTCTGGAATTTGAGATCAAGCAATTCTATTTGGTCTTCTCCAGACATTTTGATCACCAGGACGTGTGGGCACCTTTGGAACCTACTCCCACTGATAATGTACAAATGACATTGGAATGCTGAGTTGTTCTGTAGATGAGCAAGGAGTCTCTAATCCCAATTTAACGGCAATTGCAGGCATGTAGCGCCAGCAATTCTTAAACTAAGGGCGTGGTAGTTGAACCAGAAATCCATTATCTCAACAGAAACATCAGCATTATCCCAAACCAAATCTCACCCTTAAAACAATGGCAAGTGTGAACAACAAGTGTTTGGATTTATGTACCAACTTTGTCATAATCACTTCAAAGGAGAATCTGACACTGAACCCCCGAAGAGATGTTCCAGCAGACCAGCCGGGGGCTTGGTCAATGAGGTAGGTCGTAAGGAGTGTCTTACAGGAGGAAAGAAGACGAGATGAAGGGGGTTATGGAGGAAATTGCAGTATTTAGGGCCTAAAGGAGCTGAGGGCATGTCCACAAATGGTGGAACAATTAAAATCGAGGGTGCTTAAGAAGTGAGAGTTGAAAGGGTGTAAAAGTCTCAGAGAGTTGCAGGACTGGAATGGGTTACAGAGGTAAGGAACAAGAAGGCTATGGAGGGATTTAAAAACAAGGATAAGAAATTCTAAATTGAGGCTGGAAGTCAACGTAGGTCAGTGAGAACAGGAAAGATGGATGAACAGAGCTTGGCGCAAGTTCAGAAGCAGGTAGCAGAGTATTGGATGAGCTCGTGATTATGAAGACTGTGTTAACTGGTGTTGAAATTGTAGCCTCAGTTTAATATCATTGCAGCTGGCAACAGGAAAATCCATTCAAAACCTGGAAATCCGACGTAAAAGCAGAATTGCTCAGGGGTTAAGTACAGACGAAATTAATTCAAAATGCCTGAAAATTTTATTTTTGTTACCCACTAAATCAGCTGCTAGCATTTATGTTGTTCAATTCAATCTTGGGCTAACTCGTGCTTTCTTTTAATGTGTGAGAAACACGCTGAACAACCAGGACTGAGAGAGAATGAAACAAGGGAAGACCAGGCTGTATTCTCACCATCCACATGGTGGCAATGTTACCAAACAAAGTGGGTTAGGACTGGAATCTCCGTCTGCTTTAGCAAGAAGTTGCACTGTGAGAACAAAATGGATCTCTTGCTGAAAGAGTGTTTACGGTTACAGAAGCAGGTCATTCAGCCCAAACGCTCCGTGCTGACATTTGTGCTTCTCATCTGTCTCCACCCAAGCCTTCTTAGGTCACCCCTTCAGATCCCTTAAAGCCTTTCGACCTCATGGGTTTGTCTAGCATCCTCCAAATGACTTAACTACTTCACGTGCTGGCAAAATAAGAAAGACATGCATTTATTTTGAATGTTCATGACCACAGGACATCTCAAAAGTTCTTTCCAAGCTATAAGGAAGATTTTGAAGGGGATTCATTGCTGTAAAGTGGGAAATGTGACAGCTAATTCACACACAGCTAACTCCCACAAGCAGCAGTGTGATAATGACTGGACAATCTGTCTTCCACAATGCTGATGGTGGGATAAATATTGGACAGAACTCACAGGAAGAACTCTCCTGTTCTCCCTCAAAACAGTGCAGTAGGATATTTCACTGTTAGCTGAGCAAGGAGATGAAGTCTGGGTTTAATTTCATTCAGAAGGTATCATTGTAAATGTCCCACAATATGACTGGAATGTCAGAGTTGATCCTGCACTCAAGACCCAGAACAGAACATGAACTCAGAACCTTGCAATTGTAGAACAGGAGTGAACCACAGCAAACACACAATCAAAAACATACATTCTCAACACTGGCTAAAGAAGTTTCTTCTGAATTCCCTCTTGGAGTCAATAGTAACTCTCTATATTTATGGCTCTTAGCCCACATGTGGGAATATCTTGCCCACGTGTACTATATTAATATCTGCCCTAATCTTTAAGACCTCTATCAGGTCATCTGTCTGTTACTAGAGAAAAGAGAAAACAAAGACGTTGAGGATAGAGATCTTAGAGATACCAGTCCTTTAGTCAGTGAACACAGTAATGTTTGTATACAGCCTACTTCACAGTAAGTCACACAAACATGCCTCGGAGCAATGGGACTGCTGGTGTAATAGTTGGAATACGCCAAAGCCAGCTAGGCCACCCGGACAGGCACTGAGCCAAAGGCAAGAGCATAGTGAGAGAGGAGCACCTGGCTTCCAAGGTAGTTATATCAGGGTGAAAACGTGAGGAAGTGCAGCCACAGCTCTACAAGCCAACTTAATTCTAAGACAGTAAACCTGGCACAATGACAAGCAAATCTCAGTTCAATTTGACGTCTTGTATAAATGAAGGCTTGGCCTTGTAAATGTCTTAACTTTAACCAATGATCGGGAGTGTTAGTGATTCTATTTGCCAACAACTCAGAATAAGAGATCATGCAAGATCAAAGGAGGACACTGAGCCCGTCATCCATGTACTAGCCCTTTGGTTGAGCTATTCATAGTGATTAGCCTCTCAGCTCTTTCTCCCTTGTACTTTGATTTTATTTCTCCCCAAGTATTTAACCAATTGTATTCTTTATATGAAGTAACTCCTGTAAAATCCAGACACATGGTGTCAAATGAACCAATGTTGTCAGCTACAGATCTGAGAAAGACTCTTAACTTTCAAAAGAATGTTTTTTTCCAGTACCTCATCTGCTGTGAAACTGAAGCTGAACCTCAACACTTTTGTTCAACCTGGTCTGTTTTTCTCCAACAACGTGTTATGAGGACCAAAACTATTGCTTTCAGTAGCCACCAGAAACACAGCTCCCCAGCCATGGACTTTACTTCATGAGCTAGCAACTGGCTGGGATTAACCCAACTATTCACAATGTAGAGGGTTGCTGGCTCTGATATGAGCTTACAGCCAGTCATCTGCTCTGTCACCATTGCTGCCTATTTCCTGTCTGCATATCACCCTGCACTGCTCCTGCCTCACTATGCCGTTAAAACTTGTTCATTCAACTAATCCGCTGTCTGGCCTTCCCTTATCCATAAACTTGAGCTCATCCAAATCTCTACAATTCATATCCTAACCACTCCCCACCCCCCACCATCTCAGTTAGCTCCTCCAGCTCTATAACTGCCTGAGAGCTCTGTGCTCCTCCAAATCTAGACTACTACAAAACCATTAATTTCCATTTCACCAACATTAGCAGCGAAGCCTTCAGCTGCTTGGCATTCCCTCCCAGACCCAGCCCTCTTAGGACACACTGTAAAACCCAGCTGCTTCAGGTCATCCACCCTAACATTTCTTTATCAGGCCTGGTGATAAATTCTATTTGACAATCACTCCTGTGAAGTGTTTTGGGACGTTTCACTAAATTAGAGGCATTGTATAAATCTAAGTTTTTGTTGGGGGTACAGGCACTGACTTTTCTCAAAAGGACAGTTGGGTGCAGAGCCATGGCCTAGAAATAACCGATCATTGTCCCTGAACTTGTCAGACGACTCCATTCCTTGCCCCAGGTGGTAGATCTCAAATAGCCACAAAGAGTTGTTTTAGCTTCTTGTTTGAACATGTTCTAACAGAGTCTTGGAGTGAAATTGCAATCAGACCAGAAGTGTGAAATTGACCATTCCTTTCTGTTGAAGTCAACTGTCTCACTGCGACTGCCAAGTTATCATTCAAACCCAGAAATTAACTCAAAGCACTCTTACAAGGAGATTGGGCTTGTCCTTGTGAGTATTATTCGACAGGCTCAGAGAAAGCCAACAGGCAAGAGAACATCTTTTTCCTCAGCTGCGGCAAAGCACAATGAACAGTGTTAGACTTCAACTACGAGTGGATCTCCCAGCTCAGTGCAGGGAGCAGTTGAGTAGAATCCCCCATCAGAGCACAGGGTCAATGTGCAGTTCATTATTGAACTGAGTCATGCAGAGCAGGGGAATCCTAGGTTTCCCCAAATCCACATTTGGGGAAATCCCCAGAAACATGGACATAAGGGTAAATTCCTGACAACACTGGAATGCTTCTGAAGGTTTCTTATTAAATATTGAAATGCCCCTGGAGGTCTTTCAGCCTGTGTCTTAACACGCACCAAGACCAATACAACAACACCCTGGGATCACTGAGTTCCATTGGTTCCTGGTCAGCAGTGGCTGGTAATAAAATGGCTGTATCTGCACATGAGCACAGTGTGGGCTTCCCTGTCACTGCAAAGGAACAAAACAGCAAATGCCAGGAACCGCATCTGCATTTTCCATTTAAAGTTATTCGCCAGGGTTTGCAGCCAGCACATAGTGTTCCCAGAGTTGCCCAGTCCACTGGGACCTTCCGCCCAGAAAAAAAAATCTCACAGATTGTGGATCTGTGGAACAAGCAATTGTCCACTGCCACCACGCAATCTGTGCCCACCGACACCCTCTACCACAGTGACTGATGGCAGGGCAGGAGAGCAAGCTCAGCCTTACCCGCAGACTCCCTGGTCCCTGGTCCTCAGTGTCCCAAAACCCCTCATGCAAAGTCTTCCTGACACGCTCACCCCCAATCTTCCTGACCCGTTTAACCCCCTACTCCCCAAGTCTCCCTGATGTCCTCAGCTGGAGTCTCCCTGCCCCTTCCCCCTTAGAGTCCCAAACCTCCTGACTCCCAGTCTCCTCAAACCCTTCAACCCTAGTCTCCCCAGCTACCTCGCCCACCCTCAAGTCTCCCTAGCCCCAACCCCACACCCCCAGTGTAACCGACGCCACATCCCCAGTGTCCCTGACTCCACACCCCCAGTCTCCCCAACAACCTCACCTCCAGTCTCTCTGACCCCCTCATCCCCAGACTCTCCAAGCCCTGACTCCCAGTCTCTCCGACTCCCTCACCCTCAGTCTCCCCGACCTCACACTCCCAGTCTCCCCTCACCCCTCACCTAAATGGTCTCTGATCCCCTGGCCACCAGTGTCCCAACTCCCCCCCACCAATTAAAAATTCTGCATGTTCAATTCAGGTCACCTCTAATTCTCCTAAACTCCTCATAGAACAATCCCACCAGCCCAGGTAGCAGGCCCGTGAGCCTTTGTTACATTCCCACTGAAGCAAGAAGAACCTCCCTTCAATAAAGAGATGAAAACTGTCCACAATTCTCTAACTGTGGTCTCACCAATTGGAGTGAGATACCTTTACACTTCTGTTCAAATCTTCTTTCAACAAACATTAACCTACAATTAACCTTCTTAACTGCTTCCCATACCTGGGTGTGACTCTCAAATGACTTAAGAACAAGAACAGCTCTTTGGGCATCAACATTTTTCAATATCTCACCATTTAAGAAATTCTCTGCATTTCTGTTTTTCCTACAAAGTAGATGACTACACATTTTTTTCATATTACATTCCATCGGGTGTGCTCTTGCTCAAACAATTAGCCTGTCTAAATCTCTTTGCAACCTCTTCACCTTCTCCTCTAAACTCACTTTCCCACCTGAATTCATACCATCAACTAGGAAATGTTCCATTTTGACCCCACATCCAAATCATTGATAAAGATTATGAAGGTGATGATACACTATGGTTTTAAGAGGTGTATTTTGGCCCGTTTTTTAAATGAAGAAAGGTTGAGACAGAAGTGCCATAGTGTGGAGCTGGAGGAACACAACAGGACAGGCAGCATCTGAGGAGCTGGAAAGCTGACGTTTCCAAAACGTTCCTGCTCCTCTGATGCTGCCTGGTCTGCTGTGTTTCTCCAGCTTCACACTGTGTTATCTCCGACTCCAACATCGGCAGTTCTTGCAATCCCTGAGTGAGACAGAGGTACAATTGGTGTACTCAGAGTCAATGTGGTAAACAGTTTGTGAGGCCTTAGGGTTCTTTTTAAAAGTTGGAACAATAGAAGCAGCTTGAATGGGTGGGGTCACTAGGATTACTTTTTTTTAAACTAAAGCTCAGATCTTCAAATTGGAAGAAAGATATTGCAGCAATATACCTTGAAAGGTGTTTTACAGCATTCCCAACACACTGACTTTGCAGGAATTACTGGGTAATTTTCAGACGTTAGAAACCATCTGACAAAGTCACCCAGTTCTGACATAGAGTCAGGGAATTTAGAAGATTCTGACTAACTTACCTGAGTTGTTACACAGGACATTTAGATTATTAAAGCCTCCTCTACATCCTGGGTAACTTTCAAACTGACCAAACCCCCAGGTCACTAATTCATCATCTCTCCATGTACCCCATCCCCAACTAAACTCTCGCCAATATCCCCTCTGATCCAACCATCCCTTAACCCAACACCCCTGAATACCTGCTCAACCCATGAATAAACCCCCATGCTTGAACCAGACACCATTCTGACACAGCACCACCCCTTTGACACAACTCTCCTCAATCCAACAATGCCCCTGATCTGACACCTCTCCCCTAACAATCTGACACCCCAACTCAACAGCCCCCTACCCATCTTTCCCCCAATCTGACATACTCCTGACCTGACACAACACTCTGTGTACATTACACCCTGACCAGACACCACCTTCCAACTTGCCTTCCAAAAAACCACTGGCCTACCCTATCCCCTTACCCACATGCCACTCTACCCCTCACTGACAAAGATGTGCAGGTTAAGTGGATTAGCCATGCCAGCTTGCCCATAGTGCCCAGGGTGTGGAGGCCAGGTAGGTTAGCTGTGGGAAATGCAGGATTACTAAGATAGGATGGGGTTGGGTCTGGATAGGATGCTCTTCAGGGGTTGGGAGGGAGTGTGCACTTGATGGGCTGAATGGTCTGTTTTCAAATTGGAGGGATTCTATGATTCTATGACTTTCTTTACACACTTTGTGTCTCTCCATTGCCTTTTGGGACATTTAAGCTTGTTTTCTTCCTGAGATACTGCAGTTATTGCAGTAAAATGGGGTTGTGACTTGGCTTCACCTAATGATCTGGCATTCCAAGGATCTGGCTGGATTGAAGCTATGTTACCATGGAGCCTCTCGCATTGGAACCCATACCTGGAAATGTGAGCACTGGCACAGGGCAAGAAAGGAGATGGAAGATTGGCATTCCCTCAGTGATTCCCAAGAAGCTGACCCATTAGCAACCCCTTTCCAGATTCTCCAATATTCCTTAGAGAACTTTTGTATCTTTCTCTGAGCACAGAGGTATTTGCTTAATTTCTTTGTAAATTCCTTAATCCACATTATAAGCTCTGAAATTCCCTCCCTACACCTCTCCACCTTCTTTTTCCTCCTTGCTATATAAACACAAGTTTTTGTTATTGCTTCTTCATTTTCTTTGCTGACTGCATTCCCATCAGGCCTGCTGGAAACTGTGTTCCATGGCATCGAGTGTGTAGGATTAAATACAGGAGCTCCAGGTCACGGAAAGACTGCAATACCACAGTCCTGAACGGTAAGCCAGTAGAACTTACTACAAATGAGAAAACCATTTGCTGAACATCATTGATTGAAGTTTAGTGAAGGTGTTGGGACAAATAATGCATTCCAAAATAAATACAACAGCTTGGTCAGCAGTGAATGGGAAGGCAGGTTGGCTTTCTAGTGAGACTTTGGGTTTGATAGAAATTATATTACACGTACAGATAGACAGTGATAAATGTTGAGGAAAGCATTGGATCAAAAGATCGAAATATCAACCACAATCCGTCCCTGAGCTGAGAACATTAGATACAAGCATTAGCAAGCATCAGGCTTTGTTACATACAATGAGAAGTTGATTAGCTTAGCTCTTAGACTGAGCTTGCAGTTTGAGTGCTGAGGCAGGCTAGTGGCTGCACAATCAACAGCATTGAAACAATTATCCAGCAGAGTACTGAGCCAGTGCAGCAACAACAACAACATGTTGGATTTATTTGGCACATTTAACAAAGAAAAATGCTCCAAGGCATTTCCCCAGCAGCAAAATGTTCCACCAGACCACATGAGACAAAATGACCAAAAGCTGGGTCATAGAGGTTCGAGGACATTTTACAGAATGAGAGAGACGCAGAGAGCTGGAATGGCTTAGAGAGGGAATCCCAGAGTTTAATGCCACTTCAGGTGAAGGCACGTTGAGGAACAAGAGGACATTAAAATTGGGAAAGATCAAGTGGCCACAGAGACCTTGGAGATATTGCAATGGGGCTGAAATAGATTACAGAGATTGGGAGGACACGAGCCATGGTGGGAATTGTAAACAAGGATGAGAATTCCAAAATCAAAATTTAGCTTGGCTGGAGCTAATGTAGATCAGGGAACACAGGGGATTGCAACCTGGTGGGATTAAGGACTTGGGCTACTGAGCTCAAGTTTGCAGACAGTAGAGTGTGGGAGAGCAGCCAAGAGAAGATTGGAACAGTCCCTTCTAGATGGAATGCAGGCACAAGAGTGGGCCTCTCAGAGGGGCTATCTTTCAAAAAAGGCGTGTTAAACTCAGGAACTATCTGTCTCCTCAGGTAGATAGAATGGATCTCAGGCCCGTATTTCAAAGCAACATTGAGGAGTTCTCCTCTGGTGCTCAATATACATCACTCCTCAACATTGTTAAACCATATATCTGCTCATTCACTGTTCTGAGGAAGGGTCACAGACCTGAAACGTTAACTCTGTTTTCCCCTTCACAGATGCTGCCAGACCTGCTGAGCTTTTCCAGCAACTTTGTTTTTGTTCCTGATTTACAGCATCCGCAGTTCTTTTGGTTTTTATCTGCTCATTACCTTGCTGCTTTTGGTGGGACCTTGCTCTGCACAAGCTAGCTGATGTACTCACGTACTGTTACAATCCTCATAGACGCTCACTAAAGACATATGAATTCCCAACAACTTACAAAAAGCTTCACCCAACTCGATCTCACATTTCAAGATTCCTACTACAACGAGCCAAAATCAATATCAATGAAACATTGTTTCTGTGGCAACACATACATTAAAACAATGCTTCCCAAATTTGTTTGAACTGTAACTCCATTTTCATGTTTCCAAATGGACGTGAGCCCCAGAGTGAGGAGACAGGTGATGGTGTGAATTGTGAGTGTGGGGTGTTCGGTGGGTTTGGCAGAATTTTGAGCAGAGTGGCAAAGGAAGTATACATGAGAGTTGGTGGAAGGTGCTGTGAATGTGGGGTGTGGATGTGTGAGTTGTGGAGGATGCTGGCAGATGTGAGCGCTGGTGGGCAAAGATGTGTGAGAATCAGTGGGGGAGTTGCACTGCTGTTTGAAAGGCTCCGAACTTTGCCCATATTGATCCCCAGTAACTGGGAGAGTTCTTGCATTATCTCTGTAATATCAAAGCTCACCAAGTGCCTTCCGCTTGCCGACTCTCAATCACTGCCTCTCTGCCACTGCCCACTGCCCTCCTGCTCCCTGACTCTGCCAATCGCTATGTCTCACTCACTGGCCAACTATCCCCTTCAACTTGCCATTTGCTGTCACACCATGAATGATGGCTACAGGACAAGAGGAAATAGTGAGGGAATGAGAGGCAGAGTGACGAAGGGTAGGTAGCAAGTGGGTGGCAGAAAACACAAATGGAAAGCCAGCCTGGTTTAACACCCCATTCAGCAAAATGATAACCAACTGAACTCCTACCCAACAAGATACCATTGAGTTGTAGTCCCATCAAAGTAGTCCATTTTAGGAATTCCAGTAGTGTGTAGGTACGTCTCCATAGCAATTACAGCTGTCTCAAAGAGAGTACTGTTTGCCCAGTGCAGTCTGTGGTAACCCACTGTTTAAGAACCCCTGGACTAAACAATGGAAAAAGGATTTTCCCCATTTAACTTTTTAACAGAACGGAAAAACCTATCACCATGGTTATAGCTTACGTCACGCATTCAGCTGATATTCTGAGAAAATTCCTCCAGTGATTCACTAAATTTTCTTCTCACTACAGGAGCAGGAAGATTCTTACTGCATCCCTGAACTGTCCCTCCTCATAAACAAAACGACTTCCAGTAGCAAGGCACCCTCTGGTAATTCCTGGGATTTTTAAATCTCTACAGGCCTCATCTCTTCAAACAGGAAAACCATTCCCACTAGCATTCCACTTGGTAGTTAACATAAGAACAGTCTTTTCCTCTGAATGTCTCCCTGAATGACTATGGCAAGTCTGTGTTGAACAAGATTCCTCCTTTTCTCTCCCGGTCTGAAACCTGGCACTTTGAATTTGAATGACTTTCAACCTGGGCCTTCACCCCCTTGGCACCCATGATCCATAGGCCTTTTCTGGATGGAGTTCAGCATGTTTGTTATTCAATATTCCAGGACACTCTGTTCTATCTTATGTTTAAGAAGACAGTTTAAAACAGAACTATCTTTTAAAGCCTCATAATTGTAATAGCTTAATTCTCAAAGACTATACTACAAAATGGTTTTATTGGAACGGGAGTTGGATCACTGGATGTAAAACATTGTGGGCTGCTCTGAGACCAGGAAAAGCACTATAAAAATACACAAAAACAGAAATTGCTGGAGAAACTCAGCAGGTCTGGCAGCATTTGTGGATAGGGAAACAGAGTTAATGGTTCGAGTCCACTGACTCTTCTGGACTGATAGTAGGTAGGAAAAGGTGATATATACTGGTGAAAGGGTGTGGGGCAAAGGTTTAGTGGATAGGTGGATATGGAGCCCACAGGGAGAGAAAGACAGTTAGGCAGACAAAGGGATGGATAATGGTAAGCCAGAAGAGGACAAACACTGATAATGGGGTCCACAAGGAGCTGAAAATGCTGCGCTGAAAGTAGTTCATCTGATGGGGGTGTGTATAAAACACCAAAGGAGGTGTTCGGGCCCAAAAATTATTGAACTCAATATTGAGTCCCGAGGACTGCAGTGTCCCCAAAATGCATATTGTGCTTCTTTGTTTATTTGACATCATTCCAAATGCTATATAGTGGGCCAAGGCATCTTATTCAGTGAATTATCTTCTACAGTAACACTGCTGGATTAACTGCACACTCAAGATCCTGGAATGGATGTTTAACCCACAACTTTCTGACTCAAGGGTGAGAGTGCTAAGCATTGAGCCACAGCTAAAACCAGTAAGTGAAATGAGAAATTTACAGTAATAGGAAGGATGTCCTGAGTTCACAATAACTGAGACACAAATAGCAGTGGGTAGGCGGTGGTGAGTTAATTTCCAAGTATCCATTGTCATTTGTACAGTCCACACTCTTTTGATACAATTTTATTATGTCACCTTCCATTGACTATTATTGAGATAGATCCTCCAGCTTGTTTTCTTACAGAAAGGAACAGATTTTATTTTGATGTCTGTCTATTTAATTATATGAAGGAGGTTGCATTCCATATTTCCAGTGGAAGAATTCTTCACCCTCCAGAGAGAAAAAGATACTTGATATTAAAGACCCGCTTTGTCTAAATTGTAAAGTTCAAATTTATTAAGTAAAAGGACAGCCTGTCTGGAGGTTGACATCAAACTGTTGGCTGGCAAATGCAGCAGAGATTCGGCTCGTTGTGGGATGCACTTTGCTGTCATTTGCCTGAGTATGTTTTTTTTTTGACACTGTGTAATGAAAGAATTCTGTTTGTAGCTGCATAATCTGAAGGTCAAAGCCCATTGTAAAAGGAATGGTGTGCTGCTTATGTAGGTGTAAAACTTGTGGAGGAGTCTTTCCACTGCTGCTGGTACAGAGTCCACATGCTGAGAAAAGCACATTGTTAGTTTTCACAAACTCAAAAACAAAATATGCACCAGACAGCGCATGACGGTCAGTAGCTTGGGTAGACAGCTTTGAGATAGTGACTTGTTTCTTTGCCAGTCGGACGGGCCAGGAATCAGTTTTCTGCTTCTCTTGGAATGAACTTTTAAAAAGTGTTCAATTAGAAGCAACGTTACTCATAGAGTCACAGCCTGGATTTCCGTGTTTTTATTTATTCACATAGCCAAGGAAGCAAATCATGGTTTGATATCATGATTAATAATCCATTCAATAGTTTCAGTCAATGCAGTGTGAGTGGTTGTGATGCCCCAGGAGTAGATTTCTCACGGCTGGAGTTCAGTATGTGGGTGACGGTCATCGGACTTGGACGGCCAGTCACAATTATTGCTCCTCCTGTAAGACACCACGGTGCCAGAGGCTTTTTACCCTCATGAGACAGAGACAGAGAGAGAGAGAGAGTCAGCTATTGCCAAGTTCAACCAGACGTCCAACCGACTGAGCTAACCAACCTCCACTCATAGGGCAAGTGTCATCCATATTCTAGGGTTGCCCTATTTTCCAGAGTTGGTCCATCTAGAGGAGGAACTGTCCTAGTTTGTAAGGTGTGGAATGCATTCTAGTCAGGATTCTGGGGCTTCACGCAAGTGTGAGTGTGGGATTAATTCTGAGCTCCCATGTCAATGGGAGTGCTTCATTAGCTATCAGCCACCCTAATGGTCTTTGAGGATGATAATTTCACTGTGGCCACCAGGGTTTGTAATATCTGCTGTAGCACAGGAAGCCAGATGAGTTGATCTCAACCTACCAGAAATAGTCCTCATGTTTTTCCAGAGGTGGTCATCTACTATATATATCTGGTGGCTCCTCAGCCAGGTTGAAGACAAAGCAAGACAAGAGTCAACTACATTCAGAAACTGGTGGATACATGCCAGAGAAAAGACATTGGACTTGAAACGTTAACACTGTTTCTCTCCTCCCAGATGCTGCCAAGCCTGCTGAGTTTTTCCAATGCTTTCTACCACAGATTGTGTTGGTTCTGCCTCCGCAGTTGGTTGTCACCAGTACTTGTATGACATCCCCCCAATGAATGGAAAATTTAGAAAAAGAAAGATTCCTAGTCCTTTTCACAACATCACGATGTCATCATGTGCTTTAGAACCAATGATTTAATTTTAAAGTTTAGATACTGTTTAGGAAGACAGCAGCCTATTTGTACACAGCAAGCTCCCACAAGCAGCCATGTAACAATGATCAATTCATCTGTATTAGTAAATGCAGAATAAATATTGGCCTGGATGGCACGGTGGCTCAGTAATTAGCACTGCTGCCTCACAGCACCAGGGACCAGGGCTTCAACCTTGGGACAACTGGCTGTGTGGAATTTACACATTCTTCCTATGTCTGTGTGGGCATTCTCCAGTTTCCTCCCACAGTCCAAAAAATGTGCAGGTTAGGTGGATTGACCATGCTAAATTGCTCATAGTGTCTAGGACTGTACAGGCTAGGTGAGTTAGCCATGGGGAAAACAGGGTTGGTGTGGACTCAATGAGCTGAATGGCCTGCTTCCACACTATAGGGATTCTAAGACACTGGGAGAATTTCCTGACATTTCTTCAGCCCAGCTCCGATGAAGATCTTGGTTGGGATTTGCCATTTTGATGTTAGCGGGTATGGCTCTGAGCTAGTTGAAGGTTAACAATAATACCTTGGCCCAGGATGAGTCACCTCACACGATTACATGATCTCAATTCATTATCTCTACAAGCAAAATGTTAGTCAGAAAATTATAGATGGCGAGCATGTTGAAAGTTCTTGCCTTCCAGGACTGTCAGCTTGTTGCCATCTGGTCACCACCTCAGTTGTTGCAAGCTGGGGTTTCTAAAGATGGTGTTCACCGCAAATCCCTTTGAAAATGCCTCCAAAGACCCATAAGCTTGTCCCATGTCTTAAAGATGAGTCATTACAGGTCTTACTGGACGGGGCAAGGGACAAAAGGAAGCTTCTCACCAGGTGCCAACCGAGCAAATCTGTTGGCCTGGAACAGGTGTGCCCATGTATGTCAGTGCCCATGCTCCTCATCAGCATCTCAGCTGCAGCATTGCAAGGCAAAGAATGGTCTCTGAACTCCACAGGGGTAGCTGGCAAGTAGCTTCTCTCAGCTGAATCACACTCACAGGCTCTTGCCCACCTTATTGTCTCAAACTACTGCTCCTCTCACCACGGCCATTCTACTCGATCCTTCCCTATGTCTCTTTGCAGGACAATCTGGCCGATAGTCATGCAGAGCAGGCCAAGATATTAACATACAGGCATTAAGCTGGCTGTGGAAGACCAGAACGGTTCCCGTAGCAACAGGGAGACAGGAATGAAACAGGAATCCAGTAAATGTCATTTTGGCCCACTCTTGTTAGATGCGCACAAAGGCAAATGCATTGTTCAGCATAAATTATTGTCCGTCTTCAACAAGTAATTGTTTCTCTTCTCTCCTACAGGCACTGTGACACACAAGAGTGCAGTACAAGATAGCACAACCTAAACCCATCAGCACCAGCTCCATACCTGAGGGTGAAGCCTTTGGATTGTCAGCAAGTACACCTTCCCCAGGACAGAGACTATCACTTCAGTGGCTGATTCTATCTAGGATAAACATCAGGGCGCAAGATGGGGAATACATCACAGTAAGGTTCACAGCTAGTAAAAGGAAGAAAGGCCTGAGGTTGCTGATGCTTGGAGTATTGCCAGTAACCAAGCACTTCTCAGCCCAAAGCAGTAGATACTAGTCTATAGGTAACATGGTCAACCTGTATGGAGAGATAGGAGAAGATCAGGCAGTGTGCCAGAGGTCCTCTGTAGACTGGAGTGAAAGAAGGAGCAGCCTGTGCTGTGTTGTGGTGCTGGCGATGAGGGCTTGGCTGCCCCATTGGAAGGGTGGCTCACTTGGAGAACCAGGTCCAACTGAGTGGCAACCAGATAGTACTCGTTCCTGCGCTCCATTACCCTAACTCAACATCAATGGCAAGTGACGAGAGAGGGGCAAGGCGCATTGACGTCACTCCAGGGGCTCCTTTCCTTTGAAGAGACGTGGCCATGTCCTTTACCCAAGGAGAAACTATCTGCTCCTGCTTTGAAAAATTCAGTGATCCCGCCTGCTCTAACATCTGAGGTATAGAGTTTCAAAGTCATACAACCTTCAGAGAGAAAAAAAAATCCTCTTCCTCTGTCCTAAATGAACTACCTTATATTTTAAAACAGTGCCTTCTATGTTCACTTTATCAAGCCCATTCAGGAACTTATACACTTCAATCAAGGCACGCTCACTCTTTTAAACACCAGCAGTAACAAGCCCAGCCCATCCAACCTATCCTCATAAGACTAGCTGCTCATTCCAGGTTTCAAGCTGGCAAATCTTCTCTAAAATGCCTCTGAAGCATTTACACCCTTCCTCAAATCAGGCAACCAAAACTCTAAGATGTAATATTCAAGGTGTGTTCCTGCCAATGCCCTAATTAATTGTAGCATAACCCCCTTAATTTCATGTTCAATCCCCCTCTTCGTAAATAATAACATCTCATTGATTCTTGATTATGTACTGCACCGACATACTAATGTTTTGTGACTTATGCACGAGAATACCCAGATCCCTCAGCATCTTAAGCAGACAGTAGTTAATTGGGAAGGTGAAGTTAATTGCAGTGAATTGGGCAATTAATGAGATGCACAGCATGAGTGATTCAGTGGTTCAGTGGTTTGCACTGCTGCCTCACAGCACCAGAGACTCAGGTTCAGTTCCAGCCTCAGGAGACTGTGTGGAGTTTTCATGTTCTTCCTGTTTCTGCTGGCTGCTCTGGTTTCCTCCCACAATCTGAAGGTGTGTAGGGTCAGTGGAGTAGCCATGGTAAATGTGGATTAGGGTAGGGGGCTGTGTTTTAAAGGGAAGCTGTTCAGAAGGTCAGTGCAGACTCAATGGGCTGAATGGCCTCTTTCTGCATCATAGGGATTCTATGATTTAAATGTATATACATCAAGTTCTCAACAGAATGTCAGTCCACCTTCTGAGTTGGAAGAATTGAATTGTTAAAATTTGAGAATTTGATCTTTGGTCTCAGACATGATTAAGTTATCACATTTGCCATTATTCTTGCCATCTGTAGGAGCAAAAACGGCATGCAATTTGTGTGCAGCTGTGGTTACTAGTTTAATATCTCATCTGAAAGAAGGTATCTCCAACAATGCAGCACTCTGTGCGTCACATACTAGAACACCAGCCTAAATCTGGTGTTTATCTCTGATGTGTGGCTTGAACCCACAACCTTGCACCTGGAAGAGAACTGTGTGAGTAAAACTGAAACACTTTCAGGGCACTGGAGATGTAAGATGTCTGCAGAATTGCCCAACGCTGACCATTTGGCGCCTTATAGCTTGGAATCGGAGAGACATAGAGATAACAAACTACAAAAGTTAGAGAGGAAATATTGCTCAAAGTTCTAACAAAAACTAGGTCAAGATTACAATATTTTACTGCCTGACAGCCTATGAACAAGGTATTGACTCCGTACTTGCACTGTCAGAGATCCAGATCTGATAGAGGCCAATGTTATAACCTGTCAAACCAGGTGATCTGTTTCCTGATTTCTTAATCTCTTTCTGATGGGTGCCTGCAGATATGTGTGAAATATAAACCAAACTTTTTCAACTCTGTTCTTACTTTCTCATCAAATGAGGATATATATTGCTTGATGGGATACAAAAGCAATCTGACTCAGTTTGGTTTCTCACAGTGACCTACTTGTTATCGTGGTAACAACAGGTTTTGGCATTTCTAACTTTGGGAGAGAAGGGCAATGGGTGGGGAAGTGAAAATTCAGCAGAGTTCTTGCCCCAATCACTGACCATAAAACCCACTCACCAGCCCATATACCCCTACACACAGCCACACACATGCACACGTCAAAGGTGTATCAGCTGAGCATTGAATGGGCCTGGTGGTGATAGCACAGCAGTTGAATAGCTTGCCAATGTCCCTTACCCGAGTGCCACTGAATTCATTTCAAAGCTAGGCCTGGTCTTGCGCCACTTCATGCAGAAAGTTCAAGGAGAAATGGAGAAACTGTATGGTCTGCAGATCAGATTTTTGATTTGACTTAATATTGTAACATGTACCTAGGTACAGTGAAAAGTTTTGTTTTGCGTGCAGTACAAGCAGATCATAACAGGACCTGGGTGTCCTTGTGCACCAGTCGCTGAAGGTAAGTGTGCGGGTGCAGCAGGCAGTAAAGGCAAATGGTACTTTGGCTTTCATTGTGAGAGGTCTTGCGTAAAGGAGCAGGGATGTGTTGTTGCAGTTGTACAGGGCCTTGGTGAGACCGCACCTAGAATATCATGTGCAGTTTTGGTCTCCTTTTCTGAGGAAGGATGCTCTTGCTCTCGAGGGAGTGCAGCAAAGGTTCACCAGGCTGATTCTGGGGATGGCGGGTCTGACATATGAGGAGAAATTGACGAGGTTGCTATTGTTTTTGCTGGAGTTCGGACGAATAAGGGGGATCTCATAGAGTCTTATAAAATTCTAACAAGACCAGACAGAGGAGATGCAGGGAGGATGTTGCCGATGGTGGGTGTGTCCAGAACCAGGGGGCACAGTCTGAGATTCGGGGTAAACCATTTAGGACAGAGATGAGGAGACATTTCTTCACCCAAAGAGTGGTCAGCCTGTGGAATTCGTTACCACAGGAAGTAATTGACGCCAAAACATTGAATGTATTCAAGACGCGGCTAGATATAGCACTTAGGGCAAATGGATTAAAGGTTATGGGGAGAAAGCAGGATTAGACTATTGAGTTTGACAATCAACCATGATCGTGAAGATCAGCAAAGCAGGCTCGAAGGGTCGAATGGCCTCCTCCTGCTTCAATCTTCTATGTTTCTCAGTTTCTATTACAATTGCTATTGCGTTAGGGTATTAGAATAAAGCAAAGAATACAATGTTATGGCTGCAGAGAAGTGCACAAAGAGCGAGACCAGCATTAGATTTAAAATTTGAGAGGTCCATTAAGCAGTCTAATAACTGTGGGGAAGAAGCTGTTCTTGAATCTGTTGGTATGTGTGTTTAAGCTTTTAAATCTTCTGCCCGACAGAAGGGGTTGGAAGAGATTATAACTGGGGTGGGAGGGGTCTTTAATTATGATTCCTGAGGCAGCGAGAAGTATAGATGGAGTCAATGGGTGGAAGGTTGGCTTACACGACATACTGGGCCATGTTCACAACTATCTGTAGTTTCTTACTGTCCTGGGCAGAGCAGTTGCAGATGGTAGAATAGTACAATGCAGGAGGCCTTTCAATCAATCAATTCCACTCCCCCTGCTCTTTCCCCAAATCCCTGAATTGTTTTCACCTTCAAATATGTGTTCCACTTCCATTTTGGGGGTTACAATTGAAATTGTATTCACCAGCCTTTCAGGTAGGGTGTTCTGAATCCTAACTGCTTGTTGTGTAATATAAATGCACTTTGTTCCTCTTGTTGTCTCTACCCTCTGACCTAATAACGGCCAGACTATTGAAAGCAGTTTCTATTTATTCCTATACGAATACCTTCCTGATTTCAAACACCTCCATTAAATTTCCCCTTAACATTCTCTAATTTAAGAAGAATAATGATATTTCTGCTTGTCCCCAAGACCAGAACTACGGGCCATAATTACAAGGCAGTCACTGTTTGGTTGTAAAAACCAAAAGAAATGCAGATGCTGTGAATCGGGAGCAAAAACAAAGTTGCTGGAAAAGCTCAGCAGGTCTGGCAGCATTCTGTGAAGGCAAAAACAGAGTTAACGTTTTGGGCCCGGTGACCCTTCCTCAGAACTGATGGCAGCTGAGAAAACATCAGTTTATATGCAGAAAATAGGGAGGTGGGTGGTGTAGGGAGGAAACGATAGGATAGAGCCCGAAGAGAGAGAAAGACAGTTGGACAGACAAAGGAGTTACTAATGATCAGGCTGGGAGGGTGAATAGTTGTTAATGGGGACTGTTAGTGACTAAGAACAGGCGGTGTGTAATGGCAGGCTATGTGGTAATAAGGCCTGGTGTGTGGAGTAGGGGGGCTGGGACATGGGAGAGTTTAGGCCCTAAAATTATTGAACTCAATATCGAGTCCGGAGGGCTGTAGGGTCCCCAAGTGGAAAATGAGGTGTTGTTCCTCCAGCTTGCGTTGGGCTTCACTGGAGCACTGCAGCAAATCTGAGACAGAGATGTTGGCCATGGAGCAGGGTGGTGCGTTGGAGTGGCAGGCAACAGGTAGTTCAGGGTCTTTTTTTGCGAGCAGAATGTAGATGTTCTGTGAAGCTATTGCCAAGTCTATGCTTCGTTTCCCCAGTGTAGAGGAGACCACATTGTGAGCAGCGGCTGCAGTAGACTCGATTCTGGGAAGTGCAGATGAAGTGTTGCTTCACCTGGAAGGTATGTTTGGGCCCTTGGATACTGGGGAGGGAGAAGGTAAATGGGCAGGTGTGGCACCTTCGCCAGTTACAGGGGAAGGTGCCGTAGGGCTGTGGGGATGTGTTGGGGGTGAAGGAAGTGTGGATCAGGGTGTCCTGGAGGGAAGGCTGACAAAGGAGGGGAGGGGAATATGTGTCTGGTGGTGGCATCTCGCTGGAGGTGGCAGAAATGGCGTCTGATGATTTTCTGGATGTGGGCGCTGGTGGAATGGTAGGTGAGGATAAGGGGAACCATATCGTTGTTGAGGGAGGGAAGAGACGGGGTGAGGGCGGAAGTGCGGGATATGGGTCGGACCTGGTTGAGGGCCCTGTCGACAACGGGGCTGGGGAATCCTCGGCTGAGGAAGAAGATGGACATTTTGGAGGCTCCCTTGTCGAGGGTGGCCACAACTGAACATATGCAACGGAGACGGAGGAACTGAGAGAATGGAATGGAGTCTTTACAGGAAGTGGGGTGTGACAATGTATAGTCCAGGTAGCTGTGGGAGTCAGTGGGTTTGTAATGGATATTAGTGGCCAGTCTATCCCCAGAAATGGAATCAGAAATGTCGAGGAAGGTAAGGGAGGAGTCAGAGATAGACCAGGTGAAAGTGAGGGCAGGGTGGAAATTGGAGGCGAAATTGATGAAGTTTTCCAATTCCAGACAAGAGAGGGAAGCCACACCGGTGATATCATCGATGTATCGGAGAAAGAGTTGTGGGTGGGGGCTGAAATAGGACAGGAACAAAGAATGTTCCACATGAAGAGCCAGGCATAACTCGGGCCCATGCGGGTACCCATGGCAACCCCTCTTACCTGAAGAAAATGAGAGGAGTTGAAAGGGAAGTTGTCGAGGGTGAGGACAAGCTTGGCCAAGCGGAGGAGGGTGGTGGTGGGTGGGGATGGTTCAGGTCTTTGCTCCAGGAAGAAGCGGAGAGCTCTAAGACCCTTCTGGTGGGGAATGGACATGTAAAGGGATTGTATGTCCATTGTAAAGAGGAGGTGGCTGGAGCCGGTAAACTGGAAGTTTTGAAACTGATGTAAAGTGTCAAATGAATCATGGATGTATGTGGGTAGGAAATGGACCAGGAGGAGAGGACTGAGTCAAGGTAGGAAGAGATGAGTTCTGTGGGGCATGAGCAGGCTGGAACAGTGGGTCTGTCCGGACTGTCCTGTTTGTGGATTTTTGGCAGGAGGTAGAAACGAGGTGTGCGGGGTTGGGGGACTATAGGCTTGGAAGCGGATTGGGGGAGATCACCGGATGGAATGAGATCAGTTACTGTAGTGGATACAATGGCCTGATGTGTGATGGTGGGGTCATGGTCCAGCAGAAGGTAGGAGGAGGTATCTGAGAGTTGGTGCTCAGCCTCTGCAAGGTAGAGGTCAGTACACCAGACTACAACAACACCACCCTTATCGGCAGGCTTGATGACAAAGTCAGGGTTGGATCTGAGTGCACGGACTGCAGTCAGTTCGGAGGGAGATAGGTTGGATTTGGTGAGAGAGGCGACGAAATTGAGGCGACTAATGTCACGTTGACAGTTCTCAATGAACATATCAAGTGCAGGTAAAAGGCCAGAGGGAGGGGTCCAGGTGGAGGGACAATGTTGGAGTTGGGCAAAGGGGTCTGTGGGACGGGGAGAGGACTCTTGTCCAAAGCAATAGGCACGGAGGTGAAGACAGCGGAAGAAGAGTCCGGCATCATGTCATGCCCGAAATTTGTTAAGGTGGGGACACAGATGTATAAAGCTGAGACCTTTACTGAGTACAGAACTTTCACCATCAGAGAGCAGAAGGTTGGGAGGGATGGCGAATACCCGACAGGAAGTGGGGTTGGGAGAGGGGATGGAGTCAGAGAGAGGGTGAGGAGAGGAAGGTTCCAGAGGGCCATGGGTATTTTTGAGTTGTTGCATCTTGTGGGCCTTGATTCCTGAAAGGAAAAGAAAATGCTTCTTGTTAGCACGACGAATACGCCGAAGGATGAAGTGGAACTGCGCAGTGGTGCAGCCCTGAGCCAGTGTGTTGCGATGCTGTTAGAGAGAGAGTTCGAGAGTGTGCATGTGACGCTGCATGGCACTGAGCGTGGATCTCAGGATGCAGCGAGAGAGCTGTCTGTGGAACGTTGAACATCACAGAGATATTTGTGATCCTGGGAGGATTCAAAACATGAGGGATGAAACTTCAGTTGGAATCCACGTTTGGTTGTGTCAGGGCTTGAGACTATTTAATCTCTCGAACATATGCTACTCAAGTCCATGACGCTTTATGCAAGAACTCTTTATTTGCAGCTAAAGATATGCATAACCTGAAACTGCACAGGGGATTGAAGCATTTAGCTCCTTCCAGATCTCTGAATCACGTGACTATGATACGACAGCCAAACAACACCAGTTCAATTCCCATACTGGCTGAGGTGACCATTGTAGATCGTTCATTCTCAAACTCTCCCCTCATCCAAACTGCCATCAGTGCCTCTCCCTAATGAGAAAGAACTCTCTGGCCTGGTAGGCCTATGGTGACGTTAATTTTTATTAATATATTGTCATTGTATGATATTTCACCCATTACTCTACAGTCATTAAGACATCCACAGTGGAATTCAGGGGAAACCTCTTTATCAGAGAGTGGTGAGAATGTGGAATTTGCTACCACAAGGAGTGGTTGAGGTGAATAGCATAGATGCATGTAAAGGAAAGCTTGAAAAATTTGGGGGAGAAAGGAATAAAAGATATGTTGGTAAGGTGAGACTAAGAGTGCTTGGGAGCCAGTTGGTGTGAAACATAAAAATTGGCATTGCCCTTTTGGGTTGAATGGCCTGTTTCTTTGCTGAAAATACTTAGTAATACTTGGTACACTATAATGCTCATTGTTCAATCTCCCAGTGCAAGAATGATGAAACAGAGATAGAGAGAGTTGCAGGTGCCAGGAACAGGAAGTAGAGATTAAACATTATACTTATTACCTTTGTATCTCTGATGCAATACCTTAAAAGGCTCATTGTGCTTACAAAACACATAGTGAGCTTTTATTTTCAACAAAGATTTCTTTATTGGGGCTTTTTTTTTTTTAGTAGCTGTGGAAGAGGTAGAGACAGTACAATGTGCAAAGCTATGTGCTGTCCAGCAAACATATCCTGAGGGATGGGAATTAGCCACAGCATTTACAGTTAGCTCATTCCTATGTTTGGAGGCTGAGATTTCAGGTGTGGAATCAGGCATCTGTGGGAGAGTGGGTTATAGGATCTTGAAATTTTACAACTGGGGACACTGGGGAGGTCCAGGGGCAGGAGAAAGTCATTCATTGGCTGGGAACAACTCTCTGCAATGACACATAAAAAACACAATATAAATGCAAGTTTTTTTTCCTGTAATGCAACCAGGGAGTGATTTAACTCTCAATGGAATCAGCACGATTCACCCCTCAGTTTGTTTATTGGTGTTGTACTCTACGCAAGATCTCGAAGAATCTTTCTCGACTTGCCTTTAACGTTAATTTAGTCAAGTGCACAAAAAACCAGGAAGAGCCAATCTCATCTGTTAAGAGCTGTCCACTTCTAACATGGCACAGTCCATGTAATGGCATCAAAGACCGCATTCCCTTCTCAGTCACATAAACTCCTGGGACAGGCTCAAAACAAAGAGAAAACTGGCACAAAGCTGGCCTCAGGGCCTCTGGAGTACAGAGAAGGAAACTCATCCATTCCTGACCAATGCCAAAATGAAGTCTGCGGGAAAGCAGATTTGACTGTTGAGTCAGGGTCAGTCTCCGCCCTATATCACTTCGCACAATTAGAGGCCCACAGACAGTCTGTATCTAGGTTTCCAAAGGAAGAGTGCCTACATGAAGTATCAGAGATTTGGAATTAAACTCAAGTGCTTTGAAGTGCAGCAGTAGCTGGGGAGGTGACTGGGGAGTGGGAGTGTATGTATCCTCTGAGATTTGGGTCTTGGTCATTAAGAGCCTCTTCAATTATCAAGAGGTGTCAGTGTTGAGCCACTGCTGAGATTTCAGGAGTGGGAACAAGGGTAGTGGCAGAGGTGAAGGTGCCATGGCAATGGGGGGAGGTGAATGGTTAAATGCTACTTCACCATAACCTTTCCAGGGACTCAATGAAAATGATCATTTCTGGGAATGATGTTGTCCGAATAAAAATGGAACAGAGCTTCCATCTACCATTTCTTTTGGACAAAGGTACAGCACAAGATCATCACAAATGGTTTGTTGATTTGAAGTTATTAGAACATTGACATTTTAGACCTTACAGATGAGTGCAGTATTAAATGCAAATCAATATTATTTACTCTGTGGGTATCTGCACAGGGCAAAACATTGTTTTAATGTTGGAATATGCCACTGCTGTCTTTCATCATCCAAAGCACTTTAATAGCTGTTTTAATAACTATCACTAAATATGAAAGTACAATGAGGGAAAGCACTCGGCAAAAGGCGCAGACCTGTGTGTGTGCATGCGCGCGTGTGCGTGTATGTGTGTGTGTGTGTGTGAGTGTGTGTATGCATGTAAATGTGATTGTGTGTGTGTCTGTGTGAGAGAGTGAGTGTATGTGTGTGTGTGTGAGAGAGAGTGTCTGTGTGTGTGTCTGTGTGCGTACATCTGTATGTGTATTTATGTGTGTCTGTGTGTGTGCGTGAGAGAGACGGAGAGAGAGAGATTGTGTGTGTGCATGCTTGAGAGAGAGAGTGTGTGAGTGTGTATATGCATGTAAGTATGATTATGTGTGTGAGTGTGGTTGGGTGAGAGAGTGAGTGTGTGTG
>JAHRHZ010000023.1:17692524-17883708 GCA_024137785.1 Ginglymostoma cirratum | reverse complement strand
GTGTGTGTGTGTGTGTGTGAATTCTTCTATTGTTGCGATGCCCTTGACACAGCCCTTGGTGCGGCCCCAGTAACACAAAAACCATTGTAAAGACTATGAGATAAGTGGCGTAGACACGTTAAAGAGCGTATTGTTTGCCAGGCACTCCATGTGATTTACTGTTTGCATATGATAGCGGATTTGTATGAGCCTGTGTCCACTTTTCTGTTTGTCCAGGTTCAATCCTAAACCTTTCACAAAGTCAGTTCTGCAGCAAGGATTTCCAAACTGCAAACTGTGGTGTAAAGTTGCTGAATGAGAGAAGCGGTGTCGTAGTCCAGGGGGATCTGTTGAGAAAGGAATAGAGCCCTTTCATGGACCTTTGAAAGTCTGCTTCAAGCCCAGCATTGAGCAAAAGGAACTACATCAGCAACAAAAGTTAAGATTTGGGTTCCTGTTTCTGCTTTTCTACCAAAAGCCACAGGATCTCAAGATTGCATAGTGAGGCTCAGTTAACCAACACCCAACTGACAAATAAAAAGGGATGGCAAGTGGGACTGGTGCATTAAGTTACCTCCCCTTCACAGATTCAATAAGAACCAAACATCTCAGGAGCAGACAGAGAAACATTTCTTCGGCAGCTTTAACCTCAGGATGCCACAAAACTTTTCAGCTAATGAAGTGTTTTTGTAGGGTAGTCATATGGAAAGTCCGTTTGCACACAGCAAATCCCACAAACAGCAATGACAGCAAAGACTAGATGTTCTGTATTTGTTTAAGGGTGTTGGTTAATGATAAAGAGAGGGCAGTACACCAAGATAGCTCTTCTTCAAAGTAGTGCCATAAGGTCACTTATATCCACCCAAGAAAACAGCTGGGGCTTGGTTTCACATCTCATCCAAAAGGCACCCTGACAGTGCAGCATTCCCACAAGAGTGCTAGCCTGGATTTTGTACTCTGGAGGGGAGTTTAAACCCACTATCTGAAATCCACACTTTGAAAGCAAAAATTCACCCAACATTCAAAGTCACATATAAAACTACATTTTTTTTTTAAAAAGGGTTTAAAGGGATAGCAAAAGGATAAATAGCTCAAGGCTATGGAGAGTGTTCTTTACAATGTACCAAACGAAAACAGCCCAGCAAGCAATGACTGGCAAAACAGCCTCAATGTTATTGTAAGATGGTAATCTCAATGTTCTGGCCAGTAGGTGTTTAACCTTGGAATCTTTCATCAATCTCGACTGCATAAGGAAATACTAATTACTGATACACACAGGTATCACGTGGAGTGTAATTCAGAATAAAAGTGCATTTGTTCCATGGACCACTAAGCCTCTGCTTGGTACATGCTATGATCAAAGAGAAATCAGGTACCCCACACAATTCATTTGTGTCCAGAGAAACATAAGAATAGGAAGAGGTTATTCAGTCTTTCAGTTAGATCATAGCTGATCTGTATCTTAACACTATCTACGCTTCTAGGTTCTGTAACCTTTAATACTCGTGCCTAACAGAGATCGATCAATCTCGCTTTTGACATTTTCAATTGATCCTCAGCCTTCAACAGCTTACGAGAGCATGTGATCAAGATTGATCTGCCAAGCAACAATAATGTTCTATCAGCCCTGTGCTTGCTAACCTACATTGATTTCTGGTATAAACAATTTATTGATTTTAAATTTTTCACCCTTGTTTCCGAATCCTTTTGAGTCCTCACTTTTCTCTATATCCATAATCACCTCCAGCTTTAAGTGCTCTGAAATTTCTGCAGTCCTAAAATCTTGGTCCAGTTTTAAAAGTTCCAACATTGATAGCTGCATCGATACCATCAGGTCCCTACACTTTGAATTCCCTTCCTGCTCCTCTCTGCCTCTTTAGGCCTCTCGCATCTCCTTTAAGAGGCACCTCAAAACCTACCTTTTTGATCAAGACTTCAGTCTTCTGACCAAATGTTTCATTATATGACTTGTTTCATTATCTATTCAATGGAAAACGTCTGGTGGAATGCTAGTATTTGAGGGGCAAAGTACAAATACAAGTTGTTGCTTTTATTCGTAAAAGGTTGAAATACATTTAGGAGGAGGGCCTAACTAGTTTTAGACTCTCACCTCCTGATCAAAAGGAAGTACGTGCCCATGCTAATGGGTGTTGTGTAAGATGCTGGAGAGAGGAATATTGACTGGGCTCTTTACGATGTTCACAGGGCTCCTGAAAGCCCTAGATGGTGTGACCGTTCTCCCTGTGGCACATCAGCCCTTCAATACAATTGTTCAGCCCCTGCAATAACTGTAGCTTTCATGTGGAATGAAGGAAAAGTCCCTTTACTGTGATCAGTGTTAGAATGAAAGCTTTCCTGGTTTTTCTTACTGGTTAACAGGCTGATATTCTTCAGCTGTGCTAATGGAATGTCCCCTCCAGCATTTTCTCTTCAGATCACTGCTAAAATCAAAATTCGACCGAATTCCATCCATCACTTTTGAAATGATTTATGGAAACACAGATATATGGCATATATTTTATAATCAACTTTGAGGATGCCATTGAGGAAGAGCTGGGTCCTGTGCATTGAGAGTTCTGTCCCGTCAAGTCTAGTGATGCATAATCATGGCGTTTCCATGGGGTCAGGAAGGGAGACTTTCCTGCTCTGTCACTCAACTAGACTGACCTGTTACCTCAACTCCACTTGTTCGCCCTGCCACCAGATGCCTTGGTAGACTTGCTCAGTTTTACAAAGTTGGAGGAAAATCATCTCCACATTGAGAAACCCCACTCCCCCATATTTGATAAAATGGGCTTTTCTTTCTTCAGTCTTTCCGGGGAGTCAGGGGTGGGTGTCCTCTGGGCCCTCGGGCTTCATCAATCCCACCCACTGTCCTTCATTGAGCAACATGGCCGCCCTCTTGACTGGTCAAGTCATGTGATAGCACAGCCAGATGAATGACTCCCATTTGACCCTAATGTTAGTTGCCTGAAGCCCAAGGGGAAAATCCTGCTCTGAGTCCTTAAAGCTCCGATTATCCCAGTACCCACAGTCTTTTTTGGGAGAAAGTTGCAGATTTCTACCAACTTTTGTGTGAAAAAGTGCTTCCTGATTTAATTCCTGAACAGACTAGCTCTAATGTTACGGTATCCTTTTGTTCCTGATTCCAGAACAAATAGCTACCCTGTAACTAGTTTATTACACACCTTACGCCTCTCAATCTTCTACATTCAAGGGAATACAAGGTCAGAAATCCCAAGACACCAGGTTATAGTCCAACAGGTTTATGTAAAAACACAAGCTTTCAGAGCCTCAGTCCTTCTTCAGGTGTTAGTGAGAGAGGTAGCATCAGACACAGAATTTATAAGTAAAAAATCAAAGGTTCACACAATTCACCACTCACACAAAACACCTTCCACATCAAGGCAATATAAATGCACTTTATGCAAAATGACCTCATAACCTAACGTTTATTGTCATTCAATTTCACTTCCCACCACATGCCCCCAAACTCCATCAAATACAATACTCCAGATAGACCCTACAGCAGAGAAACATAACCATGTTCTCTTTGGCATTCCACAGCACCGTACCTTCATTCGAAAGGTAAAAATGCCATTGTCTTGCCTGACTATAGAGCTCATTAGAGAGAGGCGACTAGTGGTGCTTTAACCTGAGGGTCACCGTGCCTCAGACGAGGGGAGAGGTGGAGAAGAAGAGTCCTTCATGGTAACCTCAGTCAGTGTGCGAATTGAACCCATGCTGTTAGTATCTGTCTGCATCACAAATCAGCCATCCAGCCAACTGACCCCTGCTTTCATATCATATCCCTCCACTTTCTGCTTCCCTCTAAATTGAGTTGCAGGGGAATTATCAACTCCTTAGCCTGGAGAGGGCATTTATTCCATCAGAAAGTCCTTGTTGGATGAAAAGCCATTTAATACACTTTGATGGTGAAGTTTGAGGCCAAAGGTCAGTCAAGAAAATGATTAAAAAGTATACACTTTGGCATCACAGACTGGAAACCTACAAATGCAGTGATGGCAATCACTTAGGCCATTCTCCCAGCCTTTGTTTCATTTACCAGGATATCATATTCATGGAAATAAAACCTGCTTTGTGTCTTCCTTTTGTCAAACCAGCACAGGACTTATATAATCAATGATGGGACCCTGGGGCATGTTACAAAACAAAGAGACCTAAGGGTGCTGGGGGATTATTTTTTAAAAGTGGAGTCGCAGATGAACAGGGTGGTGAAGGTAGCATTTGGCACACTTGCCTTCATTGGTCAGAACATTGAGTACATGAGTTGGGATGCCATATTGGGACTGTACAGAACATTGGTGAGGCTACTTTTGTAATGGTGAGCACAACTCTGGTCACCTTTCTATAGGAAGGATGTTGTTAATCTTGAGAAAAGATTTACAAGCATGTTGCCAGGGTTGGAGGGTTTGAGCTATGGGGAGGGACTGAATAGGCTGGGGCTATTTTCCTTGGAACTTTGGAGACTGAGAAGTGACCTTATAGAGGTTTATAAAATCATGAGGGGCATAGATAAGGTAAATAGCCAAGGTCATTTTCCCCAGGGTGGGGGAGTCCATAACTAGAGGGCATAGGTTTAAGATGAGAGGGGAAAGATTTAAAAAAGACCTGAGGGGCAACTTTTTCACACAGAGGGTGGTGCATGTGTGGAATGAGCTGCCAGATGAAGTAGTGGAGGGGGGTACAATTACAACATTTAAAAGGCACCTCGATGGGTTCGTGAATAGGGACGGTATGGAGGGACACGGGCCAAGTGTTGGCAAATGGGACGAAGTCAAATTGTGATGTCTGGTCGGTGTGGTTGGACCAAACGGTCTGTTTCTATGTTATATGGCTGTATGACTCTATAATATGTAGCAGGTTAACACACCAATGTTGTTTCTTCATTAATTGTAAAGAGTGTATAACACAGAAACAGACTGTTTCCATCTGATCCAGGTCAATGTGTCAGTGTTTGTGTGTATATCTCTGTGTGCACGTAAATGGGAGTTTACCTGCGTGCATATATCTATGCATCCAAGTGTCTATGGTTGTGTTTCTGCCGGCGTACGCCCATTCCTGCATGCACTCCTACACGTCTGTGTATGTGTGTGTACCTCTGTGTGCACGAGCAAGCACACTTAGGTGAATGTAAACCCTTGAAAATTCACTAAGATTGATTAAATAGTGAGATGATGGAAGTAGTCAGCTTTACACATTTTATTTGAATTTAATTCCATACACACACAAATGGCAGAATTGTACTTGTTTCTGTCTGAGCTGCTTTGTAATGAGGACACTGAGGAGCCAACATGAATTAATAAGCACAAATAAGTGGAGGAAGGAAATATCTGGGTTGTGCACCCTTAGTTAACACATTGTTCTTTCACCTCAGATTAGGTTAGATTTTAGTTTATTCAGCATATCATGTTAATGGAATGTGTTGGCAAACTCCAGGCATTATCGAAAGACTACTATACTTGTGAGGAGAGCTGTTTCATTAGACGATGTGTGTTTGATAGTTCCCTTCTCTGCTGAAAAAAATCATTGGGAGGAAAAAGATGTGACATCAGTTTGTGATGTATGGATTAAATTAGTAAGAATTATAGATGCAGTTTGTCAAGGTCAATTTTACTATCAGTGCTGCTGTACTCACCTAAAGAAAACAAAGACAGATTTAAATGTATATAAGTGTCTCTTAACCACATGATGTCCCAAGCTATTGTACACTCACTATTGAATTGTAATAGCTTGTCGTGATGAGGAAATGCAGCAGACAATCTGTGCACCGGAAGCTCCCAAAAATCACAAAAGACTAACTAATGTTCGTGATCTTGTTTGAAAGATAAATATTGGCCAGAACACCATAAAAGCATCTTTGCTCTTCTAAGAAATAGTGATTACAAAATCTTTAAGATCCAGCTGAGAATGCAGGCAGTTTTAGCATTCCATCAAAAGAATAGCATATCAGACAGTGCAGCATTCCCCTATGTTACACTGAAAGTATCAGTCTTGATTTTGTTCTAGAATAGGATTTGAACTCACAGTTTTCCAGCCGAGAGGTGAGAGTGTCACCCATTGAGTTATGGATAGGTGGCTCAGTACAGCTAATGGTCAAGAACATTTCAAGTATATACGACTCAGTCCAGTATTTGCCCACAATGTTACATGCTTGTCATTAACCGTCATGTCTTAGCTGCACTAACAAACACCTTGCCTTTCAACAAAGTGAACCCTTGACAAAGATGGTTCAAACTTGAGGGGTTTTGATAAAGTAGGCAAGTAGAAACTGTTTTCACAGGCAAAAGGTCATGAATCAAAGGACCACAAATTTTAAATAATTAGAAAAGGACTAGAGAAAGAAATGAGGGGAAATGCTTTCATTCAGTGAGTTGTTATGATTTGGAAAGCAATGTCTGAAAAGCTACTGGAAGTAAATTCAAAAATAATTCTCAGAAGTGAATAAGATAAATACCTGGAAAACAAAAAAGAAGTGCAGATTTCTGCAGAAAGAGAAGGTGATATGATAGCTAACTCAATAGGCATGATGAGTCAAAGTGTTTCTCTGATTCTGTAAGAGAAATTTATAGTTAAAATAACTCAAACCATAAGTATTAATCTGTGCTTTGGGGAAATTCTGCAGGGCCTGCAGCAGAAACTGTTCCTTTCTTTCCCAATACGCAGCTCATGTTTGAACTCACCTTTAATGAAAATAAAAGTTTGCCCAAGGGCTATTGCAAGTTGTCGTGTTCGATCATGCAGATACTTAAGATAATTTAAAGAGGCAAAAGGAAGCCGTGGGGACTAATTATCAATAGTGCACTCTGCTTCTTAGTAAATGAATTGTAAATAATCGTATCATTATCCTGTCATTGTTGATTGCTTTGGACAGTCTTTTAATTCTAATTCAATTTTCCTAATCGAATTCCCTTAGCCAAAATATACTAAAATTTCAATCCTTCTTTGTTTCATTGTTAACATGTTGTTAACTGTGGCTCAGTTGCTAGCACTTTACCAATGAAACACAAGCTTCTAAATTTATGTTCCACTCTAGGACCTAAGTACAAAATTCAAGGCCGACACACCATTGCAGAACTGCAGTACTAAGGGAGCGCAGCAGTATACATTATAAGGTGGAATCTGTGGGATGTAACCAAGTTTCTTTTTGTTCTCTCAAGTAGACAAAGTTCACATAGCAGTATTTTGATGAGGATTGTGGGAGATCTTCCTGGCCAATATTTTTTTCTGAACCAACAGACATCACAAATGCAACTTTGCTGGTCACTATCATATTGCTGTTTGTGGGGTTTGCTGAGCATAAATGGCCTGCTGTGTGTTTAACTTTTTAACGTCTACACTTCAGAAGCACTTGATTGGTGTAAGGAGCTTTGAGATGTCTGGGTGAACATGAAAAGTGCAAGTCTTTCATTCTTTAGTATATGCTCCTGTAACTTCCATGGCTCTATATTTCTTTTTATGAAAAGGCTGGCAATTTCAGTGCCATGTTTGAGCGAATGCTGCATGGCTGCAGGCACGGCCTTTCAGAAGTGATGCTAAACTAAGAGCCTGGCTGCCTGTTGGAGAGACATAGAAGATCCCACACTGGTATTTGGAAGAACAGCAAGGGACTTCTCCTTGTCTTCCTGGACCAATATCTATCCCTCACACTGAAGCAGATTGTCTGGATTATCTCATTGCTGTTTGAGAGACCATGCTGTATGCAAATTGGCAGCTTTGTTTCTGATATTACAACAGTGACTACAAAAAAAGCTGTATGGCTGTAAAATGCTTTGAAAGGTCATGAAGTCATGATAGAAGCTACACTACACGCATTGAATTTAATAACTACATGTAATCCCAATTACAAAGGAATTTTTTTCACTGCAGGGTGAGTTCTGGGACTGGTGTTAGCAGTCCAAGCAATTAGACAATAATTACTTCAAACAGTAACCTATTTCAGTTAACTTTCTTAGCAACGGCCACACAGTAGAATTTGATTTTCTCTGAGTGCAAACAAGAAAAAGGTTTAACCTCCTCAAGCCTGATTTTGTTCTTCACCAATCTTTTCATTCCAATAATTCACATGAATCCAGAACTATAGGCAAGGCACACCTGCATGAAAGCTGCAGTACCAATTTGTCCAGAAGCTAGGAATGTCTGCAAGCATTATGAATTACTGTTTCCTTACTTAAATAATCTACGCTGCTAGCACTGTTAACAATTGCACTCACGTGAAGCTCAACAAGAATTCATAACTGATCCCCAAAAGGAGCCTGTAACTGAACCCCAACAGGAGTCCGTAACTGAACCCCAACAGGAGTCTGTAACCGAACCCCAACAGGAGTCTGTAACTGAACCCCAACAGGAGTCTGTAAAGGAACCCCAACAGGAGTCTGTAACCGAACCCCAACAGGAGTCTGTAACTGAACCCCAACAGGAGTCTATAACTGAACCCCAACAGGAGTCTGTAACTGAACCCCAACAGAAGTCTATAACTGATCCCCTACAGGAGTCTGTAACTGATCCCCAACAGGAGCCTGTAACTGAACCCCAACTGGAGTCTATAACTGATCCCCTACAGGAGTATGTAACTGATCCCCGACAGGAGCCTATAACTGAACCCTAACAGGTGTCTATAACTGATCCCCAACAGGAGTCTGTAACTGATCCCCCACAGGAGCCTGTAACTGAACCCCAACAGGAGTCTATAACTGATCCCCTACAGGAGTATGTAACTGATCCCCCACAGGAGCCTGTAACTGAACCCCAACAGGTGTCTGTAACTGATCCCCAACAGGAGTCTGTAACTGATCCCCCACAGGAGTCTGTAACTGCTCCCCAACAGGAGCCTGTAACTGATCCCTAACAATAACTTGTGAAGAAAAGTTAAGCAGGGCTCCTGGAGCTCACATAGAACATAGAACATAGAGCCGCACAGCGCAGGAACAGGCCCTTCAGCAAACCATGTCTCTGCTGACCATGATGCTATTCTAAACTAACCCTATATGCTCGCACATGGTCTGCATCCTTCTGTTACCTGTCTGCTCATTTGTCTATCTAAATGCCTCCTAAACATTGCTATCATATCTGCTTTACCACCACCCATGGCAGTGCATTCCAGGCATCTACCACCCTCTGTGTGAAAAACATCTCACACATCTCCTTTAAACTTTCTGCCTCTCAACTTAAACCTATGCTGCCTGGTTTTTGACATTTCCACACATGCCTGCACTCTATGACTTGCATAGGAAGGACTGTAGTCTTTACAGGGTTAACCTGCTGCTGTGAACTTCAACTGGTGCTATCCTCTGCCAGTACACAGAATGCAACATCTGCAATGTATTTGCTACAATTATTGAAGCAGTTCTGGAGATCAATCTGAGCACGTACTAAGTGCTTATGCCATTTAATTGCATGCAATTCAACAGCACAGTGTTTCTGTTTGGGACTCTTAATGATAGAAAGGGAAGTGAGAATCAAAGAGATTTCACTCACTTTCACCCAACAATTTTCACAGGTAAAGGGATGGTTGGATAGTGGGAGGCCTTTAAAAATGAGATAATGAGAGTTCAAAGACAGTATGTTCCTGTTAGTGCGAAGGGCAAGACTGGTAGGTGCAGGGAATACTGGATGACTGGAGACACTGAGGATCTGGTCAAGAAAAAGAAGGAGATGTATGGCAGATATAGATGGCTGCAATCGAGTGAATCCCTAGAGGAGTATAAAGGCAGTAGAAATATACATAAGAGCGAAATCAGGACGGCAAAAAGAGGACACGAGATATCTTTGGCAAATAGGGTTAGGGAGAATCCAAACAGATTCTACAAATACATTAAGGAAAAAAGAGTAAATAAAGGAGAGAATAGGACCCCTTAAAGATCAGCAAGGTCGCCTTTGTGTGGAACCACAGGAGATGAGTGAGATACTAAACTAATACTTTGCATCAGTATTTACTGTGGAGAAGGATAAGGAAGCTAGAGAACATGGGGAGATCAATAGTGATGCCTTGAAAAGTGTCCGTATTATGCAGGAAGAGGTGCTAGATGTCTTAAAACGCAAAAGGCTGATAAATCCCTGGGACCTGATCAGGTGTACCCCAGAATTTTGTGAGAATCTGGGGAAGAGATTGCCGGGCCCTTTGCTGAGATATTTGTATCATCAATAGCCATGGGTGAGGTGCCAGAAGGCTGAAGGTTGGCTAACATGGTGCCACTGTTTAAGAACAGTGGTAAGGAAATGTCAGGCAACTATGGACCAATGAGCTTGACATCAGTGATGGGTACATTGTTGGAGAGGATTCTGAGGGACAGGATTTACTTGCATTTGGAAAGGCAAGCACTGATTAGGGATAGTAACCATGGCTTTGTATGTGGGAAAGCATGTCTCACTACCTTGATTGAGTTTTTGAAGAAGTGACAAAGAGGATTGATGAAGGCAGAGTGGTAGATCTTGTCTACATGGATTTCAGTAAGGCATTCGACAAGATTCCGCATGGTAGGCCTGTTAGCAAGGTTAGATCACAAGGAACCCGGGGGGATCTAGCCAATTGGATATAAATCTTGTATCCAATAGGCTTGAAGGTAGGAGCCAGAGGATGGTTGTATAGGTTTGCTTTTCAGACTGGAGGCTTGTGACTAGCGGTGTGCCGCAAGGATTGGTGCTGGGTCCACTGCATTTCATCATTTATATCAAATGGTGAATAAGTTTGCAGATGACACCAAAATTGGTAGACAGTGAAGAAGATTATCTCAGAGTACAATGGGATCTTGATCAAATGGGCCAATGGGCCAAGGAGTGGCAGATGGAGTTTAATTTAGATAAATGTGAAGTGCTGCATTTTGGTAAGGTAAACCAGGGCAGAACTTATACACTTAATGGTTGCGCCCTGGGGAGTGTTGCTGAATAAAGGAACCTAGGGTTGCAGGTTCACAGTTCTTTGAAAGTGGAGTTGCAGGTCAACAGGATAGCGAAGAAGGCATTTGGCACGTTTGCCTTTATTGGTCAGCGGGTCGAGTATAGGAGTTGGGAGGTTATGTCATGGTTGTACAGGGCGTTAGTGAGACCACTTTAAGAATACTGCGTTCAGTTCTGGTTTCCCTGCTACAGGAAGGACGTTGTTAAACTTCAAAGAGTTCAAAGGATTTACAAGGATGTTGCTGAGGCTGGAGGGTTTGAGTTATAGGAAGAGGCTGAATAGGCTGGGGCTATTTTCCGCGAGCGTCGGATGCTGAGGGGGGCCCTTATCAAGGTTTATAAAATCATGAGGGGCATGGATAGGGTGAATAGGCAAGGTCTTTTTCCCAAGGTAGGAGAATCCAAAACTAGATGGCTTAGGTTTAAGGTGAGAAGGGAAACTTTTTCACACAGAGGGTGGTGCATGTATGGAATGAACTGCCAGAGGAAGCGGTGGGAACTCGTACAATTGCAACATTTAAAAGGCATCTGGATGGGTACATGAATAGGAAAGGTTTAGAGGGATATGGGCCAAATGCTGGCAAACAGAACGAGATCAGTTTAGGATGCCTATTTGGCATAGACGAGTTAGACTGAAGAGTCTGTTTCCATGCCATGTAACTCTATGACTGTCTAACCTCTTTCCCGATTTCATAGTGACATCTTCCCAAACCCCCAGTTCCCACCCTCTCACCAGGTAGTACCATTTGTAATGAACTCAAACGCATGTCACAATATTACCAGAACTACTTTTGGACATTCCTCTAATGGGCCTGAGTGGACAAGAGGAGTTGATGCGAAAGGTTGGCTGTGGCTGTGTTGAATGGTAGGGCAGGCTCTGGGGGTCTGTAACCTCCTCTTGCTTCTTTTTCTTCCATTCTGAAAGATATGGTGACCAAAGGCTTCAGTTTGAATCAAGCAAAATGTGCCATTGCAATTTTCTTTTGGAAAAAATGAAGCCAGGAGGGATTCAATGCTCATCATTTATCAAAGTTGTCACCCATTCATAAATAAAGTACTTCAACTACCTCTTCATGGACCCACCTTCCCCCCTGAGGAAACACAAATTGAAAGCTAGGGCAATGCATTTCCTCTGATGGGGTCTGGTACTTTATCACTGAATATACCTAATGATACCTTTAAATCTTTTGATCCAGTGTGTTTTAGCATTCTATCAATTGGGCCTTGTAATGGTGTGCTATATATCAATCCGACAAGTCAAAACGCTATCAACATGCCAGTAAGGAGTCTCCTCAACAAATCAACATAAGTTCAACCCATTTCATTTTATTAAAATATCGTTGTGATTTTACTATTGAAATTCCACAGGCCATTTCAAATTAAGTTGTCATTTCATAAAATCCACCCACATATATCCAGTATTCCAAAAAGGTGGACAGTTCTGAAGATGAGAAACCGAAATGAAATGTCATTTACAAGTTCATCCGTAACTGAAATCTTTCTCTCACTGATCCATTTATACATCATGGATTTGGTCTCGCATTGTGAGCTATTTTAAAAATGCAATTTAAACATGTTAGTGTGGGTCGTTAAATGACATGCAAAGGCATCTGACAGAACTTCAAACCCAGGAGATAGAAATAGTATCTTTCAAAATGTACACTCCATCAAATGTTTGTTTTAATCTGTACTTGGAAGTGAGCGTTACTACAAGGCCAATGTTCATTGTCCCTCTCTCTACTCCTCCCATCCATTCTCACCCATCAGGTCTATGCCATCTGTGCACTGAAAAATTTCCATGTAACTCTATAGATCGAAGAAACACTGGAACAATAGTTTAATGGACAATGGTGGATTATAAACGCATCACTTCCATTAGCCTCAAAAGAATAAGATTTCAGGTTTAAAGGAATGTGATGAAAGCTGTGAAACACACGGTTGTTATCTGTGCAGCAAAACTGCTAAGGAGAAGGCAGTTTTCAAACATGCATCTCAGAGACAATTATCTGGACTGAAAGCCTTGTAATGCTCTCAGAAAGATGTGTGAGAATCTTTGCAGTCAATCTGTAAGAAGATGGCAAGAACAGGGATGGGATGTTGGGGTGGGGAGGGGGCTCGGGGGTGGGGGGGGTGAAGAGGGTGAGTTTTTGCCTTATGATTGCTACCTGCAAGCCTTTCCCACAATGAAGCAAAACAAGAAGCTCCTTTAAAATATTATTGTTCCCAACTAATAGGCTGCAACAGGACGCATTTACAGCACCGAAACAATTTTTTTCCATCGGCAGCAAGTAAAAGCAATTTTCAGTCAAAGAAGAGCAGTCTAAAAATTGTTTTTTTCTGTGTACATGATAACAAAGCTTATTAAAACCAAGAACAAAAGGCAAATTATCCAGCTGGATGCAGATTTACAGCTGGCGAGTCTGGGCAGGTGAAGAACATCCTTATAATATATCTCAGCTTACAGGACAGCTCAATGGAACTCCTTCATCATCTTTTATAAGTGATCTAATGTTTATTTAGAGCTCTCTCCGGGTTCTGATTAATAACTGAATTAACATAAATTAAATGTAGAAACAGCAACAAATGACACTTGGCTCACCATCAACATCATCTTTTTAATTTATCTCAGGATGTGGAAAGGTGATTTTTTTATTTGCTCCTCCCCATTTGCCCTGAGATGGTGATTTCAAGTTGTCTTTGAACCTTTGCAAACCTTGTATTGATTCCATTCCCATGTCATTCAAGCAGGGAGTCACAGGTTACTGACACTTCAAAGATGAAGAAGTACCAATTAGGCTGGTGTAGAACTTGGAGGTGATGTTGTTTCAGAGATAGTAGGAACTGCAGATGCTGGAGAATCTGAGATAACAAGGTGCAGAGCTGGATGGACACAGCAGGCCAAGCAGCATCAGAGGAGCAGGAAGGCTTTTCTAGATTTTCTGAAGAAGGGTCTAGGCCTGAAACGTCAGCCTTCCTGCTCCTCTGATGCTGCTTGGCCTGCTGTGTCCATCCTGCTCTACACCCGGTGATATTGTTTCCATGTCATTCTCTGCGGCTGAAATCACAGGACAAAAAGGAGTTCTTGAAGAAGCGTTGATTGGTAAGTCGGTGGGTTGGTTGGTAGGTAGATAGATAGATAGACAGATAGATAGATAGATAGTTGGATTTTTGAACAGCAAAGGCATTAAGGGTTATGGTGAATGGGCGATATAAGTGGGGCTAAGTCCATGGAAAGATCAGCCGTGATCTTATTGAATGGTGGAGCAGGCTCAATGGGCCAGATGGCCTACTCCTGCTCCTAGTTCTTACACTCTTCGTTCTTACATACCTGTAGTTGGTACAATCTGCAGCCACAGTGCCCTGGTAATAGAAGCAGTGGGTCATAGGAGTGCCAAATAAGCATTAATGCTGCTGTCCAAACAAATGGTGAGTATTCCACCATACTGCTGAGTTGAGCCTTGGAGGAGAAGAAGGTGAGATTTAGTATTTAACCTCCATGCTGTTTGCTGGGCTGCTGATGGATCGTCTAGTTAAGCTTCTGATTAATGGTGACCCATAGGCTTTTATAGTGAAACATTGAAAATTAGGGGAAAATAGCTGGCGTTTCTTTTGATTGGCATTTACTTGTCACAAGTGTGAATTACTTAGTTCATTTGATTGATTACTTAATCATGATGACTATACCATGAAGTGAGTGTGGACGAAGATAATTTGTGGAATAATGAATGGAACCAGAACCATCACTTGACAGTCCACTCCTGACATCATCATGAAGGGAATTGTATTGCCGAAAATGGTTAGACCGGGATATATCCCCAAGGAACTCCTGCAATGATGTCCTGGGGCTGAAATAACTGGCAACTGACAACTAAGGGCATCTTCCGAAATGTCAGACATGTCTCTAACCACCATACTTACCATTTAACCAGTGCTGATCTCTGTTTGTTAGAGCTCCCTTGCGCCTTCATGGAGAAATAATTGAGTTTGTGATCTAACTTGCCGAATGGAAAAGCTCCCTGAAAAGGCTGGATGAGCCTGCAATGATCCAATAAGCCACTCAATTCGAGATCAATTACGGATGGGGATGAAATGCCAGTGATGCTTACATCTCATATAACATGAAGAAAGTTGAACATTATCAGGTCGTTTTCTCATTATGGTTAGTTGCTATACTTAACCCTGCTTCCACGTTTCCTACTTTACAACACCCTATCGCACTTCCAAAACTTTTCATTGGCATTAAAAGAGATTGGGACAACCTAAGGCTGTGAAATGTGCTAAAACAATACAGGTTCATTTCTTTTTTTGAAAGATTCGATCTACATTAAAGTCATAATGAAAAGGAGATGATTCAGAAGCTACTGATAGTTGATTCCCATTAAGAGCTAGTTGTGTGGAGCTGGATGAACACAGCAGGCCAGGCAGCACCAGAGGAGCAGGAAAGCTGTCGTTTCGGGTCTGGACCCTTCTTCAGAAAAAAAAATTCTTTCAGAAGAAGGGTCCAGAGCCAAAACATCAGCTTTTCTGCTCCTCTGATGCTGCCTGGCCTGCTGTGTTCATTCAGCTCCATACCTTGCTATCTCAGACTCCAGCATTGGCAGTTCCTACTGTCCCCAAGAGCTAATTGGGTATGCTTTTAAGCTTAACATCCCAAAATGGCTCAGAGGTGTTCTTATCAACCAGAATTTGACACTGAGCCGCGTAGGGACAGATAGCCAAAAGCTCAGAATCACAAGATTGATTGCCAGGGAGTTGTGGAGAACAGACAAGAAAGCAGAATTAAGCCTGCATAGATCTTATTGACTGGCATAGCAAGCTTAAGGGGCCTGATGGCCTGCTCCAGGTTCCTATTTCTTATGTTCTTATATTCTTACAGACAGTTTCAGAGATGGATTTCCTTAAGGCTTTAAGAGCTGAAGGAACACCTATCAATGATGGAATACTGGCAATAAGGGCTGCAGAAAGAGGCAGAATTGGAGAAGTACTGAGTTCTCAGAGTGTTAGAGGGTCGGTGAGTATTAAAAAGTTAGGATGGGGGCAAGGGTGAAGCCATGGATGTTTGATAACAGAGACCATTATAGCGAGAAGGCTAAGCGAGATGTTGCAGATACACAAAGGTCTCACTGGAAGAAAGACAGCAGCAAGACAGATACAGAAGCCAGCAGATGGAGCATGCTACATACCAAAGTCTGCTGGACTCCATGGTAACCACATGACTGATCATTAAGGTCATATGTTCAAAGATTTGCTTGTGTGTCGTTATGTCAGCTAAAATCTAGATGGCTTTGCATAATATTTCTTCTCAAAAGGCTCAGCAATTTCACACTTGGAGGTCATGCTGTCTACAAGTGCAAAACGGTCTTCACGGTTGAGTAATGAGGCTCTAAACTTCAGGAGCGCAGGTAAATCATTCCGAGAACAATCTGTCTGTCATGCATCATAGCCAACTGCTTTATGTTGAAACTATGAAGTGGTGAAAAACTTTTGAGAGCCCTTTCCGTCATGGTGCAATGAGCATTTGCCTGCAAATGTCACCACATATTATTCTGAAGAGGAGACTTTTTTCCAGGGGAAGATGATGAAGTATTGTTTAAACAAAACATGGCCCCTTTTGTTTGACGACACTGAACTGGTCTGGCCAGCTCAGGGAACTGGATGAAATAGCGAGGCAGTCACAATTTAATAAATTTTTTTGAATGCCTTTTCATCAATTGATCAGAAGAGCATTTCAAACTATTAGATCAAGTCCAGTCTCAGTTCCTTCCTGGTTAATTGTATTTGCCATGAGAAGTTATTGTTAAATGTTCTGCCAGGACAAAGAACTTTGATTGTCTATTGGCAGTATCAGCTAGTCAAAGGCTAACACTCTGTTCCGAGTGTCCAATGAGCCAACCCTCCAAATCTTGAACTGTCAAAGAAAATGGCCCATTTCTCAACACTCCAAATTAAGGGTGTTACTAACATCTACAGAACCTGCTTCCAATGAAATTGCACACAGTCAGCTCCCACAAAAAGCAACATTATAAATGAGGGTCAAATAATCTGTTTTAGGTTTGGTTACAGGATAATCTGATAGCACTCCTGTCCTTCTTCAAAATAGCAGATGAGGACAGGGTGGGCCTGAATTTAACGTATCACCCAAAAAGACAGCATCTCAGACAGTGCAGCAACTGGAAGGTGAGTTGTCAAATCTCCACAGCAGGGATTGAACCCATGACCATCTCACTCAGAGAAGAGATTGCCACAACATTCTAACAGGTTCACACTGTGAAACATGCACGAGCAAGACCAGAATGGACTGGATGCCCTGTCTTCTTTGCACTTTGCAAAAGAAAAACTTCAGAAAGACAGAACACCTGTTGTGTTCGTCAAAAACCAGCTTCTTTATTCAGGGAAACAGTCTTAGCCACTATCACACGTACAGCGAGTCTTCCTTCCTGTAAAACACTGGGATGAACACACGAAATTCCCCTCTCTTTTAGTAGCTGCATGGATATTTATAAAAAAACTAGGCTCTCTAAAACATTACATGTGAATGTTCAAGTAATACAATGTCTTAGAAACATAATGGAGTCTGACAAACACAAATGGACACTTCTTGAACTAGATATCGAAAGCAAATGTGTGCCATTGGTGCCAGACAGCAAGCCTTCTTTTCTTTCATTCATTGACAGGATGTGGGCTTCTCAGGTCAGGCCAGCATTTATTGCCCACCTCTAATTGTTAAGTTAAAAGCTGACCACATTGCTGTGGGTCTGGAATCACATGTAGGCCAGACCAGGTAAGGATGGCAGTTTCCTTCCCTAAAGGACATTAGAGAACCAGATGGGTTTGCTCTGACAATCAGCAATGGATTTATGGTCATCATTAGACCCTTAACTCTGCATTTCTTTTTTGAGTTAATTTCCACTACCTGCCATAGCAGGATTTGAACCCAGCACCCCACCTGCATCTCTAGATTAGTAGTCTAGCAATAATACCGCTAGGCCATTGCTTCCCCTCTTTTTGACTTTCTGTACATTATATATGATTGCCTGTTATATTTTTAAAGACTTTTTAAAAAAATGTGTTGTACTGTTGAGATTTGGGTATCACTGACAAAGCCAGTATTTATGAGCTATGTGTCATTAAGAAGGCGAGGGTAGGTCACCTTTTTGAACTGCTGCAGTCTGTGTATTGTACGGACGGTGCAGTTAGTGAAGGACTTCCAGGATGTTGATGCAGCTACAGTGAAAGAACAGTGATAAAATTCCAGGTCAGGATGGTGTGTGTCTTACAGAGAAACTTGTTTCCATGCCTTCGTCTTTCTTGGTGATGGAAGTTGCTGGTCTGGAAGAAGTTTCTGAACTGTTGTGTTTCATCAGATGCTTTAGTAACAGAGTATAGTTGGCTGATTGTGAATATTGCTTCCTAAACTCTTTGACTTTCAGTGGGGATAGACAAGATGGTAGTGTGTATTCCATTAGACTAGAACCTCTAACGTGCTGAAATAATGAGATGGCTCACAGAAGTGTAACTCCAGATCACTATGACAAAGAGAAGCAGGAGAATTCTCCCGAGGATATCTCTAAACCTACACCTAACAAAAAAAAAGCAAATCTTATGATTATCACATTGCTATTTGTGGGATCATGCTGTGTGCTTAGGACTGAAATTATCAGCTTGGGCTTTGTTGGCCCTTAACAATATTTTATGTAATTTTCCGTCTCAGCATGCTGGATTTGAATGTGGGCTATGGGTACAGCCAGTGTCAGAAACAAATGGTAAGCCCAGACCAAGTTAAAAGGAAGTTCTGAGGAAGGGTCACCGGACCCAAAACATTAACTCTGAATTTTTCTTCACAGATGCTGCCAGGCCTGCCGAGCTTTTCCAGCAACTTCTGTTTTTGTTCCTGATTTACAGCGTCCGCAGTTCTTTCAGTTTTTAAAGGGCAGCAAGACTGGCACAATAATTTTCAAAGAGGCAGCCTCCTGTTTGGCTGAAGCTGTGTTCACCAACTCATTCAGGATGGTGGATGGGTTCTTAATGCTACTAACCCATACAGACAGTCCTGAATTCGGGAGCTTCAGTGGACAGATGGGCACTGTTGAGGCAGGTCAGGGTCTCTCAATGCAATCTGACATGTTGCCAGCTTGCTAAGCTGAACAGCATTAGAGAAATAAGTAACATCTTGGTCAGCAGCTCCAGCAGGATGGAGGGAAGACCAGTCTGTTTCTGTAGAGATTGCAGCCCATCATTCCCTGAGCTCCAGCAGTGGGGTAGAAAGCTTGTGGGTAAAAGCCAGTAAGGGCTGCAAAATAAAATCTCTACTAATTTATGCCTCATCCATGGAATTCATTCCATACAGTGGGCAGTCAACTTGATTCCCAAGCTGCTCCTGGAAAAGTTGCTTGACAGTGGGACTGCATTGGTGAGGGATCCATTGAGTGGAAATACATGAAATAACTTTAAGGCTTGGTCAGAGCAGTTTCACTTTGAACTGGGAGCTGACAGCGACTTAACTGATGAGTTCAAGAACATATCAGTGTCTTTTAATTCATCCCTACACTACCTGCAGAACCTTTGCTTCTTATTCATGAGCCTTCACCAAGATGATCAGTTTGTCTAAAAGTTCTGATTTTTTGTTTCAAAGCATTTGCAAAACAGAAACAGGCTATTGAACTCAGCAGCTTCTTGCAGGTGATGTAAAACCTTTGACTGTTACAAGGAAAGACAATCCAGCAGAAAATTGCTGGGATCATGGATCAATGCCCAGCAGAATGTACAACTAACATGCATTTATGAATAAACATTTAAACAAAAAAAATCTGAGTCTCATCTGGTCTAAGAGGGAATAAAGGGTTAAAATTGCCCTTTCACTGCCTATATGCGAAGTACCAGCTGGTCAACAAGTCTCAGATTCACTTTAGCAATGACCTGCTCATGATAGAAGATAAAGGTTTTAGCTCTTAAATGGTGTTGATATTTCGACATTCCTTTTTATTCACTCGCTGCCTGCATTAGCATTTATTGCCCAGAGGACAACAAAGAGTTAACCACACTGTTGTGGGTCTGGAGTCACATGTAGGCCAGACCAGGTAAGGATAACAGATTTCCTCCCCTGAAGGGCATCAATGAACAAGAAGGGCTCTTTACTACAATGGTTATATAGTAACAAATTTCTATTTTTGTCTCTGATTTACAGCATTGACTGTTCTTTTGGTTTTTATACAGTAACATTATTTGGGTAACTTTTTATTCCAGATTTTTTTATTGAGTTCTACTTTCACCATTTGCCACGGTGGGATTCGAACCCTTGTGCCCAAGATGTTAGCCTGGGGATTTTAGCCCAGTGACGGCGCCTCTTTGCTACCACCTCAGAGGCAGGGACACACACTGTGTTCTCTACATAAGCAAAGAAAGCTATGAATATACAGTCCAAAAAATACTCAATAAGTCAGACAGCATCTGTACAGGGAGAATCAATGTTAATCTGTGAAAATTTTGACTCTCAAAAATAACTTTGGTGGAATTGAACAGAACGTAAAAACTAAAAATTCAAACCAAGCCCTAACCCCCCTCTAATCCGCTCAATTCTGGGTTTAATTGGGATGGGACAAGGGATAGGCAGCCAATCCTCACCTCAGGTAGAGAGACCATATTATACCCATTAACAACTATAGGCTCCTTACCTGGGCTGCAAAGGGAGTCATATTGGATTCGAAAACTTTCCTCGGTTTCTTACTCCACAGATGCTGCCAGACCTGCTGAGTGTCTCCAGCACTTCTTGCTTTCATTCCCTACCTGCGATTGTGGCTTGTTTTGGAATGTTCCCTGTCTGACAGGAAGCTAAATCCATCCATCAGACTGAATTCCGGGCAGGAATTCTGCTGAGAAAAAATGTTGTGGGCTGACAGGAGGGGAAACATCTGGATTTCCTACGAAAAGCTCTGGCTGTCTGCTTCGCAAGGCCTTGCCAGTCAACAACAGCGGGTTAGGCTGAGGATCTGAGCCAGAAGGAGCTGGAGATAAGAGCAGTTTTGAAGCCAATGCAGTGAGAGTGACGAAAGCTGGGAACGTCTTTAGTTCCGTAATGGTAAAATGGGATATTGATGTAAGGCGAAAGGGGATGCAAATGGATGAATAAAGAAACAAAGGATGAGCCCGAAGGAAGGGTAAAGGGTCAGAGGGAAACTATTAACCACCCCTGCTCCACCTGAGGAGGTGGCACATGTGGTCATGAGCCGAAGTTTCTGAACTTGGTAGTGAGATAGGAAGCTGATTTGTTGTCCCTCAAGCTGCTGTTGGATTTCATGTAGGAGCCTTCAAAAGTAACCTGGCTCCTCCCATGAGCTGTGAGGTGGGAGGGACAAACTGCTGCAACAAAAGGAAACGAATAAATCCTGGGGTTTGTTTTCCCTCATATCATGAAGCTAATCTACAGAGGGAAGAGGAAGGAAACTGTGTAGTTAAGACACCATGTACTGAATGTGACCCCACTTTCAAACAGCTTCTGTTATGGACACTGTTGTAATATCTTTTTGACCACAAGCTTCAATCAGGAATGAATCCCTTCTTACCCTCCCCCTTGCCCACCCACCCACTGGTCACCCTCCCCACTGCTGCATGCCTCCCCAAGTACAAAGGGCACTAAGTTGCTTATCATCAAAAGAGTCTTGGGACACAGTGAAACTTGTGTTCAAAATGCATATTTGACATGCATATGTAATGTCAAAGATCCCGTAGTTTTCTACTTCAAACCTCCGACATTTTCTGGTTCAGATTTGATTTTATTAGAGTCTTGAAACCAACTCTAAAATAAATAAGAAAATTCATCTTTGCAAATGAGGAAAATGCATTTTTTCCAAGGTCAGCTTCAAGTAGGATAAAAGTAGCAGCCTCAACTCTGTTTAATTAGTGATTGAGGTAAAAAACAGCAGCATTCAGTCCTTACATCCTAAAGCAATACGAACAAAGCAAAACAGATCTCCCAAAGCAGTTTCTGTGAATCTCTCTCCTGCAACCGTAGATAACCAATGTTATAATTTCACAGGCCACTTAATATACAGAAATGTTTGTAATATTTGGCATGAATACAGTACAAATGAATGCTTCAAGTTTTACATTGTGGTTTGGAACCAGACCCCTTTGATCTATCATGGTGGCACTTTTCGTTATTTCCTGTTCTTGTGCTTTGAGAACAAGTAACGGCAGGGAAAATGTTGTGGCTAACTGTAACTAACACGCCAAATTGTTAAACAGAGTTAAATATTTTCATCAAAGGTGAGGAACTGCCATTTGAGCCTCTCCACCAAGTATATATCAGGACTTAATGAATTCAATTGAAACTTGTAGACATCATTGTAAGATAATAAATTGTTAGGGCAGAAATTGATTTTGAGAATCAGCAAGCATTTCCTCGAAACCTGAAACTGACACAGTCTCAGTAGTCTTGATCCAAGTGTCTCCAGCTTTTCTTTTGAACTGAGTATCAGAGGTGAGATGTCAAGGCAAATGGCACAATGTGACTGGCACCAATCTCAGAAGCTTGGGAACAGCAGAACCTGCACAGGCTATCCAGTCTTAGAAATATATCTCCATTCCTTCAAACATCTAAGTCTCCCTCCCTAATAGCACTATGTGTATACCATCTGACTGTCACCTTCTCAAGAATAATTACGGATTGACAATAAATGTTGTGGTATTCAAATTCTAGGGTCGTGCCCAGTACAGGACGTATTGTGAACTTTCAGTTTATACTTATCAAAATTGGGCATGAATAACGTAACTGCTACAAATCATGTAATTTTTTTTGCATTTGAATTTCAGATAATAACAAATTTCTGTTGAACACCTACTCAGCTATGCACGTAGAGATAGTAAGAACTGCCGATGCTGCAGGCAGAGATAATAGTGTGGAGCTGGCGGATCACAGCAGGTCAGGCAGCATCAGAGGAGCAGGAAAGCTGACGTTTCGGGTCGGGACCCTTCTTCAGAAAGTGATTCAGAAAACCCTCAGTGTGCATTTTCTGAAGAAGGGTCCCAAGCTGAAATGCCAGCTTTCCTTCTCCTCTGATGCTGCCTGTCCTGCTGTGTTCCTCCAGCTCCACATTGTGTTATCAGCTAGGGACATAGATGTGTATACTTCAATGATATTCATATATCACATTGTTTAAGAATGGCCCCAAAACTGAAAGACGGTGGAGTTTCAAGACTGCCTGTTTCCATGTTTTATACCAGTCAAAAGGGAAGCTTGAAATTCAATGGCCACTGTCAACTTGCCATTGTTTCACCATGACCTCCCTATCCAGCTGGCAAGGGTGGGCCTCAGAAGTGTTAACCCAGCATCATGTGATCAAAACTGGGTTCAGGGACTGCATGCTTATTACCCCAGGATCCAACTGATCTATCAGAACCATCAGTCAACAGGCAGCCTGAGGACCAGACTCTCAAACAAGCTGCAAATCATCAAACAGCGCGAGTATACAACATGTTCCAGTTTCAAAATTCATCTGAAAACCAGCTTCCTCAGCGTTCGACTACAAGAGCTTTCGCAGTCCCCTGCAGACCCTTCACTTCACAAGAACCTCACTTCAAGTTTACATTATCCAATCCATTCAATTACGCACTAGTCTGTCATGTGGAAGACTTGAAAGCATAAATCAGAGACTGAATTAACTGCAATCTATAAATCTGCACCCACTTTATCAAATCCTTGTGTGTACGCGTGTGCATGCGTCTACATGTGTGATTATGATGTGTAAGACCAAACGTATGACATTGTAATGAGCCAGTGTAAGAGTGTGAGAATAAATAGCCTTTTTCATTTTGAACTCACAGCAGTTTGCTGCTGTGTTATTTAATTGGAATACATGGTCCGAAGTTAGGAAACGATGCATCTTTTTTCATGCAAAATGTACTGATCACAGGCAGTAAGAAAATGCATACAATTAGCTTGTGACTCTAGGAAAGAAAAATAAATCAAGTGGGTATTGTTATAAGACCCTGAAACTAAACCTGTATGTTACCTCATTTACCACTGGCAGCCTTCAGGCCTTCAGTGGCCTGAGCCCTAAGCATTGGAATCTCTTCCCTAAGCATCCAATTTATCTCTGCTACTGCCCCCCTCCTTTAAGCTTCCCTTTATAACTTCCCTCTTCCACTAAGCTATTGGTCATAGAATCCCTACAGTGTGCATGCAGGCTATTTAGCCCATTGAGTCCATGCCAAATCTCCAAAGAGCATCCCATCTGGACCTACTGTATCCTTGTAACCCTGCATACCACATGCCGAATCTACATAGCCTGCACACCCCGGAGATTAGGTGTAATTTAGCATGTCCGATCCACCTAACCTGCACATCTTTGGACTGTGGAAGGAAATCCACGCAGACACAGGGAGAAGATGCAGACTCCAAACAGGCAATCACCTCAGGCTGGAAACAAACCTGGGTCTCTGGTGCTGTGAGGCAGCAGTGCTAAACACTGAGCCACCCCACTGTGTCAACAGTCATCTGCCCTCAAATGGTTCGGTGTCAATTTTTTTTAAAATGTGAAGCTTCCATCAAATGCTGTGCGATGTTTTTAATCATGTTAAAATAAGGACGACTGAAAGCAGTGAGGACTTCCACAGTAGATTTGCCAGGGCCTTTGAGTAATGGTGTGAAATGTACAATAACGAATTGACATCACGTATGACTCCTCTCCCCAACATTTACGTTTCCTGAGTCAATGTAAAGCATTGTAAAAGGCAATCGTATACTCTCACATTAAGTTAAGATTTACATTGAGTGGTATTTTCGGCTGATTTGAGTGAGATTATATATCTCCATTGTGTAAGACTAAGTGCCCATTTGTTATCTTCTCATCTTCTACCACTTGTTAAAGCAAGACAGTCTAAGGGATATCTCCATGACCAATATCAAAGATTTATTACATTGTCTCACACTATGTTATTTGATGAGCCAAGTTTCTTTGCCACCTTTATTTTTTCTGCCCCACTCCCTCCTGAACCCTCATGTTCAAGACTGAATGGTTGCCAGCAACCACTTTCACCGGGCTAGATTCAACCATTGAACCACATCAACCAATTTCCATCTTTAAAGAGAAGCAAGACTGAGACTTAACATTGAAAAAGTAAGGAACATCTGGCTAATTACATTCACTTTTCCTGTAGACCACATTTCTTATCATGGATTCTTCCCAAAACCATCAAATTAACAGAGTCAAACCTCGGGATAAATGCTGAATTACTTCCAACGGTAATTATAAAGAAAACTCAAGGTTATTTATCAGCACCATTCAAGCTTAGTCTGCAGCATAACATATACTCAACACTCCCTCCCTAAATTCCAATTTCAGTAACACAGAAGCCAACATGTTCTCTGCAGCATTTTTGTTTTATTTTTCCTTGTATTGTGAGCATCACTGGCAAAGGCAAACTTTTGCTCCGGCTGCCCTTGAGAAAGTGCTAAGGAGGCATTTAGTTAAACTACTGTGGTCTACCTGCACACTTACATTGCTGTTCCAGGATAAACTACCCAATGACATAGAAGAAACAGCAACATCATTCCAAATCAGAACGGTGTAGTTTGGAGCAGGTGATGGTGCCCCTGGATGGTGTCAAGATTCTTGGGCATTTGGACCTGCACTCATCCAGGCATATGAAATATATTAAAGACACTTGAGCCTTGTAATATTGGACAGGTTTAGGGGAGTCAGCTGGAGACTCACTGCAGACTTGCTGAACTTTGACCTGCTCCGGTCATCACTGTATACATATGGCTGGTTCAGTTCAGTTTGGTCAATGGTAACCCCCAGGATGTTAATAGTGGGGTATTCAGTGATGGTGACACCATTGAATGTAAAGAGGAGATGGTTAGAGTCTGTCTTGTCACAGATGGTCACTGACTAGCACTATTGTTTTTTAGTTATTCACTCATAGAGTCGTAGAGCCATTGAGTCATACAGCACAGAAACAGACCCTTCACTCCAGCCAGCCCATGCTGAACATAATCCCAAACTAAACTGGTCCCACCTACCTGCTCCTGGCCCATATCCCTCCAAATCATTCCCGATCATGCACTTTTCCAAAAGTCTTTTAAACGTCATAATTGTGCCACATCCCTCCACTTCCTCAGGAAGTTCATTCTACACGTGAACCACCCTCTATGTAAAAAAACTTGCTCCCCCCATGTCTTTTTCAAATCTGTCCCCTCTCAGCTTACAAATGTGCTCCCTCATCTTGAAATCCCCCATCCTAGGGAAAAGACAGCTACCATTAACCCTATCTATAAACGTAATGATTTTATAAACTTCATTAATGTCACCTCTCAACCTCCTATGCTCCAGCAAAAAAAATACCAGCCTCTTTTTATAAAGCAAACTTCCAGAGTTGTGAATAGTGCTGAACATTGTGCAATTTACAGCAAACATCCCCACTTCTGACGTTATGGTGGAGGGAAGGTCATTGATGAGGTAGCTGAAGATGGTTGGACCTAGGACACTACCATGAGGAATTCCTGCAGAGATGTCCTGGAGCTGAGAAGACTGATCTCCAACAACCACAGCCATTTTCCTACGTGCCAGGTGTGACATCAACTAGAGGAGTCCCCTATACCCATTGATTCCAGCTTTGCCAGGGTTTCTTGGTGACAATATGACTAAAATGTCACCTGCCACTTATCAGCCCAAACCTAAATATTGTCCTGCATATCAAGGTGGGCTGCTTCAGTATTTGAGGAATTACGAATGATTCTGAACTATCTGCAATCGCCATTGAAGAGCCCCATTTCTGATCATACTAAGAGGGGGGAAGAACATCAATGATACTAAGGAAGATATTTGGACACAGAACTCCCCTGAGGAACTCCTGCAGGGATGACCTGGAGCAGGGAAAATTGATCTCATGCTCTACTTGTCTTTCAGTCCCAGAACTTACTGGAAATTTATCGCTTTCAAATTAAGAGGCAAAGCAATTAAGCTATAATGATTTCCAGTTGGCCATGCCTTGATTTAAAATTCTTTACCTTGTTTTCAAATCCCTTCATAGTCCTGTACCCTCCCTATCATTGCAATCTCTTCCAGCACTAAGACAGTCCTAGATATCTACCATCATCCAACTCTGATCTCCTTGGCATCCCTGATTTTAATCACTCTCACATGCTGCCTGGGCCCCAATCTCTGCAATTCCTTCCCTAAAACTCTTTAGATTTCTCACCCTCTCTCCTACTTAAAAACTGCCTCTTCGGCCAAGCTTTTGAATACCTTTCCCGTCAGCTCCTTCCATGCCTCGCTGTCAAATTCTGTTTGATGATGCTCCGGTTGAAGTGCCTTGTGAGAGGTTTCACTACATTGAAGGTGCTATATAAATGCAGGTTGTTGTTGGGAGCCCATCCTGAAAGTCCATTATTCCATGAAGATTTCTGATTGTATCAACTTTTCATGTCGCCCTTCTGAATTACAGCGTGCGCCACCTGAAGGGATGGTGTTTTCAGATAAATTAAAGGAACAGTCTTCATATGAAGCAGGATTTTGCTTAAAATCCGAACTCCTGGCCTAAATCTGAATCCTGGGAAGCTGTGTGATTCCTCTACATTTTATCAGTCTTACACCAGGCTGATACATTGCTCATCTCCTCTTCACCAACATCACCCCATCCCCCTCTCCCCACAAGCCCAGAGTTCCTCTGTTTGAACATTAAAAGAGCATGGCTTCATAGAAAGGAGTCTGAAGCACATGTACTCTGAGCCACAGCATCAGATAGCGTGGGAAAGGGTGTGCTCTGCTTCTCAAGGTCAGTAATATCTATAGTTGTGACGGAAATAGATGACTCGGGATATCATCTAATCAGGCTGTGGCTGTATGGAATGCTGCCCAAAGCTATGTGCCCATGAGAAATGCCTGCAAAAATATTTGATCTTGTTTTAAAGTCAGTTTTAAAAAGAAAAAGTCAGCCCAGAAGTTATACAGTGGGATATCCTCGACATTTAACAGAACTGTTTGAATTTCCTTTGGTCCTTACACCAAAGAGGTCAAGACCTCCAATAATAAACCTCCATTTATATGGCACCTTCCACGATCTCAGGATATCACAAAGTGCCTTACTGCCAATTAAGTACTTTTTGAAGTGTAGATGCTGTTGTAAGCAGGAAACACGGCAGCCAATTTGCACACAGCAAGCTCCCACACACAGCAACGTGATCATGTCAGGACACTTTCTTTTTGTAATGCTGATAGAGGGATAATATTGGTCAGGGCACCAGAAAGGACTCCACTCATCATGAAAATAGAGCCATAGGGTATTTAAACGTCACTTGAGAGAGCGGACACAGCCTCAGGTTAGTGTCTTGTCTGAATGACTGTGCCTCTGACAATGTAGCACTCCCTCAGCATGAGACTAGGAGAGTCAGCCTAGATTTTGAGGTCTTGTCTCTGGACTGAAAATTAAACCTCCTAATTAGAAAACTGCAGACAAAGAACATTTAGAATATTCTATTCAGCATTCCTACACTATTATGCCACAAAGTTTCATCAGAGCCCTAATTCCTCCTTGTTTGCTTCCCTTACATATTATACCTGGTACGTCAACATCTATTACAATTGTGCACAACTTGTAAAGGTCACATTAATTTCCATGGAGTTTCAATATGTTCACTGTGTATATTCCCACCATCACCAGATTCCCAGGGATTGTCCAAGAACAGAACTGTAATGGGCTATTATTCTCAAAAGGATAATTTTGTCCTTTCTTTAAATGTTGTCTCCAGCCCATGACACTGCTTGCCAAGTTCAGTCAGAAATCAAAGGGGAGAGGATGAAAGTAAGGCATTGTGGATGAGGAGGAAAGGATTCAATTGAAGAGACAGAGAGAGAAATACACAGAGAACTACAGATGGGCATAGAAAGTTTCAGATCATTAATGAACAGAGGAGGTTAAAATGTGGCAGCTGCTTTTGGGAAAGCAGATTTCTGCAAATTCCAGCTCCAGCCCCTTGTGCCAGTGGTGTGTTATACACATTGCTCAAGAGTTCATGTTGCTGCAGCCACATGTACTTCCATACATGTTGTAGGCTGCATTATAATGGCAGAGCCTGCAACATTTTTTCCATCACATGCAGACCTGGAATCTCTCTCATATTTTCTGCCCATCATTAGCGTGTGTTGGAAAAATTTGCAACAGGTTGATATTCAACTGTTTAGCCGCATTGTCAATGCACCTTCCTCAGTCTCAATCGGCTGTCTGTAGGAAGTGACAAAGGGGGTGGTCATGGGTACCCGCATGAGCCCAAGTTATGTCTGCCTCTTTGTAGGTTACGTGGAACAATCCCTCTTCCGTAGCTACACTGGCCCTAAACCCCACCTCTTCTTCCGTTACATTGATGACTGTATCGGCGCCGCCTCATGCACCCATGAGGAGCTCGAACAGTTCATTCACTTCACCAACACCTTCCACCCCAACCTTAAGTTCACCTGGACCATCTCTATTACCTCTCTCTCCTTCCTGGACCTCTCTGTCTCCATCTCCGGCAACCACCTAGAAACCGATATCCATTTCAAGCTAACCAACTCCCACAGCTACCTGGAATACACCTCCTCCCACCCACCTTCCTGCAAAAATGCCATCCCTTATTCCCAATTCCTTCGTCTCTGCCGCTTCTGCTCCCAGGATGATGCATTCCACTCCCGTACATTTCAGATGTCCTCGTTTTTCAAGGACCACAAATTGCCCCCCTCAGAGGTCAAGAACGCCTTCCACCGTGTCTCCCGCATTTCCCGCAACTCATCCCTCACACCCCCCTCCCCACAATAACAACCAAAACAGAATCCCCCTCGTCCTCACGTACCATCCCACCAATCTCCGGATCCAACGCATCATCCTTCGACACTTCCACCATCTGCAATCAGACCCCACCACCAAAGATATTTTTCCCTCCCCACCCTTATCTGCTTTCCGGAGGGACCACTCTCTCCGTGACTCCCTTGTCCTCGCCACACTCCCCTCCAGCCCCACCTCACGCAGCACTTTTCCCTGCAACCGCAGGAAGTGCTACACCTACCCCTACACCTACCCCCTCACCGCCATCCCAGGCCCCAAGAAGACTTTCCACATCAAGCAGATGTTCACCTGTACATCTGCTAACATGGTATACTGCATCCGCTGTACCCGTTGTGGCTTCCTCTACATCGGGGAAACCAAGCGGAGGCTTGGGGACCGCTTTGCAGAACACCTATGCTCGGCTCACACTAAACAACTGCGCCTCCCAGTCGCAAACCATTTCAACTCCCCCTCCCATTCCGCAGATGACATGTCCATCATGGGCCTTCTGCGGTTCCACAATGATGCCACCCGAAGGCTGCAGGAACAGCAACTCATATTCCGCTTAGGAACCCTGCAGCCCAATGGTATCAATGTGGACTTCACAAGCTTCAAAATCTCCCCTCCCCCTACCGCATCCCAAAACCAACCCAGCTCGTCCCTCCCTCCCTAACCTGTTCTTCCACTCACCTATCCCCTCCTCCCACCTCAAGCCCCACCCCCATCTCCTACCTACTAACCTCATCCCGCCCCCTTGACCTGTCCGTCCTGCCTGGACTGACCTATCTCCTCCCTAACTCCCCACGTACACTCACCTTTACTGGCTCCATCTCCGCCCCTTTGACCAGTCTGTCTCCTCTCCACCTACCTTCTCCTCTATCCATCTTCTATCCGGCTCCCCCTCTTTCCCTATTTATTTCAGATCCCCCTTCCCCTCCCCCATTTCTGAAGAAGGGTCTAGGCCCGAAACATCAGCTTTCCTGCTCCTCTGATGCTGCTTGGCTTGCTGTGTTCATCCAGCTCTACGCCTTGTTATCTCAGAAAGTAAGCATAAGTGGGTTGGCAAAATGTAGTCAGTTTTGGTTTGGCAAGATATAATGAGGGATTGCTACTGAGATCAGAGCAGGGTCCTCAACTATTCCCAATACAAATCAATCATTAGGATGAAGGGTGTATGCATCATTGCCAAAGTTGCTGGATTCAAAGATAGGTGGGAAACTATGTCATGGAGGATGTAAGAAAATAACAAAAGATAATAGAAAGTTAAGTGGGTGCGCAAAGAAATTTGGGCGGCATGGTGACTCAGTGGTTAGCACTGCTGCCTCACAGTGCCAGGGACATGGTTCGATTCCACCCTCGGGCAACTGTCTGTCTGGAGTTTGCACATTCTCCCTGTGTCTGTGTGGGTTTCTTCCGGGTGCTCTGGTTTCTTCCATAGTCCAAAGATGTGCAGGCTAGGTAGGTTGGTCATGCTAAATTGCTCCTAGTGTTCAGGGATGTGTAGATTAGGTAGGATGGGTCTGGGTGGGATTCTCTGAGGGCCAGTGTGGACTTATTGGGCCAAAGGGCCTGTTTCCACACTGTAGGGATTCTATGGAAATTGGCAGATGAAATATAATGTGGAAAATTGCAAACTTGTCTGCTTTGGCAGAAGCAATAAAAATAAATACAATTTAAATGAAGAGAGGTGGCAGAATTCTGAGATGCAGATGGATCTAGGTATCCTAGTACCTGGATCACAAAAGTTAGTATCCAGATACAGCATGTGATTAGAAAGGAAGGGATTGTTGAGTAAAGGTAAAGTTAACATAGTGTTACCAGACCACAGGGTTCTATCTCATTAGAGAAAAATGACTGTCTGTGTTTTAACCTCAGGGCACCATGTTTCAGGTGAGTGGGATAAAGCAGGACTTTTATGGTAACCTCAGCCAGTACAAGAACTGAACTCATGCTGTTGGTTATACACTGCATTGCAAGCTAGCTGTTCAGTCAACTGAGCTAACCCTAACAACAGTAGATGCAGTGGCAGATAATGATCAATTTGAAACATGTCTGTTTTTGACTGGCAATTGATAAGGTCCATCCTTGTCTCTTGACTGTGGGAAGGTTTAGTAATGACCAAGAACAACTTACATCACTGTGCCATATGAAGAGGATTGTTTGAAAGAGAATTCTGTTAACCATTTATGGCCAACTTACTACCTTTGTCACTTTATACATTCAGTGAGGATCTGATCTTGACTCCATCTAAGTGAATGGATTTGAGTGAGTTAACAGCAGAACCATTTCATGTAATCAAACTGAACAGTGGATAATGCTGATCCCTAAACCAATAATCACTTGTACTTGAAAATGTTTGGACTAGTTTGAAGGTAATGTAAGCAACAAGAGTTTACCTCTTCTATCAAACTGAAGACAGCCTTCTGGACATCAACTGGCATGATAATAAATAAAACCAGGGAGGAGAAGAAATATGAAATAGATTATCCACTTGCTATTATTCACCTTATGATAAGCGATCAAAGTCAAGACCGATCTCATTGACTGCATTTTCATCAATCACTGTTACTTGTACAGTAACACATCAACTAGTGACTAAGGGTTAACTGAAGGGTCTAACAATAATTACTTCATAAGACATGTGCTCCCAAGGAACTCCTGATTGATTTAATTGATGTCTGTAATTGTATACTGGTGGAATAAAGGAAGGAAAAGTAAAGTGTAAACATATGCAGAAGTAAAAGTGAACTTATATTTAAATAAGCCACACAATATAATTGGAATGGCAGAGGCAAAAAGAGCACTTTTTTTCCAATGTGTTCAACTCCCAATGAATAACAAGCCAAAAAGAATATCTCACTTTGTCACCTGTCTCAGACCATGATAAAACTGTCTCAAGACATCCAATTAATTACTCTGCAGATTGCTGTGATTGATATTATATAGGACTAAATGCAGCCACAAATGTCTACAGAAGATTCTTTATCAACTTTCTTCTGATCTTCCACAGTTTAAAACTGTGATATTAAAAGAACTTGCTATATTTGGTGTGTTTTGCGATCTTGAAATGTGTCAAATTGTTTTACAGCCAATGAATTACACTTGAAGCGTAGTCACCCATGAAGCAGCATACACATCAGAAATTGGCAAATAGCAAATTCCCAAATTATCAATGAATTAGCAATGTGATAATGACCAGGTAATTAGTTTCAATTAAATCCCAGACCTGGGCAAAGAGGCCAATTGTCAGCACCCTAGCAGCCATCAAGGGCCCAGAGATTAAAACACATAATCATCCTAAATCCTAAACTGAGCACTATGTTTCTCTAGCAATATATTTCCAAGCCAGGATGGTGTGTCATTTTGAAGGAAGTTTGCAGATGGCATGATCCTATGCATATGTTGCATGTCCTTCAAGATGGTGAAGGTCTCATGTTTGGAATTGGCTATCAAAAGAGCCTTGCTGAGTTTTGGCAGTATATCTTGTAGATAGATCACACTACATGTTGAAGATGGTGGGTAGAATAAATCAAGTAGCCTGCTGTGCCTTGTATGGTGTAAATCTTCTTGAGTGTTGTGTTTTTTAAGGTTGTTGGAACTGCACCCATCCGGGAGAATATTCAATCACACTCCTAATATTGCCTTGTAAATTCTTCACAACTTACCCATATTGGCGAAGGATGGAGAGAGAGGTGTGGTTCAGGGACCAGCAGTATGAGGAACATAGGAGTAGGCCATTCAGCCCTTGAGCCTGTCCCACCATTCAATGGGATCATGGCTGATCTGTGGCCTAACTCCACATACTTGCCTTTGGCCCATATCCCCTAATACTTTTACTTAATAAAAAAAAAAATCCCAGATTCAAAATTAACAACTAATCTGGCATCAACTGCTGTTTGTGGAAGAGAGTTCCAAACATCTACCACCCTTTGTGCGCAGATGTGCTTCCTGACACCTCTCCTAAATAGTCTGACCCTAATTCTCAGACTATGCCCTCTAGTTCTACAGTCCCTAACCAATGGGAATAGTTTATTTTATCTACCCTGTCTTTTCCTGTTGACATCTTGAAGATTTTGATCAGCTTACCCCTTAAAGTTATAAATTCTAGAGAACAGGCCTAATTTGTTCAATTTTGCCTCGTAACTTAACACCTGCAGTCCAGGTATAATTCTTGTAAACCTACTTTGTACTCTGTCCAAGGCTAATCTATCCTACCTAAGGTGTGGTACCCAGATCTGTTCAGAGATTCCGTGTGGGATCTAACAGATTTTTATATAACTGTGGCATAACTTCTGCATCTTTATACTCCCATCCTCTAGATATAAAGGCTAGCATTCCATTATCTTCTTTTGTATTCTTTTTCATATCTAGAAGTGCTCTTACAACAACTGAGCAGATTTTTTTCCCATCACCAAATCACTGTGACATTTTTTTCCATCATCTCGTGCACAGTTCTTTGAAAGTTGCATCACAGGTAGACAGGGTGGTTAAGAAGGCGATTAGCACACTTGCCTTCATTGTTCAGACCATCAAGTATAATATTTGGGACGTCATGTTGAGGTTGCATAGGATGTTGGTGAGGCCACTGTTGGAGTATTGTGTACAGTTCTGGCCCCTCTTCTATAAGAAGGATATTATTAAATTGAAGAAGGTTCAGAAAAGATTTACCAGGATGTTGCCAATACTGGAGGGTTTGAGTTATAAGGAGACGCTGGCTAGACTGGGACTTTATTCACTGAGGCACAAAAGGTGGAGGGGTGACTTCATAGAAGTTTATAAAATCACAGGGGGCACAGAGAAGGTGAATAGCAAAGATCTTTTCCCTAAAGTGGGTGAGTTCAAAACCAGGGTGTGTATTTTTAAGGTGAGAGGATAAAGATTTAAATGGGATCTTAGGGGTAACTTTTTCTCACAGATGGTGGTTCGTATGTGGAATAAACTGTTAGAGGAAGTGGTAGATGCAGATACAGTTATAATATTTCAAAGATATTTGGACAGATACATGAATAGGAAAGGTATAGAGGGATATGAACCACACGCAGGCAAGTGGGACTAGTTTAGTTTGGGAAACCTGGTCGGCATGGACTAGTTGGACCGACGGGTCTGTATCTGTGCTGTATAACTATATGACTCTATTAGCCAACACCACCAGCATTACGTTGACTTTCTTGATTATTTTTTGCATCTTTTGCGATATTTTATGTACATGAACCCCCAAGTCTCCTTGGACATCCATTGTATCTTAACTCAATACTATCTTCCTTGATCTATCCTTTTCCATCCAAAATAGATAAGACCATACTTTCTTGCATTGAACTCCATCTGCCACAGTTTTGCTCATTCACTTCGACTATCAATATTCCATTGTAGTATTCCATTATCATCTACACTGTCTGCAATGCTGCCTAACTTTCTGTCATCAGCAAATTTGGATATTTGATTTTCTATGCCATTCTCTCAGTTGTTAATAAATAATGTGAATAATTGAGGTCCCAACACCGATTCTTGTGGGATACCATCACATCAAGCCAATTTGAGAATTTATCCATATCCCTACTTTCTGTTGCCTGCCACTCAACCAATTTCTCAGCCATGTCAGTAATTTGACCTCATTTCCGTGGGCTTCTACTTTAGTTAACAGTCTGTTATGTGGGATTTTATCAAATGCATCCACATAAATAACATCCTGGACATTCACCCTCCATTACCTTCGTCACCTTTGCAAAAACTTCAATGAGGTGTGTTAGGCATGACCTATCTGTCAAAAATCCATGCTGGCCCTCCCTAATTACCTGAAAATCTTCAAGGCATCCTGTTATGGCACCCTTGATTACAGACTCCAACAATTTCCACATCACAGATATTAGGCTGATTTGTCTGTAACTCCCCAGTTTTCCCCTCCCTCTTTTGTCCTTCTTAAAAAAGCAGATTGACATGCAATTTTTGAATCCAGAGGTACACTCCTGGATCTAGTGAACTCTGAAAGCTTATAGTCAGGGCACCTGCAATGTGCTCACTACTACCTTTAATGCCTTCAGATGGAAACCATCAGGTCCTGGAGATTTGACACTCTAGTTCCATTAATTTCCTTGTTGCCTATGTTTTATTTTGGTTAATTTTATTCATTCCCTGTCCCTAATATACTATTAATTTTCTCAGGACTTCCAATAAGCTATCCTCCTTTTCTACTGTAAATACTGAGGCAAATTAATTCTTCAAAATATCACTATATATATGTCCCCATTTTCAGTCTTTAGTGGGTCAACATTGCTCCTGACCACCCGTTATTCCTTTATGTAACTATAAAATTTCTTCTGATTGATTTTAATGTCCCTGACAATTTTCCTTTCGTAATCCTTTTTAGTAGCTCTTATAAGCTGCTTCGTGGCCTTTTGCTGATCTTTGTATTTCTCCCATTCAGCGGTCTGTGCTTTTATTTCCATTTTTGTAAGCCCTTTCTTTTAGTTTTACACTTTTCCTTATCTCTTTAGTTGTCCGTGGCTGGTTTCTCTGTGAAGTGGAGCTTGTACCTTCTGTTCTGAAGAAGAGTCACTGGACCTGAAATGTTAAGTCTGCTTTCTCTCCACCGATGCTGCCAGACCTGTTGAGTTTTCCGAGTAAATTCTGCTTTTGTTCCACTGTTCTTCAGTTGTTTTATCCATTGAAAGATTGTCCCAGTTTACTGTGGACAGTTTCTGTCTCATCTCATTAAAGTTAGCCTTATCTAAATCTCTAACCCTAGCAGCTGACTTATGTTTTTCACTTTCAAATGCTACTTTGAACTCGATCATGTTATAGAATCATTGAATCCCTGCAGTGTGGATTCAGGCCATTCAGCCCAACAAGTCCACACCGCCCATCCAAAAAGCATCCCACCCTGACTCATTCCCTTTACCCCCGCATCTCCCATGTCTAACCCACCTAACCTGAACAACCCTGAACACTACGGGCAATTTAGCATGATCCAGCCACATACCCTGCACATCTTTGGACTGCGGGAGAAAACTGGAGGAAACCCATGCAGACATGGGCACAATGAGCAAACTCCACACAGACAGTCGCCCGAGGATGGAATTGAACTCGGGTCCCTGGCGCTGTGAGGCAGCCGCGCTAACCATTGATCAATTTTCAATCACTGTTATGTTATGAATTAAATGCGTCTCATTACTCATTACTAAATTGAATTTGCTTGTCCCCTGTTGCATCTAGGACATATTACTGTAGAAAATTAACCCAGACACTCCAGAAATTAACTACCTTCCTGACAGGTGCTAGTCTGCCTCTCCCAATCTATGTTAAAATTAAAATCCTCCTATAATACTATGCCTTTGCAATGCACTTGCCTGATATCTGCATTTATACAATCTAGCACTTCCGCGATACTACCAGGGAGTCTATACACAACACCAATTACAGTTTTAGATCCTTTATTGTCTCTCAGCTCCACCCATACGTTCTTCACTGAATGTTTTCTTCTCGTTATATCCTCCCTCACCATTGATGTGAGTTTGTTTTTAATCGGTAAGGCTACTCTACCACCTCATTATCGAAGTTTTACACAATGTGCACTGAAATATATCTTGTGCAAATGCAGTGATAGTGCTGGCAAGGTTCTGCCAGCTCAGATCATTCCTTGTCTGAACACCAAGGGCCATCATTCAAAGGAACAAAACTATTTTGATTTTGCCAAACAAAAAGAGCACCCCTGATTGGATGGCCTGTAAACTCTGATCCTGGGTAGGAGACTGTGGCAACACAGCAGCCAATGACAAGGACTGATGACCCTCAATCCTCATAGAAGCAGTTTGCCATGCAACAACTTCCCCCAGGGACCCTGTAAATTCTTGAGGACATTAGTGAAAACACCTCACAGACTTTCCTTTATGAATCATAGAATTCCTACAGTGTGGAAAGAGGCTGTTTGGCCCATCAAGTCCACACTGACCCTCTGAAGAGCATCCCACCCAGACCCACCCTCCTTCCATATCCCTGGACACTATGGGCAATTTAGCATGGCCAATCCACCTAAGCGGCACACCTTTGGACTGTGGGAGGGAACGGAAGCACCCGGAGGAATCCTATGCAGACATGGGGAGAATGTGCAAGCTCCACACAGATAGTCACCTGAGGGTGGAATTGAACCTGGGTCCCTGGTGCTGTGAGGCAGCAGTGCTAACCACTGAGCCACTGTGCCATCCCAAACCACAGAGACTTTGGCAGGGATGAAAGGATGGAGGAGGGACAGTGGGAGAGCTGTGAAAAATTGTGTGAGTAGTGACATCATTGGCAATCACTTACGAACAGGAAATTATGTGTCACTGGTCATGGGGCTTTGTGGATTCTTGTGTGGTGGCTGAGCCTGATTCTAGATCCGCATCCCAGGTGACATTTTGCAGGAGGTGGAATTGGTCCTTGGCCTTGAGATTGGTGACATTCCTTTCTCCAGTAATATAGCTGCAGAGTAGGACACTCCAGCCAAAGCTCCTCCATTCCACCTGTTCTTTTTCTTTTTTCTCCTTCCTTCTCTACCTTCTCTCGGACTCGGACACCTGGTGCCAGCCTGCGAAGTGGGGTCAGCGGTCAATGGCCCGAAGCAGAGACACCAGTGGCTGCAGCAGACATGCTGACGACCATCAGCCCTGAGTGGGTCACCAGAGACTAGGGGCCGGAGCAGGGACAACAGTGACCAGCACCCGGAGCGGGGAATGCCAGTGACCAGCACCTGGAGCGGGGACACCAGTGACCAGGGGCCTGGAGTTGGGACAGCAGTGAGCCGCAGCCAGAGTAGGGACACCAGTGAGCAGTGGCCGGAGTGGGGACACCAGTGACCAATGGCCTGGAGTTGGGACGCCAGTGACCAGTGGCCAGAGCTGGGACACCAGTGACCAGCGGCCCAGTGCAGAATGTGGTGTCAGTGGCCCAGTGTCGGAGTGAGCAGAATGGCCCAGTGCAGAGTGTGATGACAGCCAGCAGTCAGGCTGTGTGGAGGCCCCCTGCATTGGCCTGCTGTGGACAGCCTTTGGAGAGAGATTGTGATGTTTGTCTTTTCAACTTTACTTCTTGTTTTTTCTGACCTATGTGTATAGCTGTAATGTAACTTTTCTTTGGCGTCATTTCTCTATTCTTTAATTAAGGATTATACCTAGAAACCTTTGTACCTAAGATAGCATTGTAAGTGGCGACTTATAAACTTTACACTGTACTCATTTGAGCACATGTGACAATGAAGCTAATTCAATTCAATTCAGTTCCTTTTCCGTACTTCCTCTTGCCATTGAGCATTCTCAAAGAATTGTGTCCCTTCATACAGGAGTTTCTTCCAAGTTGGTTTCTTCTGAACAACGATCTCCCATGCATTGACAATCATGATGCATTGACATCTATGCTAGATTTCTTGAGTGTAATCTTCAGGGAGTCTTTGAAACTCTTCCTTTGACCTCCTCTTGTTTGAGTCCTTTCCTTGAGCTGAGTGAAGATCATTTGCTTTGATTGTAAGAACTCAGGAATCCTAAGCACATGGTTGACCCAGCAGAGTTAGTTTCAGAGGATCATGGTCTCAATGCAACTGCTTCTAGGATACTAGTGTTAGCATGCCTGTCCTGAGGATTTGATGTGAAGGCGTCAGTGTTGGACAGGGGATGGACGAGATCAAAACTCGTCCAACACCATGTTATAGTCCAACAGTTTTAATTGAAGACACAAGCTTTCAGAGTCGCACTCCTTCTTCAGGTGATTTTTGACACTGAGGATTTGAATACAGAGGATCTGTCTCAAATAGTGTTCATGGTACTTCTCAAAAGGTGGTGCCTACACATTGTCCAGGTTTGATCCACATAGAAGAGTCAGGAGGATGACTGTCTTATAACCAAGGATCTTGGTATCCCTCATTCTTGGACATCCAAAGATGGCATTCACAGAGTGGATCTGGTGTTGAATCTCCACATCAATGTCAGCCTTAGGTTAGAGGTTGTTTCCCAGGTAACAGCTGAGGCCAATTCTTCAGTATAATGCCACAAAAACATCAGGCAAGGCTTGAAGATTCTCTTCCGAGAGGGCAGAAACACTGTCACTCACATACTGCAATTCCACAAGCGAGGCCAGCGCTGTTTTCTTCTTGGATTTCAACTGGTTGAGGTTGAAACGTTTTCTGTCCCTCCTGTAGACTATATCTAGGGGAGGTGATAGCCTAGTGGTATTTTCACTGGACTGTTAATCCAAAGACCCAGATAATGTCTGGGGACCTCGGTTCAAATCTTGCGATGGCAGATGGTGGAATTTGAATTCAATAAATGTCTGGAATTAAGAATCTAATGATGACCGTGAATCCATTGTCAATTGTCGGAAAAATCCATCTGGTTCACTAATGTCCTTTAGGGAAGGAAAATGCCATCCTTACCTGGTCTGGCCTACATGTGACTCCAGATCCACAGAAACATAGTTAACTCTCATCTGCCCTCTGGGCAATTAGGGATAGGCAATAAATGCAACCAAGCTAGCGATGCCCTCATCCCGTGAATGATTAAAAAAAAACACCATCATTGTTCTTGACAAAATGAAGAGCAGTGGTGATGAAGCTGGGAAAAAAGAATGCAAGCAATGACACATCTCAGCTTGACACCATCTTGACCTCACTGGATTCTATCATATTATCATCGGTGAAGGCCATTGCTGGCATCTTGTCATAGAGGAGACGGAGGATGTTAATGAATTTCATGGACAGTCAGTCTTTGACAGATTCTTCCATAGCACTTCCAATTCGCAGAGTCAAAAGCCTTGGTCAGATCGATGAAGGCCACGTAGAGTGGTTGATGTTGTTTCTGGCATTTCCCTTGGAGTTGCTGAGCAGTGAAAACCATGTCCATAATTCCACTGATAGTAGGAACAGCAGATGCTGGAGAATCTGAGATAACAAGGTGTAGAGCAGGATGAACACAGCAGGCCAAGCAGCATCAGAGGAGCAGAAAGGCTGACGTTTCGGGCTTAGACCCTTCTTCAAAAATTTCTGTGTTCATCCAGCTCTACACCTTGTTATCTCAGATTCTCCAGCATCTGCAGTTCCTACTATCTCTGAAACAATATCACCTCCAAGTTCTACTCCCAGGAAGGATTCCCCAGAGTCTGGGAGAAGGCACCTAGCGAGGATTCAGGAGATGATCTTCCTGGTGATGGAGAGTAAAGAGATTTCTTGGTAGTTCCCACAGACAACTTTGCCCCCTTTTCTTTAAGACAGTGACAATGGCCATTAGATCAGCAGGGAGTTCTTTTTTGTCCCAGATTTTCAGGAATGGTCAATGGAGATGATGGGTAAGCTCTGCTCCTCTAAGTTTGAAATTCTCTGCTGGAATCTTGTCCACTCCTGTGGCTTTTCCATTCTTCGTGTATCTGATGGCAACTTGTGCCACATCAGGTGGATGTTGAAAATCATCTTTGATGGCAACTTGGGGAATCTCAACAAACTCGTCCTCTTTGACAATTGTATTACAGTTTAGGCATTCTTTGAAGTGTTTTCTCTATTGGACACTGTTATTTTCTCTGTTGATCAAAAGGGTTTCATCCTTACTCCGTGCTGGTTTGAGGCCAAAGGTGTTGGGTCCGTGTATTGCCATGATGGTACTGAAGAAACCCCGGGTGTCGCGCTTGTCAGCTCCTTATCTTTCACCATTGGTTCTTGGTTTCCCTAGTTTTCTTTGTAACTCCGTCATTGCTGTTTGATGAGTCCTCCTTTTTATTTCACTGGAGATATCTTTTTCTCAGGCACGGAAATCTTTCGTCTTCTTGTCAGTGAGATCGTGGATGACCTGGTCATTCTAGTCAAACCAGTCTTGGCGTTGCCTGGTCTTGTAGACAATGGTTTCTTCACATAATGAGATGATGGCTATGCTCATCTCCTTCCAGATTTCCTTCACTCCATTACAATGAAATCTTTGGAGATTTTGGTGAAGACCTTATTGGATGTTCACTAGTCTGCTTGGCCCTTGAAGTTGCTCAATGTTGAGTTTTTTTCTGAACTGTTTCTTCATCTTCTGCTACTCTGGCAGGAGTTGTGAGCTGGTTCTCTGTCCAATAGTCATCTGAACCGGTCGTTGGTTTGATAATGAGAACATCTTTAAGTTTCAGGATTGAAAGATGACGTAGTCAATCACCTGCCATTGCTTTGATTGTTGGTGCCTTGAACTTATCTTTTTGGTGGATCAGTGTGCTGCTGCTAACCAGATAGTGTTCTGTTCATTTGAAGAACAGGAGAATCCCATTGGAGTTGTAATTCTGGATTCCTTCCTTTCCAATGGTTCCTTTCCAGAGTTGGGCATCCTTTCCAACCCTGGCTTTGAAGTCTCTGAGGATATTTTTATCTTCCTTCAGAATGTTGGTGATAATGGTGTCCAGGGTGGAGCAGAAACCTTCTCTGGAGATATGCGTGGCATCAAGGATCACAAATGTTGCCTGCTGGTTCTTGGCAAGATGCGGATGGAGAGTCATAACATGATTGTTGATGTCAACAGGGAGCTTTGAGAGTCAGTTAATGAGTTTGTTCGTGATGACAAATTCAATTCCATGTATCCTGGGGTAATCCTTGAGCTTTTCTCTCCATATAATTGTGCAACCATCACCTTCTTCCTTCAGCTGCCCGTAGCTTCCTGCTCTTCAGGTCTCCTGCAGGGCAATGACATCAATGTTGAAATGCAGTTCTTCATTCTGGATGATTGTTTTGCTCGTTATCATTGAGGGTTTGTGCATTCCAGTTTCTGAGATACAGTTTCACATTGGTTTTCAGACCACGGGTAGATGAACCCACTGGATACAGTTTTGCGGGCTACATTTTTCTAGCCTCTTCTTGTATGAGTTTGTGTGTGTGTGTGTTTGTGAGTGTGTATATACGTATGTGTGAGTGTGAGAAAGTTTGTGTATATGTGGGTGTGTGTGAGTGTGTGTGTATATGTGTGCGTGAGAATGACTGTGTGTGTGTAATTGTGTGCATGAGGGTGAGAGAGACTCTGTGTGCGCGCGTGTGTGTGTATGTGTGTGTGTGTATATGCGTATGTGTGTGAGTGAATGTGTGTGTGTGAACGTGTGTGTGTGTGAGTGAGTGAACGTGTGTGTGTGTGAGAGAGAGAGTGTGAGAGTGAGTGTGTGTGTGTGTGAGTGAGTGAATGTGTGTGCGTGAGTGAATGTGTGTGTGTGAGTGAATGTGTGTGTGTGAGAGAGAGAGAGAGAGTGTGTATGTGTGTGTGTGTGAGTGAGAATGTGTGTGTATGAGAGAGAGCGAGTGTGTGTGTGAGAGAGCTTGTGTGTGTGACAGAGAGAGAGAGCGAGTGTATATGTATGTGTGAGTGTGTGTATATGTGTGTGAGTATGAGTGTGTGTGTGTGAGAATGAGTGCATGTGTGAGCATGTGCGTGTGTGTGTGTGAGCATGTGTGTGATTGTGCATGAGAGAGAACAAGTGTGTGTGTGTATGTGTGTGTGTGCATGTGTGTGAGTGTGAGTGTGTGTATGGGTGTGAGTGTGAGTGTAAGTGTATATGTATGTGTTTGTGTATGTGAGTGGGTGTGTGTGTGTGTGCACGTGTGTGTATGAGCATGTATGTGAGTGTGAATGTGTGTATGTGTGTGTGTGAGTGTGAATGTGTGTGTATTCCTCTAGGTAGACACTTTGTGTGGGACAAATGCACTTCACATCTGCAGACACACAACCCTTGATGTCTAAATAATTCATATATGAAGTGGAAATAAAGACTTGGAGGGATGTGGAGTCACGTGTTGATTATACATTTACTCTAGGAACAACAGTGAAGCATGTGTAAAAGCAGTTACATCATTGTGATTTCTTGGTACGGAGAAGGCTAAGTCTGTAATGACTTCATTAGCTTGTAAATGGTTCTGCTCAATAAAGGCTGTTAATATTCATTCCTAACAGTATGAACTTCATGCTTCTACAGGGTTTCAAGGTGCATGTTTGTATGATGAATCTCTGCGAATAAAAGCTAATAGGTGTGTGAAGATTAAGTTCCAGTTCCATCCTTCACCACTTTGTAGCATGGAATTACACACATAATGCTGACTCCACCTCTTATTATTTGTTATAATAGAAGCAATCTTTGTCAATTCCCAAGTCTGATGTCAATAGGTCAGAGTACAATCAGTGCCAGCTGCCGGCTGCAACACATTACTCCAAAATGCTCAGAAACATCTTTGCTGCAAATGCAACGATGTCAACCCATGTTGGGTCTCCGTTCCCCTTCCTCCAATCAGCATGAAAGAATACAAACTGCAAAACTCCATAAGTACTGATGTTGCCACATCAAAGCACATGATTTGATCTTTAAGCTGTATCTTTTATGCTTATTTTCCCTTGATTGGCTTCCCTTTGCCTCTGCAGAAAGGGACCACCCATCAATAGGATCTTCCAGAGAGGCACCCTGTCATTCACATTGATGTGGTGAAGCTAACAAAGTGCAGTAATCAGTTTCACATTTGTCTTCTGTCATGTTACAGACGTGACTCAATCACCCAAACGACCCCCCCCACCCCCAGCTCACCTCCCCTCGAACAGAAAAGTCTTAATCATGACGATCTTGATCTTCAGCATGTGGGCAATCTTCCTGATTGTTGCTGTTTGCTGCCTGTGCATAATTAACCAGCATGTACTTGACTTTCCCAAAACTGTTTGTTGGCTCATTTTCAACAGCAGAAAAAAAAAAGAATATGTTCAGAAAATGGCCAGTGGAGAAATAGTGGAGCAGGCGACAATGCAGGCATCAGCTCCAGGACTGTAAGATCTCCTACCAGCTGAATGATCAGGGGAGGACGACATGCACTCCGAACCAACACAAGTGCCCTGCTGAATATTGGCCCCGAATTCAGAGTCAGAGCTCTAGGCTCCACTCGTTAGAACTTTCCTCAAGGGGGTTTCCGAGCCCTACACCTTCTGACTGAGTGGCAACCACCCTCTGCCTATGGCTCCAGCCTGCTCATTAAACCAAGAAATGCCACGGGTGCTGAAGAATGGGCAATGCTGGAGCAGCACATGTGGCAACAAGTGATCTCAAAAAGGCAGCAAAACCCCAACAAGAAAGAGTTGGTGCCTGAAGTCTTAAAGGTAAGTGAGTAGGGGCAAATAGTGAAAGAGGAAGCTTCTCCTAGGCTCCACCCCATGGTGTTCCACTTTGGAATAATAGGTTATGACTACAAAGAGCCTACTTCCACCTAGTGATGGCATTCTTGCCAATGAAGTTGTGAGTTCATGCCCATTCTCCATAAACCTGAGCACAAAATCAAGGTTGACATTCCCAGAACAGTTAACACTGTGTTCAACATTGTACGTTACATCATGGTCAATAGTGCACATCATGGCATGTTCAATAGTTTACATCATGCCGTGTTCAACACTGTACATTCGGCAATGTTCAACATCTTTCACTGTGCTGTGTTCAACACTATATGTTGGGCTGTATTCAACACTGCACACATTCATTCATTTGCAATCATGTGCTAATTAGTGCTGTAGTGGACAGCGAAGAAGCTTACCTCAGAGTACAACAGGACCTTAATCAGATGGGCCGATGGCTGAGGAATGGCCAATAGAGTTTAATTTAGGTAAAGATGATATGCTGCACTGTAGAAAGGCAAATCAGGGCAGGACTTACACACTTAATAGTATGATCCTGGGCAATGTTGCTGAACAGAGGCTTTGGAGTGCAGTTCCTTGAAAGTGGAGTCGCAGGTAGTCAGGATAGTGAAGAAGGTGTTTGGTACACTTGCCTTTATTGGTCAGTGCATCGAGTATAGGAGTTGGGAGGTCATGTTGAGGCTGTACAGGACATTGGTTTGGCCACTTTTGGAATGCTGCATTCAATTCTGGTCTCCCTGATTTAGGAAGAATGTTGTGAAACCTGAAATGGTCCAGAAAAAATTTAGAAGGATGTCGCTGGAAATGGAAGGTTTAAGCTATAGGGAGAGACTGAATAAGCTGGGGCTATTTTCCCAGGAGGGTTGGATGCTGAGCAGTGACCTTTTAGAAGTTTTTAAAATCATGAGAGGCATGGATAGGGTGAATAGCCAAAGTTTTCTTTCCCCAGGGTAGGTGAGTCCAAAACTAGGTACACACTAGGCATAGGTGAGAGCAGAAAGATTTAAAGATGGGCCTGAGGGGCAACTTTTTCACACAGAGGGTGGAGCGTGTATGGAGTGAGCTGCCAGAAGTAATGGAGGCTGGTACAATTACAACATTTAAACTGCATCTGGATGGGTATATGAATACAAAGTGTTTAGCGGGATATGGGCTAAATAGTGGCAAATGGGACTGGATTAATTTAGGATATCTGGTCGGCGTGAACAAGTCAGACCAAAGTTTCTATGCTGTACAGCTCTATGACTCTATGACTCTAAAAGTGATTATTTCAGCATTTAATATCAAATAAGGATCAAATGACACCATTGGCAATCAACTGGCGTGAAATGAAATGACACTGCCCAAATCATATTATTCATGCTCATTTATTTACCCTCAAAGTGTTCAGCAGTGTTCAACAGACATCTTTGGTTATCTGTTGGTCTGCAATTAAATCATCCAAAGTTCAAATATCAAATGCGCTTTCTAGCACCATTTAAGTGGAAAGGAAGCATTTAACTAACATCAAAAGTGATCCAGGAGACTGTTCATGGAAAAACTCTAAGCCCTAGCCATCATGGCAAAATTAAGCAAGTCAGACATCAGGAGCTGAACCTTAAGTTTATTTTGGCTAAGTTGGAGTTGTAATGGGAGGTATTTCTGCCACGAGGTCCATCAGGTTTCCTCGCTGTACCTCAGTAAATTTGCCACATTAACTACCACCTATGGAGTCCCTCTCATCTTGCACCCCCCCCATCTTATTGCAGGCCATTCCCAGAGCAGCACACCACTCAGCACATATTACCAGCAGCCAAGCTTGATGTGTTTAGCCTAGGACAATCGCGTGGAGAGGCAGACCCAGCAGCCTCTGGGTCTGCTGGAGAGATGCACATGCTTGCACCCTGTCAGCTCAGCCATTGGTCCCAAGGTCTGAGGGCATGGCGACAGGATTGAGGAACCTGGCGGGACACTGCAGGCACACAGCTGGAGGAGCAGTCATGCACAGGGCCTAGCGAAGCCTCCACTCATGGCACTCCAGGGCAGATTCTCCACTTCCAGACAGTCCACCCTCTGCCAACCCTTGGACGTTCATGTTGAGAAGGGTCAACCTGCACCTGGCAAGAAGGCCCTCAGACACCCATATCCCCAGGGTCGCTCAAACAAACCTCCAAGGCCAATAGGCTCCACTGCCAAGCAGGCTCCCTTCACCCTCACTGTGGAAACAAAGACATAGTGGGAAGGATAGAAGAAAATTTGGTGGCATGAATTACAACGCTCTGTACGTTATTCTCCACTTCTTTACAAATGTGGCTGCTTTCACTTTACATCTGGTTATTTGTCGCTCTGCGTAGCCTCAAATGTCACTCTTGTATCGTGAGACATGACTTCACACATCCGCAGAGAATGGTCTCGGTAAGGATGTCTGTGCTGAGAGCCTGCTGCATCATCTGGAAGCAAGGGGAACAAACTGTATACAGGGCCTCTGGATGTTGCTGCCACCCTTGGCTGTTCTCTTGCAACATCCTTCTTCATTCACAGCCTGTAGGTTCGAAGGTCTTGGAATGATTGAGTTGGTCAGTGATTTCTGGAGCAGGGAGGAGCAGAACAACATCAGAGGGGATAGGCACTGAAATGTATTAGGATGGCCAGGAATTAGGGGGCATACTACAGTGTGTTCTCTACAGTTCAAGGCTGTGTGTGTAATGCTATTTCCCTTTAATAGCCGTCACATTGAAGGGTCCTGCAGACTTCTCCCTCACAAGTCGAATCATTTACCCCACCCCCTCCGAAAGTGCTCACGGCAATTTTCTTCTCCATTCCACTTTTGATTTCTAGCAGGATGGAAGACAACCAAATGTCTGCATGGATTTGCTCTGGGTGCTCTAGTTTCCTCCCACAGTCCAAAGATGTGCGGGTTAGGTGGATTGACCATGTTAAATTACCCTGTAGTCTGCGATGATGTGCAGGTTAGGTGGATTGGCCAAATTAAATGCAGGATTGTGGGTATAGGGAGGGATGGAATCCTCTTCAGGAGGTCATTGTTGATAAGATGCTGATGCCACACCTCCAGTACCTACTGCTCTCACTTCCGGGGCTGGAGTTCGTTTGCTCTGTTGTTGTTCATCTAAGGGATGGCTATAGCATGGGGAGAGGTTTGGAGAGAAGGCTGGGGTACAGAACGTGCGTGTGTGTGTGTGTGTGTGTGTGTGTGCGCGCGTGTGCGTGTGCGTGTGCGTGTGTGTGTGTGCGTGTGTGTGTGTGTTTTGTGTGTGTGTGTGTTGTGTGTGTGTTTTGGGGGGGGGGGGGTGTGGATTGTGAGTGCAGGAGCCAAAAACTAAAACAAGGCTGTAAGCAGCAGCAGGTCCAGCAACGCAATTGGGAATGGGAGGGCTTAAGAGGAATGGGGATTGGATAGGGGCAGAAGGTTGAGAGGTGGCCTGATAGAAGTTTGTAAAATAATGAGATGTATTGATAGAGTTGATGATAGTTGTCTTTTCCCTAAGATGGGGAATTTCAAGACTAAGGGGCACATTTTTAAGGTGAGAGATGAAGATTTAAAAAAGACATAGGAGGCTTTTTTTTACACTGAGGGTGGTTTGCGTGCGGAATGAACTTCCTGGTGTTGTGGTGGATGTGGGTACACTCACAATGTTTAAAAGGCATTTGAATGGATATATGAAGAGAAAAGGTTTGGAGGGATATGGGCCAGGAGCAGGCAGGTGGGATTTTTTTAGTTTGGGATTATGTTCAGTATGGACTGTTTGGACAAAAGAGTCTGTTGCCATGTTCTATAACTTTATGACTCTATGACTGTAATAATGCTCATTTTGAATAATTTGCCTAAGTCTTTTTCATAACATGGAACCAAATGGTGAGTCTAGGTGACAGAACTAGCAGCCGATCCTGTTAGCATTTTGCCATGTCATTGTCTGCAGTTTCCTTTAGAAGGACCAACGTTATCTTACTCTTATGTAGGGCCTTTAACATAATAAATTGTCCAAAGTGCTCCACAGGAATCATCATCTGCCTGATAATGTGGAACATTTCCCAGTTATGTCCTGTACACAAAAAAAAAGGACAAATCCATCCCAGCCAATTACCGCCCTACTCGTTGACTCTCGATCATCAGTAAAGTGATGGAAGGTGTCATCAACAGTGCTATCAAGCAGCACCTGCTCAGCAATAACCTGCTCAGTGATGCCCAGTTTGGGTTCCACCAGGGCCAGTCAGCTCCTGACCTCATTACAGCCTTAGTTCAAACATGGACAAAAGAGCTGAATTCCAGAGGTGAGGTGGGAGTGACAGTCTGTGACATCAAGGTTACATTCGGCTAAGTGTGGCATCGAGGAGTCCTAGCATAACCAGAATCAGTCAGCAAACTCTCCAATGGCTAGAGTCATACCAGGCAATTGGGAAAATGGTTTTTGTTGTTGGAGGTCAGTCATCTCAGCTCCAGTACACTTCTTCCGGTGTTTCCCCGGGTAGAGTCCTAGACCCAACCATCTTCAGCTGCTTCATCAATGATCTTCCCTCCATCATAAGGTCGGAAGTGGGGATATTCACTGATGATTGCACAATGTTCAGCACCATTTGCGACTCATTAGATACTGGAGAAGTCTCTGCTCAAATGCAATAAGTTCTGGACGATATCCAGGCTTGGGCTGACAAGTGGCAAGTAACATCATGTCACACATATGCCAAGGAATGACCATCTCCAACAAGAGAGATCTAACCATCACCTGTTAGCATTCAATGGTGTCACCATCATGAATCCCTGCTATCAACATCTTTGGGGTTACCATTGACCAGAAAATCAACTAGACTCACTACATAAACACAATTTCTACAAGAGCAGGTCAGACACTAGGAATAGAGTGGTGAGTAACTCACATGGTGACTCACCAAAGCCTGTCCACCATCTACAAGGCACAGGTCAGGAGTGTGTTGGAATACTCCCCACTTATAGAGTCGTAGAGTCATCTAGCATGGAAACAGACACTTTGGTCCAACCAGTCCATGCTGACCATAATCCCAAACTAAAATAATCCCCCCTGCCTGCATTGGGCCCATATCCCTCCAAACATTTCTTATTCCTGTACTTATCCGAATGCCCTGTAAGTGTTGTAACTGTACCTGCATCCATCACTTCCTCCTGCAGTTCATTTACAGATACCACACTCTGTGTAAAAAAGTTGCCTCTCAAGTCCTTTCTAAAACTTTCTCCTCACACCTTAAAAATATGGTCCCTGGGGGCATATCCCTACCCTAGGAAAAAGACCCTTGCTCTAGACCTTTTCTATACCCCTCATGACTTTATAAACCTGTATAAGGTCAGCCCTCAATCTCCGACACTCCAGCAAGAAAAGCCCCAGCCTATCGAGCTTATTTTTATAACTGACACCCTCCATTCCCAGCAACGTCCTGGTAAATCTTCTCTGAATCCCCTGCAGTTTAATAATATTCTGTAGCAGGTGCAGGCAGTTCTCTAGAAGCAGCCTCACCAACATCCTGTACAACCTCAACATATCGTTCCATCTCCTATATTCAAAGGTCTGAGCAATTAAAGCAAGCGTGTTAAACGCCTTCTTAACCACCCTGTCTACCTGTGACATAGATTTCAACAAATGATGTACTGGAACCCCCAGGTCTTTCTGGTCTATGATACTACTCAGGGATCATAAGTCCTGCTCTTGTTGTTTTACAAAATGCAATATCTAGCATTTTTCCAAATTAGACTCCATTTGCAACTGCTCAGACCATTGATCCAATTGATCAAGATCCCTTTGCAATTTTAGATAACCTTCTTCACTGTCCACTATACCCCCAATTTTGGTGTCATCCGCAAACTTACTAACCATACCTCCTACACTCTCATTCAAGTGGTTTATGCAAATGAAAATCAAATGCGGACCAAGTACTCATCCTGTGGAACACTGCTGGTCACAGGCCTCCAGTTTGAAAAACTACCCTCCACCACCACCCTCTGTCTCCTACCAATTATATATCCAATTGGCAAGCTCACCATAGCCTGGATGAATGCTGCTCCAACAACTCCCAAGAAGCTTGACACCATCCAGGACAAAGTAACTGCTTGATTGGCATCCACAAACAGTCTGTCATTCCACCACCACCAACGTTCAGTAGCAGCAGTGTGTACTATCTACAAGATGCACTGCTGAAATTCACCAAAGATCCTCAAACAACACCTTCCAAACCCACGGCCACTTGCATCTGGAAGAACAAGAGTAGCAGATACATGGGAAATACCACCACATGAAGGCTCCCTTCCAAGCCATTCATCTTCCTGACTTGGAAATATAACACTGTTCCTTCACTGTTGCTGGGACAAAATCCTGGACTTCCCTCCCTAAGAGCATTGTGGGTCCATCTACAACATGTAGACTACAGTGGTTCAAGAAGGCAGCTCACCACCACCTTCAAAGCAACTAGGGATGGGTAATAAATGCTGGTCAGCCAGTGACGCCCATATCCCACAAGTGATTTAAAATAAAAAACAAGTTGATATTGATCAACAAAAAGGGCTCCAGTCTTCCTGGGCCAAGAGCATCATCAAGGTAATACCTTGAAAAATTCCTCTGCAGTGAGCAAGAATTATTCCTGAACAATCACTGCCATCTGACCATCAATGTGAGGAACGGGAATGGTCCATGACAGAACATTTCTCCACATCAAACACACTCAACTTAGGTGGCAGCATTGGTTACACATACAGCCAAGCTTCCTTGCATCCACCTTAATGATGTACTGTAACCTCCTGTCCTTTCTGCACTAGAATCACTTCTAACTCCAATTGAGAGGTATTACTTTTAAATAAGTTATGCTGTGGAATGTGTTGCCTGAAAGATGATGAAAACAAGTTCTGTAGAACTTTCAAAAACAAATTAGATAGCTGTTCCAAGAGGAGGCAATGGCCCAGTAGTATTATCACTAGACTGTTAATCCAGAGACCCAGATAATGTTCTGGGGACCTGGGTTCAATTCCCACCATGGCAGATGGTGGAATTTGAATTCAATAAATATCTGTAATTAACAATCTAACGATGACCACAAATCCATTGTCGATTGTCAGGGGAGAAACCCCTCTGGTTCACTAATGTCATTTAGGGAGGGAAACTGCCATCCTTACCTGGTCTGGCCTACATGTGACTCCAGACCCACAGCAATGTGGTTGACTCTGAACTGCCCTCTGGGTGATTAGGGATGGGCGATAAATGCTGCCTAGCCAGTGAAGCCCTCATCCCATGAATGAATAAAGGTAAACACTGCGTACTGGTGGAGAAAGAACAAGGGGGGTGGGGCTCATGGGAATGTTCATTCAAAGAGCCAGGGCAGGCCAGGGCCTTCTGTTCTGTCTTGCCCTCTGAATTCCTTGGCCAATAAAGATAGGCAACAAACCCACATCCCATGAGTGAATTTAAAAAAACTCCAATTCTATCTGCCCTTATGCCCTCTGAAATAGGTTACCAAATGGTAATTTGGGGTCAGTTTTCTGCTTGGGTATTCTAACCATGCAACATAATGGTGCGATGAGTTAGTACATTTCGCTGCTGAAATGGAGCTCTCAGTCAGAGCTGTACAATCAGGGTAGGTAACGAGTGAAGGCCGAAACCTGCAGTAGAAAAGGTCACTCTGTAGCTGCCATTTATTGAACTGTACTGTCAAAAAACTCGAACTATTTACAAACCATCCCCATGTACAGGGCCAGGCAAGAGACGGCAGGCTAAAAGAAAGGAAAATTGAGATGTTGCTGTGTAAAGTGGAGTAAACAAGTACCATTAGAACTTGATTTAAAAGATATATGTTATTTAAAATATGTAGAAAGTAAATAAGAAATGTTTTATCAAAACTGTTTCAGAGATTAGGGGTTTCGATGGCCTATTAATACAATAGAGCTATTAATATTGCGAATTGTATATCAAACAATAATTAGTAATGACTCAGGTTAACAAGTCATAAAAATGTAACCCAAACAGTAAGCTTTATCTGTAGAGGGATACGATTGAAAAGTGAAGCCTGTCTGTTACAAGTCCTGGTTAGACTGGTACACGTAGGGGACTGTATTGATTTCTGGTTGCCATACTTTTAAACAAGGGAGAGGGTGTGGAAAAGAAATTCACAAGTGTGAGAGATGAACCAGTGTCAGGATAAACCTACCAAGAGAGGATGGAGATTCTGGGCCTCAAAGAAGTTTTTAAAATTATGAGCAATTTGATAGGGTAGACATGGGGAGAATGTTACAAACTAAGGGGAAGGGCTAAACTAAAGGCCACTGATCCAGCAGGGAATTTGGAAGAAACTTCTTTCCCAGGAATTGGTGATATTGGGCATTCCATACCCCCTGGGAGAGGCTGAATTAAAAATATAGATACATGAAGGCTAACAAGCAAATGCACATATAAAGAAACGAAGGGTTACAATGCCAGACATAGGTGAGGTGACCTGGACTAGTGGAATGAATGGCCTCTGTCTGTGTGGTATATCCTTTCTAATGTAAGCCTGTCCACCTCTCGTTCTTCCTTACAGGAACTTCCCTAAAACCCAACACTTTCACCAAGATTTTCGTCACTGCTTCTACCATCTCATTCAGCTGAACGTGAATTTTTCTCTGCGAATTCACCGTACTGGTTAAGGCTGAAGTATAGATGTCTAGAGCCTGGATCTGAAACTAGTATTCGACCCTGACACCGATTTCAGACATAAGAGATAACAAGGTGTAGAGCTGGATGAACACAGCAGGCCAAGCAGCATCAGAGGAGCAGGAAGGCTGATGTTTCGGGCCTAGAGATTTCAGACAGCAGCTTTCCCTGAAATGGCGCTGCTCTAAAGACAGCCTAAACTAGCCTGAGCTAGCAAGCCTATCAAAGGCCACTAAAGACTATTACCAAAAGCAAAATGAGGTCTTTGACATATACCTGTCTGGATGTGTTGCCTGGAAGAGTTGACTTGCCTCTGCTCAGTTACCCTTCTTGTTACAATCTTCTTTTAAACATAAACCTGCCAATCATATACAAGGTTTTGTGAAACATTAAATTTAGTTCTTCATTCGAAGGTAATACTGTAGATAATGTTTACTGGAGCTAAATATAGTACATCTGATCTCTATCATTGCTCCTTCAGGCCACCTAGCAATTCATACGACTAATACTTTACATCCTGTTGATGTCTGTAATGAATGGCAGTAGTTTAAGAGTTTGCCTTCCTAAAGGTATATGCAAACCATATGAGAACATCTGAGCCCAAAGCCTCCAAAGCGGCCTGAAACTGAAGATAGTTCATCAGTAAGCTGTCCAGCTACACATCTCAGAGGTATCTGCAACTGGCTCAATGTATTGATGGCTCAATGTAATCTACTTTGAAAAGTTAGGCTTGAAACCCAAGGTTTTACCAAGTTGAGCAGAGATCATTCCCTGCACCCAGTTACTACTAACACTATGGTGTTGTTGGAGACTATTTAATCCACTTTGCAAGCTTTAAAAAGGACATTTTAAAGACCCAGTACCTGTCAGTACCCCCAATGTGCAGGTGTACCCCAAAATCGGAGTAGCATCATATTTTTATTTCATTTCACACTGCCACACACAGAGTTGGGTTTCCAGCTCTAGTTGAAAGTATTCCTGAAAGTCATCTCCTTTGACCTCTTGTTCTTTACTTTCCCACGAGTCAAAACAGACTGAATCTCCATTTTTTTTTACAACCAATCAACAATAACTTTCAAAGAATTGTTTCAGAAAGCGTTGCTGCAATGACCCTACTACTGATTAATCAGCACAGTTTGCCAACAAGCCTGGAGGTAAATTATCATGCAATTGATTTAGCATTCCCTCATTTGATGCTGCTATAAACAACAGGATATGAGAGAGGGAAGGCAGCCATTCAGTCATAGGTCTTCTCAAATCTCAGGAACAGATCCGACCATGGATGCACACTGGAGTATTCTGAACAACCCGTTTGACCACAAATTAGTTCAAAACCTTTAATTGTATGCTATCCCCGTATACCTGCGGAACACTCCAAATAAAACAGGTGTCAAGCTCCAGATGGTAGATCAGTTAGCATTAATTATCGCACTTCGCTGGTTCTGTCAGTGATTTAACCAGCCCTAGTACAATCCGACCTCTGTGCAGACAGCAATGGGGAGCCAGGGGAGGAGTGGAGGGACAGAGCCTGTGTTCTATTTAAAGGACAACTAGCAATTGCCAGCAAGACAGGAAGAAAGGAGAAAATCCACCCAGCAAAGATGTGATCGAATAGAAGAAAAGATTATAATGCAAAGGATCAATTTTCCAAACTGGGTACAGTAGCTTAGGGTTTATGTTACTAGATGAGTAATCCTGAATTAACAAGGCATCAATTCAAATCCTACAAAGGCAGTTAATTAAATAAATCTGGAAAACTAAGTTAATATCAGTAATAAAATCACAGAATAGTAGCTGCTCTGAAGTAGGCCTTTCAGCCTGTCACATCTGCGCTTGCTCAGAGCAACTGAGCTATTCCTGTCTTTTCCCTGCAGCAATATAAATTATTTCTCTTCAGGTTCTTATCTAATTCCCTTTTCAAAGCCATGACTGAATGTACTTCCATCATGCTACACTCTCAGGGAATGCATTTCAGACCGTAATCACTCACTGAATACAGTTCTTCCTCATCAGGTTTATTTGCTGATCACAAATCAGTATTTTCTACTTTCTGACCCCTCCACCAATGGGAAAAGTTACTCTGTAATTTTGGCCCTGTACCAAAGCTCCCCTGAACTTTCTCTTCTCTGAGGAGAATTATGTCGTTGCATAAGTTAACAGTTCTGAAAGAGTTAATGTTGGAGACTGCATTAAACTACACCTAATCATATGACACATGATGGGCTTAGGTGGGAATAAAGTAAAACAGCTTATTCTCTAGAGTGAAGTATTTTTCTACGGGTATCCTCATGATCTTAGTAACAATGTCCACTAATGCAAAACCTGAAAGGTAAAGTTCCCATAGCCCTACCAGGCCATATGGCTGTGCTCTTATTGAAGACAGAGACACAACTGGTGGTGGTTTAACCTGAGGGTTACCACATCTCAAGTGAGGGGAGAGGTTGAGAAGGTGAGTCCTTCATGATAACTTGAACTGCTGTGGGAATTGAACCCACAATGTTGGTATCACTCTGCATCACAAACCTACCATCTAGCCAACTGAGATAAATGTAACCTACATCTGATCACTATCATGTAATAAATTGCACTTTGTTTAAGTGCTTTTCCTCATTAAGACTCATTACTGATCTTGCTCTGCCACTATAAACCTAATGGGCCCTGAAAAATGATGGTGTCAGCAAACTACCTCTACCCCTTGCAGGTATTGGCATTTGAACACATACAATAGCACCCAGTTTCTCCAATCTATCTATCTGACTAAAGTACCTCACCCTTGTTCATAACACCTTTCTGCACTCTCTCTTTATAGCCTGCATGTCCTTCCTAAACTGCACTTCTCAAAATTGAAATCAATACCACAGTTGAATCCAAAGAATGGTTCATAAGTGTTCATCAGAATTTCCTCATATTAATCCATCCTTATTTATAAAGCCTACATTGATTGTAGTTGCTCTGTAAACATGATAGCAATCTTTTGCCTTAAACCACTACAATCCCTGGATGATGATACTCCATCATGTCTTAGCCTTCTTTGTTTTTGCTTCTTAAAGTGATATCTGTTTTGAGGATCGAATTCATGTGGTTAATTTAGTCGATGAGCTATTGGATTGTTGTAAAAACACAACTTAAGGATGAAATCTACTATGCTTTCCTGAATTGGCTTATGTTTAACTCTAGATTCACATCAATACGGCTAATTGTTAATTGCCCCTGAAAGGATGCAATGAGCCCTCTGGTTATAACCAACCACTGTAGCAAACCCAAAAATTGCAGGAAGGTAGCTCACTGTCACCTTCTCGAGTGGAATAAGCTTAGTGCAATACATTCTGAGATAGTAAGAACTGGAGATGCTGAAGTCAGAGATAACACAGTGTGGAGCTGGAGGAAGACAGAAGGCCAGGCAGCATCAGAGGAGCAGGAAAGCTAACATTTCAGGTTTGGGTCCCTTCTCTGAAGGGCCTGCTCTTCTGATGCTGCCTGGCCAGCAATACTTTCTAGCCTGGATAGTAGAGCCCAAGTCTTATCATAGAATCCCTACAATGTGGAAACAGGCCCTTCGGCCCAACAAGTACACACCAACTCATCCCCCTATAACCCACCTAAGCTCCACATCCCAGATCACTACGGGCAATTTAGCATGGCCAATCCACCTAGCCTGCATATCTTTGGACTGTGGGAGGAAACCGGAGCACCCGGAGGAAACCCACACAGACACGGGGAGAATGTGCAAACTCCACACAGACAGTCACCCAAGGGTGGAATTGAACCCAGTCCCTGGCGCTGCGAGGCAGCAGTGCTAACCACCGAGCCAACATGCCGTCAGAAAGGAAGAGAAACAATGTTAATGTTTCAAATATGTTCAGAGTTTTAAAAAGGATATCTTTGGGGTGGGGAGATGGTGGAGAGCTCACACGTTTATCCCATCCGTCAGCAGAAGGGCAGTCAACGGCAAAACTGACAAGCCCGGATGAAGCCTACCAGACCACCATAACACACTGCGAATGGATAAATCAATGCAGAGTGAGTCTTCGACACCTCCAGTGGCAGAGTGTCCCATCTTCTTGCACTGCGAATCGGATCCGTACTGGATGGGGAGTGAACATGTTGAGGAGTTTTTTTTGTGTGTGTGTCTTCATACGACATGGGCTTTACTACCCAGAGATGTGTGTGAGTGCCAACAGAACCCCAGACCCAGGTAAATAAGAGGCATTGAGTAAGGAGGGTTTAACAACTTTACGGAGTGGTTGCAAGAGGAGGTTGGGGGTGGGGGTTGAGTGGTGCATTTAAAAGTCCCAACAGGGAGGAAGGAAGTGGGATATTACCTTCTTGGGAGAAGGCCCACCAACATGTAAAGGACGCCCTTGAAATATGGGAACAGCACCACCCCTGCCCCCACTTCCTTCCTGCACTTTTAGAGACATCAACTAAAAGTGGGTTACCCACTCCTGCCCATTTGTCAAACATTGTATGGCATGGGGAGGGTAATGTTGCGGTCGTATGAGATTTTAACAAACTCAGTTGAGGCCAAATTATTTATTTTACATTTGTGTTCCATATTGTTGGAGCGAGCTTGGGACTTGGGGGCAAGGTTGCAGGCTGGAGTCCACCCTGTTTGACATCCCTCTGCCTCTGCTGAAAACACACACAATGAGAACATGTAACATCAGGCCCATACATCCCACTTACCTTTCCAATCCGCTGACCCAGACTTAGCACCACTGACTCACGTCTGCCACCATTTGGCCAGAGCCACCTTTAGCTCTGTTTTCTACTTCTCTTGGAACACTGCCCTGACTTTTCAAATAACCCCTTATCAAAAGTAATGACATCAATCACTCCGCTCCTGAGCTCAAGAAATAAGGTCCAGAAAAGACGTTTACCTTTGACCTCCTAGTTCTTCATCGCAAGGCTGATCTATCAGAAGGTTGAAAGCCTGGAAGACATGACAAGCAGAGAAAGGCCATACCTCCTACGTTCCTTTTAGCTTTGTTCCTTTCTGCACAGGCCTCTGAGGTCCGTGTGCAGCACTGACTTCCAAAACCAGAAGTCAATGCTGGGAATGGCATTAGCATTCCAGTCGGCACATGTGGAACTTTGTAGCAGCCATGCAGCTTAGAGAGAGTGTTGCTGTTTTCATATTAACATCAGCCATTCTGCTTACCCAGATAAGAACCTACAGTCACCTTGACTCCACAAGAAAAGGCTCTTCCCAGCATTCCCACACAGGCTGCACGAGCAAAATGGATGACACAGCACTGCCCTCTGAACACATGGGGTCATGAGATTTCACTGTGTCTTTTAAGTGACAATTTTCCCCTTCATCAGATGAGTCTCCAAATACTTGATGTTAAGGCCATGATCTGAAGAAAGCATGCCCCAAGGCTACCTATCAAAGACTTTTTCAAATGAAGAATTGATAGAACTTGGAAATCTGTCTTGGGAATTCCAGTGTGTTAAAAAAAAACAATCTGTTTATTGGCTGCGGGAAGACTAATGATGTTTCAAAAGTCGCTCTCTGTGCCGGCCCAAAAGCAAAAGGTTACTCTTACACTGCCCACATTACATGCAGAGAACAAATGAAACCTATAAAGCAATGATTTATGGTAACACATCACAGGTTATCTATTAAGATAATACAGTGGCTGTGAAGGAAAGCACGATTCATGATGTATCGCATGCAGATGTTAGGGCGAATCAAACAGCAAATTATATAGTTCGTGAATCTGAAGCCTGCATTCCTGTCCCTCCAAACCCATGACAAATTCTGTGCAGTTGCCTTCTGCGAGGCCTAGGTTTCCAATACTCATCAGCAGGATCTCAGTCAAAGGCAGGCTGACAGGAAGACAAAAGCCTTACATGTTCTCAGAAGTCATTTTATGAAGCATAGGAAGGGATCAGGTATATGGAGAGACTGGAGAAGCTGGGGCTGTGTTCCTTAGACCAGGGAGGGTTAAGAGCACAGAGGTGCTTAAAACCATCGAGGATTTAGATAAATAGAATTTGGAATAATCTGCTTCTGATGGCTGAAGAGTCAATAACCAGAGGCTGAAGATTGAAGGTGATCGGCAAAGGAATGAGAGCAGACATAAGGAAAAACCTATTTTCAAAATGAGTGCTTAGAATCTGGTAATACTTGGTCTTATGGTCAGAACAGACTCAATCGCAGTATGCAAAAGTGAATTAAGTAACTACATGTAGGAGAAAAATATTAGAGAGATGAAGAGCTGGGGAGCAGGATTAATTTGGTTTCTCTTCAGAAGAGCTGTCTCGGACTCAATGGGCTGAATGGCTTGCTTCTGTGCTGTGCTATTCTCTGACTCAATATCTGGGGTTTGGATGTAATCCTGATGGTTTCATCACACTACCTCCAAACTCCAACATATTCATTCGCTCAAACTCTTTTATTTTTCTTTCAAATCTTTATAAATGAGCAAGTATTCAAAGAACATGAAGAACACCATTTCTTTAAATGGCCCTATAATGTTTCCCCATGGAATGTTAGCACAGAACAGTGCCCTGGAGTTAACCTTTAATTCTCGAAGACTCCAGGGCAATTCTGGTTGGTTGGCAACTGCAAATTGAAGCCAAGCAGGTTTCTCATGCTTACATGGCACATAGTTAGCTGCTGACTGTTGCAGACAGCTCACTGTCTAAAAAGCATTAGCAAAAATGATTATTTGTTAAATGAAACAATTATCAGAACTATTAAAAGAAGGAAAGACTTAAATTTATGCAGTGCCTTTTGTGAGCACTGATCTTCTCATGTCGTAGACTGATCGATAGCGATGTATTGCTGTGGTTAGTCAACAGCTTGATTATAATTGCATCATGCCCCAGGATGGTGGGAAACCAACAAGATAGCCCCCTATTATTTTCCCCCAGCAATTTCAACATTCCTAAAGAAATTAGGGAGCAACTTAAAAGCACCTCTACAAGTATCTCCAGAAATTGCGCTGGAAGGTGTTTGCTGCGAATGGGCTGTAGAATCTAAGCTCCCTCTAATTTTGTTTCTCAATGCGTGAACCTCCAAGGTCTGTGTGCGGCAGCAAATTCCGAAACCCGAGGTCAAAATATCGGCATCCAATCTCACCGAGCCACATGAACAGAGCCTCAGAGGCTAACCTTCCACCACAGCATGTTACTCCTTCAAAGAACTCAAATTAATTGGTTACACAGGATTTCCTTTTGGTGAAACCATGCTGACTCCTTCCGAGTACCTTCAGTTTTCTAAGTGCTCAGCCCAATTCTCTTTAAAGATCAGTTCTGACAATGTCCCCATGACACATACCAAACTAACTAGCTTGTTTAATGCCTCCCTTCCTCTTGAACTGAGGATATATATTTGTTACTTTCCACTCCAAGCGAGCCTTTCCTAAATCTAGGGAATTATGAAAACAACACCAATGTATCTACTCCCTCATTAGCTGCATCTTTTCAGACCTTATGATGAAATCTGTCTAGACCCAGAGATTTGTTAGCCCTATAGCTCCATCTGTAAATTTGTACCACCACATTCCCAATGAATGCCATTTCACTAAGTTCCTGTCTCCCTTTCATCTCCTGATTTACAGCTCTCACTGGACTGTTTTTTGAATCTTCCATCGTGGAGACAGAAGCAAAATTTTTGTTCATGCTATCCACGGTTTCCTTATTATCTAATATCAACACTTCATTCTCATTCTATAGAGAATAAATACTCACTTTACTTACTCTTTTTCTTTTTCAAATGCCTTTAGAAACTCTTACTGTCTACTTTTATATTCTTAATTAGCTTCCTCTCCTAATTTCTTCCTCCAGATTAACCCTTTATTCATTCTCTGTTGTTCTTTGCATTCTGATCAATTAGCTGACTTGCCACTCGTGTTTGTTCAGAACCCAAATTCACGGTTGGGACAAGATTGCGTCTTCAACAGGGTAAAATATCCCCCTAGGTTCTTCACAATTTGACAGTGAGGCGCATAAGGGAAGGAAAAAGACTTGCATTTATATCACACAATGCTCGACCATAGGAAGTCACATTGCAGCCAATGAAGTACTTTTTGAATTGTAGTCAGCACTGTAATGTAAGAAATGCTGCAGCCTGTTTGCACACAGCAAAATCCAACAAACAGCATGAACAGACAGCACAGTGGGTGTCCATACACCATAGACTCTACCACAGCTCAAGTGTGGCTCAGTGGTTAGCATTGCTGCCTCACAGTGCCAGGGACCTCGGTTTGACTCCACCATCTCCCTGCGCACATTCTCCCCGTGTGTGTGTGTGTGTTTCCTCTGGGTGCACTGATTTCCTCCCACAGTCCAAAGCTGCGCAGGTTAAGTGGATTGGTCATGCAAAACTGCACCGTAGTGTCCAGGGATGCGTAGGCTAGGTGGATTAGCCATGGGGGAAATGCTGGGTTATGGGGATAAGGCTGGATCTGGGTGGGATGCTCTTTGGAGAGTTGGAGCAGATTTGGTAGGCTGAATGTCCTCTTGCCGCACTGTAGCATTCTAAGGCAACACAGCACCAACTCCTCCAGGCCAACTATAGATGGACAATAAATATGGTCTAGCCAGTGATGCCCACATCCCATGTACAAATTTTACAAATCTGTCTTGGTGATATTGTTTGAGGGGTAAATGTTGGTGGATGAAATCTGTTTGTACCATGACAGCTGCCAGACATTAACCAACCTTCTTTCTAAGCTGCGTGTCTGTGGTGCTCAGATGTTCCATGCACAGTGATCAGCATTCGCACACCGATCATGGCATTTAAATCATTGCTGCACGTGGACCACAGAGGCCTGCGCATCTGGTGAGAAAATTAGAGGGAATGCTGGCTGTGACCATCTCCAACAAAAGAATCTTACCATCTCCCTTTTGAATTCAATGGTATATCATTGCTGAATCCCTGAGAATCAATATTTTGGGGGTCACCATTGACTACAAACTGAATTGGACAACCATATAAATACTGCAGCTACGAGAAAAGGTCTGAGGCAGGGAATTCTGTGAAGGGAAACACATCTCCTGACTATCCAAAAGCTGTCTACCATGAACAAGGCACAAGTCAGAAGTGTGATAGAATACTGGTGGCACCAGTGACACTTTAAGCAGCTCAGTTCCTTGCAAAGGAGATTTTCATTGCATTGGAATGTGTGATCTTGAATTGCTAGGGCACATCACATGCAGATAAAACGATCCACTTGATTAGCCACCACATTCACGAACTCAAACATTCAATCCCTCCGCCGTTGCCACCGTGACAACACTGTACAACATGTACAATTTGCACTTCATTAACTCACCAATAGTCCTTCGATGGCACCTTACAAACCTTTGACCTCTACCATCTTGAATAACAAGGGCAGCAGTCACCCTTCAAACACACGGTGGCACGGTGGTTAGCACTGCTGCCTCACATGACCAGGGACCCGGGTTCAATTCCAGCCTTGGGCTTCTGTCTGTGTGGAGTTTGCACATTCTCCCCGTGTCTGTGTGGGTTTCCTCCGGGTGCTCTGGTTTCTTCCCACAGTCCAAAGATGTGCAGGTTAGGTGGATTGGCCATGCTAAATTGCCTGTAGTGTTCAGGGAGGTGTAGGTTAGGTGGGTTGTTGAGGGGTGGGGTTGGGGGGGGCTGGTTCTGGGTGGAATGCTCTGAGGTTTGGTGTGGACTTGTTGGGCCGAAGGGCCTGTTTCCACACTGTGAGGGGTTCTAAGACAGACATACGTACATTCACACTCACTTATGCGCTCGTGTGCGTGCGCACACAGACACAAACACATGTGTGTGTGCTCTCTCACATATACACACACATAAAAACATGCAAGCGCGCACACACTCTCTCTCTTATACAAATTTGCGTGCTCACAAACGCACACACACCATTCCTTTACTGTCACTGACTGCATGTATATACCTACCTAGCCACCTCCCTCCTCCCGTCCCCACATGAGGTCTGCAGTGGTTCATCAATGACATTTCCAGGGCCGTTAGGGCTGGGTAATAAATGCTGACCTAATCAACAATGCCAACGTTCATATTAACTAATAAATGCAACATCATAACCACTGGGGTGTGAAGGCAGTGTAGGCTCATTCAATGCTTTATTCACTTTGTCTCCAACGTTAACTACCATCATTTTTATTTCAATGAATGAATTCACCTCACATACTTTTTAACCTCCTGAAGCAACCAGCCTTATGTATAGCAATGTCAACAAATTGATTGGCAAACAGTGCAAAACCAAAGTGTTGGTCGGCGCTCAGTTTTGCAATAACACAGTTTATCATTGACAGGAAAATGGAAAGGCACCCAGACGAAGTTGAATAATCAGAAGTTGAGAGTTGCAATTTCCATCAATTGTCTCCAACTTTCTGCCACAAATTTTAGAAGATTTGTTTTGAAGGGTACACAATTGTTTTGAAAACTGTGATCGGTTAAAGTGAATGGTATCAGCCAGCGGGTCTTTGAGAAATTAACTTTACTGTATGGCAACATTAGTCTCTGAATGCCTAATCAGTTTGGCTGGCTGCAAAGCTACAAAAAGAAGCCTTTGTCTGTGCTGGACTCAAGTAAAAAGCTTTTGTGCTAGATTTTCATTTTGGACACATTTTTTGTCGCCTTATTCATCATGGATACTTGACCTAAACATTTTTTTGCCATACAATATCAGTGTCTGACTGCTCAAAAAGGAACTCATTGGGCTTCAATCAACCAAGTAAAAATTGGGAATCCTCAAATGGCTCAGAATCCAAGCTAATAAACAGAATACATGAATGCCTCACGACCCCCGAAGCAGGTCACGAGATGCCTCATGGTAAATGACTAAGTGAACATACGGGAAATGGGGACCATGGCATTCTTGGCGAGAAAATCTAAGGATGGGGCATTATTATATTGTGATTTAATTTTCATTTCATAGCAGAAGGGTTAGCTTGAATGGTGTAAGCAAACAGCTGAAGCAACACTATTTGTGCGTGAGCTCCGCTAACCAATTATAGACATGTGGAATACCTTTACAAAGAGCAGGGTAACACCCAAACCAAAGCACCAAGGGTACATTAAATGAGCGAGATGCTGATGAAAGAACAACACAATAAAAAAGAGTGGGAAATGAAGAAATAAGTCATTCTAAATCCTGAAAGGGCAGAAGGAGAAAAGGACTTTCATGTACCTGCTGCCTTTCAAGAACACCAAATGCCCCAAAGTGATTTACACTCATTAAAGATAGTTGTTCTTGGAGTATGGTCAATGTTTAATGTGGGCAACACAGCAGTCAATTCGCACTCCTTCACATCCAGAGAATGGATGCTCCCCTCCATTCAACCCACAAACATCATTCCAAACATCCTGTCACTTGTCATTTTAATTCACCACCTTATTTTTCCCACACTGCCTTTCTGTCCATGGCCTGCAGTATAACAGCATCTCATCTTCCATCTCAGATCTTGAAAAGCTTCTGAACTCAATATTGAACTCAACACTTTACAGTATAACAAACAGGAGGCTGGAAGAACACAGCAGACCAGGCAGCATCTGGAGTAAAGGAGCAGCCAAAGTTTCAGGTATTACCCTTCAATACCCAAACGTTGACTGCTCCTTTCCTCCAGATGCTGCTTGGCCTGCTGTGCTCTTCCAGCCTCCTGTTTGTCTACCTTATTCCAGCATCTACAGTTTTCTTGTCTCAAACTTTATAGTATGAGCCTGAGGGAGGGTGACTCGACACAAAATATTAACTCTGATTTCTCTCCACAGATGCTGCCAGACCTGTTGAGCTTTTCCAGCAATTTCTAATTTTTGTCTCTGATTTACAGCATCCACAATTCCTTCAGTTTTTACTTTACAGTATAACCTCTACCTACATCAGGAAATCATTGTCCGAAGCACCTCAACATCACTTTAGGTCTGGTGGCCTTATGACATTTTCAAGTGAGATGATTGATAATGTCAAAAAACATAATATGGGATAATAGCAAGAGTCCCTGTTTATTGTCACACTTCTGACACATTTGTTATTCATTCAAACTTTTAACTCAAATATCCCATGGATGTTAATAATTACCTGTCTCCTCCATGTGTTCTGAATCTCAATTTCACCATGGCATTTGCCATTTTTGCTTTGAAGGATTGCTCCCTGTATCAGACACATGGCACTCCCACTGTATATGAGAACCTTTGCTATAAAGCATGGAAATTCCAGTGGGTCAATGGCATCAAAGACCCATGATTTTATGCATCTCCAGACTTCACGTCAGGTCTCCACTCCGAGCCCAAAAAAAAGCCCTGAAGACCTGTTTTTCCTTTCTTTGTGGTGGTGAATCTCTGGCCTCCAAGGCAGCCAAATTAGAATGGCAGACAGAAGCAAAATAAGTAGTAGGGAGAGCAACACTGAGTTTGTAGGACTTCATCTGAACACTGCTCCTGGCAACGCCATCAAAGGGAAAAGTGTCCTTGCTTTGATTACAACAAAATAGAAAGCATTGGGAGGGTGTGGATTGCAAAACCAAAGTAAGGGTTTAGATTAGCATGATAAAGCGTGGCTGGTGGAGTTAGGTTTACCCTGAGCGCAGAAGCAGTTAATTATGACAAAGTATGACTTAAGTTTTAAAATACTGAAGGGAGTAGACAAACTGGGACCCAGTAAAAGCTTTGAACTCAGCCCAGAGCATTGGGCTAAACTTGTAAACCACAAGAAGAATGAAAATTAAGACAGAATGACTTTATTTAGAGAATCTGGAGCTCTCCAGTAACTTCTCATCCCTGAGGCAGTGCTCTCTGGATTTCTAAGTGGGTTGTGGGAAGGTGTTGGGTCACAAGAGCACAGTCAAACAGCAGCAGCAGCTATATGAGGCAGAGGGAAGGGCCATGTGATGCTACATACAATGATTGATTAAAGCTGCAGAGGATACACATTATTGGATTCAGGTCTCATCCTCTTCCAATGGGCCTAAAGTGACACGTGCCTGGCCCCTCTCTGGGTCATCTGCAATGCTGAAATTGAGCTGCATAAAAAGTCCAAACAATGGAATGGTTATTTTGGCATTTATAAAGTCATGGCTTCAGCTACTCGTTCTATCCAGAGAAAATATGAGTTTGCAAAACCTGGCCAAGATTTCCTTAAAAGCCATCCATACAAACCCTTGGGTCAAAGGGAACAACAACAAGAAATTACAGGGCATTGTGAACACAGCCCAGTCCATCATGCAAACCAGCCTTCTTTCCATTGAGTAGGTCTGCACTTCCCACTGCATTGGGAAAGCAGCCAACATAATCAAAGGCCCCTCTCATCCAATTATACTCTCTTCCACCCGCTTCCATTGGGCAGAAGATACAAAAGTTTGAGAACAAGTACCAATAGATAAGGAAAGGTGATGGCCTAGTGGTATTATCGCTAGACTATTAATCCAGAGACCCCAGATAGAGTTCTAGACCCAGGTTTGAATCCTGCCACAGCAGATGGTGAAATTTGAACACAATAAAAATATTTGGAATTAAGAATCTAATGATGACCGTGAATCCATTGCCGATTGTTGGGGAAAAACACATCTGGTTTGCTAATGTCCTTTAGGGAAGGAAGCTGCTATCCTTCCTGGTCTGGCCTACATGTGAATCCAGACCCACAGCAATGTGGTTGACTCTGAACTGCCCTCTGGGCGATTAGGGATGGACAATGAATGCTGCCTCACCAGTTAATGAATAAAGAAAAGGAAAAAATTCAAGATCAGCTTCTTTCCTGCTGTGATCAAACTTTTGGATGGACCTCTCATATCCTAGAGTCGATCCTTCTCCGCAGCAGTAATACCAAATTCTGCATTCTGTTCTATTACTCCGATGTACTTAAGTAAGGTATGATTTGTCGGGATAGTGTGAAAATCTATACTTTTCACTGTAACTCAGCACATGTGACAATAATAAATCAAATCAAATCAAATACATTTATGTAGCACTTTTAACACAGTGAAATGCCTGATGCACTTCCCAGGATCATTCCCAAACAAAGTTTGCCACTAAATCACATAAGCAGACACTAGGACAGGTGACGAGAAATTTGATGAAAGAGACGGGACTTCAGAAGCATCTTAAAAGGGGCAAGCGAGAGAGGAGGACAGGATTTGTGGAGAGGATTCCAGACCTTCAGACTGAGCGTGAAGACGCAGCTGTTGAGGGAAGGACAAAGGATAGCAACTGACGTGTGCATGGTTGTGGAGCTAGTTCAGTTTACAGGGTTGGGAAAAGGTGCGAGGTCAGGGAGAGATTTAACATGCTCATAACAGAATTTTAAATTTAAGGTGTTGCTGGAGAGACTGCAAGAAAAGAGGACACAAGAATTAGAGGGTCTGGGAAATAAAGAAAATGAAGTAAAATCATGACAGTCAAAAGATTTTACACTGCCCATTTCTGACCAAGAGCCATTAAATTGGAGCAAACATTAGCATTGAAATAAGTAACAAGCCCCACTGATGCTAAAGTAGAGAAGATTATACACAGAATGACAGTAAGACCAGAAGACTTTTCCTAACTAAAGTTGCCGGCAGAAAGAAGGAAACTTGTGCAATGTTCTCAAAGGAATCTCCAGCAAAGAACTTAAACTTGATGTTATCTGTGGCCCCTGACAGTGACCCGTTGTAATAGAGCAAATCTAATTTCATCGACCACCCAATGGCTGCTCCATAATGCAGTCAACAGCTGAGATTATTATCTCACAAGGCTGGAGGAAAGCAGCAAGGAGGAAGCTGTGGTAACATATTTAGTCAATTCAATGAGGTCTTTAATAGCAGTGAAAAAGACTGTGTGTGGAGTCAACTTTATCTGAGAGGAAATAAACAGAAGAGGCAGAATGAGATTCTCCTTGAAAAGTAAAATAATCTGCTGGTTTTGATAAAACATCATTTGGCTTCTTGTCTCAATTAACTGGAGACTTTGTTGACTGTCAAATATAACAGATAAATTAAGTGCTTGTTTCTTTTCTTCCACACAACTGTTAATTATTATATATATACACAATAGTAAATATACAAACCAAGGGTCTGGACAGCTACTGCAGTTTTGGAAAAGCAGGTAGCAACTACCTTTCCAACCCCTTCCCATCTCCGGCACCTTCTCCTCCCCCTCTTCTCATCACACCCTTCCTTCCCTCTCTTCTCTCCACCATCCACACCCCTTCCTTCCCTTTTCCACTCCCCCAACTCCTCCACAATGGGACGGAGAGAGAAACCTGGGGAGAGAGAGGTGTAAAGAGAGAAAGGATGAGAGAGTTGGAAAGGGGATAGGAAGGAAGATCAAAAGAGAGAGAGAAAGTGAGTGACCAAGAGAAGCTGAGAGCCAGAGAGAGAGAAAGAAGAGGAAGAGAAAATGAATGAGAAAGAGGGGGAGAAACAGAGCACAATCTCGGGTTTCAGGTTAAAAATAAGGTCACCTTTTGTACTTGTAACATCATCTGAGCCCCTTTGATTATATTACTCGTTTTGTAATGATCTGCTGCCAATCCATCATTAGCATCCAGCGCTGAATGGATTAGAGTTTGGCGAAAGGTACTTTGAAAAGTCCCTGACACAGTTAAGTGTTAAGTAACATTGCTCACAGATCAGTATGGTGTACAACATCTTGCTTTGGTGCCATTTTGTCTGTGAAAATTAGTGATAATCATTACTAACTTGATCTGGATTGTAAGCAGCAGGTTGGCAGCCATTTCACTTTGAGGGCGGTTCAAATAGTTCTAAAGGCATCAGAGTAAAGGGCCAATCTGTCTAAAACTTACAAACAAGCTGACAGCAACATAGTGGTTAGCAGAAACAATGATCAGAGCTCCCAATTCCCAAGATAGTTGCTACAATTTAACCCATTATCACCCTCCTTTCAAAGAACAATTTATAGAATAAGGTGTTAAAAATCATAACAATAATATATTTTTTGAAATATTCAATACTGTGAAGTCATTTTTTCTAGAAAGGCAAGTTATCTTAGAAATTTGAATGGCATGTTAAGCAAGCCATATGACACTGCTTGATGCTATGGCTATGCTTGTGGTATTTTCCACTGAGAGGATGTTACCATCAGTCCAAAAGTATGCCTGTCCACCACACCACTGATAGGCATCATATATGGATTTCAGTGCGAGTGGGGTGCCACATACCTAGACCATCTGTTCCTGCAATTGGCTGATTAAATCAAACAACACTTTCCTTTGCTTGTTCATAATAGGCAGAGTGCAGACAATGCACAGAAAAACTGCTCTTGAAAAACCTGAAACTAACCATTTGGTCTCATATGCGATTTCACAATATAAGCACCACTTGCTTAACAATCCCGAGTGTGCTATTAACTATAATGAGTTCATAACGTGGCTCCTTAACATTTGCTAGAATCAACATATATTCATAGAATCCCTACAGTGTGGGAACAGGCCCTTCAGCCCAACAAATCTACACCAACCATCAGAGCATCCCCCCCTCAAACACATCCCTCTAATCAAAACATCCCTGAACACTACGGTCAAGTTAGCATGTCCAATCCACCTAGCCTGCACATCTCTGGATTGCAGAAGGAAATCCACACAGACATGGGGAGAATGTGCAAACTCTGGACAGACAATTGCTGGAGGGGAGCATCGAACCCGGGTCCCTGGTGCCATGAGACAGCAGTGCTAACCACTGAGCCACTGTGCCATTGTCATTTGCTGGAAACTAAAGGAACAAACCTTGTACCTTTATTGAATTACCCAGGAGGCTGGGGATCGGGATGGACATGTTGCTGTATAACATAACGTTATGTCAGTCTCACAACTGCATGGTAGTGCAGTTGTGAGAGATCGGCATAGCAGTGTGTCCTATAGTAATACTCTGCATGTGCTTCAAGCAAAAGGCCATGTCTCAAACTCTAAGGGGAATAGTTCTTCAGTCAGTGGGTCCCAGCATAATACATTAAGGATAGTCTCTAATATCAGTGCAGGGGCTTGGAAATAGTCATTCAGCTACTCAAGGCAGTGAGGTTCAAGATTCTCTCATCATAGGGAGTGAGGAACCATATGTTGGTCAATACGTCATCTGCCTTGGCTCTTTCTGTCCTATTTCAGCTGTGCTCTCTTGGAGTGATAGTATAGGACAGGGTTGGAGGTTAGATAGCCCTTAGCTGTGGGGTAAAAGTTCAGCACAACATCATGGGCCAAAGGCCCTGTACTGTGCCGTACTGTTCTATGTTCTATGTTCTATGTCCTAAAGGGAGGGACGATATGAGATGAGAGTGGGCACAATGTTAGTGATGGTATCTGGTGGGATAAAGGAGCCTTCAGTAAGTGAGTAGGGAGCACAGAGTGTATGCAGGGTTAATGGAATGGGGGAAACAGATGGGTAAGAGTGGGTGAGGGGTGATCCTTCATGGAATAGACATAGCATTACCAGTGGAAAGTGGGAAAGCATGATCTTTAGTGGGAAGTGGGAACAGTACCAGAGATAGAGTCAGTATGAGGTAGCAGAGACAAGATGGTGGCACTTACCCTGGCAGAGCAGAAAAGGCTATTGACTTTTTTTTCAACACTGCTAGGTGTTTTTCCAGATCGTTGAAACTGCACTGACCCAGGTGGAACTATTGGACCAAGGGAGCGGGGTCTCATATCATAGCCTCATCTGCCTGTCCTGGGAGAAGAGAATGCTATCAATGGGAACTTCCAGATCCCTGTCTGCAAATGGGACACCAAGTTCCCTTTATCTGCCATGTCTAGGTGAATGCTAAGAACCGTGCAGGACAGCTCTGAATTGACAATGTTGACTGTGTGTAAAAACGGAGTTTCAAAGATGGCAACAGTGCCAGTGAATCCAGGATGTCCTAGTTGTTTCAGCAACAGTGAGTGAGAGAATCAAGGCACACAGGATGAGATGTGTGCATTAAGAATGTTGCAGATAGTCAAGGAGTTGGCTTTGGGACTATAGCATGAAAAACACCCACTAGGGCTGTTTGACACATTGCCACAACATTTGATAAGATTCAACCCTGTACCCTCCACATTGTTGCCAAGGTACATTTCCAAATGATGCAAAGCCAACGCAAGACTCAATGACTCCTCCTCAGCTGTTGAATATTTTGTTTGATTGATTGTGGTCAGTTTCTTTGAAAAATAACTGGTTGTTCATTTTCTAGTAAATAAGGCCGAAACCAAGGTGACTGGCACCAACAGCTAGTTTGAACGGCTTCTCATATTTGGCATGGATAAAACCAGTGCAGTTGTCTGCTCAACTTTGAGGTTTTCAAAGGCACGCTGACAGTCAATGCGTCTGTTCAAACTTTCTGCCTCTCCTTACAAATTCATTAAAAGTGCAACAACACTGCTGGGGCTCATAACAAACACAAGATCAAATCTTTTCATGCCAATGATGTGCAACATTTCACATTTGGTCCTAGGTACAGGAAAATACAAATTGCCCTGATTGTCACTTTTCTAGGGGTCACTTGGACTTGTCTCACAGAGCGGCCCAAAATAGTCATTTTGTTTTGGCAAATTCACTCTTAACCGTATCTACCCAAGCTGGCTTTTCGCAGCTGATCAGATTTGGCTAAAAACAACTAGATTGTCATTGTCAAGGGAATGCAGTAAAGGTTTACCAGGCTGATTCCAGGGATAGCGGGTCTGACGTATGAGGAGAGATTGACTAGGTTGGGATTGTTTTCGCTGGAGTGCAGACGAATGAGGAGGGATCTCATACAGACTTACAAAATTCTAACAGGACTGGACAGGGTAGATGCAGGGAGGATGTTCCCAACGGTGGGTGTGTCCAGAACTAGGGGTCACAGTATGAGGATTCAGGGTAGACCATTTAGGATGGAGATGAGGAGAGATTTCTTCAACCAAAGAGAGGTGAGCCTGTGGAATTCATTACCACAGGAAGTAGTTGATGCCAAAACACTGAATGTATTCAAGAGGCGGCGAGATATAGCACTTGGGACAAATGGGATCAAAGGTTACGTGGAGAAAGCAGGATTAGCCTATTGAGTTGGATGATCAGCCATGATTTTGATGAATGGCAGAGCAGGCTCAAAGGAATGAATGGCCTCCTCCTGCTCCTATCTTCTAAATTTCTATGTTTCTATGTAAACAACATTGTTATAGAGTCCATCAATGGCTTTATAAGTTAATCATTTGAACAATACTGGTGTATTTTTCATTCCGAACATTATGATGTTGAACTGACAAAGTCCATCTGGTGTTACAGAAGTCAATATTTCTTTGGCTTTATCAGACAATAGAACTTGCTAACATCCTTTTAGTAAGTTGATTTTCATGACAAATCATGTGTCTAATTGGTCCAATGCAGTCCTTCAATCTTGGAAAAGAGACAAGTCCACATTTGTTACTATGTTGAGTATACAATAAGCAATACCAAATCTTTGAAACTCGTCCAGTTTCAGCAACATCGTGATGGGTGAGCTCCAGCGACCATAACTAGATTCATTAGTGTCAATATTCATCGTAAATTTAATCTTTTCCCTCAGTTGAGCTAATCACTCTGGATTGAGTCTGTAAAGATGTTTTATAGGTAATACATTCCCCATATCAACATCATGAACAACAACTTCTTTTCTGAAGAAGGGTCCAGACCCGAAATGTCAGCTTTCCTGCTCCTCTGATGCTACTTGGCCTGCTGTGTTCATCCAGCCCCACACCTTGTTGTCTCATAAACAACAAAAACTGCTTTTTCCTGACCCATTCAAATACATCAATTTATTATTCTGTAACAGCTTTTCCATGTCTTTTCAACAGTAATGTTGTAATGTGGGAGTAGTTGAGGTGAATAGCTTAAATAGATTTAAAGGGAAGCCAACCAAACACATAACAGAAGAAAGAAACAAGAGCAGATGCTGGTTAGCTGGAGTGAAGTCATGTGAGTGAAGTATAGTCTGGAGAATATACATAACTATGGACACAGTGGGATGAATAGCCTCCTTCTGTGCTGCAAATTCTACATAATTCTATGTAATAAGTGAACAATGCCATCGGGGTGGCACAGTGGTTCAGTGGTTCGCACTGCTGCCTCATGGTGCCAGGGACCTGGGTTCAATTCCATCCTCAGGCAACTGTCTGTGTGGGTTTTCTCTGGGTGCTCCGGTTTCCTCCCACAATCCAAAGATGTGCAGGCTAGCCCAATTGGCCATGCTAAATTGCCTGCAGCGTACAGGGATAGGTAGCTTAGGTGGGTGGGATGCTCTGAGTGTCAGTATGGACTTGTTGGGCCAAAGGGCCTGTTTCCACACTGTAGGTATTCTATGGTATCCTAAATTAATACAGCAGCTGAAAACCTTAAAGAGATACTGCAGTAAACTGCTAACAATATAGATTAATTCACTCTGCAAATGGTAAAATATTTCTTCAGAATATATTACTTGCTCAGATCAATAATCAGCAATATTTATGAAAGAAAGCAGTCTTGTAGATCCCTTGACAAAGGGTGAATTGATCATAGAGCTAGGAATTTAACTTGGGTTATGGTGCAAAATGGGAGGTATCAGACTGACCACCCCGTTACACATGGCAATATTTAATTCTATTGACCTCAGTGCCATTGACATCAGGGGCTGTCGGTGTCGTAGCACCCATTCTGCACTGTGGGCCAAGTCAAAAGTTGATCCTCACTAGGAAAGTACAGAAAATCTCAAGCTCAGTGAATGGTATGGGTTAAATGAAAGACCTTCTGGCCTGTGTGGCTCGTCACCACACCAAGTGTTCAACCCACGAGTCAAAACTTTCTTTTTTGAACATGAAGGTTTAGCACCACAGAAGTAATATGGAGATTGCTTGTTCACTATGAAGGAGAGAATAAAGGAGAGGCAGGGATCTGTAATATTGATGCTTCTATACCATGGCTTTCTATAATGGGATGTTGAGAAACCACATCATATGCAGCCACGCTGCTAGCTGTGTCATTTTTGAGTCAAGCAACGTGCATTTTCAAGGGTGGGTGTTTCATGTCCTAACTCAAAAATGTTGCACCGCTTAAACATTCAATAATATTTAAGTGACTAAATGTTAGGGATGGCAGGGAATTATGCCACGCACACCATTGGGCTAGAGCCATCCCGTTCCCTGTTAGGACTGAATGTCTTCTTTCACAGAGTGCAGGAATATAACTGCAGGACAGTGGCCAGATCTGAAAACGTTTGCACAGTTAAAGCCTACTTTTCCTTTTGAATTTTATTTATAGTTGTGTGGAGGATTCTGTTTTTTTATATATATAAATTGTAAAGTCCAGGGAGGATGTGGTAGTATTTCCCAATCGAGTCAGATATAATCCTAGTATCCCCTTCCCTCTGCCCTTAATACAAGCAATCACAGCTAGAACAAAGCAAGCATTCTTAAACAAAGATGTATTTTTCACCCGCTTTAACCACGGAACCTTTTAATAAGACCACATGTGTAGTGACTGTAACACTTCCCGGTCTGAATTGGTGACTATGCCAAGGATTTCCCCACTGATTCGGCAAATACTGAATATTTCCATGTCTAGCCCCATTAAATAGATTGGCAATGTTATAATCTTGAGTTCAAAAGTTCTTCAATTCTGCCATTTATGTCAGCACAGGCCTGTAACGGCTGAAAAAAAAATACACATTCTTTTGCATGATCCGATTCATGCTGAAATATAGTTCCAGCTTGTCGTGCTACCACTTAACAGCGTTGGCTGTGGCTCAATGGTTAGCACTCTACCCTCCAAGTCAGAAAGTTATTTGTTCATTTCTCTCTTAGGCTTAAGTTCAGAAATCTAGGTTCACAGTACACTGGGGTATTAAAGGTCCCATTTGTTAGGCAAAACCCTGAACTGTGGCCCTATCAGCTCTCTTAGGTGCACATGATAAGTCCTAATGTGCTGCCCTGAAGAAGGGGAGCTTGTTCTGGACAATATTTATCCCTCAATCAACATCACAGAAACGGATTATCTGATCATTATCACATTCTTGTACATGAATTTTCTTTGAGCAAATTAATTGCTGCATTTCCTATATTACAACAGTGACTACAATTCAAAGTGCTGTCATTAGCTAAAAAGCTCTTAGTGACAAAAACAGAAATTGCTGGAGAAACTCAGCAGGTCTGGCAGCGACTGTGGAGAGAAAGCAAGAGTTAGCTTGTTGAGTCCGGTGACCCTTCTTCAGAACTGAATGTCATTGTAGTGTCTGGTGCCTATGAAAGGTGCTATAGGAATGCATGTTTTCCTCGTCACATGTATAGTCACATTCCCCTCTCTGTAAGCAACCCTTGTCACAGTTGGTACTTTTCCATTAAAATTCCCTCAGGTGTTCTTTAATACCCCAACATTTGATGGTTTCTATACCTTTAGGTAGCAACTGGCACTTAGTTGAGCAGCCCATTACCACTGCGTATGGTACAACTTGTCAATTCTTTATTATTCTTCTATTCCTCCAAGTCACATTTGCTATAGCTGTGTGTGTTTGTGCATGCGCATGTCTATGCCTGCATCATTGCATCTGTGCATATGTATGTGTTTGTGTGGTGCATCTGACTGAGTATGTCTGCATGTCAGTGTGGGTGTCAGAGAGTGTGTCTGTGTCTAAGTGTTTCTTTGTGTGTATGTGTCAATGTGCATGTTTGAGTGTGCAAATCTTTGTACATGTGTGAGAAAGTACATGTGTGTTTGTGAGTGGAAGTGTAGGAGTCTGCGTGTGTTTGTCTGAATGTGTCTATGTTTCTTTGCGTTTACGTGTCTATAAATCTGTGTACATGTGTGTGTGGGAGATAATGTGTATGTGAATGAGTGAAAGTGTAAGCGACTGTGTGTGTGTTTGTGAGAGAGTGAAAGCATTCATTCATGGGATGAGGGCTTTGCTAGCTAGGCAGCATTTATTGCCCATCCCAGGCGGCAGTCAAGAGTCAACCACATTGCTGTGAGTCTGGAGTTACGTGTGGGCCAGAGCAGGTAAAGATGACGGTTTCCTTCCTTAAAAAAACATTAGTGTACCAGATGAGTTTTTCCAACAATCAGTAATGGATTCCTGGTGACCATTAGATTCTCAGCTCCAGATTTCTTTTTATTGAATTCAAATTCCACCACCTACCACAGCAGGATTTGAACCTGGGTTCCCAGAACATTATCTGGGTCTCTGGATTAACAGGCCAGCAATAACACCACTAGGCCATCACCTCCCTGATATTTGAGAGAGTGTGCGTGTGACAGGGTGTATGTGAGAGACAGTGTTTGTGGGAGTGTACCTGAGAGACTGAGAGAGAGAGTGTGTGCGTGTGCGCGCGCGAGTGCTGTTAAAAACCCCAATTTGACTCAGAAGCTGCCAATGAAAATAAATGCGAGGTTGAACTGCTAAATTCATTGAAGGTTCCTTACATAAAGGGGCTGACCTTCCACATCTGATCAATCACCAAACCTGTCTCTTTGCACAGAATGTGGGAGTTATCTAAGTTTCCACCAAAACAAAAATTCCTAAAAACAGGCTGTATAGTACCTCTTGGGGGGTGGGAAAGAGAGAGAGACAGAAAGAGATGGTGGCAGAATCAGGAAAATAAGAGTCTCCAAGGCATTGTGTTATTGACTGAGAAAACACAATGGGCTTAAGTGGATGGAACTATTGAAATTGCAAGGCTATTCCATTTTAACACATTAAAAAAATTGTTAGAGCCTTCTAAAAATAATCTTAAAGTTCACAAACAGTCTTTTGTGAATAGGTTACCACCTGGACGCCTTGTATCAGCTGTGGTCTAAGTAATCTTTCTCTAAAGTCTACTAACCTTTAGGAATATGACAGCTGGGTTTCATTTTTGGAGATAATCCAAGATCTTGGCTCCTACCTTTCACCATTAAAAGGCTAGTTTGTAAAAAAAAAAATTCTGGCACAATTTTGTTTTTCTCCTTGTCTAATTGTTAAGGCAGGGCTGGGTAATGAATTCCCAGCTGGGGTGTCACCAACACAAGGCATCCTCTATTGTTGTAATCAGACATTTTCAACACAAAGTCAGTGACCATCTTCCAGATCTCAGAAACTTCTTAAAAGTGCATCTGACTTATTTCTTTGCAAGAACAGGGATCAGTAATTTCAATGAGACTGTAGAGGGGGGAAATAATGATTGGTAAGTATGACTACAAAGTTGTATGCTAAACACTCATGCCTCTGAGAGATTACAAGTCGAGACTTCAAAATGATATATATTAAGAAGCATCTCACCATAAGCAGCAATCAATTTGGAAATTCCTTGAGAGTCAATACAAGGTCATACATCACAATATTTTACTATCTGAAGGATATATTCAAAGGTGTTCTCCCATAAACTTCATGGGCCCATTAAAAAAATACTAACAAAGTGGCAGCACAGTGTAGTGGGAACTGAGGAATGTAGTGCAGCAATCATTGCCTACTAGCCAGACAACATTAGCCCTTCAAAAACTGCGCTCACAGCATTGGAAGTAAACAAAATAAAGAGCTGTTGTCCCAGGCCATTATAGAGTTTAGATTCTTTGTTGACAGTGTCAATAAAAAAGGGCCTTCGACTGATACATCTAAGAGCTTTGATTTCCGATGGAGAAATAATGCATGAATGTATGCATGGTATCGTCATGGAGCCCAACTTAAGTTCTGCTCCATTCACAAAGCCCGAGCGGATCTAAGAAACAAAGGCATGTATCATCCTCAGCCGTAAGTTCAACAGGTCAGGATTTCGAATTGTCCACTTAACCCTTTTCTTGCTCTTTTAATCTTAAGATTCCTCCCGTCCCTCATTCCAGTCTGTATAAATAAGGCATTGCCCATTAGAACACAGGAACCAGAGGAGGACAATCAGTCTCTGGAGCCTTTTCCTCCATTCAGCAAGAGGATGGTCAGTCTGTAGTTTAACTCCATTTACCAGCGTTGCTTCCAAATCCCTTCATATTCTTTCCTAAAAAATCACCAATTGTTCTCAATTTTAACATTTTCGATTGACTCGAGCCTTGAACTGCCTCTTGCTGAAGAGAGTTAAGTTTTTTACTACGCTCTTATTTTAACCAGGTGACTCCTGTTCAAGAGATCTCCCACCAGTGAAAGCTGGATTGAATCTTCTGGGACCTATAGAGTTGGATTTGAGGGGGGTTTGATGATGGACTCCTCCCCCATGTGGCCCCACATTTAGGAGACATTCCCAGGGGTGGGCAGGGACCAGGGTGTCACTCCACTGCAGTGGTAACCAATTGGTGCAATTATGATGCCGTGGGAATTTTACAACGCCTCCCTCCCTCCCCCAACATAACACCAGTGTGTGTGGAGGCTGATTGGAAGTGATTGTCTACCACGGGCAGGGCGAATATTGGCATTGGAGGTTCCATGCCCCAGGGGCATGGGCTGAAGGAGCAAAGTCCATCAGAGTATCTGTCAATATTCCTGGCAGTGTGATTTCCCCTTGACCCCAAGAGCCAAGCTGGTTTATTTGGACCTCCTTGACTGATGATGTCTCAGCAGCGAACACGATGGGGACTCACATTGAGGCTTCCTTGTACTTTCCTGCCTGTCTGATCAGCACCTATCTCTCATAGTGACCCTTCCTGGTCTAGCATTGAGAGAAATGCTCGCAATCCTCCCAGAAGTCACCTCCTGTAACGTTGGCAGGCTCGGACAGAGACAGTATTATTGTGGTAATGTCACTCGTCCTGTGATCCAGAGGTCCAGATTAATGCTCCTTGACTACATGCTCAAATCCCACCAAGGTAGCTGCTGGAATTTACTTTGATTAATTAATAAATCTGGAATTTAAGGCTTGGCTTAGTAACAGTGCAATGAGACGTTCAACAATTGTCTTACAAACCCATCTGTTTCACTGGTGTTCTTTGTACCTGGCAGAGTCTACATGTGTCTCTAGATCAGCAGCAATGTGCCGGACTGTCAGTGGCTCTCCAGAATGGCCCACAGGACACACAGTTGTACTGAGCTACTAAAGATTCACCACTATTGGTTTAAGAGGCGGCTAACCATTGTTTTCTCAAGGGCATAATAACAGAAAACAAATGCAGCAATGCCTATATCTCATAATAAAAAATAAGATAGACTGAGTACAACCAGCAGAAAGTTCAACCTCTGGTCTCTCCACCTTGACTATCAAATCCCTCAATCATATTAAATACATCAATTAGATCCCCCCACAACTGCCTGTGCTAATTAGGATATACATCTAATCTATGCAACTGTCTTCATATTTAACCCCTCATCATTCTGGTGAACCTATGCTGTGCTTTACTCAGGACTTCCTTTCTTGAAGCACAGTAGCCAGAACTGAATGTAGGCACACAGGGTGTTGACTAACCAGAGCATTGGACAACTAGGGCACAACTTCCATCCCCTTATACTCCCATCATCTGGAAAGCCTATTTGAATACTTTACTATGAAAATCCACCCTTCACAAGCAGAAATAACAGAATCTAAATAGTTGTGATGTTGAGGAAGAGGTAGATGTGCCAAGAGACCATCAGGTTTCCAATGACTAAATTGTAGTCTTGACTGGCATGCAACACATTCATCAGGAAAGTTATGAAATATTTTATCTAGTCAAAAATCCCAGACAAACTAACATTTAGGAGGGGAGTGAAAGGGAGATAAACCAATGGGAGCCATTTGCCATGGACAGCCAGGCATTAATATCTGAAGAAAAACTGAAGGAACAGCAGGTGCTGTAACTCAGACACAAAAACAGAAATTGCTGGAAAGGATCATTGGTATCTGACAACCTCATTACCAAATCTTTCTTATTGCTAATTCCCTGATCTTCCAGCCAGTTATAGATCAATTCCTAACCAACCTGCTCAGAGACATTATCACACACCTCAAGGGCAAGTTGGACTTGAACCCAGACCTCCTGACTCAGAAGTTGAGATATTACCACTGCACCACAAGAGCCTGCTCTGCCAATTATGCTTTTCAGATTATTTAGTGCCCAGAGCAAACCTCAGAGCAAACATAAAGCATTAGTAATCTAATGTAAAATACATAAAACACATCTGCACATGTGATGGGAAAACATTTGTCTTGTTAAAACTGAACCAAAGGAGGAGACAACACTGAGACTGCCTTTTCAAACCACTATGCCTTTCTCCCACTCCCCTGACCTTTCTTCGTGCAGGTCTGTAAATACATTCTCTTCAAACATTTAAGTGGATTTAAGTTTAATTGGAGAAGATCTTTGTGAACATTGGATTTAAAATCCTCATTCTGGCTTTCAAATCCTTCTATGGTCTTGTGCTTTTCTGTAACCTCTTCCTGCCACTACAATCCTCTGAAATCTCAACACCCTTCAAATTCTGGCCTCCTCAGTGTCCCTGATTTTCAACTCTCTCGGTGGCCTTGTTTTTATCTGCCAACTCTAAGCTCTGGAATTCCCTCCCTGAATAGTTCCGCCTCTCTTTCCTCTTTTAATATGTTGCTTCAATCCCACATCCCCATTTTAATATCTCCTTATGTTGTTCAGTGCCAAAGTTTGTTGGACAATGTTTCTGAGGCATGTAGATTTGGTTTGCTGAGTTAAAAGTGCTAAATAAATGCAAGTTGTTGTCCAAACTAATAATGATGTATTGTCTCAATCAAGTTCTCCAGTAATGATAGTCTTATGATCGAGACTAAAGTTTAGTTGTCCAGTATCGAGTTAAGGTAGCGGATGAAATTTGCATCTGCAGCTTTGTCTGATTTGAGGACGACATAAACTCAAACGGGGGTCACAAGTTTCTGCTGTGGGTATGCAAATGGCTGATTCCCGACCAACCTATCTTTAGGTGGGATGTCTCGCAGGGTGGTAGGATATGGAGCGGGGGATTTGCTGCCTTTCCATTCGTCCTCTGCCTGATTATAAAGACTTTTGGACTCAAAAAGTGACACAGCTTTCTAAATAAGTAGTTGCCATTTTGAATGAGTTCCTGTCAGTCATCACTATCAATGTTGCCCTGCCTTACAGAGAATTTCAGAGTGTCTTTGTCACACTTCCTTTGTCCTGCCCTGGAATGTTGGGCATTTGAGAGTTGAAAAGGAATTATTGGAAAAATTAGAGATTCAGTGATCTGGAAACAATTACACTGCTGTGAGGCTTCAAAATCAAAAGTGCACTGAGAGCCATATGATTTTTAATCCCCCACCTAGTATATTAGTCCAAGAGCAAACACCCAGCACCATTTGTATTTTATAATGTATCACACCACATCCGTTGTCCACACTGAAAATCTCAATCATGTTATTACTGCACTGATTAACTACTCAGAAATCAGCATTTTAACTGACTGGGATTTCTTTTCAAAACTGCCATTACAAACATCAAATCACATAACAGGCAGCAAATTTAAAAATTGGTTTGTACCCATCGAGAAAGACAGACAGATTGCTGTTCTTTTCACACAAAAACAGAAGGGTGGGGGAATGGGGGTGACCTAATAAAGGTCTTTAAAGTTACAAAAGCCTTTGATAGAATTGATAGGATCCACCTAAATTTGGAGCACCAAAACTATGGACTGTATATTTAAAATTGTCTCCAATAAATCCAATAATGCATTTAGGAGACAGTACATTAAAAGTTGTAAGCACGTGGAAAGGTGGCAGTGAATTACACAAGGTACTTAAGAGGAAACCTAGATAAATTTACGAGGCCATTCTTGGGAGGGTTAAATCAAATTGTGTGGGAGGAGACTAGCATGCAGCATAAACTATGGAACAGACTAGTTGGGCAGGATGGTGAGTTTCTGTGCAGTAAATGCTACGTAAAAAAAATGATGGGGATTGTCGTTGGATACTTCAGTGCCTCCAGTTACTTGTTCTTACTATTACTGATCATTCAGCTACGTTTTGCAAACTAGGACTTAATGGTCATCCCATGTTGCCCAAAGGCAGACATAACATTCTCTTTGCCAGTGAGCATTATGAGATCAGAGTGGGCAATGGGTGGCAGTCTCTTTCCCAGTCAGAATGTTGTGCATTCAAACCCCACTCCAAGGACTTGTACACAAAAATATGACCTGACAGTCCTCGCTCCAAAACTGAGGGAGTGCAGCACAGTCAGATAGAATATTACGCTGTGGTCCTGTCTACCTTCTCAGGTAGTTATTATGAGGAGCAATGGTCTCCTCAGAGTCCCAGTGAATACTCAGTTTTCAGTCAACATCCCAAAACTGCTTATCCACACATTGCTGTTTGTGTGACCTTGCATAAATTGGCTGTTACATTCCCAACAGTGGCTTACTTGGCTGTGAAGATGTGGAGGTGCCGGTGTTGGACTGGGGTGGACAAGGTCAAAAATCACGTGACACCAGGTTATAGTCCAACAGGTTTATTTGAAGACGTTAGCTTTTGGAGTCACGCTCCTTCTTCAGGTGTCAGTGAGAGAGTCGGCATCAAGACACAGAATTTATAAGCAAAAAATCAAAGGGTCATAGAACTGATGCAAATGTATTGAACAAACATAAGGTGGCTGTTAATTCTTTAATCAGTTAGAAAGGATTAACATGCAAATCCCGGAATTTCTTTCAAGTCACTGCCCTGCGATAACTAAAGGTTTTTTCAGTATGCCAGAGGTGATATCTCAGGTCAGACAATGCATTTTAGGCTGAGGCCTTGTTTAGAATCTGGCTGCGTATTAACTTGGAGTCAGACTGGTTTTATTTCCAAGGTAGGAATTTATAAAATGCCACATTGACTGTGTGCTTTTTGAACATCAAACCAGCAGACAAAGGAGGAGCCATCATCATACAGAGTAGATCAGACTACTGCTAGGAAGTATACAGACAACCACCTGCCGATCCGAACAAAGAACACACCTGTGAACTCAACAGACTGATCAAGACTTTTGTTCCAGTCATTCAGAGTACCCTATACACTTTCATCTCACATACTTCTGGTGTAGGGGACTTCTACTGCATTCCAAATATACACAAAGCCAACAGACCTGGGCATCCCATCATATCAGGCAAAGAGACCCTGTGTGAGAACCTCTCTGGCGATGTCAAGGCCATCTTGAAACCCATCGTACAGGGGACTCCCAGCTTCTGTCGTGACACTACAGATTTCTTACAGAAACTCAGCACCCATGGACCAGTCGAACCAGCAACATTCTTCGTATCGTTGGATGTTTCAGTACTCTCCACCAGCATCCCCCACAACAGCGGCATCACTGTAACAGCCTCAATACTCAATACCACTAACTGCCAATTTCCAGACACCATCCTACAACTCATCCGCTTCATCCTCGAACACAATGTCTTCATCCTCGATAACTAGTTCTTCATCCAGACACACAGAACAGCCATGGGAACCAGATTTGCAGCCCATTATGCCAACATTTTCATGCACAAATTCGATCAAGACTTCTTTGCTGCACAGGGCCTCCAACCAATGCTTTACACAGATAAATTGATGACATATATTTCCTTTGGAATCAGGGTGAGGCATCACTGAAACAACTACATAGTGAAATCAACAAGTTTCATCCCACCATCAGACTTACCATGGGCTACTCTTCAGAATCAGTCTCATTCTTGGACACATGCGTATCCATCAAGGACAAACACCTCAGTACCTCACTGTACCGAAAGCCCTCAGATAACCTCACAATGCTGGACTTGTCTAGCTCCCACTCTAAACGTATTAAAAAAGCCATCCCCTACGGACAAGCCCTTTGCAGACACAGGATCTGTTCAGATGAGGAGGAACATGACAGACACCTGAAGCTGCTGAAGGGCACTTGCAAATAAACAGGATACGATGCTCAACTCATTGATCTTCAGTTCCGATGGGCCACAGCGAAAAAACATAATGACCTCCTCCGATGACAGACACGGGATATGTTCAATAGGGCACCCTTCGTCATCCAGTGCTTCCTGGGGAGCGGAGAAACTATGCCATGTTCTTCGCAGCCTTCAACACATTATCGATGACAATGAGCACCTCGCCAAGATCTTCCCCACACCTCCAATTCTCGACTTCAAACAACCACCAAACCTTAAACAGACCATTGTTTGCAGCGAACTACCCAGCCTTCAGGACAACACCACACAACCCTGCCATGGCAACTTCTGCAAGACATGTCAGATCATCAACATGGGCACTACCATCACATGCGGGAACATCACCCACCACATGTTCAGCAGATACTCATGTGACATGGCCAACGTTGTCTATCTCATATGCTGCAGGCAAGAATGCCCCAAGGCATGGCACATTGGTGAAACCATACAGATGCTATGACAACAGATGAGCAGACACTGCACAACAAACACTGGATGGGGATATTCCCTCCAAATGGAGGAACACTTCAGCAGTCAAGGACATTCAGCCTCAGATCTTCGGGTAAATGTCCTCCAAGGCAGACTTCAGGATACATGACAATGCAGAATCGCTGAGCAGAGGTTGATAACCGAGTGCGGTACCCAAGAGCACGGCCTCAACCGGAATCTTGGGTTCACGTCGCACTACAGGTGACCCCCACCACACCTTATCATCTCACAGACACGCACACATACATACACACTCTCTCATACAAACACACTCTCAAACACATACTCACACGCTCACAGAGACCCTCTCTCATACACACACACACACACACACACGCACACACACACACACACACACACACACACTCTCTCTCTCCGTCTCTCACACACACATATACACACACACAATCTCTCTCTCTCACACACACACACAATCTCTCTCTCTATTTCTTTCACACAAACACACACACACACAAACACACACACTCTCTCTCTCTCCGTCTCTCACACACACATACACACACACACTCTGTCTCTCCGTCTCTCACACACACATACACACACACAATCTCTCTCACACACACACACAATCTCTCTCTCTATCTCTTTCACACACACACACATACCGTCTCTCTCACACACACATACACACTCTCTCTCTCAAGCACGCACACACACAATCTCTCTCTCTCCATCTCTCTCTCTCACACACACACACAAACACACACACGCACACACACACACACACACACGCACAAACACACGCACGCACAAACACACGCACACAAACACACACAGACACACACACACGCACAAACACACACACATACACAAACACACACACACACAAACACACACGCACACACACAAACACACACGCACGCACGCAAACACACACACACACAAACACACACACCCATATATCTGTGGGGTGAATTTGCATTTGCAGATTTGTAATTACAGATACATTCTACTTTGTTCAAAAAGCACACAATTTGTAGACAATGTGGCATTTTATAAATTCCTGCTTTGGAAATAAAACAAGTCTGACTCCAAATTAATATGCAGCCAGATTCTAAACAAGGCTTCACACCTAAAATGCATTGTCTGACCTGAGACTTCACCTCTGGCACACTAATAAAACCTTGTTATCTCCGGGCAGTGACTTGAAAGAAATTCTGGCATTTGCTTCTTAATCCTTTCTAACTGATTAAAGAATTAACAGCCATCTTAGGTTTGTTCAATACATTTGCATCAGTTCTATGACCCCTTGATCTTTTGCTTATAAATTCTGTGTCTGATGCCACCTCTCTCACTGACACCTAAAGAAACAGCGAGACTCTGAATGCTTGTGGATTCAAATAAACATGTTGCACTATAATCTGGTGTTGCGTGATTTTTGACCTTGGCTGTGAAGAGCTTTAGGACATTGTGGAAAGTGATATTTAAACAACGGGAAGCAAAGTTGGAGCCAAAGGTCCCTTTATAGTTCCAATATGGCATGGATTCCGAAGTGTGGCTGCCACTATAAATATTTTTCAATCAACCTGTTCAGCGATGTTATTACATATCTCTGGGGTAGGTGGAACTCGAACCCAGAGGGTAGGGACCCTACGATGGCACTACAGAAGCCTCTCAGCTGACACCATTTTGATAAAGGTGTTAGTGTGCACAGCTGATATCCACCAGAAGCCTGCAAAGCAGGCCAGTCATTAGGTCAGTCAGTGTGTAATGCTGGTTTGATATCAGAACAGCCAATTTGGACACCTCCTTCCCCATGACACTTCCACCTACTTTCTCTCTTAATTTTGCACAGCTAAATATGACATGAAGCAGAAAGCCAGACCTTCCCACACACACTAACAACTAATTCCAGATCCACACCAATTCACTCAAGCCCAATTTCCAACAGCCCCACTCTCTATCTTCCATCAATTATCACATGCCCAAAATGAAAAAAAAACAAAAACCAACAGGATAATATTACATGTTCTACCAAAAATGGAAAATGTGTGTTAGTGAATGTGTGCAATCTGTTTGGGTGCTCATAAGGGGTAATGGTTGAATAGCAAGCTCCAAATTGTGGGGGTGAGACTGTGATCATGGTGTGTCAGGCTGGGGTTAACAAATAAAGATGAGTATGAGTCCTGACTGATGGTGGGTGAGTGATGAGGGATCCTGACTGATGGTAGGTGAGTGATGAGGGATCCTGATGATAGTGGGTGAGTGATGAGGGATCCTGACTGATGGTAGTTCAGTGATGAGGGATCCTGACTAATGGTAGTTGAGTGAGGGGGAATGTGGTGAATTGAATGAAGGCTGAGGCTGATGTAATAGGTGGTCAGGCGTGGAATTTGAAGATGCCTTCTGCGATCTGGACCATTTATGTGAGGTCATTGAACATCATGCAGTACTATTTACAGGTCACTGGGGCTAGAGCCTGGCATTGATGTCCATAGCTTTCTTCTCCTACTTTCCACAGACCTTCCTGGTCTTTGGAGATGCAGTTCATCTGTCCTCATTTCCACTTGCCTGGCCAGTGTAGTGTTTGAATCCTTGCAGCCTGTTTCTCTCATTAGGTGCCATTGTCCACTCTTTTCCAGGCCCGAATCTACTATTGAGTGATTCCCAGCATATGCCATAACCACAGTGCGCCATCCCTTTTAGACATGATTTCATTACGACCTGTTCATCAAGAAATTTGGCTTCCTGATGCTGTGTGCGAGTAACACTATAGCATTGGCTGCTTGTCAAAGTCATTGTACAAATTCTGTGCCATGTTTCACATACATATTGCAGTTAAGTTCATGTGGTAACTTTGTGTTAGGAGTGTGAAATGCACAGCCAAATGATACAAAAACAAAACACTGCAAATGCTAGGGGAGTTTGGGGGTACAATTTGTTTAGGCATTTGGCCTGCTGGCTGCATTCCACTACACAGGAGTGCCTTAACCATGCATCATGATCTCCAGACCTGTGTTTGGGGTTTAACTAAGCTTATCCCCAAGTACACTTTCTGCAACATTATACTGTCTCTCATGGTTATTTCCTTATGTTACCCCACAGATTCCTAGAATTATTAAACTCAACGTTGCAGCCTTACTGCAGAGGGACATTAATCTCTGATGAGTACAAGTATAAGATTTCCACACAATATTATATGGAATGTATATATGAAACATGCATCAGAATTTGTGACATTTGTGCAGGATTTGGGATTTGTTTTCTAATTATTTCAGGATCCTGCTGATGAAAACTAAAGCCCTTTTTCCAACTGAACGGAATTAATCATCAAACAAACTAATTGAAGAAAATGTGACTTCACTTTAAGTGCAGTAGATTGTGATCTTCTGCACAATAACAAATTAATAGAATTACATTACCGCTGAGGAAAGAAGACACTATCTTCAGAATACTGTCTACGTCCAAGATCTATTAACAATTATCAAAGACTGTATTTTATCACAAAAAGAAAGCGTTACTCTCTAATTGGCCTGAAGTAATCCCATTCAATACCAGATCATAATCTTGACTGAGTTTTCAAATATTTTCCACTGAGGCATGTTATGTTGGACTTCAATACATTTTGACCCAGTCTAACAGCTTAATCATAGATCAACTGATAATGACAGGGATTCACATTAAAAAAGGGATTTGATCAAAACCCATCGACCATCTTAAACATTCACTCCCTCCTCCAACGATGCACAGTGGCAGCAGCATGCACCATCGACAAGAAACAGTGCAGCAACTTGCCAAAGCTCCTTCAACATGCACCTTTTAAACCCAGGATGTCTCCATTTAAAGGATCAAGGGCCTATGCACATGGGAGCACACCTCCTGCAAGTTCCTCACCTAATATCCTGTCTTGGAAATACATCACGGTTCCTTTCCTGTCGCTGGGTCAAAATCCTGGCACTTCCTCCCATTCAGTTCCATTCACATACCTATGCCATGTGGTCTGCAATTGTTCAAAAACAGGGAGATCACCAACATCTGTCCAAGGCCCACCAGAGGTGGGAAATAAATAAACAATGGCCTTACTAGCGTTGCCATTAATGTACCAAAGTTACCATGTTAGAAAAGAAAGACTAACAGGTTTTTATGAGGGAGTTACCACAGCATATCGGTTAGCTCAAAGAGGTTCCTAACTCAGTTCAAGTTCACCCCAAAGTAAGGTCAACACATACACAGTCAAGCTAGACCATGCCAGAATAAATAGCAACTCTCAGCAGCAGCCTGGGGTGGAAATAAGAGCTAGACTAAAACCAACTAGGAATTATATTCATCGCTGACCTCTCATCATGACTGAAACATAAACAGAAATAACAGTCCATCTGTGGCTGAAGCTTCTAAAGTATGATATCATATAAGCAGAGATCCACCCTCTAAAGCATAAGGTTGTAATAAAATGCCCTAGCCAATACGTGCTCCTCAACTAACTATAGTGCAAGTCATGCAGCACAGGAGAAGACCATTTGTTCCATTGTGCCTGAACTGGCACTTTGGAAAATCCATCCAATTAAGGAATGTCTTGCTTTTACACAGTGGTTTCCATGACCACCAGCTGTCCAAATGTGCTTTGCAGCCTATGATGTATTTCTGAAGTGTGATCACTTTTGTAATGTAGGAAACGTGTCAGACAACTCCTGATAGATCTTGGGCAGAAACAGTTATGTATCCAGGTGGAGACTTTAAAAAATTAGAACTGCGGGAGCAGTTAAACATTAATCCTTTGATAACAAGGTGTCCAGCTGGATGAACACAGCAGGCCAAGCAGCATCATAGGAGCAGGAAAGCTTGACGTTTCGGGCCTCGACCCTTCTTCAGAAATCTTAATAGTCCTTTATTTCTTCTTTCTCTCAGACTCACTCTGCTGGTACATGTATATATGGTATCCAAGTCCGCAAATGCACAATGCAATTAACAATTGACGGCAAGTGTCACAAACAGGAATATGATCATTTTCAAGTAGCCTGGTTTTGTTATGTTGATTGAACAGTATATATTGGCCTGGGTGCCAGGGTTAACTCTCCTGTTTTACTTTGAGATAAGGCCACAAATTCTTTCATGTCCACCTGACAAGGTCTCAGTTAAACTTAGCATCTGTAAGGCAGTATCCCCAACAGTGCAGCATTCTGTCAATGTTTCACTGAATGTTCAACCTGGAATTTTATGCTGAATGGGGCCTTAAACTCACGGCTGTTTGATTCAGATTTGCTGTCTTAACCTAGACGGAGGTCTCAAGTGGCTTGAGGGTGGAGCATTGATGGGGAAAGCCTGACACAGAAGCACAGAAAGAAGTATTAGCTTGCTCAAAGAAAAAGGTTTTTGGAATGGTTTAAAAGAGAATAAAATTTTTTTCTTGAGTATAAAAAACTCCTCCCTATTGCTTTTGCCAATGATCTTACAGACTGCATTTATGTTGGGAAGCATGAAAATAATGCTTCATCCAAGAAGCATTAGATATTCCACACTTAATTGTATTTAGTGCAGACGTTGACACAGAATCCCAACATTTACTGTGGCTTTGGTTAAGGACTATTTTGAAGTATCTGTCTCAATATATTACGTTTCCTCTCATGATGTTGTAATGAATGGAAACTATCACAAAACAAAATCATACTGGCTGGATCTAGGGTCTACATAAACTTAGGATGAAAATACATTGCAGACAAGAGGGAAATGTTACCTGGTTTGGATAAAATGGGTTTGAGGAGCCACCCTTTAGTACAAGAAGGTAAATCTTTAATGTCGAGTGACCTTACCCTTTGCAATTTTATGCGTTAGCCAACGGCTGCGACATACCAAGAAAGTAAGGAACCATTCACATCTTAGGAAGTGATCTGCATCCAAGGTGGAATTCAAGGACAGCAAAGAGGATTAAACTGATACCAGCGAGATTAAACATGATTTTTAACTGATGCCATTTAAAACTACACGGTAGCATGTCAAGAATGAGTGCATACTCCTCCACGTAACAGGTCCATGCAATAACTAATATGGCATGACACAAACATCCATTGGCACATTGCCATGATAAGGTACTTTAGAATTGCAGGATGACAAAAGGTCAAGGAACATCTAGCTCATCATCCAATCTCCCAGTGGTCTCATGATCCACTGATAAGGGAGTTGTTGACATTAATCAATCTCTATCTATTGGTCTTTAACATAGCCAGGCATGAGGAAAATTCTTCATTGTGGGGAGTTTGGAACCATGGTTGAAAGCAGCTTGTTCCTCCCACAAGCTACACTCAGCACATAGTTAAGTCAAAATGTACTCATATACTGCATTCCAAAATATTATACCATGTACAATTATGGGGAAGTGGAGCTTTAATGGTGATGTCACTAGACTAGTAATCCACAGCTAATGTTTTGGGGACATGGGTTCAAATGTCACCTGGCAGAAATTATAACAACATAAGAACCATGAACAGGAGAAGGCAATTCAGCCCCTTGAGCCTGCTGTCCCACTCAATACAATCATGACTGATCTCATTTCAGCCTCAACACCACTCTCCTGCCAGCTGTTCATAATCCTTTAACCTGCAACTAATTAAAAATCTGCCTGCCTCCCCCTTGAATTTATTCAGTGTCCCAGCATACACAGCACTCCGTAGTAGTGAATTCCACAGATGCATGACACTTTGCAAGAAGTAGCAGCATGGTGGCTTGGTAGTTAGCACTGCTGCCTCACATGCTAGGGACCTGGGTTCAATTCCAGCCTTGGGTGTGGACTGTGTGGAGTTTGTCCGTGTCTGTGTGGAGTTTGCTCATTCTCCCTGGGTCTGTGTGGGTTTCCTCCTGTAGTCTGGTGATGTGCTGGTTAGATGGATTGGCTATGGTAAACTGCCTATTGGGTCTAGGGATGTGCCATGGGAATTACATGGCAGGTGGGATGGTCTTTGGAAGGTTGGTATGGACTTGATGGGCCTGCTCCCACCCTGTAGGAACTCTCTGATTCATCCCTGTTCTGAATCTGACAAATTCATTAATAGAAGTCTGTATTTTTAAAAAATGTAGTCAGAAGTTGAATTATTATCATAAAAACCGACCTGGTTCACTAATATCCTAGATTTAAGGAATTCTGCTGGCCTACATGTGACTCCAGATCCATAGCAATGTAGTTGACTCTTAACTACTTTCTCGGCGGTTAGGGATGGGAAATAAATGCTGGCCTAGCCAGTGATGACCACATCTCATGACAGAATTTAAAAAAAGTAAAGTGGTTTCTCAGAGACTTGAGTTAGCCTAGGAAATCATAACAAAAGGCTTTGTACCTCTTTCGGGCCTAATCAAGAGCCTTGGCCTTCATTTCTGAATAGGATTATTGAACTCGCCCTTCAAATAATTGTTCATTTCAAAAGGAGCAGATGTATGTGGGATGCAAGGACATGTCTGAAAGGAAAGTCAAGATCGCTAAAGCCATCTGTGCATTCATAACACCAGTTTCCTCCTTCCCACCTGGCCATCCAAAAATAGAAAGGAATGAGGAGTGGCAGAGGGCACACATTGAGCTCAATAGTTACGTACGGGCACCCACTTTGGAGGAACTACATTTTTGAGATAGGGAGCAGAACATTAGATTTTGGCAGCAAACACTCACAGATCTATTTCCAGAACAACAAACTTCAGAAAGACTTTGTCAGTCACCTCTGGGCATATTGCCACTCAAGTGCAGCTAGCGGAAGAATTAAACAATTGTAATAAGTACAGATACATATGGAGACCTTGAACCCAATTACAAGTCCATTACCACTAACTATTTTGGAACTTGGGTGGCCTAATAGTTTTAGCAACAGTTCCAAGGTCCAAACATCAATGGGTGAGTAACTTGTCACAGCTAACTTGAAAGCCAACTTGCTGTTCTATATCATATACAGAAATCATTTAAAAATAACTGTTCACTTGGGCAGCTTGTTTTCATTTTCTTAGACAATCCACAACGTAGACCTTGATAAATTCAGTCTTCTTCTAATTTTGCAGTGTGTCCAGCAACATACCAGTGCCTCTCAAGTCATTCTCAAGTCACACTAACCTATTGTAGGTTATTAGGATCTTTTGTGAGAGGGTTGGGCAGGGGCGGAGGGAGGAATAAATAATCATAATTATTGATTATACATTTCTGTCAGATATAAATTACTCCATATAAATACTTCTGGTTGCAGTAGTCTTCAATATGGTGTTTATGGTTCTGTCTGTTATTCATGGCTATCCCTATCACACGTTTTATATATGGCTGTCAAAGTGTACTTATACAAAACGTGTCCCATAACGATAACTGAAAAGGAATGTTAGTTGAGGCTTTTGTGTCATTTGTGAGCTCACTTTCATTGTGGCCTTTCAAACCTAAATTATACTGTTCCCTTTCCAACTCCTCCCCCCATTGTCTCCTCTAGCCAAGCTGTGTCAAAGACAAAAATCTACAATGGCATATGGTCCTAGAAGTAAAACAGGTGCCTGGGTATCTCTCATATTCTTTTCTATGAACTCAGACAGTAAGTTTGCAGTAGAATTGAAAGATAAACTAATTAGGAAATTATATAGTAAACGAGTCTGCACCATGTTTGATTCAATTTTTGTGACTTTAGTCCAAAAATCTAAGAGAAACTGATTGAATCATGTCCCAGTCTGGGTGCCTCAGTGGCTTTTTGGGATTTTTCTTTCGCCTTAAATTATTGTTGGAGCTCTTCATTACCGGGTGTTCGATGATGAAGAAGAGCTAGATTTATTGTGGTTGGAATAAATTAACAGTCTGCAGCTCACTGTCACTTAACACACACCATCTGGCAGACTGATTCATTTCTCCAGTCTTAACCTAGCTGGTTGCTTAATTGTAATATTGCAACAGCACACGCTGGTATTAAAGGAATGTCTCCTAAACTCTTATTCTCAACTGGATGTATCATTATGAGTGTCACGCCATACAATACATTCACCCCCATCAAGTGAGCAGAGCTGGGGTAAAGGATAGAAGAGGCACGATTTTTTCATACCAGTTTAGAAATCATGGTGCAAGTATTTATCTGTATCATAAGGAGTTCTATTTTTGGTTCAAACCAGTGTGCTGCGAAATACAAATCAGTAGAAAAGTCCCAAAAAGGGAAAGTGCAAATATAACATCTCACAAGACAGAATCCAGAGCTGCCCAAACACACAATGAATGTTTATGATCACCAAGTGACCACATTAAAACTCTGAAGCAATATACTGGAAACACCCATAACCATTTCTTGAGCCAGCTCTGATAACTACTGTACTCGAGAGAGTCTGACACCAGGCAGACAGATCAAGTGTGCCAAATACCTTATAGATAAGCAGTGTCACCGAAAGCCAAGCGCAGATCAGATTATTAACAGCTGTCGATTTACGACAATGATAATAATGTCTGAAAGGGTGCTGGAAAAAGATTCTCAGCAGTACCTTCCGAAAGGGAATTTTCAAGGGAGAAAAGTTGCAGGACTATGAGGAAAGTGGATGAATTGGACAGTCCTTTCAATCGTCCAGCGAAGACACACTAAACGAAATGGTTTCCTTCTCTGCTTTAGGTTCTATGATATACCTGGGAATTGTAAGCTTAATTAATGACTGTTTTCACCAGAAGCAACCCTCAGTTTACAGTTATGCATAAGTTCTACTCTGAACTCAAAACAGGTTTGCATTTACAAATTGGTGTCCATATGTTGAAAATGAATCAGTCAATAAAGTGAACGATCAGACACCCCTCTCCCATAGTAGATAAAACTGCTGGCAATTGTTAAAACTACAACTCAGTTGAAAAAGCAGGAGTATCTCATCTGTTGTCAGTTCACTGTATTACTTGCTGATTAGCTTGAAGGAATGTGTGCTCCAGACACTATTCCTCAGTTAATGAGAAATCAAGTGGTGCTCAGTGCAAGTTGTAAATCCTTTCCCAGTTCATCAAAAGAACATAAATTGAAAACCACCCAACAAGGAGAGTCTAAGGCACATGGCAATTATTTCAAAGGGGTCACACAATTTGACTGTCTTGTAGCCTCCATTGAGGTTATAATTTGGAAAACACTGGCTCAGTTCTAATGAATACAAATGTGAAAAAATTGAACAGAATCTGGATGAAAGTATGGTTTGTAATTGTCAAGTTATTCGAAGCAGTTTTCTTTAATTTTACAAAAAATTCCTTTCATAAAGCACTTAATTATGTTTGCTAAAACAAAAATATGACAGATGAGAGATAAATGTGGAACAACATGCTTTGGTTAGTTTTTAAGGAAGGGTAAAATGTAATGCAATAACTTAATATAAAAGAACTTGAATACTCCTTAGGCGGCACAGTACCTATTAGAATCAGAGCCTCATTTACTTATCTTCTCTGAAGAGATCTCAGGCTGGATGCTTCAGGATGTATTTTCCGAGAATTAATTGTTTAATAGTGTGAATCTTTAGGATCATGGTGTAACATCTCATGAGTGAGAGACAGCGAACTGGACAGAGATTTCATGAAGGAGAAACTAAGTTGTGGTAGATCCATATCTGTATGTGGTGTTAGTATTTCAATAAAGATTGTGGTAACATAGGCCTAGACTACAGTAGAAACATCTCAATGAACCAAAGACCAAACAAAGTGACCACATGTGAAGCCAAAGTGTCAGAGAGAAGAATTTGAAAGCAGTTAGAATTAAAAGACAAGCTTCAAAGGTGGAAAACCACAGACAAAAGAAATTCAACTATAGATTAAAGAGAAAAACAGAAAAACATCTTCAACTCACCAGGAGCAGCCATAGCAATGTTGGAGCAGCTATAGCAACATGCGAATAACCACAGCAACCAGGGAGCAGGGTAAGAATCCTGAATCAGCAGCAGAGGTTGAGTAGGCAGGAGAATGGAAGCACCTCTACCACTACCAGGAGCATTTCGTAGATGTAGAAGCCTGCAGCAGATACACCTGTGAGACAACTGGGCAAACAATTTGCCAAATATCAAACAGTCTCAGGTATATATTAAAGATCAATGCATTCAGGGGTTAGTACTTTATGCAACTGGAACCATCACAGATGAAGTGTTAACCTAGACAAGGGATGGACGAGGCTTCATCTTCTTATGACAAATTCCTAAAAGTCTTCAATAAGTATATTGGCATCTGAAAAAAATGTGATAACGGAGGGAGTTAGATTTAATAAACAGAAGGAGAAACCAAAGGAATGGCCACTATTCCTAAACTAATTGGGAATATCAGAATCAGCACAGACCTGGCATAACTTAACAAGGCTAGGGACAAGGAAATACATCCAATGTCATCCGTTGATGACAGCAAGTCCTGTTGACTAAACTAAATGTAAAAAAGTAGATTCTGGCATATGCCCTTAGACCAGTAATCAAGGTAGTTAACCAATTTTGTTTCTGCCTTTTGCACAGTACTGTTGTAATCAACTGCCATTTGGAATAACATCAGCACCTGAAATATTCTAGTGGACCATGTCCAACATGCTCCAGAGGAAGGAAGGAATAAAATACCATATGGATGATATCCTCTTTCATGGATCAACCAAGGAGGAACACAATCATAGCATCTTGGGTGTTTAAAAAGCATTGTAGAAGATAAGCCTGAAACTAAACAGCAAGTGCCAATTTGGAAAACCTATGATCAAATTCTTAGATTACATGCTATCAGCCATGACATAAAGGTTGATCAGAAAATGAAGGTGATGAGAGAATTTGTTCAACCGAAGAAAATGGCAGAGTTGCAAAATTTTCAGGACTTGTCAATCGAGTTGAGAAATTCACTACTAACCTATCGGTAATCAACGACCCATTGAGTGAGACAAAGCCAACACTAGTACTGGAATTTTTTTTGAAAAATGTAAGAGTTTAACTTTTTCAGAGGTACTCGGACATCACAACACATTGTTACCAATGAGAATAACAAATGCATTATCTAGAGGATGAGGTGCTGTTTCAGAGAAGTAGAGAAAGGTGATAACAGAAGCCCAGCACATTATGGTTCAAGCTCTTGAACAGAAACTCAGAAAAGGTACATCACATTTGAAAAAGAGGCCCCAGCAGGAACACAGTATGCAACCAGTTTTGTCGGAGATGAAATCTAAGGTCACAAGCCTCTGGTTTGTCTTCTCAATATGAAAGAAAATTGTGAGAATGCCAACTTTATTCAACATTTCAGACTGCGTTTGATGACATATGACTTGTCCAAGAAAAATGTCACAGAACCACTGATGTATTTCCTAAACTGCCAATGGAAGAGAAACATGATTTGGAGTTGGTAGCAGAAGTAGAAGGCATTTCATCCTCAGTAATAGAAACCTTACCAACATCAGAGAAGAAATTGTAATAAATCTGAGAAGCTGTAGGTAGAGATGAAAAATTTCTGCAAATCAATCCATAATGTCAGGAAGGATAGCCAGCATACATACCTGGGAACTCAATATTAATACCGCACTTTGATCAATGGAAATAGCTCACGATTGCACATGGTTTGTTCAGTTTTAATAAAAAGAAGCACATTGAAGCAATGTCCTACAACAATTGCATCAAGGTAGTCCAGGAGTATCAAAATGCAGAGCAAGATCCCAACAGCCGGTTTGGTGGCTAGGAATTACTCTATCATTTAACGAACTTAGCAAATCAGCTGTCAGGAACACAGAGACCTTTCATTATTGTCAACATTTCTGTCGAGATCTTGCAAAGGGCTAAGAACGGGCTAGTTTGAATTTAACAAAGAGATTTACAGTCCTCATTATTGACTATTACTTCAGATGAATTGAGATTAGTCACTTACACACTCTTACAGCAGAGATGGTACAAAAATTTTGAAAATAATTTTTTCAACTCACAGAATTCCTGATGCAACTGTGTCTGATAATAGGTCACTGTTTGTGAGGGAGCAATTTACAGAAATTTTGCCATGATTTATACACCAAATTTAGCTCAAGCAAACACTGGAACTGAATGATAGTTGGGTTCTGCTGAATTATAAATCATTGCCACTACAGCAGGTTTATTAATGGGTAGAAGACTATGAAACAGCATCTATCACTGTCTGAGAGATTAAGACCACTAGTTTCCAGGGATGATCATGTTGGAGTGAGAAAATGGAAAGAATTCCAGACAGAAACAATCTAGGAACTTTGATTATTGTCACTGCGCAAGAGAAGGAGAAACAGCGAAAGAGAATTGTTGTTGAGAAAGCAGATCAGCCAATGTCATGTTAGCTGGAAATATCACAAGATATCCCAAGGAAAAATTATAAAGCCTTTGACTCGAGAACCAGAGAGGAGATGGTCCAGTGGTATTACTTCTGGACTGTTAATCCAGAGATTCACCCAATGTTCTGGCGGCCCAGGTTTGAATCTCACCAAGACAGACGGTGGAATTTGAATTCAATAAAAATCTGGAGTTAAGAGTCTAATGATGACTATGAATCCATTGTCGATTGTTGGAAAAACCCGTCTAGTTCACTTATGTCCTTTAAGGAAGGAAACTGCCATCCTCACCTGATCTGAACTACTTGTGGTTCCAGAGCCACAGCAACGTGGTTGATTCTTAACTGCTGTCTCGGCAAGAAGTGTTGAAAAATAAATGCAGGCCTAGCCAGTGATGCCCTAATCCTGTGAATGAATAAAAAAAAACCATCATGAGGTTGCGATAATGTAACATCACATGATGAAGAGAACTAGTAAAAAATCTCATTAAGGAGCTAACAAGCATGGGGCTGGATGCCATCTGCAATCAGACCCCACCACCAAAGACATTTTTCCCTCCCCACCCTTATCTGCCTTCTGGAGGGACCACTCCCTCTGCGACTCCCTTGTCCGCTCCACACTCCCCTCCAGCCCCACCACACCCGGCACTTTTCCTTGTAACCGCAGGAAGTGCTACACCTGCCCCCACACCTCCTCCCTCACCCCAATCCCAGGCCCCAAGAAGACTTTCCACATCAGGCAGAGGTTCACCTGCACATCTGCCAATGTGGTATACTGCATCCGCTGTACCCGTTGTGGCTTCCTCTACATCGGCGAAACCAAGCGGAGGCTTGGGGACCGCTTTGCAGAACACCTGCGCTCAGTTCACAACAAACAACTGCACCTCCCAGTCGCGAACCATTTCAACTCCCCCTCCCATTCCTCAGATGACATGTCCATCCTTGGCCTCCTACAATGCCACAGTGATGCCACCCGAAGGCTGCAGGAACAGCAAATCATATTCAGCCTGGGAACCCTGCAGCCCAATGGCATCAATGTGGATTTCACAAGCTTCAAAATCTCCCCTCCCCCAACCGCATCCCAAAACCAGCCCAGCTCATCTCCACCTCCCTAACCTGTTTTCCCTCTCACCTCAAGCCACACCCCCATCTCCTAGCTACTAACATCATCCCGCCCCCTTGACCTGTCCGTCCTCCCTGGACTGACCTATCTCCTCCTCACCCCCCTACCTACACTCACCTTTACTGGCTCCATCCCCGCCTCTTCGACTTGTCTGCCTCCTCTGCACCTATCCTCTCCTCTATCCATCCTCTATCCGCCTCCCCCTCTCTCCCTATTTATTTCAGAACCCTCTTCCCCTCCCCCATTTCTGATGAAGGGTTTAGGCCCGAAACGTCAAGTTTTCCTGCTCCTATGATGCTGCTTGACCTGCTGTGTTCATCCAGCCCCATGCTTGTTATCTCGGATTCTCCAGCATCTGCAGTACCTTTTATCTCTCATAAAGGAGCTAATTTAAATCAGTGTGCATATGTAAGTGAAGGCTGTGTTAAAATGTATCTTGAACACTGCAGTGATTTAAGACAAACAAGTCCCCTCCACTCATCATACTGACTCAAAACAAAACGTAACCTGTCTCCATTGTGCAGAATCCTCAGCTAACTTCTAGATTTACATAAACCACTGCTAATATTTTACTCAATTTCTCCAGTGTAAGTTATTGCATCAAGTCTCCCTTTCCAGATTTCTCATGAGCAATTCTTCAGATGACTGGAAGATCAAGGAGAATCCAGCCTCCTGATCCTCATTATTAAAAGTTGACAGCCATGATAGAATCATACATCACGTGAAGGAGGCCTTTTGGTCCGTTGTGTTTGTCTGGCTAACATAGTCGTGCTGGTTCTTTGAAAGAGCCATCCAACTTACCATTCTTTCATTATCGTCCTACCTGTCATTCCTCTCCAAGTATTTGTCCAACTCTTTTGAGAAACTTACTTTAGAATTGGCATCCACCATCCTCTCAGACTGTACATTCCAGATCACTGCACATCTCTGAGTAAAATAAATATTCCTCATCTCATCCAGGCTTCCTTTTCCAACAACTTCAACCTTAAGTAGCCATCCGTTCTGGAGTGGAAATTATTCTTTATTGTCTACTCTATCAGGATCCTTGATAATTTTGAAAGGTTTGAGTAATCTTGATAATTTTAACCATTCCTTAAAGTCTGCTACATTTAAGAGAGGAATTTCAGTGTGTTGCATTGAAGAAATAATTGAGCAGAAGCAGACGCACTTCCCCTTTATGGTGCTCCATCCCTGGTACCATTCTGACAAATCTCCTCTGTATCCTCCCTAAGAGTGTGCCAAGGATCATAAAATATGGCGCCCCACTCCGAGGGCTGCCAGCCAACCCGATGACCCAGGATTGCTGGCCACTGCCAGTCCCTTATACCAGCAACAAAGATGGCAGTGAAAAGGTGAGTCAGCATTAAGGGGTTCATCAGGATCCCATCAAGCTGCAAGGTTTATCAAGATGGTGGGGGGCAGCAGTTTCACTGGGCTTTGCTTCTTGGGACCTCTGTTAGGGTGGACGGTGCTTGAAGAAGTGGGACCTCCTTCAATTTCCCCCAAGTCTACCAGCCTTGCCAAGTAAAAACCAAAAGAACTGTAGATGCTGTAAATCAGGAATAGAAACAAAGTTGCTGGAAAAGCTCAGCAGGTCTGGCAGCATCTGTGAAGGAAAAAACAGAGTTAAAGTTTTGGTTCCGGGAACCTCAGAGGAAGGGTCAATGGACCCAAAACATTAACTCTGTTTTTTCCTTCACAGATGCTACCAGACCTGTTGAGCTTTTCCAGCAACTTTGTTTTTGAGCCTTGCCAAATAGTAGCCAAGGCCAGTGATTTGCTACATGGGCCTCAAAAGAGAGGTAACCATCAACCGTTTGATTGAGCTGTGGCAAAATGCCAGTGACCAATAAAATTACTCCTTATTGTAGATTTAACCATCTAATTGTTTGCTCCTCTCCATGGTGCAGTCAGCTGATCCAATGCCTATCCTGTCCCTGGCAGGTTTCTGGCTGTGAGAATGCATCTGGACGTTGTCCCAAAAATTACTGCCCCCATCCCACTATTTTCTTGGCTTTCCTGTCCCCTCCACCGCGGGGCCAGCAAAATTCAACCCAATGTCTCCAGTCCAGGACTTGAACACAACTATCAAGACTGGTACCCCAGTGCAGCACTGAGGGAGTACCGCACTGTCTCAGAGCAGTTTTGCAGGCTTTAAAAAGAGGTTCATTCACCCTCTTAGGTGAATATAAAAAAAATCCCATGAAGACTATCCTGAAGGTTAGCAGCCTGATAATCCCCTGTTCCTTGGTCAATACTTATTCCTCAACTAACATTACAAAAATAAATAAACTACTTCTCCCCACCGACGTTATCACAGTTGCTGAGTATTTCCAGCCATCTTCTGGTTTCATTTCTGATTTCCAGCGTATACAGTATCTTACGTTTATAAATAAACAGACGGTCTGCCATGATCACATTGCTGTTTGTAGGACCTTACTGTATGCAATTTGAATGCCCACATTTTCTAAGTCACAAGAATGACTACTCTTAAGAAACATTTCATTGGCTGCAAAGTGCTTTGGAGCATCCTGGGGTCATAAAAGGCACTATATAAATGAAAGCCTGTCCAATTGTAATAAAACCAAGGATATCCCTCTGCTCTGAAGAGATACAATGTCAATTTTCAGTTTCTTCATCCCAAGAACTTAAAGCACTAGACTTTTTCAAGAGTTAGAATATTTCAGCAGCATGAGAGATCTGTGTATGGGTTAATACTATGCCAAGCCTTCAGAACCGAAACCCGTACTTTAAAATGCAAGCAGTAACAACACATAATCACCACCCAACTTACCTCAATAGCCTCAGACTGAAGGATTACGGTGATTATTGTTTAAATTTAACTTTGTGCGTAGACACAATGGAAGAATGCTGGAAATTTCATTCCATTTCATCATTTCCACAAAGATTTTGCTCGTGTTTGTGTCCAAAACCTGGGATAATCAGAGAAGGGAAATGCATTTCAGATACTGGAAAGAACTGGTTTCCTTGCTCAGGGGAACCAGTAATCGCCTCAATGGTACAACTTATGTTATTGCTGGGGTTCATGTTATGTCTGACATTACAGCAACAACTTGTGTTTCTATCATGTCTTTAATATAGTGAAATGCTCAAGGCCTTTCACACTGGAGTTATCAGACAAATGTGGCACGCAGCCATCTCAAAAGGTATTTCTGTCCCTCTTTTCACAGATGCTGCCCACACTCCTGAGAGTTTCTGGCACTTTCTGTTTTCAGATCCACTGTATCTCCTGCCTCTGCAGTATAACGGGAAATTGATACCACTGACATCATCATTGAGCATCCGGACTGCACTGGAACAGGATATTGGTGTCACTGGTGTCATTGTACGCGTCTGTTGTTCCTTTTTCCCCTCACACCCCCCACCACCCCATTCTCTCCTCACTACCCCTCTACCCCCAATGCCCTTTCCTCCCGTCCCAACATCCCATTCTCCACCCTCACCATCCCATTCTCCCCCCACCACCCCCACCACGATCGCCCTATTCTCACTGCCGATGGCAATGCAATGAAAAATGGGGGAAGTGCTGGAGGCCAGTGAATACAGAAGGCTGCAGACCTGCAAGAGGCTACATACTTAAGGAGGCGTGATTGAAAACAAAAATACAAACCTTAGAATTGAGATAACAAGGTGTAGAGCTGGATGAACACAGCAGGCCAAGCAGCATCAGAGGAGCAGGAAAGCTGACGTTTCGAGCCTAGACCCTTCGTCAGCTTTCCAGCTCCTCTGATGCTGCTTGGCCTGCTGCGTTCATCTAGATCTACACCTTGTTATCTCAGATTCTTCAGCATCTGCAGTTCCTACTATCTCTGTAACAACCTTAGAATTGAGGTGTTGATGGCCTAGAGGCAAAGAGGTGAAGCTTGAACAGAACTTAGTATGGATTATGGGGTCATAGCATATTGTTATATAATATGGTCATATGCATATCACGTAATCATATGCAACACAGGAGAGGCCCTTCAGCCCATCCAGTCTGCACCAACCTATCTACAGTCATCCCACTTTCTAGCATTTGTCCCAAAGCCTTGAACATTGAGTTATACAAGCAGCAGAGCATGGGAATATATGGGAACATAAAGCTATGGCTGAATGTTATTGCATTGGCAGATTTTCCGAGATTTGGACCAAATGTGAATCCTGATCCCAGCCATGTGGCTGCATGATCTGTCCAGAGATCTCCTCCAGGAGCACCATCCAGTGAGGAACTGAGGAGTCATCTAACTGCCTTGGTCAATCAGAGGGTCCACAGTGACTCTGGCAGCTGTCCTTGGAGACTGTGATAGTCACTGCAGATGCAGGCAGGGCAACACGAGGTCTCCCCTCGATAGATTATCTTGTGCCAGCTCATTATTTTGGAGGAGAGCCCCCTTTGAAGAGTGTGGCCTGCAGCTGCTGCTGTGACCCCTTTGGAGGAGGAGGGTCCAATCCCTGCCCCTTGGGGCTGTATTCAATCGCCCTTTTGTCAATTCTCTTGTGGGAAGTAGGCATTTGCTGTGGAGTAATGGGATTAACTTCAAAGTGACGATGAATGACGATGGTGCAATAATGATGGCAGAATCACATGTTTGAGTGGTGAAAGCTGGCAGGAAGCAGAAACTCTAGAGCTGTGTGAGGAGACTGTATAAAACCAGCTGTAAACAAAGAGTTCTTACAGAGAGGACTGTGCACTCAAGCAGCACACTTTTGGGAGGCTAAACAAATGCTGGACCCCAAGCTCACACCAACACAGTCTCTGGCAAGTCCACCATTTATAACCCTCCCCAGTTAGCCTTGCACTGAGTGGTCAGCTTGGCCATTTCAGAAGTTAGTTAAGAGTCAACCACAAACCTGTGGGTCTGGAGTCACATATAGACCAGACCAGGTAAGGATAGAAGATTCCCTCCTAAAAATTACAACAGTGAACAAGATGGATTATTAATGATAGTTTCATTGTCACCATTACTGAGGGTAACTTTCAGTTTCAGATTCTAACTGCTGTTGTGGGAATTGGAGCCCTATCCGCAGAACAACAGCCTTGGTCTCTGGATTGCCAGTCGAGTGACATTACAACTATGTTGCTGTCTGCCCAGATGGTGAGAGTATGGGACTCCACTGGCACTGCGAAGAGCTCAGGGGGCATTCCAATGTACCCCATGGCCAATTAATTGTTACTAACTAGCTGCTGCTGAGCGGCTAGCTTCTTCCATTGTTCACCCCAGCTTCGGGGAAAATCACCCGGAGGTGGAAATATTTGCCCCAGCAACCGGATGACAATCTTTCAGATTTCCATCCAAGTCCTGCCTCCATAGATTTCTTAATATTTCACCAATATCTTGGCAGTATATCTCCCCAAGTGCTCTAGCCACAGCCCTGAGCCAGCATTACCTGTCTGTGATTATCTGGAGGAAACTAAACCAAATAGCAAACCAAATGGGAGGAGAGTGATACCCAAGAGGTCCCTTCACTGGATGAAGGGACTGGGGGCATTCTGGCGAAGTTTGCCGATGGTACGAAGTTGGGTGGACAGGCAGGTAGTACGGAGGAGGTGGGGAGGCTGCAGAATGATTTAGATAATTTAGGAGAGTGGTCCAGGAAATGGCAGATGAAATTCAACGTGAGCAAATGTGAGGTCTTGCACTTTGGAAAAAAGAACACAGGCATGGACTATCTTCTGAACGGTGAGAAAATTCATAAAGCTGAAGTACAAAGGGATCTGGGAGTGCTAGTACAGGATTCTCTAAAGGTTAACTTGCAGGTTGAGTCTGTGATTAAGAAAGCGAATGGAATGTTGTCATTTATCTCAAGAGGGTTGGAATATAAAAGCAGCGATGTGCTTCTGAGACTTTATAAAGCTCTAGTTAGGCCCCATTTAGAATACTGTGTCCAATTTTGGGCCCCACACCTCAGGAAGGACGTACTGGCACTGGAGCGTGTCCAGCGGAGATTCACACAGATGATCCCTGGAATGGTAGGCCTAACATACGATGAACGGCTGAGGATCCTGGGATTGTATTCATTAGAGTTTAGAAGGTTGAGGGGAGATCTAATAGAAACTCACAAGATAATGCATGGCTTAGAAAGGGTGGACGCTGTGAAGTTGTTTCCGTTAGGTGGGGATAGTAGGACACGTGGGCACAGCCTTAGAATTAGAGGGGTCAATTTAGAACGGAAATGAGGAGACATTTCTTCAGCCAGAGAGTGGTGGGCCTGTGGAATTCATTGCCACGGAGCGCAGTGGAGGCCGGGACGTTGAATGTCTTCAAGGCAGAGATTGATAAATTCTTGATCTCGCAAGGAATCAAGGGCTACGGGGAGAGTGCGGGTAAGTGGAGTTGAAATGCCCATCAGCCATGATTAAATGGCGGAGTGAACTCGATGGGCCGAATGGCCTTACTTCCACTCCTATGTCTTATGGTCTTATGGTCTTCACGATTATTGTTTATACACCTTCATGCAGAACATACTGTGCTTGGTGTAAAAACAGAAAGTGCTGGACAGATTCCACAGGTATGGAAACAAGTGTGACAGAGAAACAAAGTTAACATTTTGAATCCAATACAATTTTTCTTCAGAATCTTCCCCTCACCAGTCTACATTTTACAAACGCATCTGTCCATGATGGTACTGGTTAGAGTGAACACTACACAGACCTCACGGAGACAAAGCTCCACTTTCACATTAATGATACTCTCCATGTTGTGTGGCACTACAATCATGGTAACTGAGATAGATTTCAAACAGTTTATGAGGCACTACCGGCGGCCAGCAACAACAAAATTGTATTCAACCACAATCTTAACCTCAAGCCCAGCATATCCCCCATTTTACAATAACCACCAACCCAGGGATGAATGGTGGATCAATGAAGGGTGCAGCAGAACGTGCCAGGTACAGCACCTGACATACATTAAAACGAGGTGCCAAGCTGGTGAAGCTACAACACAGAAATAAATGCACCGAAACCAAAATTAACAGGTTGCCGATTCACAACAGAGATGAGAAGACATTTTCTCACAGTGGGTCATAAGTCTTTGGAATTCCCTTCCTCAAAATATGATAGATGTAAAGTCCTCGAATATTTTTTAAGGCAGAAGTAGGTAGATTCAATAAGCAAAGGGTTATCAAGAGGTGATGGCCTAGTGGTATTGTCGCTGGGCTGTTAATCCAATAACCCAGATAATGTTCTGGGAACCCAGGTTCGAATAAATATCTGGAATTAAGAGTCTAATGATGACTGTGAATCCATTGCCACTTGTTAGGAAAAACTCATCTGGCTCATTAATGTCTGTTAGGGAAGGACACTGACATCCTTACCTGGTTTGGCCTACTTGTGACTCCAGGCCCGCAGCAATGTGGTCGACTCTAACTGCCCTCTGTTTTCGGAATGGTCAAAAAATGCAACTTAGCCAGTGGTGCCCTCATCCCGTGAATGAATTAAAATTTAAAAAATCAAGAGTATGTGAGAATGTTGAGTAATTAGATCAGCCATGATCCAACTGAACGGCAGATTAGGCTCGAGAGCCAAGTGGCCATCATCCTTCTCAGAATTCATGTGTTCATCTCAATCTTATTGTGCGAGAAATGGGGCAAAGTAATCCCACTATCAGATTGGATTTAATCTCAGAGTCCTGCCACATCCAGTCCTGAAAGATGATCACCAATTAAATAACTCACTTGAGGCTCTATCCCTATCCCCAGTTGTGCAGGAGCCCAGCACATCAGTTCAAACAAAAACAAAACTTAAACATTTGCAACCATCTTCAGCCAGAAGTGCTAATTCAGTTATCTAGCTTAGCCTTCTCTAAAGATCTCCACGCTCACAGATGACAGTCTTCAGCCAATTTGATTCAGTCTACATGATATCAAGGAACAGCTGGCGGCACGGTATATCTCAAAGGCTATATGCCCAGACATCATTCCACCAATAGCACTGAAAACATATGCTCCAGAACCAGCTGTGCCCTTAGCCAAGCTGTTTGAAAAACAGCTACAGCATTGGCAACCTACCCAACAATGTGAAAATTGCCATAAATCCAACCCAGCCAATTACTCCCCATCAGTCTACTGTTGCTCATCAATAAAGTAGTGGAGGGTATCATTAACAGTACTGTCAAACAACAGTTACTCAGCTATAACCTGCTCACTGCCACTCACAGAATCCTTACAGTGTGGAAACAGGCCATTCGGCCCAACAAGACCACACTGACCCTCAGCGCATCTCCCATAACTCACCTAATCTACACATCCCTGAACACTACGGGGAATTTCGCATTACCGATCCACCTAACCTGCACATCTTTGGACTGTGGGAGGAAAGCGGAGCATCCAGAGGAAACCCACGGAGACACGGGGACAATGTGCGAACTCTACTCAAACAGTCACCCAAGGGTGGAATTGAACCCGGGTCCCTGGTGCTGTGAGGCAGCAGGACTTAACCAGGGCAGCTCAGCTCATGATCTCATTGCAGACTGGTACAAAAGAGCTGAACACCACAAGTGAGGTAGGAGTGACTGCTCCTGACATCAAGACAGCATTTGAACGACTGTGGCATCAAGAAGACCTAGCAAATATGGACTCAATGGGAATCAGGGGAAATGATTCATTGGTCGGAGCATTGAACGCAGTTCAGAGAAGGTTCACCGGGATGATCCCCAGTGTAGAGCGATTGTCTTATAAGCAAAGGCTAAACAGGTTGGAACTCTACTTGCTAGAGTTTAGAAGGATGAGAGGTGATCTCATTTAAACATACAGGATTCTTAAGGGGCTTAACGGGATTAATGCTGAGAAGATGTTTCCCCTCATGAGAGAGAATCTAGGATCAGAGGGCACAATCTCTGAAAAAGGGCCACCAATTTAACACTGAGATGAGGAGGAATTTCTTCTGAGGGATCGTGAGACTTTGGAACTCCTCGCTACAGAGAGCTATGGGGGCAGAGTCCTTGTGTATATTTAAGGTTGAGATAAATTTTTGATCAGTCAGGAATCGAAGGTTACAGGAAAAAGACAGGAAAGTGGACGTGAGCAATGTCAGATCAGCCATGATCCTATTGAATGGTAGAACAGGATCGAGGTCACGAACAGTCTATTCCTGCTTCTGTTTCTTTATGGTCTTATGGTCTAAAGTTAAAAGTTACAAATAGCAATGAAAATGAAATGATTCTCGACTTTCATTGCAGACCTGGCTTCTTCGAACCTATTATTTCTGAAGTGAAGGCTTTGAAGACTTGAAGTCACATTCATGGATTCTGAAAGAAATAATTTATACGCATTTGGAGAGGCAAGGACTGATTAGGGATAGTCAGCATGGCTTTGTGTGTGGGAAATCATGTCCCACAAATTTGATCAAGTATTTTGAGGACATGACCAAAAAGATTGGTGAGGGCAGAACAGTAGGCGTTGTCTAAATGGACTTTAGTGAAGTCTTTGACAAGGTTCTGTATGGTAGTCTGGTTAGTAAAGTTAGATCACATGGGATTCAGGGAGAGCTTGCCAATTGGATGCAAAATTGACTTGATGGGAGTAGACAGAGAGTAACGGTGGAGGGTTGTTTATTGATCTGGAGGCCTATGACCAGCAGTGTACCACAGGGATTGGTCCTGGGTTCACTGTTACTTGTCATTTATATAAATGATATGGATGAGAATTTGGGAGGAATTATTAGTAAGTTTACAGATGACACCAAAATTGGTGATATCATCGACAGTGAAGATGATTATCTAAGATTACAAAGGAATCTTGATCAATTGGGCCAATGGATTGAGGAATGGCAAATGGAACTTAATTTTGGTAAAACAACCAAGCGCAGGACTTAGATAACAAGGTGTGGAGCTGGATGAACACAGCAGGCACAGCATCAGAGGAGCAGGAAGGCTGACATTTCGGGCCTAGACCTGAAACATCAGCTTTCCTGCTCCTCTGATGTTGCTTGGCCTTCTGTGTTCATCCAGCTCTACACCTTGTTATCTCAGATTCTCCAGCATCTGCAGTTCCTACTATCTCTGAAGCACAGGACTTATATAGTTAATGGTAGGGCCCTGGGTAGTGTTGTAGAGGAGAGAGACCCAGGGGTTCAGGTACATAGTTCTTTGAAAGTTGCGTCACAGGTAGACAGAGTGGTTAAGATGGCATTTAGATCTCTTGCCTTCATTGCTCAGATCATTGTGCATAGAAGCTGGGATGTCATATTGACATTGTACAGGGCGTTGGTGAGGCTACTTTTGAACTACTGTGTACAGTTTTGGTCACCCTGCTATAGGAAGGGAATTATTAAATTGGAGAGGGTTCAGAAAAGATTTACAAGGATGTTACCAGGACTGGAGGGTTTAAGTTAAAAGGAAAGGCTGGAATAAGATGGGATATTTTTTGCTGGAGTATAGAAAGTTGATGGGTGACCCTATAGAGGTTTATAAAATCTTCAGGGGTACAGATAAGGTGAATAGCAAATGACTTTTCCCTAGGGTAGGGGAGTTCCAAACTTGATGGCATATTTTTAAGGTGAGAGGGGAATGATTTAAAAGGGACCCGAGGGGTTACTTTTTCACATGGAGGTTGGCTCGTATATGGAATGAACTGCCAGAGGAAGTGCTAAATGCAGATGCAGTTACAGCATTAAAAAGGCATTTGGATAGGTACATGAATAGGAAATGTTTAGAGGAATATGGGCCAAATGCAGGCAAGTGGGACTAGTTTAGTTTGGGAAACTTGGTCAGCGTGGATGAGTTGGACCGAAGGATCCATACTGTTTGTATGAATGCGGTTCAAAAAGCCCGTTCTCGCTTAATCCAAGTTTTCTATCCCTGGCTTTATTTAACTTTCAGTACCCGTTTTGATATTGAATTTACAATTCTAACTGGTAGTTCTACAGGTATCCCTCAGTGCAATGTGCTGTTTGACTCTATGACACCTTCTGTAGTTGAATTGCTGGAAGTCGCTTTGCAAAGGTGGATAGAGCAGAACAGATCCTAAGAGTACGTTGAATCTCCTACATTTCACTTGTAGGGCCCTGCAGATTACACTCTTGGCAGCCTGAGTTGGTACAGTAGTCCTGGAAACATGCCGCTGCCTTCCTACTGAGAAGGATAGGCTGGTCCTTCGATGGCTCTCTCATGGTTTCCAGATGTTTCTCCTCAGATCTCTGCACAAAATGAATGCATGCATTCATTTATACAGTTTTTATACAGTTAAAAACAGTTAAAAACATTTATACAGTTAAAACTCAAAGATCATAGAATTGTAGAATCCCTACACTGTGGAAAGAGGCCATTTGGCCCGTCAAGTCTGAATGACCCAGTGAAGAACATTCCACCCCATTCCTGTTACCCCAAATTCCGACAGCTAACTCACCTAGTCTGGGACATCCCTGGACACTATGGGACAATTTAGCATGACCAATCCACCCAACTTGCACATCTTTGGACTGTGGGAGGAAACCGGAGCACCCGGAGGAAACCCATGCAGGCACAGGGAGAACATACAAATTCCACTCAGGAGAAAATGGCTGCTGTTTCAAACTGCTGAATCTGGTTGTTGTTCATCTCTTTCTAAGCATATCACTGCAGGTGTTCTTCAGTATAATGTCTTAGGCAAAACCCTCTTGAGCTGCTTCATCAATAACCTTCCCTCTAACTAAGGTTAGAAGTGGAAAAAGATCTTAGGAAAAGGGGTAGGGCATTCTGCTTCAAGATCCTGCTCCACTATTCAGCTGATCTTCTACCTCAATGCTATTGTCCCATATCATCACCATATCATTTGATGCATTTGATATTTAGAGATGTACCTATCTCTGTCTTTAATACATTCAATGATTGAGACTCCACAGTCATCTGGGGCAGGAAATTCCAGAAGTTCATCACTCTCTGTTTGGAGAAATTTCTCCACATCTTAATCCAAAATGGTCTAATTTTATTCTGAGACTGTTTTATTTAATTATTTGATGAGATATGAATGTTGCTGGCTAAGTCAGCATTTGTCACACATTCCTAATTGCCCCTGAACTGGGTGGTTTGCTAGGGCCATTTCAGGACAGTGAAGGGTCAACCACATTGTTGTGGGTCCATAGGGTAAGGTGAGCAGGTTTTCCTACCTGAAGGAACAACATTTGCCCAGGAATGATTTTGTGGTAATTGATCATTTCATGGTCACCATCACTGAGCCTGCCTTTCAATTCCGGCTTTTACTGAATTCAAATTCAACCAGCTGCCCTGGTGGGATTTGATTCCAGGACCACAGAGCATTAACCTGTATCTCTGGATTACAAGTCCAGTTTCATGACCACTATAACGCCACCTTTCTCTGGGATCCAACCATCTCCCTTTGATGTCTGTTGGCATTGCCATTGCGGAATACCCCAATATATCAACATCTTAGGTGTTAGCATTGACCAGAAACTGAACTGGATCACCACATAAAGACTATGGCTGCAAGATCAGGTCAGAGGCAGGGAATTCTGTGGTGAATAACTCACCTCCTGGCTCCCAAAGCCTGTCCACCATCTACAAGGCACATAAAGAGAATGCAATAGAGTATTCCCCAAATGTTTGGATCAATGCAGCTCCAAAAATACTCAAAAAGCTATTTCTCTTTTAATCCAAGTTTTCACTTCCTCTATTCATTTAACTTTCAGTACCTGTTTTGATATTGAATTTACAATTCTGACAGTTCTTGGCCCAAACCCTATGCAACTCGTTAATTCTTCAATCTGATAGGTTTAGGAGGACAGAATTTCTTGCCATTTGGTCAATGCCTTGTCAAAGCCACAAACCATCTCCACCACCCACTGACAAGTTCCATTGTCCTATCCCATGGGCCAGGGAAACGCCAACAAAAGGGCAGTGGCATTGGATTTTCAGTCATAACACTTTCAGGCCCATTGGCTGGAAAACAAATTAGATTTTGTCAAACAAAACCTGACTCAACAAATTTTAAACTGAAAAATCAGAATCCATGTTCACAAATTGAGCTTTCAGGAAAAGGATACTGAGAATCAGAGCCACCAGTAGACAGGATAGAAGACTCATCTAATCCATCAAGTAGGGCTGAACTGAAACTGAGTCCAAAAATCCAAGATCATCCACAGAAGAGGTTTTTTTTTTTGGTAAAACAGCCTTGTGGGTTCAGGTGTTGGTCAACTGAGTGTCTAGTGGAACAGAGTCAATTTCCTTTCCAAACTGCAAGAGGAAGTAACTATTTTAGTTCATTTGCTCAACTCTGAATTGGCCAAGCTCCAGTGGGAATCCACTGACTTGCTGACAGGGATTAGAGGACGAGACCCTTACACTGAGGGACATAATGTTCAGTCCATGACTAAGTGCCAGCAAGGAAACTGTTTGGAGTCGTAGAAATCCGGGATTAATCCCTGCAAATGCCTGGACCAAGAAGAAAGTGGCAAATTAGAACAATTTCCAAAGCCTCAATGATGAGGGAGAGGGTGGCGTGGGGGGTGGGGTGGTGCAGGTTTGTCGCTTCATAAGGAAAAATAAAGTTAGGCGTCAAAGAAACAGTTGCTACTCTGAGAGTAAAATAGTCCCTTTGGTTCAAGGTTTGCTTGTGATGATACATTTCTTCTGGTAGAAATAGCCAGTGGAGGCAAAAAATTTTCCCACAGGAAGGGAGTTGAATCACCAGTAGTGTTTCCCAATCATTGGTCACAGGGGAGAGACGCCAGTGCTGTGCGCCAACTCCTATCTAGTATGTGCCAGGTCAGGGAATCAAAAGAGGGGGAGAACACAGAGTACAGTTCCTTTAGTCTGCACAGAATTCATGCATTTTGACTGTTGCTTTTCAGAAACATTGTATTTCAAACTACAACAAAGCTGCATATCCCCCTACTCTTTCATCCGAGGCTGTCTGGGGTCTGATGCAGTTAAGCAATCTCAGAACTCAAGGTATTACAAGCAGCCGAATATTTCCCCATGAACCTTCATTTTTTTTAACAAGAAAAGTTTCTGGCTTCCAAACAGCAACCTCTGCTTTTGACTGCGCTCAGAGAAATTGGGATTTCCATGCTGGAGGGCTGGGGTAGGACAAACAGAAAGTGTAGTCCAATAGTTGTCTTTTTTTGGGAGCTGCCAGGTCCGGGTTTGGAAGGTAACCCATGTTCATCCCTTTGCTGGGCAAATGCATTTAAAAGTAGCTTGCTACTTTGCACTTGCAGGAGCTGGATGGGGTGACAGCCACAAGCAAGAAATGCAGGGACATAATTCGGAGGTTCCCACCTCTTAATCCATTCACTTGTGTTGTTCACCAAGCTCCCAGCCAGAAACACAATAAATAGTGCGCACTCCAATTGCCACAATAACACAGTAAGCCGAGGCACCTAGATGTGTAGTAATAAGATCACAAAGCTGGAAGTTACCAGCTAAAGAAAGTGTTCCCTTAGGCCTAGGATTCACAGATTATTTATTTGCTAAAGGGGCCATTGTTATCAGACATGTTATTTTATTTCCTTTAAAGCATTAAGGTCACACTTATTTTATAAAAGACAGGCCAGAGGCTATCCCTGCCAGAGGTCAATGGTTTATTAGTTAAACAGCTAGCCGCAAGGCTAAAAAAGTAGAAAAAACACACGGCTGTGTTTGGTTTGCAGTAATCAAGTTACACACAGTGTATTTTAAATGTTCTGAAAGATGCAAATAACCTAAAAGAACCTGCTATTTACTGCTTTTCCGGGTGTCAAATGGTCAGGAAGAATGAGGCTATTTGTTCCTTAGGCTCTGATGGTTTGGATGCAATTCGTTTTATTAAATAGGTTGCCACATTGCTCCAAGCTTCCTACTCTCGACACTTGTGTTTGTTTTGGCTCTGAAATAATTGCTTCAGAAACCTTTCAGGTGTCCAAGCAATCATTTAATAAGGGCAGTCCACACTTAAGTATTGATCTGGGTTCATAGAAAAGAAAGATTTGAAAGAAAGAACATACGTTTATATGGAACTTTCCACATCCTGAAGTACTTGACAGCCAATGAAGAGCTTTTATCCCCCTTCATGCCAAGTCCTATTCATTTAACAACTCTGTGTACTCATGGACCTGCAATGGTTCCCATGCCATCAATGCCTCCTCCTTGTTTTCAGATCCGACTCTGGCCTATTCCCACCTTATCTCTGTCGCCTATCTGGCTGTAAAATCTTCCAAAGTCAGTGCGCTTTTCCAATGACTGCCTTTAGCACATCCTCAGTCCACTATTGGTGCCTGTGCCTTCAGCTGCCTGCCTTCCAAACTCTGCGGTTCCCTCTCTAACCCTCTCAACTCTCTGTCCTTCTTTAAGACACTCTTTCAAATCCAATTACCCATTCTAATATCTCTTAAATGAATCCATGTCAAATTCTGTTTGATAAAGCTCCTGGGCCCTCTTGGGTCATTTCCTTATGTTAAAGGTAGCATATAAATGCACATTGCTGCTAAACTGCAATTTGCAGTTGTGAAGTAGGAAACTTTTCATTTACTTTCAATACCCATCCTTTATCCTCTCGCAGCTTGTGAAATGAATTCACTGAAGAGAGTGGAGACAAGAGAGGTGACATCCCCGCAGCGATAGAAAAACGTGGAGAAGGAATGGACCAACTGGGAATGGCCAAATTTCCTTCCTAGACCAAATTTATAACTTTTTGGAAGCCATGCAATAGGCTACAGCAGAATGGTGAAAAGTTTGGAATATGGATGCTGAAATAAAATTTATTAAAGATCATGGGATTTTTGGTGACATGGTTGTGACCAGATCTGCCCTAAGGAATGGTAAAGCTAATGGTTACTGGTGAAATTGCTGCTTATCAACACCATGACTTTCAGTCAACTGGTTTAAGGTTATACATCAGCAGCTGTCCAATATTCAGTTTGTGCATGCTCATTAATAGCGAAATAACCAGAGGCCAGTTTCCTGTCATCAGCTCACTCTTTATTTACATGTGCAAAGTGCTTGACACTGGTCTGGCTTCCTCAGAGTCAGCTCTCAGAGTGAGCTGAACCTCTGACACTCCTATTTATATCTGTCAGTCAGGGCTCCCTGATTGGACCAGGTTAACAGCACCATTCAGAGAACTCATATTCTATGATGTCCATCATACATTATGCCTCATTACAATCACTACAAATAGTTTATTCTGTATACTGTTTAGAGACAAAACATCCCATTCCTGCAGAACCAAAACGCCGCGAAATGTTTGACTACATCAGGAAACACCATTAAGATACCAACATGGCAGCAGGAAATGGAGAGGTAAAAGGAGGTGTTGTCATTCAGAGGGAATAAAAAGTCCAATAGAAGAAAAGGCAGCAGGCTATGTCACCAAGCCAATGAGCTGGAGGGGAAGATAATGTAGCTAAGCTCAGCCAGAATTAAAATACATAGTTTGCTGAACACAAGCTACATGTGTTGCAGCTACAGAACAGAGGTTCTGCCCAGTACTGTCCTCCATAGTTAAGTCTCAGGCAGTATCACGAAGGCAGATTCTCTGATCACATTTGCATTGCTGTTTGTGATCTCCGACATTGTATTAGAACACAAAACTGTAAGGCACTGGAGCAGGCCGTTCATACCACAATGCTGCGCCGAACATGATGCCGAATTAAACTAATCCTTTCTGCCTGCCCTTGGTCCATATCTCTCAATTCCTTGCATATTCATGCGCTTATCTAAAAATCCCTTAAATGCCCCTATCGTAACAGCCTCCTCCACCACCCTGGCAGTACATTCCAGAGTCCTACCATTCAGTGTACAAAAAAACTTGCCTCTCACATCTCCTTTGAACTTTCCCCCCACATCTTAAATATATGTCCTCTGATATTAGACATTTCAACTCTGGGAGAAAGATTCTAACCGTCAATCCTATCTATGCATCTCATTATTTTAGTCAAAGGTACTTCAGTGACCATGAGGTGCTGTGGTCGTGAAAGATGCTATAGTAATGCAAACCTTTCTATCTTTCTGTTAGAATGCGCATACAAGTCTAAATTTAAACACTCTGTGCAGTTTCTATCATGTGATCTATGCTTTGCGCAAATACATGCTTGAGCCTTCTTTTGATTTCCTTTATGAAGGATTGATCTCAGAAGGAATATACACAGGCCAAATTATTCAGAATTATAACAGAATGGAGTGGAAAGCAGTAGAAAGTGAATTCCTTTTTAATATAAACCTCTGTCAACACAGTAAACCTCTCAGCATTCAATTCAACTTGCCTGAGAAAACATTCAACAATGTTAAGTATAATTAACAGGCGTAAACAACCTCCTCTGAAATCTTTAGACACAGTCGTAACAAACCAAGGACAGTTAATCCGTATAATTAAAAGTTTTGTATTAGTGCTGTGCAAAGTTTTCCGGCCCACACATTTACAGTTGTGCTGACAGCACAAACACAATCTCTATTTTAGACATAATTGTAGCTTCTTATTAACAGGTATCATTTGCATCTTTCTGTCACACAACCTGCTATCCATTATAACTTCCCTATGATATTTAATTCAAATCTCTTTCCTCCTTTATACACTTCCTCTTGCCTGCCCTAATATCCATTTATGTGGTGTCAGATTTTGTTTCACAATTGCTCCGATGAAGTGCCTAGAGGTGTTTCATTACATTAAAGGCAAAATATAAATGGAGTCTTTCGGTTTTTATATAAATGGAGTTGACATTTGAGTTATATAAATAGAGGTGACACTTGCAACCTAAGGAATAGGAGCAGGCCATTCTGTCCGCTCTGCCATTCACCTGGGACATGACTCAACAGTATGTTAAATTCGTGGATCCATCTTTGTTCTGCAATCTGTAATACTGTTACCTAAGGAAATCCTTATCAATCACAAGTTAGACATTTTCAATTGAATCCCAGCACCAAGAGACTTTTGAAGGCGAGCATTTCATCTTTGCACTACTCGTTCTGTGAAGTGCTTCCCAATACGACCACTGAAAGACTTCCCTCTAATTCAAACCTATTTCCCTTTTTTTTCTGAAAAAGGGTCTAGGCACGAAACATCAGCCTTCCTGCTCCTCTGATGCTGCTTGGCCTGTTGTGTTCATCCGGTTCTACACTTTGTTATCCCTTTGTCTTGGCCTCTCTCACCAATGGAAATGGTTTCCCACTATATCCACACCTTGTTTTAAGTAGTTTGTGCCTTTTCTCTCGAGTGGAGACTCGTGGAAGGGGGAAATAAAATGGCAAGTTCATTAATTAATTATTCATAAATTCATTATTCATAAGTTCATAAATTAATTATTCTTGGAATTACAGACTTTTTAAAATTTGACATACAAATCAGTTAATCAAGTGTAATTATTAGCTATAGGAGATAAAAGGTACTGCAGATGCTGGAGAATCCGAGATAACAAGGTGTGGAGTAGGAGAGCTTGACGTTTCGGGCTTAGACCCTTCATCAGAAATGAGTGATGATGGCTCTAGGCCCGAAACGTCAAGCTTTCCTGCTCCTATGATGCTGCTTGGCCTGCTGTGTTCATCCAGCCCCACACCTTGTAATTATTAGCTGTTCCTTTAGAGTCTATTTTTAGGTTAAAGTATCACTTTGCTTGTCCTTCAGAACAGTTATTATAATTCACATTAGGCCTAAACTTTTTCAAAAGATTTTCAGACCTTAAGAATCTTTCATTGCAACCTCCGAAGCCTGTTCTTTGTACATATATGAGGTGACAGTTCAAATCCAATACCCTGTCATTTCTCAGTGGCATATCATGTAGCACCACCATCTCAAAGATCAGGCATGTAGTCAAGGGTTGTTGTACAAAAGGCAAGATGTGTGTTTTTTCGACTATTTCCAGAGTATGTTTCAGGAAATTACTAAATGTCAAGGAAAGGGAAATACACATTACTCCCCATCAAAAAGTGACTTGGTAATGGATAGTACCTTTGCATGTGGCTCAAGGACCAACAGCTTATCTTTCAATCCAGTGCTCTATAGCCTTCCAGTCTTAACACAGAGTTCAACATTTTCTGACCTTAACTACCACTCCTATTTTTTAAACAGCCGATGCTAGTGATATTGCTGGTTACCATTTTGGACCTAGCATTTGTTAATTTACTTGTTCCAATACAAGCTTCACTTTGTCTTGCACCATCAACCCTCCCAACCCCTCTGACTTCCATTCTATTACAGACTTTGTTTCATTTTACCCCTTCCCCACCAATGATTTCTGCACCTTGTCTCTTGCTTAAAACCTGTTCACAACTTTATGATGAAAGATTAACAAACTGAAACCTTGGGCAGAATCTAAAAGAGGTCTGAATGACATGAGTTATAGTGAGATTTATGGCAGAATCTGACAAGCAGTCCAGTGAAGCCTATCTCAATTTCAGGAGTATCTTGTTCTATTTATTATGCCTTAGGCAATTGGAAACGCAAATTTCACACCAGGCAGCAGCAAGTTGCCAGTTAAAATGGGATTAATTGCTTGTTAAATACTTTGTTGATGGCCCAAATTGCCTCATTAATGTAATGCTTTACATCTTACCAACCTTGCCAAACAAGGCACATGATGAGAAAATTGGACATGGAAACTTCAAAGGGGACGAGGCAGATTCAGCTTTGAATGACCTCCATGTTGCACACAACCAAGGTGCACCAGGGATGCCAACCACATGTCATCATCCACGGACATTGGCATCTCAACTATCATGGCACCTTTCTGTTACACTGGCCGTGCACTCAAGAAGCACAGAGCAGCATTGCAGGGTACCCTGGCAACTAGCATTAGAAGACTGCAGCAGGAGGGCTTCATGAGCATGAACAGAGATCCAGCTTATGGATTGGACCAAGCTGCATATTCATGCCGTTTGCCTGCTCTCTTAGCACTTAATCACTTATCACCAACTGGAATGCTCACAACATTCCTTCCTCAATTTACTATACCACTCGGTGCAGTCGAGCCACCAAAGCAGCTTGCCTTGCTGGTTAGCAGTCTTCCATTAGTGGAGTGTACATCCCGCTGAACTGCAGTGTGCTGTGTCAATCTTACAGCTGCAGCATGAGCCAGTAAAATACACAGCAAATGCAGCATTACGAATAAAGAACATTTCCTACCCCATTAGCAAAGCATCTGGGCAGAATATAAAGGTAAAGTCACCATAGTCCTGCCAGACCATTGGGCTGCTCTCTCTTTAGAGAGACAGATGGCTGGTGGTGGTTCAACCTGAGGGTCACTGCCCCTTAGGTGAGGGGTGAGGTTGAGAAGTTGGGACCTTCATGATAACCTCAGCTGGTGCAGGAATTGCTGTTGGCATCACTCTGCATTGCAAACCTGCTTTCCAGCCAACTGAACTAGCTAAACCCACCCCCAACCCATCTAGGCAATCACCTACATAACTCAACAGGGTGGAGACAAAGCATTCAACATAATACCTTGGAGAAGAGTACTCTAGCTATGAAAGGGTATGGTCAGTTGTAATCTCATTATTTAAGCCAGGCAACTAGAATATACTGGTTATGACCATACTGGGTCACTGGTCAGTTGTCCTTTATCCTGTCACAGACCTTTTATTTTAGACTGTATTCCTACCCTCTCCCCAATTACTTCCTCAAAACCTGTTGCTGCTCTAACTTTTTCTAGTTTTGATCAGAAAGTCACAGACCTGAAATATTAACCCTGTTTCCTGACACTGTTTGACTTGCTGATCACTCGTAGTACTTTTTGTTTTTATTACGGATTTCCAGTATTTTGCTTTCGTTTCCAGATCTATCTACTTTGCTCTGAATTGCACTGAGTTGTCACAGCTGTGTAGGAAGTATAGCTAACTAAAAAAGATCTTAAAAGATTACATATTAGAAAGAACAAGGGGTTTTATTTTACAGCTATTTCTCCTATAACACAATAGTTGTGTTTTGTGTGACATTGCACTATTGAAAATAGCATTATAGGGAAATCGCTACACTATACAGTAGAAAGTTCACATTATCCAAACAGCATCCACCATTCATCAATCGTGTTACAGCCAATTTGCATTAACGAACCACACATCATAGCAGAAAAACCTGTTTTTGTTCATGAGATATGGGCATTATTGGCATTTATTGCCCATCACTAATTGCCTAAAGGACAATTAAGAATCACACTCATTGGTGTGGATTTGGAGTCAAATGTAAGCCAGACCAGGTAAAGATGGGAGATCTCCTTTTCCAAAAGGGATTACTGAATCAGATGGAAATTTTTACAATAGTTGACAGTGTTTACATTGGTGCCATTAAGCTAGCTTTGCAAATCCAGATTTTTGTTGAATTCAGGTTTTACCATATGCCATGGTAGGATTTGAACTCATGTCCCCAGAACATTAGGATAGACTGGGGTTCTGGACTACAAGTCCAGAGCCTTTATCACTATGTCACTATCTCCCCCAAATTTATAGCATGAAGACACATGCTTCTATCAGCTCATCACTGGCCCATTCTTCATATAGTCTTTGTTCAAGCTTAGGGAAGAGAATGTTGGAATGCAGTCGCTCCCATGCCAGGAGAGACTTTCTAAATTTCAGCAGTGTTATTGTGTCTTTGTCAGGTGAAAGTTTACAGCTTCACTAATGCCAGATCTCTGAGTATACATCCATGATTTGTGGCTTCCTCTATTCTTCCCCTCTCCCACACTCTTAACCCCTCCCCATTTACTACAGAACACGAGTAAATTCATTGATGCAGCTGGTTGTAAGAGCACAGCTCCCACCTCTACTAAGACAAATAGGAAGGGGCCGTGAGAAAATGTGAGGGGGATGTCAGAACTTGGCACATTCCTGGGAAATTCCAGACAGTGGGAATGACTTGACTGTGTTATCAAAATATTATTGCTTCCCATTCTGTGCTCTTCATTGTATGAAGATTTTGCCGTTTCTGTATATCTAATATTTCCAGATTTCAATCTTCAACTTATGAATTATGCAATCGCCAGAAACTGGGTTTCAGCCTCAGTTTCTTTAGCTGTGTGACAACTTTCAGGATTGCATTCAGTTACCTGTGGGAAGTAACCTCGACTGAAGCCATCACCTCACACACATTGTTTTGATTTATTTTACCTACTCTGAAAATATCTCAGGCATTTTTCGCTGCTCTATTCAATGTGCCCCATGTTCACTTATTCATGTCACATTAACTGCAATTACAGAACATTTCCTGCAAAGATTTGTCAATAAGCAGTCTTTAGCCAAAGATGCACCAATAGTATCACACATGTAACTAATTTCTAGAAACAAATACAGAGAATGCTAGAGAAACTCAGCAGGTCTAGCAGCATCTGTAAAGAAAGAATCAGCATTAGATGTTTTGAGACTGGTATGAAGCTTCTTCGGAACGTATTTCTAGAATGCTTCATTTAATAATATTTTTAAGTTCTGGAGTGAAAAGGATATGGAGGTGAATGAAAAAGATGCAAAAATATTCAGCAAGCTTGATACCAGAACTGAGAGGTTATAACCATCAGAAAAGCTAAAGAGACTTGGGCTTTTTTCTACACAAAAGGGAAGATCCTAACAATAACCTTTCGATTAAAAATGGGTTTAATTGCTTAATAGGTGCAGAGACAATGCTTTCTCGTGGGGGAAGAGACCAAAACTACAGGCCACAGTTTTAAGGTGACCATCACAACTTCCAACAGGAAATGTAGAAGAAGGTCTTTTGAATCGGTTTAGTTTATTTGTTGTCATGTATGTTTATAACAAATGCAATGAAACGTGTTGTTTAGTATCACCACTCGTTGGCACCATCTTAAAACACGGAAAATAAACCAAATCATAGGATATAAAGCCAGAAGGATAAAATAATAAAGTTTGTCTTATCTCAATAAAGTTAGGTGGCTTTTTTGAACAGCTCACACTTCCAGCTCAGATGTGGGCCTGGGTTTGGGCTCCTCATCCCGATGCCTTGAATCTCTGCTTCTAAACCAATGACAGTGCTGTAACCGTGCTGTGTCGTCGCTGCTGGAACAAAGAGTCACCACACTCCGGCACCACCTTGCCTCCACTGGGAGTTCTCGCTGGGCCGACCTTGCCCATGCAGCCACAGCTGGTGCCACAAGGTCCTGCACCGGGGACCAAACTCGCCACCTCCGCCATCAGGTGCCCACGCCTAGCCACAGAACTGGAGCCTCGGCTCAGCCTGCAAGAGTGTGGAACTTGCAACCAGATATTCCAGGTGAAGAGAATAGTATCAATACCTTTGTTGGAAGGCTAGACATGCATGTGAGAAATAGAAGGTTAACTTGTGTGTCAGGGAAGCAGGAGGCTCAAGTGAAACCAGACGGGCCAAAGGCCTGTGTCTCTGCAGCAACTTCCATGTAATTCGACCCAGGGCTTTCTTCATACTTTCATCAGAACTATTCACCCTCTTTTTCAGCTGCCATTTATGCCTGAACCTACTCCAATGAGCATTTTTCCCTTCGACTCAGTTCCAAAATTTACTCAAACTCAGCAAACCATTCCTGCAAAGCCATTACAAAGACAGTCTTAGTTAGAATTTCTGAAGAAGGGTCCAGAACCGAAACGTCAGCCTTGCTGCTCCTCTGATGCTGCTTGGCCTGCTGTGTTCATCCAGCTCCATACCTTGTTATCTCAGATTCTCCAACATCGGCAGTTCCTACTATCTCTTAGATAGCAGCGTGCTCACTTGTGAGTCACCAGGTGTGGGTTCAAGTCCCATTCCAGACTTTGAATACACAAATCTAGGCTGACACTCCCAGAATCACCGCAAGGCTGTGCTGAACTGCCAGAGGTGCTATTCTTCACAGGAGGCATTAACCTGAGGATCCGTCTGCTGTCTGAAATAGACATAAACAATCTCATGGCCTCACTTCAAAGGAGAGTAAAACAGTGCTCCTCGACATCCTGATTAATATTTATATCGCAATGAACATCACGGTAACAAATGATTTAGTCATGATCACATTGCTCTTTGTAGGAGTTTGCTGTTCATTTAATGAGCTGTTTCCCAAATTACAACAGTAACTAAAAGTACTTCAAAAGTACTTCTTTGGCTGTAAAGCTCTGTTGGACATCCAATAGTCATGAAAGGTGCTATATAAATGCAATTTAGAAGACAACAATCACACTTGTGATAAAGAAATGGAAACATAGCCAGTTTGGGACAAGAATACATCCTGGAATCATGAGGGTGCCACCATGTACCTTCCTAAATGTTTTTCTCACTTTCCTCACTGTCAGGTTCTTTTCTTCACAGGCCTCATCTTCCATCCTACCAGCCTTCACATTCAAATGATTTGTGCATGCATTTTGGTACGACTTTAATCAAGCATTGAAAGATGATGTTTTGAGTCCATCTGAATTTACCTTTGACTTCCCTGTATACATAAAAATCCTCAGGGCATGCAAACAAATCTAGATAGCATTTATCAATAAATATGCTGGTGTATTTGATCTCTTTTGTTTACTTGAATGCCACCAGTACATCTGAATCTGTTCAATTACTTCATTGCATCTTGAATGCCATAAACAGTTGATACCAAATACACAAATCTTCATGATTTGAGCAGTGTAGAGCAAAGAAAGCCTAGACATTAGAGTTGTGTACTTTGGTGTTAATAATGCAGTCAGGTGATTCTTTTTGACAGAAATGGAGTGCCAGCACTGTTGGAATTTCTGCACTTTTATCCACAAAGTTGCCTTCTGATTCACTTTTGTAGCACCTCTTGAAGTTGGCTACCAATTGCAAAGCTTAAGAACATCAAATAGGCCTCTGATTGGTGGAATTTCCAGGTCAGGATGACTGGTTGTGAACTAATGTACTTGAAATGGAAAAAAATCTATCTGACCAATTGACATATTGAGGTACATGGACAAGAGGGCATTATTGAGTACCACAAACGAATTCAGATAACATCCAAAGAATGTCAATGATTTGGGTTTGAGTCCCACAGTGGCACTTAAAAGCTTTGGAAGGTACATTCACAACTTTGGCCAAATGGATTGGTTATGAGTTTGTAACTCTCTCCATTATGCCTGATGGCAAGTGGTAAGGGTGGGACAGTGTCCCAGACACAGCAATGCTGGGCCCATAAGGTGGGCCAATCTAATTGAGTTTCGTGGCCAATCCTCAGAAGCAAGGATGAGTAAAAAGACAGAGAGATGAAATCAGGACGTATTTTATTGCGTGTAGTTCTGGTCGCCAGGTTACCGGGAGGATGCGGCTGCTTTGGAGAGGATGCAGAGAAAGTTTATCAGGATGTTGCCTGGTCTGCACAATTTTAGTTATGAGGAGAGGTTGGATAAACTGGAAAGATGAAGGCTGAGGGGTGACCTAATAGAGGTCTACAAAGTTATAATTGGCATAGATAGGGTGGATAGTCAGAGGTCTTTTTTCCAGAGTGGAAGCTTCAACCTCAAGACAGCGCACACTCAAGGTGAAAAGGGGAAAGTTTAGGCCAGAACTGCAGGGAATGTTTTTCACACAGAGGATGGTGGGGGCCTGGAACACACTGTCAATGGAGGTGGTGGAAGCGGGCACATTAGCAACATTTATGGCGTACCTTGATAGACACATGAATAGGAGGTGAACAGAGGGATAGAAGCTTTGGGCAGTAGGTAGCAGGTCTAAATAAGGATTAGAATCAACACAGCCTTGGAGGTGGGCCAAAGGTCCTCTTCCTGCGCTGTATTGAATTGTATTGTATCACTAAGATATAATCACTGTGAGTGGATGGACTACAATTCAGAAATAAATGATTGGTGGATGCCAAGGAGAGAAGACTAGACGAGGTAAGGTGTTTTATGGATGCAAGACTAGACAAGAGCAAGTTGAGGTTTTATAGGAGTGGAAGCCCTTCAATTGAACTCAGTGAGGATCTCAGTGAGGATGTTTGTGTCAGTCAGCAGAATTGGAGCTTTTGAAGAACAAGCGAGGTCATCGACCTAACAATCCCTGTGTTAACAAGATAAGAGCAAGGAGGTTTCGCATAAAGTTAATAGCATAGGATAACTGGTGTTAAAGTTGGTAGAGACCAAACATCTTTGTGGAGCTGGTCTATATCCTTCTCAATGTTGATGTGAGTCAATCATCATGTATTTTTGACAGCTCAATTCTTTATTCTGCAAAATCTAACAGTAAACTTTCAACATTTACCATCTCAATGATTTTAGGTAATTTTTCACATTTCATAGCATCATTTTTAATTCTGGAAACTGCAGTTTTTGGGCTGTCTTCATTCGAGTTATTTCAATAGCCTGTAGTATTTATTGTTCCATCTTTTTGACACATCAATAAACCAAAACGAAGTACTGACAGTCCAACAAGAGACTTGCATCTTATGTTTTTATTAACTGTTTTTTTCTGCCGTTAAACATAACAGAGATAAACTTATCTCAACAATAGTCAAGGAATATTATCAAAGCTTGGTATGTCTCTTCTTCTTTCAGTTACTCCCTAAAATCTTAAAATTTCTGAACAAGACTTTGGTCTCCTGTCCTGACAGCTCTTTCTGTCGCTGGATGTCAAAGTTGGTTTAATAGCATTCCTGTAAACTGCCTTAAGAGGTTTTGCACCATAAAAGATGCTATGCAAATTCAGGCTGTTGTTAAGGTTCTTTAATTCCATTGGACAGTAGTAGCCACAAATCTGCATGTTCAAGGAGCTTTCATGTTGCTGAAAAGCTTCCAGTCACAATTTGAACCTGAGAAACCCCTAACAGGACGTGAGGTGCAGTTTATCCTGTGTGTCAGCTATGAGTACTAATCTCAACTGACAACAGTCTGGATACATTCCCAGGAGATCAGCACCAATCTATTAGGAACAATAGCTCAACAGCTTTTCATTTGGAGATGCACAACTTGTGTTAAAGCAGCTGCACAGTTAAGAAATGTTGTGAAAGAAATGTCAGCAGAACTTCACATCAATCCTGACCTCTTTGCGTTATATCTTGCCCTACAATGCTTGGTCATGTCATATCAGATGTGCAAACAATGGTTCATGGATTATGTTCTCATTTGTACTTTTCACAGGATATTTCTGAAAGGTAGCTTATGAATCAGATGCAAGATGAAGTTAATAACAATACTAAAACATATTTAAGGTCAGAATCGTTGTAGTCAGCCACAAATAAAGCCCAAAGTATGTTAAAAAACAAACTACAAAACCATTAAGAACACAGTAACCATATCATTTTTAAAGTTTTTTTTAATAACTCTTGGCATGTGCGTGTCACCGGCTGGGCCAGAATTTATTGCCCATCCCTAATGGCCCCTGAGAAAGTGCTGGTGAGCTGCCTTCTCAAATCGTTGTAGACGACATTAGCGAGGGTGTTCAAAAATGGCGAATGACAGTGGAGGAACAGCAATACAGTTCCAAGACAGGAAAGCATTGAATCAGAGAGGAACCTATCTACATTCCGATGTATCTGCTACTTTTATTCATCTAGGTTATAGAGATTGCAGGTTTGGATGCAGGTACTGATAATGCGAACAATAGAAGCAAAGTGGCATTAAATATGGACTGCCATTAATCATTGACAGGATTATAGGGAAAGAACATGCATGTGGAACTAACTGGACAGCTATTTGAAAGGGCCAGAACAGGGAAAATGTGTTGAATATCTTCCTTCTGAATTGTATGATTTGATGACAAACAAAATGAAAAGTCCAATCCTTTTCTTCAAATCTTACCTTTCTCTTTCTTCATACGTTATCCTTTTCAGATCTTCACTCTACCCTTCCCTTATGTCTAGCAGAAATATAAAGGGAGACAATCCCAAGGAAAGCAAGGGTATTTGTGATAGCAGTCCTCCCATCACATCCTAAACCACAAGGTCAACTGGCTCTTAGACTTTCCCCTCCCTCCTTCACAGGTGATCTGGGCAGCATTTCTTAGATCCGCACATTGCCAGTGACATTCAGCCTTCTTATAAAATCACATGGTGCATAAGGAGGCCATTCAGCTTACCATGTCTCTGCTGGCTCTTCTAAAGTGTTAGCCAATTATATCATATCCTCTGTTCTTTCACCAGAGCCTTGCCAATTTCTTTCCTTTCTCAAATTTCTATTAAATTCCCATTTTAAAGTTGGAACTGATACCATCTAGTGCAGTACTGCAAATTCCCCTCATTTTTCCTGATTCTTTTGCCAATTATCTTCAATCTGTGTATTCCAGTTACCAATTCTTTTTGTCTGTGGAAACAATTTCTCCTTAGTTACTGTGTTCGCCTGTAACCTTTGATCCCCTTACTAATTACCTCTGTCTTAAATACACTCAATGATTTGGCCTCCAAGGCCCTCTGCAGCAATAAGTCTTACAGTTTCACCACCCTCTGGCTGAAGAAATTCTTCCCATCTCAGTTGCAAAGGGTCATCCCTTCACTCTGAGGCTGTGCCCCTCAGTCTTAATCTCTCCTACTAATGGAAACATCTTCTCCATTTCCATTCTATCCAGGCGTCTCAGTATTCTGTAAGTTCCATTGAGATCCCTTCTCATCTTTCTAAACTCTGTATGTGGACCCAGGGTCCTCAATCACTCCTCATATGACAAGCCCTTCATTCCCAGGGTCGTTCTTGTGAATCATTATCACCATGCTGCTTGTGGGAAGTTTGCTGTGTGTTTGCTGTACTTCCTGCAACAGTGACCGCACCTCAAAAAATATTTCATTGTCTGTAAAGTGCTTTGAGGTGTTTGTTAGTCACAAAATATTACAAAGAAATGCTAGCTTTTCTTTTCCCCTTCAGTTTGAAAGCATCTGTTAAATTTCCCTTAACCTTTCTATTCACGGGAACATAGTCTCAGTTTCTCCAGACAGTCTATGTACTCCAGCTAAATTTATAAGCAAATGGTTGTTCTTGACCAAATCCGGACCAAATATTACAGATAGCTGCATCACTTAAATAACATAGAAAGCACATGAGCCTGGCAACCTGCTCACAGACAAGAGCACTGTACCTTGCCTGTAATTAATGTGTGCTCAGTTGCTCGGAATTAATGCAGTGTAACATTACTGAGTGTGCAAAGAAAACATTCCTTTAATTAAATCATTCCCATAGAGTAAACACTGCTGAATATTTCAGGAATTAATTGCTGTCTGAGTAAATGATCCACTGTCCCATTAATGGTGTGCATTGTACTGTCGCGCTCCCAGGGATCCTTACACAACCATAAAACTGCACTCAGAATGCCTTGCTAGAAATGGTTACTGGGCTGTAATGCTTCTAAGGCTTTTAAATAGCACTGGAGTGTACAGTTTGTAAACACTCAAGCACACCTTTGAAAGAAGTAGCGGCTATTGTATCAGTTCCTCTTATAGACAATCCCTGTTCATGTCCAACGCTGCAAATACTGAGGGGTCTGAAGGACTGCCCCCTTACACTGACAACGGTGGTGTGTATGTGATGTAGGTGTGATTTGTCTTGCTGCTGAGGATTAATGGTGTGTCATATCATCAACGGAGATTTAATGGGAAATAGCTCATTTGTTTCATAATTTCTCCATCAGTGCCAAGGTTATTGGTTTAGCGAATTACAAAAAAACAATTTTGCCCTCATGTCCAGAGTGACTTTCTGTCAACAATTGGATTAATTAGGGTCAGATTAATGAGGTGTGACTTGCCGAAATTTTGAGCCCGAAAGGAATAAAGCGGATGTTGCTAGTTGATATATTAAGAATTTTTCTTTTAGTAAAATAGTATCTCCCACATTGGACTCTCCTTCAAAAGTTCTAAGAATGAAGTTTCACCTTCCTCTCACTATCTCTATTGGCATGTTTTGGTTAAACTACAGGGTCGTCACAGAGTGTGTGTGTGGGATTTGGGCCCAGAAAAAAATTAAAATTCAGAAGAAATTCCAGACAATATTTTAAAAAAATACTCCATGTCATCTGCTGTTCAGTAGTGCAAATATGAAAAGAACAGGACTAAACACAGTGCAGAGAGAGTGTCATGGTGGTAACTTTACTAGACCAATAATCCAGAGGCCCATGTTAACTTTTTGGGGAGATAAGCTCAAATCCCACCGCAGCAGTTGCCATCCTACATGTGACCCCAGACCCACACTATTGGCTATTAAATGCCCTCTAAAGTGGCCTAGCAAGGCATTCAGTAATATCAGAACCACCTGGCACTGTGAGTGCACCGTTACAAGGGGACTGCAGTGGTTCAAGAAGATAGCTCATTACCACAAGTAGTTTGCTCACTAGAGCCTTCCATTAAGGATGCAACAAATACTAGTCTTACCAGTGACTCCCATGTGCCAAGGGAAAAAGAACTTTAAAATGCTGGAAATGTTCAACAGGCTGTGAAGATAGAAACAGGATTAATATTTCAGGTCAATGGCCTTCCAATGGAACAGATAGAAAAGTAATAGGTTTGAAGTAGGTCAAAAGTAGGTGAAAGAACAGCAGAAGAATGGAAGACAGGAGACATTAAACAGCAAAGTAGTTGGTGGAGTTTAGCCAAAAGGGAATGGGATACTTAAAGAAAGGAAAGTTGTGACCACAGGAGGTTTGAATGGCAGAACAATAAACAGCCACTGTCTGAAAGCAAAAACAAAGGACTAAAAAATGCAAGGTTAGGATGGAAACATGCAAAGGAAAGGAGACGAAAAGTAGAGTTGGGAACTTATGGTCTGAAATTGTTCAACTCAAAGTTGAATCCAAAAGGCTACAAGGTACCTAATGAAAAGATGATATGCTTGCATTGAGCTTCATTGAAATGTGGCAGTATAGGAAACATCGGAACAGAAGTAAGCCATTCAATCTCTCAGGGCAGGGATGTCAATTTGACAGCAAGGTGGAGAATTAAAATGACAGCTCATAAGAAGTCAGGGGTGAGGGGGAGTGCACACAAAACAGTTGTGCAAGTGGTGCTTTGTCTCCTGATGTGAAGTCATAGAAAGAATAGACTTGCATTTATATAGCACCTGTCATGACCACAGGATGTCTCAAAACACTTTATAACCAATACAGTATCTCTGTAGGATGGTCAAGTTTTAATATGGGAAATGTAGCAACCAGTTTTCCAAAGTCAGGAGTTATAAATAACAATCCGTTAGTCACTGGATAATTGCATTCTTGTGGACAATCCTTTTTTTTGCTTTTGGTCGAGTGATGTATATTGGCCAGTACACTGAGGAAAACTTCCCTGGTCTTCATCGAATATTGTCCTTTCCATTGTCTTGATTCTGCCTGTAGAATCTCAAAACCCAACGCAACAGCAATGGGGTGGGAGGTGCAGTGCTGGCAGCGAGCTCTCGACTAACTACTCACCTCGAGAAATAAGACATAAGGAGTGTTCCTGAAATTAATCTGCGCAACATGTCTGGAAACAGAATCAACATCAGCAAAACCTCAATTAACGACCGTAATACTGACGACTAGTACAAATTGAAGTTAATCTCTCTTTGGGCTGAGAGACAGATTTATGACAAGAAAGAGGAAAATGAAATTAGCTTGTGGTGCATCAAGATGAATTCTCCTGCCAGTCTCTGTGCAGGGGGATGCTTTCGATGGATAGGGTCCATTGTGTCGTGGTCCTTGCTTTATTTGAGATTAAAGCAGAAGTCCTTACATTTCAATATAGATGAAGACCACCAGCTCTTGTCACTGTGGTGTGTTCAGAGAATGTAGGGAAAACCCAGTATTGCCTCTGGGATGGATTGACTGTTTCAACTCCCAGTTATCACCCACAGAAGACAGTTCCTGGTGCCAATAAAACATCAACAGTGAGGTTAGATTTACTTAATAGAAAATGATCAAACGGAGAAAGAGAACTAAACATTGGCTGAGGATATAAGACTGGTTTCTTTTTCCTTGGGGGGGGTGGTGTGTGTTGAGGTGGGAATGACAAAGCAAAGTTCTTGGATCCTCCCTACCTCACCTCAATGGGCTTGTGATACTGTTTAACTTACAAGTTTTACTGTGATGAGCAAATTTTGAAGTGAACCACACACACAATAGAAGGACTTCGGGCCCTGAAAGCCTTCATCAAATGAAACCATTTCTTTTATTGTAAAAACACACATTAAAGCAACCTTGTTTATCCAGTTTTGATTGACATAAAGGGCTTTCTTAAAGATAAAATGTGGCACTTTCTATGAAAAGAGTGAATCAAGTTTGAATCAAATAATGGACAAAAGTCCAGTAATTGGGAAAATATGCTTGTTTCCAAAATAATTACTTGGCACATTCAGTTAGAAAGCACAAAAATGGTGCCATAAAAGAATCAGAAAATTGGTGTCTGGTGTGAAAATTATAAAAGATTTTTTGCTCGCCATTTGTAAGTCAATTATAATGTAAGTGACAACTTGTGCTAACAAAATGCCTTTGAAGGGGTTTTCCTGCTTTCAAACATGTTTAATCCATGTGGTGGTTCGACTTCCTTCAGAAAGAAAACAACAAACAGCCCAGGAGTCATCACGTTTGGGAGGAAAAGGTGGGTTGAAACAAACACTTGGCTTTCTTCAATTTGATTTAGCCTTGCGTGACCATTTGCTGCGATATGTGGAGTGTGGTTTGCCATGTACACTACTGGCACATGCTGCTGTGTGTAGCATGTACTGCAACATGGCCAGCCCCTTGGCTAATCACTGCTCGGTAACCAGAACATGTCGGCCCCCTTGTTGTCTGCACTGAACAGTAAGGCGAGACAGCAGTATTATGAGCCCTTTAACCACTGACAGAGCAGGAAAAGTATCCAAAGTATCCAAGATGGCAGCAGAGTAGGGCTCCTAAGCAGGAGCTCCTCCACTTCATCTGTTTCTTTTCTTCTCTTTCCCTTTCTCACATTTCTTTTCTTTTCTACTTATCTCCCGTCCTCAGACGGCATCTCTGGCTGCGAATTGAAGCAGTACAGCCTCAAGGTGAGGCCCAGTGCAACCTCGCGGTGAGGCCCAGTGCGACCTCGCGGTGAGGCCCTGTGCAACTTCGTGGTGAGGCCCAGTGCGACCTTGCAGTGCGGCCCAGCACAGCCTTCAGGCGAGGACCAGTGCGACCTCAAAGTAAGGCCCAGTGCGACGTTGCAGTGAGGCCCAGCACAGCCTTCAGGCGAGGACCAGTGCGACCTCAAAGTGAGGCCCAGTGCGACCTTGGGGTGAGTCCCAGTGCGACCTTGAGGTGAGGCCTAGCGTGGCCTCAAAGTGAGGCCCAGCGCGACCTCGAGATGAGGCCCAATGCAGCCTCGAGGTGAGGCCCAGCATGACCTCAAGTTGAGGTCCAGCGCAACTTTGAGATGACCCCCACTGCAGCATCGAGGTGAGGCCCAGTGCAGCCTTGAGGTGAGGCCCAGTGCAGCCTCGAGGTGAGGTCCAGTGCAGCCTTGAGGTGAGGCCCAGTGCGAATTTGAGAGACTCCAGGCCTTGAGGTGAGTCCCAGCATGCATCAGTCTCCTCCATCTGCTTTTACTTTTATTCTCTTTCTCTGCTTAAAAGGGCTGTAATGCTGAACTTTTAATTTTATTTCTTTATTTTTTTAATTTATACCTATGATTCTATAGCTAGGCACCTTTGTACCTAAGATGGTGGTGGAAATGGCGACTTTGTACACTTTTCGCTGCAGTCATGTATCCCTGTACTTGGATACACATTTCAATAAAACCTAATTCTAATTCAGACTCTAAACTGTACCACACATGACAGAGGTGCTGTGTCATCCAAATCGGCACCAAATGAGTGAACACTAAGACAGCAAATGAGATGCAGCCTGGTAAAATCCATCATTTAGGTTCCTGTTTCTGAGCACAGTGTCATGTCAACACCATTTCAATTAAAGTTGCCAGTGCATTCCAAAATACAGCATAAAAGAGGTGGCACGGTGTCTCAGTGGTTAGCGCTGCTGGCTCAGCACCAGGGACTCGGGCTTGATTCCAACCTTCAGCAATTGTCTGCGTGAAGTTTGTGCATTCTGCCTGTGTCGACATGGATTTCCACTTTTAGAATATTCTATGCAATTCTGTTCTCCCTTGCTATTGGAAGGATGTTGTGAACCTTGAAAGGGTTAAGAAAAGATTTACAAGGATGTTGCCAGGGTTGGAGGGTTTGAGCTATAGGGAAAGGCTGAATAGACTGGGGCTATTTTCCCTGGACCGTCAGAGATTTATAAAATCATGAAGGGCATGGATAGGGTAAACAGACAAGTTCTTTCCCTGTGATGGGGGAGTACAAAACTAGAGGACATAGATTTAAGGTGAAAGGGGAAAAATATAAAAGAGACCGGAGGGGAAACTTTTTCATTCAGAGGGTGGCGCGTGTATGGAATGAGCTGCCAGAAGAAGTGGTGGAGGCTGGTACAATTACAACATTTAACAGGCATCTGGATAGGTATCTAAATAGGAAGGGTTTAGAAGGATATGGGCCAAATGTTAGCAAATGGAACTAGCTTAATTTAGGATATCTGGTCAGTATGGACAAGTTGGACCGAAGGGTCTGCTTCTGTATTGTAGAACTCTATGACTCTGGACAAAACTCCTGGAGTCAGGAGATTTGAATATCATAGCTTGCAACAGGGAAAGGGGTCAATTGAAACCACTGAGTTTCGTTTTTACAGCTGTTACCCCTTTCCGAGAATTGTGTTTTGTTTCTTTTCTTAATTTCCTTTTTGTCGCTTTTCTCCATTTTATTCCCTCTGAACACCCCCATCCCAATACCTTCCCCACTCCCCATCCCCATCGGCTCGCCACCCCCATCCAATCTTTCCTCCCTTCTCCAGGCTTCTTCTGGAGTACTGTTCTGGTCACCCTGTCATAGGAAGGATACTATTAAGCTGGAGAGGGTTCAGAAAAGACTTACCGGGATGTTGCTGGGAATGGAAGTTTTCAGTTATAAGGAGAGGCTGGATACACTGGGACTTCTTGCACAGGAGCTTCGGAGGTTGAGGGGTGACGTTATAGAGGTTTTTAAGATCCAGAGGGGGCATGGATCAGGTGAATGGCAGATGTCTTTTCCTTAGAGTGGGCAATTTTAAGACTAGATGGCATATTTTAAAGTGAGAGGAGACAAAATTATAAAGGACATGAGGGGTAACTTTTTTACACAGAGAATGATTCTTGTGTGGAATGAACTCCCAGAGGAAGTGATGGATGCAGATACAGTTACAGGGTTTAAAAGGCATTTAGATAAGTACATTAAGAAGAAATGTATGGAGGGATATGGGCCAAGTGCAGGCAGTTGGGACTATTTTAGTTTAGGATTATGGTCAGCACGGACTGGTTGGGCTGAAGGGTCTGTTTCCATGTTGACTCTGTAAGTATCTTCCTTCTCCCTCGTCCCTCTGTTTCAGTCTCTATCCTTCAACCTCCCCACCCCCAGCCTCATCCCATGTCCAACCTTCCATCTCATCCCTACTTCCTTGACCAGACACAAACTGTCAATCTTCTCTCCCATCTATCCACTCCTCCCACCTCACTAACCAATCCCTGCCACTCCCTACCTGCACTCACCTATCATCATCCCACCTACCTTCCCCTGCCCCACCCCTCCTCCCTCTATTTATTTCCCAGCTCCCTTTCCCTTCTCCATTTCTGAAGAAGGGTCCCGACCCAAAACATCAACTTTCCTGCTGAGTTCCTCCAGCTCCACACTGCATTGTCTCTAACTCCAGCGTCAGCAGTTCTTGCTATCTCCAAACTCTTGGGGATTATTTTTCATCAGGATGCCAACTTGAATCCACTACAAGTTTTCACTTCCACCAACTTGATCTGAAGGATGAGGGAAAGTTGGACAAGTTGAATCATAGAATCCCCTACAGTGTGGAAACAGGCCCTTCGGCCCAACAAGTCCACACCGAACCTCACAGCATCCCAACCCCCCAAACCTACACCTCCCTGAACACTATGGGCAATTTAGCCCGGCCAATCCACCTAACCTGTACATCTTTGGACTGTGGGAGGAAACCCATGCAGACACAGGGAGAATGTGCAAACCCCACACAGACAGACGCCCAGAGGCTGGAATCGAACCCAGGTCCCTGGTGCTGTGAAGCAGCAGTGCTAACCACTGAGCCACCGTGCCGCCCCAAAAGTTGTCTCTGCATTCACTCTAATTTAGAAAAGTGAGAGATGATCTTGACAAAACATACAAGATCCGGAGGGCACCTGGAAGAGTAGATGCAGAAAGGACGTTTCCCCTTATCGGAGAGACTACAACCAGGGGACACAATTTAAGGATAAGACAGCTCCCATTTACAGTGGAGATGAGGAGAATAATTTGCACCCAGGGTGTCTGTGCAGTGTTGAAGACAGGCTCATTGAATATTTTTAGAGCAGAAGTGAAAAGGTTCTTGACTAAACAAAGAGACAAAAACGGATATCAGGAGTAGGCAGGAAATTAGAGTTGAGGCCACAATCAGATCAGCCACGAACTCGTCAAATTACAGAGCAGTCTCAAGGGGCCAAATGGCCTACCCCAAATTTAAAAATTTGGTTGCTTTGTATGTTCCTATAATAAAGCTGCACACCAAGTGTTCTGTTTTAATTAACACACTGCATGCTGCTAAAATACAGACATGGTAATAAATTCACAGGAGAATATTTAGCAACATCTATCATTAACACAAGTAATTTATTGCTCAAAGCCTCTGGGACTTCTTATTTTAAATTGCAGCATTAGGCCAGCAAATCACAGTGCATAAAGAAATTCAGGAGAGTTTGGACAAAATGTCATTGAGTCTTCGCAGCACAGAGAGAAGTAATTTGGCTCATTGGGATCAATGGCGATTCTCTGTGGCACAATCCAGTCAATCACATTTCCATGCTGTTTTCCCTGAAGTGTCCAGCAAATTTCCTTTTCATATCTCTGCTTCCACCACTTTCAAAAGCAATGAGTCCAGATCATTACACATGGTGCCCAAATACATTCTGCCTCACATCACACCTGCACCTCTTGGTCAAAACCTTAAATCTGTGCCCCTTGTACCATCAATTAATGCTTATTCTTTTAAACTTATCTAAACCCGTTATAGTCTTGTATATTTCCATCCAATACTCCCTCAATTGTGTTTGCCCAAGGAGAACAACGCCTGCTTCTCCAACATAATGTCAAAGCTAAAATCCCTCATCCCCAGACCACGTACTGGTAAAGCTCCTCTGCACCCTCTTGCGAAAGCTCACATCCTTCCTAGATGTGATGACCAGAACTGGATACAATATTCCAATTGATGCAACCAGTGTACATTTCTGAGAGCACAGCAGCTATATGCAATCACAGCCGTCAGTCAGAGCTGCAAGGCCTTCCAATCAATAAAAAGTTAACTCACTAGGTTAGCCGGTTTTCATGAAGTTATACATACTCTACTCCCTGTACACTTACAACTGTGTTGCCAAATTCCAAAAGAACGCCATCTACAAGTTCACTGACAACACCACAGTAGTGGGATGGATACCTAACAACAACGAGTCAAAATACAGAAAGGAGATAAGGCTTGGTCCTTTCTCTTTGATCCATAAGGTTTGGTGACATGGTACAATGAGAACAACCTCTCTCTCAATGTCAGCAAAACTGAAGAGCTGATTATCGACTTCAGAAAGAAAGGAGGAGAACACGCCCCCACCTACATCAAAGGAACTGAGGTTGAGAGAGTGAAGAGCATCAAGTTCCTTGGAGTGACGATATGCGATGACCTGGCCTGGACTTTCTACATAAATGCAACAGTCAAGAAGGCACAACAACACCTCTTCTTCCTCAGGAAGCTCAGGAAATTTGGTATGTCCATAAGGTCCCTCAACAATTTCTATAGATGCACCATTGAAAGCACATTGTCCGGGTACATAATGGCCTGGTCTGGCAACTGCTCTGCCCAGGACCGTAGGAAACTACAGAAGGTGGTGTGGACAGCCCAGGCCATCACGGAAGCCGACCTTCCATCCACAGACTCTATCTACACTGCCGGCTGCCACGGAAATGTGGCCAACATCATCAAAGACCCATCGCACCCCAGTAATGATCTCCTACAACCTCTTCCGTCGGGAAGAAGATACAGAAGCCTGAGCGCATGCACCAGCAGGCTCAGGAACAGCTTCCTTCTGGCCATTATCAGGCTGTTGAATGGACTCTAGCCTCAAATAATGTAACCTGCAATGTAACCTGTATGCCTCTAAGTCTTTTTTGATCTGTACATCCTTCGCTTGCTGCGATCTGCCTTGTTCCGCTCGCAAACAAAGTTTTCACTGTATTTTGGTACGCACGACAATAAAATCAAAATCAAATGTAAATGACAGCGTATGAATCAACTTCTAAATCTTCAGAGAGGCCCACCATAAGCAGGGTCAACTTATATGCTGAATATAGAAGTGAAACGCCAATGTGAGTTATCAGAGTTAAAACTGCTGACTGGGGTTAATTGATTAACTAATGATTCAGTAAATTAACTGAGGGAACCGGTCGTATCGGAGTTGAAAGAGTCATATGACTGAGTAGTCTATAAACTCTATTCTTAAGGAAAAGGTATCTTGAATTCTATTTCATCTATAGACTTGGATCAGAATTGACATGGGAGATGAACTGTTAGAGCATCTGATGCAAAGAGTGGGAGCTCAGTACATGTCCACCTGCTCTCACAGCAGCCCTCACACCGCTCAAATGACTCCTTGTGTCTAGTCATAATGTACTGGTAAATAAAACGTCCATTTCTAAGGTGAGAAGTTGAGGCCAATTAATCATGCAAACATAGTATGACATGGGGGTTAACTTCGAGAGTCATAACAGCATGGAAACAGACCCTTCAGTCCAACTCATCCACACTGACCAAACATCCTTTTAGTCACCCATCCCCACGTAGTTTGATGTCAAACGTTGTCTGTTAACATTCACTTTTGGCTATTTTACTACTTTCAGGTACTACAGAAAGGTAAGTTGTTGTTGATCAACCTGCTGTACTCTCTTATTTCTTTTCTCGTTTCAGATTTTCAGAATTCACAGTTCTGTTGTTTCGTTTTCACCGTGAGTGCGTGCGCGCACGTGTGTGTGCGTGTGTGTGCGTGTGTGTGTGTGTGTGTGCATGTGTGTGTGTGTGTGTGTGCATGCGTGTGTGTGAGTGTTTTTCTGCCAACTGACTTAAGGGCAATGGCGGAAAATAGTTCAAAAGCAGCTGGGTTTCTTCGGGAGAGGTGGAGCAGTGGGACAGAAAGGAGAATAGAGTCTAATGAAGGTTGGCGTGTTGCAATTGGAGAAGGGTCAGAGCTCTTTCTCAGACTTAAAGGTGCAACTGTTTAGGTGGGAAACAGATGGTGCCTGACTTATTAACCAACCACAGTGAGGCCCCTTCAAAAGCCTGGTATCAGCTAATTTCTTGTATTTAGTGCTACTGTACCAAATCTGAAACTACATTTGTGAAAAGCAGTTCTTTTGATTCCTTAACAAAGAAGCTTTGAAAGAAATACTGACTGAACTCAATATGAGAGATCAAAGGATTGATCCCAAGAATGCATTAAGACTGCAGACAGATTCTCAAACTGCAAAATCGGAATGCACATAAACTTTTCGACCTCTTTCTGTTTGTCTTTCAAAGCTGAGACTAATAGTTAGATCTTGTACAGTTGGTGAATCAAATCTATTTGCCTTTCGAGATGTGGTTCACGTTGCGGGTTGAGTTCACCAACTTGGATCTTGTAGAACTTTGCAGGGCGGTTAGAGAGGAATGATTTCCTTTCGTGAGCCTGTCCAGACTGGAGGTAATGGGGGGTCGTATACCGTAAAGTTAGAACTAGGCTGCTCAGAGGTGATGTCAGAAAGCAGTCTTCACACATGAATTCTCCAGAATTTCTGGAAAAGCTGAATATGAGGGGCACACAAATTGAAAATTACAGATTAGTTGATGTTTGTCAGGTAAGTTTATCAAGTGATATGGAACCAAAGTGGGTGAATAGAATCAATCCGCAGATTAGCCATGATCTAGCTGACTGGGACAGCAGGTTCAAGAGGCTGAATGTCCTCTTCCAGTTCCTATGTTCTCAATCTTCCTGCATACCTGAAAAATGGTATTCCCCGGTGATTGCTGAGTATTCCCAGTATTTTCTGTTTCTGTTCCACCTTCCAACTCATAGTTGGTATTATGCTGCATGTTATGCTAATTCATATCGAATTACTTCTTAAAAATTGTGATAAGGTGTTTCTACCTCTGTCAACTAAACTGCAATGTCCTCAGAACACTGTCCTAATAATGTCAGTTCTTCTTAGTAAACAGGTAACTTTCGGCAAACCCTATAGCTATTTTTTAAAATTTGTTCATAAGATGTGGATGCTACAGGCCAGACCAGCATTTATTACACGTCCCTAGTTGTCCAGAGGTTGGATGAGAGTGAACCACATTGCTGTCGAGGTAATGAGGACTACAGATGCTGGAAGCCAGAGTCTATAAGTGTGAGGCTGGAAAAGCACAGCAGATCAGACAGTATCCGAGGAGCAGGTAAGTCAACATTTTGGGGGAAATCCTTCGTCAGGACATTGCTGTGGGCCTGGAGATATAGTTAAGCAAACTAAGCAAGGACAGCAGATTCGCTTCCCTGAAAGGCATTAGTGAACCAGAAAGGTTTTTACAACAGCTGATAGTGGTTAAAAACTACAGATGCTGCAAATCAGGAACTTTCTTTTTTTTTTAATTCCAGATATTTATTGAATTCAAATTTCACCACCTGCCATGGCGAGATTTGATCAAGTGTCCCCAGAATACTAGCATGCAGATTTGGATTACTAGTCCAAGACATAATCACTATACCATCAGCTCCCGAGGTGAGGCATTCAGTAATGAAGCAGTTACTCCATCATCTTGTTAACTGGTGACCCCTTAACATCTTGCTTGCTGGGAATGACAGTACAGTGAGGTGGCAACTATTATAGTATTCGATTCAGATAAAATGACTAGTCATTAATCAGCTGTAGATCAGCCAGTTAGCAAATGTGGTGAAACAGCACTTAGAGGAGAATGTTGTTTGAGAATGTTGTCAAACAGTGTATCATTGAAAGAATTCAGCCCACGCTCTCCCCGCCAAAACATTTACCCAAAAGCTGGTTTCCTCACACAGTGTCAGTAAATCGAAAGCTAAAGAAACAGACATATGGTACTTCTATAAACAGAGAAAGCATCAAGCGCCCATCAAAATGCCACGAGAAAATGGGACACTTGTATTAGTTTAAACACAGACAGTTGGAAGAAAGAGCAACAGCTGAGCATCAGTATCAATTGTGGTCCCTTGGTGCAGAAAAATCGAAAGCAGAGCATGTAAAGAGTGTTAGGGATTGGGGGTCAAATATAACAAACTCTTGGGAGTAATATCAGGATATCTTAATACTTCAAAGCATGGCAGCAGAAGGAAACAAAAAGTGAAATCCTTTTTAAGGGCAATTTAGGGATGGGCACCAAATACTGGCCTTGCCGGTGACACCCATAAACCACAGAAGAAATAGAAAAAGTTTTCTGTTTCACCATTTATAACACAATTGTTGAAAGCAATTTTTTTCTTTTTTCTACTTTCTCAAGTCCACTTTACAGTGGATCCAAATTTGGCTGTTACCTATTTACAAAATTTCCTTCAGGGCAGAGTCATTTTCATGTCCTCTCATGCCAGATAAGCCATGTTGAAAGATTCAGAGCAGAAAATAACATGTGGCCATCAAGTGAGCTTACTGTCTTTACAGTGATCCTTTACAACTTGGGCATCTGCAACAGTACAAAGAAAATCTTACACTTCGCTCCCCTATCACAGACTCAGAGCATTCCCAAGGAATTTTACGGCCAATAGAATAATTTTGTAGTACAGTAGTCACCATGTGGTAACGTAGGAAATGCAGCTGCCAACTTATATTCAGCAAACTCCCGCAAACAGCAATTTGGTAATGACCGAGTGATATACATTTTGTCAGACCGATTGAGGAGATAAATGTGGAACTGTTTGCCCAGCATGAACTGCAGGAGCCCAGGACTGCACCTCCTCACCACCTTCTCAAAGACAGTTAAGGATGGGCTGTAAATGCTGGCCCAGCCAGTGACACCTACATCCTGTGAAAGTGTTTGTAAAAAGACATTAGTCATGACACTAAGAGAACTCTCCAGTTCTTCATTGGAATAGTGCAGTGGGGTCTTTTATGTCCATCTTAGAGAGCAGCTGTGCCATATCTGAAAGATGATCCCTCTGACAGTGGGCCACTCCCATAGTTCAACACTGAGAGGATTGGGCTACACTTTAGTGATTAAGTTCTTCAATGGCATATGAATGATCTTCTGACTGAGAGGCAAGAATGCCGTTAACTGACTAACACTGTCACCATGGCTTACAAAAGAAATTAGAGGTAGTATCCGATCCAAGGAAGACGCATACAGATTGGCCAAGAAAAATAGTATGTCTGCTGATTGGGAGCAGTTTAGAATTCAGCAAAGAAGGGCCAAGAGATTGATTAAAAGGGGAAAATAGAGTACAAAAGTAAGCTTGCAGGGAACATACAACTAACACTAAGAGTTACTATAGGTACATTAAGAGAAAGAGTTTGGTGAAGACAAATGTGGGTCCCCTACAGACAGAAATGCCGGTATGTATAATTGGGGACAAAGAAATGGCTGAGCAACTGAATACATACTTTGGCTCTGTCTTCACAAAAGAGGACACAAATCAGATGCTAGAATTGTTGGAGAATTCAAGATTTAGTGAGAGGGAAGAATTGAGGAAGATCAATACTAGTAGAGAAATGGTGCTGGGAAAATTGATGGGATTGAAGGCAGATAAATCACCAGAGCCTGATAACCTACATCCCAGAGTACTTAAGGAAGTGGCTGTAGAAATACTGGATGCATTGGTGGTCATCCTCCAGGATTCTACAGACTTTGAAACAGTCCCTGCAGATTGGAGAGTAGCTAATGTCACTCCAATATTCAAAAAAGGAGGTAGAGAGAAAACAAGAAAAGGAAACAAGTAAGCCCTACATCGGTTGTGGGGAAAATTCTCAAATTCATTATTAAGGACTTTATAGAGAAGCATTTAGAAAGCAGTGTCAGGATCAGACAGAATCAGCATGGATTTATGAAGGGGAAATCATGCTTAACAAATCTGTTGGAATTCTTTGAAGGTGTAACTAGTAGAGTTGACAAGAGGGAGTAGGTCGATGTGGTATATTTGGACTTTCAGAAAGCGTTTGACAAACTTAAGAGATTATAGTGCAAGATTAAAGTGCATAGGATTGTGGGAAGTGTATTGAGATGAATAGAAAACTGGTTGGCAGAGAGGAAACAAAGAGTAAGAATTAACGGGTCCTTTTCAAATTGGCAGACAACAACTAGTGGGGTGCCACAGAGATTGGAGCTGGGACCCCAGCTATTCACAATATATATTAATGATTTGGACGAGGGCACAAGTTTGCAGATGATACCAAGTTGGGTGGGAGGGTAAACTGTGACGAGAATTCAGAGATCCTTCAGCTTGATCTGGACAGGTTGGGTGAGTGGGCAAATCAATGGCAGATACAGTATAATTTGGATAAATATGAGGTTATTCACTTTGGAAGCAAAAACAAAAAGGCAGATTAATACCTGAACGGCTGTAAATTGGGAGAGGGGAGTGTGCAGTGGGATCCGGGTGTCTTTGTGCACCAGTTGCTGAAGGTAAGCAGGCAGGTGTAGCAGGTGGTAAAGAAGGCAAATGGTATGTTGGCCTTCATTGTGAGCTGCTTCAAGCACGGGAGCAAGGATGTGTTGTTGCAGTTATACAGGGCCTTGATTAAACCACACCTAAAATATTGTGGGCAGTTTTGGTCTCCTTTTCTGAAGAAGGATACGCTTGCTCTGGAGGCAGTGTAGCGAAGGTTTACCAGGCTGATTCCGGGGCTGGTGGAACTGATGTTTGAGGAGAGATTGACTGGGTTGGAATTGTTTTTGCTAAAGTTCAAACAAATGAGGGGGGATCTTATACAGACTTATAAAATTCTAACAGGACTAGGCAGGGTAGATGCAGGGAGGATGTTCCCAATGGTGGGTGTGTCCAGAACCAGGGGTAACATTCTGAGGTTTTGGGGTAGACCATTTAGGATGGAGATGAGGAGACATTTCTTCACCCAAAGAGCGGTGAGAATTCATTACCACAGGAAGTAGTTGATGCCAAAACATTGAATGTATTCAAGAGGTGGCTAGATATGGCACATGGGGTGAATGGGATCAAAGGTTATGGAGAGAAAGTGGGTTTAGGCTATTGAGTTGGATGATCAGCCATGATTGTGAAGAATAGCAGAGCAAGCTCCAAGGGCCAAATGGCCTCCTCCTGCTCCTTTCTTCTATATTTCTATGTTTCTAAATGCTAGCAGACAATTTGTTCTATACACAGGAAAAGAAACTACATACAGGTAACACAAGTGAATAATAATGATCATAGAGCCACAGAGTACAGAGGACAGCCATATGGCCCATCAGGCTTATGCAAGCATCTCTTTGAATGTGCAGTCCAATTTGTCTCATTCCCCCAATTCTTTCCCAATCGCCTTTTCAAACATTTATCTCATTTTCTTTTGAATTACACAGAAACTTAGAAAATGGGGGCAGAAGTAAGCCATTCAGTGCTTTGAGTCTGCTCTGCAATTCAATATGATCATGAACCATCCTATTCAGCACCCTGTTCCCAGGTTTGTCCCCGTACTTTTGATTCTTTTAGCCATAAAAACTATATCTACTTGCTTAGGGCGACATGATGGTTCAGTGCTTAGAACTACTGCCTCACAGCGCCAGGAACACGGTTTCGTTTCCACCCTTGGGCAACTGTCTGTGTGCAGCTTGCACATTCTCCCCGTGTCTGTGTGGGTTTCCTCAGGGTGCTCCGGTTTCCTTCCGTAGTCTAAAGATGTGCAGGTAAGGTGGATTAGCCATGCTAAGTTGCCCATAGAGTCCAGGGATGTGCAGGCTAGGTGGAGTAGCCATGGGAAATGCAGGGTTATAGGGATGGGGTTGGTGTGGGTGGGATGCTCCTTGGAGGGTTGGTGTGAACTCGATGGGCAGAATGATCTGTTTCCACACAGTAGGGATTCTATGTTTCTTGAAAACTGTCAATGTTTTGGCTTCAACCATATTTTCTGTGGCAGAGAATTCCACAGGCTCACTCACTCTCTGGGTGAAGAAATTTCCCTCTATCTCAGTCCTAATAGCTTCGTACTGTATCCTTAAACGATGACCCCTGGTTATAGTTATAGAGTCAGAGAGAGGCATACAGTCAGTCATTCAGCGTTGAAACAGGATCCTAGTGGATCCAAAATCCCAGACTAATGTGTGGGGCTATGGGTTCAAATCCCACCATGGCAGCTGGTGGAGCCTAAGTTGAATTAATAAATCTGAGATTAAAAGCTAAAATCAGCAATGATGAGCCTGAAAATGTTAGCAATTGTTGTAAAAACCTATCTAGTTCACTAATGCCCAGTAGGGAAGGAAATCTGTCATCCTTGTTTGGCCTGGTCTACATGTAACTCCAGGACCACAGCAATGTGATTGACTCTTAACTGCCCTCTGAAATGGCCCAGTAAGTTACTCTGTTCAAAAGCAAATAAGGATGGGTAGCGAATGCTGGCCTGGCTGGCATGACCGCATTGCATGAAAGAATTTTTAAAAATGAGAGAAGTGGGCTTTAGTAAGGGAGGTTAAGAGTTTAGAGTTTATAAAACAGAAGACACAGACATCAATGGCAGAATGATTGACATTAGGGTTGCTAAAATGGCCAGATGTGGAGGAGTGCAGCAATCCTGGAGAACTGTACGGACTGGAAGAGGTTATGGAAATGAGGAGGGGACAGGAACAAAGGGGTTTGAACATCAGAATAAGAGTTTCAAGTATTGAACCTAGAGCTGATGTGAGTGATGACAGTATGGAACTTCTGTGCAATAACACCTATTTTTAATTAAGACACAATAGAAAATGTAGGCTTACATAGTAATAAATATTGTGCATGCAGTCACATGATATATTTTACACACTAATGAAAAGAGTCATGCATATCCATTTGATTTTGCATGATCTCATTCTCCAAGTGAACATAATATCAAAATAGCTTTATGAACAGCATGTTCATTACAGGTTTGTGCCAAAACTTGTACAAACTAAAACATTCCTATTAAACCTTCTCACCCACACCTTGTACAAACCTATCCACAGAATTTAGCGCCCAACAATCATGAAGTTACAGGAATTTGCCATAACTTTTCCTGAAATACGAAACAAAGTATAATTAGTAACACAGGCAAAGCCAGGGAAACAATAACTGATTTTCTACAAAATATGTGACAGTGCAGGTAGTTAAACCAAAATCATATTCAAGTTGTTTTCTTTTATTTTGCATGAAGTTAAATTAATTTCCCGTGTCCACTCTTCATAGAGCACTGCATTGAGAGTGACACTTGGAATTTTTTAGATTTAGATTTTTATTGTCACATATACTGAAGTACAGGAGTACAGTGAAAAGAATATAATGTTGCCGCATGTGGTGCCATCTTAGGTACCAATCTTAGGTACCAAGGTACCTAGGTACAAAAAAACTTAGGTACAAAGTTGTAAGAGAAGCAAGAGTTAAAAAAGTTAAGCTTTACTTCATAGAATAAGTAGAAAAATAAAGAATTAAGGTAATAGTTAACATTAAAGTCTTTTGTAGTTTAATCGAGGACAATAAAGGAATAAGTTAAAATAGTGATCAAGAGTAGCAGGGGCAGTTGATAAAGATGTTCCTAAACGTAGATATTCCATGCAACCAGCAGATTGCCTGCAGTCTGATCCAAGTTTGAACACACAAATATTTACTAGTTCACAATTATCCACCGTGGAGAATTTTCATGAACATTCTACTAGCCACCCACTTTAACATTTACCATTGCTTTGATATGTTAACGATAATGGTCTAATTATCACTTATCAGGGTTTGTTTAACTCTGGGTCAGTTTTGTTTTAAATGATAAAACACACTACAAGTTAGGGAGCTGATTTTGCAGTAACCAAATGATTTCCATCCGTGCGGTTCACAGACACAAAATAGATATCTTGAAAGAATTTTAAATGTCTAAAAGATGTTCAAAGCTTTGGTTTCCAGACTCAGATGGTCTGGTATAGAAAAGGTTTGTTTAGTAATTGGGAACAAAGGTCAACACAAATTTAACACTCCAGGATTAACAACCAAAGAACTTAAAGATCCCTAAAAGATATGGACCACCTTAGAAGCCCAGTTCATAGTGAGATTAAACTTCTCGACTGGAATTCATGCCATTTAAACAGAAGCTTATAGAATCCATGGACCATTTCATGAGCAGATGCAGAGTAAAAAGCTCAGTATGCGATTTTCTCAGATGGAGAGTTAGCAAAACAAAATTGTCAAATCAGTGACTGCATCCTATAGTTGCCATCATATGATGTTAATGATATAGTGTAATAATCACTCACTAGTGATTAATTAACACAATAAAACAAAATTACACATTGTGAAGCAGACAGTAATGTAAACCAACTGATTTCTGTGTCTGCAACTCGCAGGCAAAGCCAGGCAGAATCACAACATTGTATACAGACAGCACATGGAGTTCTAAAAGACAAATTATTTTAAAGGCAAGGCTAATATACAAGAAGTGTGAAGGGCTGTTATTTGCTGCATGTTTTTTCAACTGGAAAGACAAGCCTAAAAATTATCCTCGTGATACATTTTAGCTACAGACAGTGAATGTTTCTGTAAGTTAGAACAATGGAACATCGTTGAATGGGCAATTCTACAAGAACGCCACAGGTAGCATTACACCTTTAGAATGGAGAGGGTTAAAAGAGCAAGTGAGTGCACAACTCTGAGGAAGACAGCAGGTTTTTGTCTGTCAACAATTCTACATTTTCAGGGAGTAGAAGAAGTTGACAGCTCAGGCCATCAGCTACTTTGTGCAGGAACTAATGTAATTAATATATCTTGCATCAAAGAATGCTTGGAAAATTAATATTCACCTGTCTGCTCTTATCATTATCCCATATAAATGATAACATGACTCACAATTGTCCTTCCTAGCCCTAATATTATTGAAGAAATGAAAGCTTCAGCCGTGCTGGACTAAACATTCACAACAAGGAAGGCAGGAGCACTGCTGTCAAACAGCAAAGGAAAAATTACAGCAGTAAAACACCCAGCTAATATTCCCCAAGCTTTTCGCTTTGAAGAGGCTGCTTCTGAAGTAATCTTCAATGCCTGCAAAACACCAAACAAAAGCCATCCACCGGGTGTTTCTGCCTCTAAACTGAGGTTGATTAAACATTCAACTGCAGAAAGCCTATGCTTTGTCATGCCAGTGTTGCCTAAGAATTAACATATCAGTCAGTTCAATAGTTATTGAAATAAACCTCAGATCTAATCTTAAAATGAAGGGAAAATTTGCACCAGACAAGTGTGAGCATATATCATTGAGCTTTTATCTGACAGGCCTCACTGCAGTACTGATAATGTGGATTAACCCTTTTCCTTCAAAAAAATTCTGATAATCCACTTGAATGAACAGGTAGGATTCTGTGTGAGTTACAGCTTCTTTGGTTTTCTTTGATTACCAATAGTAACTCGGAGAAAGTGACACAGAATGAAGAACATTTGTTAAACTTCATCCAGATATTCTCAGCCAAAGCATAATACTGAATGGTAGGAGAGGATTGGAGCTAGGCTTAGCAGTACATTCAACATGAAATGAGGGGAGCTGAAAGCCACCATGTAAAACTTCGATGGAGTCATATTATGTTCTTTTTGGAGGAGGAATGGCCTTGTGTGCTCCTGAGTCTAAGGGAGGATCAGCATTGAAGTTTGAAACATATTCTCCACGTTAACACCTCTCTGATGAGAAGAAAGAAAGACTTGTGTTTCTTAATGCTTTTCAGAATTTCAGATCGTCCCAAAGCAGTTAACAGCCAAAAACAGATTGTAAGGACTGCAGATGCTGGTGTCAGAGAAGGGTGCCGACCCGAAATGTCAATTTTCCTGCTCCTCTGATACTGCCTGGCCTGCTGTGTTCCTCCAGCTCCACAACGTGTTATCTATAACAGCCAAACAAAAAGTCTTTTTGAAGTCTAATCACTGCTGTAATGAAGGAATTCATGCACAGCAGGGCCTAATAAACAACAATGTGACAATGACCAAATTTTCTGCTTTTTAAGTAAAGTGATGTTGATTGAGGAATAGATATCAGCCAGGGAGACCTCCCAAGCTCTACCTCAAAATCATGCCTTAGAACCTTTTGTGCCCTCAGACACATTAATTCAATTTAAAGCCTCACCTGAAACATGGCAACTCCAGCAATATTCACTCAGTGCTGCACTGCAGTTGCACTCTGATCTCAAATGGGTGTTGAACACAGATCCTCCTGACTCAGAGGTGGAAATTCTAACCAAAGGCCAAGCAAGTTAGCCGCATTATAGTTCTTGTGGAATTGGATTCTCTACTCAGTCTAAATGAAGTGTCCGGTAAGACAGCCTGCTGGGCCCATCCCAATAAGACTCTACCTGGACATAAAGGGTAAGTTATAAGAAGAGATTATAGAAATTAGGCATCTTTTCTCTAGAATGTAGACAGTTAAGGGATGATCTGACTGAAGCTCTCAACATGTTAACAGGAAAAGACAGAAAAGGTAAAAGATATATTATTTCCACTAGTTGGAGTTTCTAGAACTATGGGGAATAGTCTGAGAATTAGGGCCAGACCATTTAGGAGAGATGTTAGGAAGCACTTCTACACACAACATGTAGTTAAAGTTAGGCATTCTCTTCACAAATGGTGGGTGAAGCTGGATCAGGTTGTTAGTTTTAAATCTGAGATAGGTAAATTTTTGTTAAGGAAAGTTATTTGGGTTATGGGCCAAAGATATGTATATGGAGTGAGGCTGCAGATCAGCCATGATTTTGTTGAATGTCTGAAACAAGTTCAAAGTGCCGAGTGGCATCCTCCTGCTCCTATGTTCCTAATCTCTCAGTCACTGGGCAGCCATGTTCCAGTCTATGGTTTTTTTTCATTTGTGTACATTCAGTAACGATTGTTCCAAATGTTCATGTGTCTGTGTCTGTTCTGCAACAAGCAGGGCAGACTGGAAATGAAAAATTGAATGTATTTGTCAAGAATGTGGTGTAGAAATCAGATGCGAGCTGTCTGATGAATAAATTGGAGAGGTTTTTTCAGGATATGCAAGATGTAGTTAGGAACACTTCCACTTGGCCTTTGGTACTTAGTTGGAACATACAGAGGAAGCATCATCAGACAGGAGGGTTTATTGCAGTTGAGGTGTAATACAAGAGGGTAATTGAAACTACAAAGCAATGTTTAGGTTTGTGGAAAAGCAGACAAGGAGTGATAAGAAAAGAAAGAAATTATTGTTTGCTGGGCAGAAACAGAATTGGCTCACAGACCAGAGAGTCAAAGTTCCTTTCCAGTGCTAATATTCAGCACCAATTAGTTGGTTAAAACACTATGGTTGGAGTGGGTGGAACTAAGTGGTGGACTCAATGCTCAACAACAAAGGAGTCACTAAGAAGGGGAGGGTCCAACTAATAGAAAAGACTAAGTAGGCTTTAGTGAGAAAGAGGAGACTGTGAGGTCATCTGATCAGGGTCTCTAAAATTACAAAGGGGTTTAATATAGGTAGTTCGATAACATGATAGTTACGTTCTTGTGTAACCTTGTGCTATACAAAATCACACTATAGAAAATCACATTATAGGGAAATCACTATAGAAAATCGCTATGCCTGTACCGCAGAAAGTTTGTGTTATCCAAACAGTGTCCACTATTTATTAATCGTGTTAGATCCAATTCGCATTAACGAAACACTTGTTATAGCAGAACTACCTGTAGGTGGGATGTAGAGAAGATGGAGTGGTGAGCCTATGGAATTCATTACCACAGGAAATAGTTGATGCCAAAACATTGAATGTATTCAAGAGGCGACTAGATATAGCACATGGAGAGAATGGGATCAAGGATTATGGGGAGAAAGCAGGATTAGGCTGCTGAGTTGGACGATAAGCCATGATCGTGAAGAATGACAGAGCAGGCTTGAAGGGCTGAATGGCCTTCTCCTGCTCCTATCTTCTGTATTTCTATGTCTCTTGCAGGAGAGTCCAAAATCAAGGGGAGCTGTAAATATAAGATGGTCACCAATGAATCCAATCAGCAATTCAGGAGAAACTTCTTTACCCAGAGAGATGTGAGACCATGACCATTGTTTCCAGGGTGAGTGGTTGAAGCAAATAGTAGAGATACATTTAAGTGAAAGCTGGGTCAATACATGAAGGGGAGTGAGATAGAAGGGTATGTTGATTGGATGAGTTGAAGAGAGAATGGGAAGAGGGTCATATAGAGCTTCAATACCAACACAGATGTTTACAGCAAGCTGTACACAATGCTTCTGGGCGGAGCTATTTGGAATGACTTGGGCTGTAAAAGTAGAGAGAATGCAGTGGAAGTGGGAAATCAGCCATTTGTAGGAGTGTGGCTGGGTGTTAAAGGAAAGGTGAAGTGATGAACGGTACTGAAAAGACAGCAGAGAAGAACATATATTGATAACCAGCATCAGAGAAACAATTCAGGGCATGACTGCTTGGCGCTACAGAGCAGCTGGCCACCATCCTCCCAGCACGAGCAATAGTGTTTTCTGACATGAAAACCACAGTGACTTGTGGCACCTTGAGAGGTTTGGAGACAGCTAAAGTGTTTGTCCAGCTGACTTGGGAGCTGCACTGCAGATGAGAATTAGAGGGTTACAGCTTGCTGTGGATCAAAAACCAAGGTTCCTTTTCCACCTGACTTCCACTTGGACCCAGCATTGCGCACTTGTTTAGGCCTGATCTGCAGTATCTTCCCCATTAGAACAGATTACCTAGGGCAATGGCACATAACATGCACAACAGCAATATTAAGTATCAGTTATGTAGCAACAAAGAACTGACTTGTACCTGTTTACTCCTGTCCAATTAGCACTTTTAATACTTGTAATTTACTAAGCATTAATTCTAAATGTAATTTTACCTATTAATTTGGGCATATCTAAAATTCAATTTCTGCAGCTACAGGAACTGACAACATGCATTCCGCAAGAGCTCACTTTGAAAGCCCAAAATGTAAAGTTTTAACGTGAGGTGCGCTAGCATCCATAATGCAAAGTAAAATATCCTACTCCAAAGTCATTAGAGACATTAAACTACACCCTGTCTTCCCACTCAGGAAAGCTTAAAAGATTCCATTGCAATATCTAAAGAAAAGGAAGGGAGTTTTCTGCAATGCCCTAACCAATAGCTATCCCTCAAACAACCTCACTAAACAGGTTAGTTAATCACTTTATCCCATTGTTGTTTGTGGGAGCTTGTTGTGCGCAAAATTGGCTGTTACATTTCTTACAACACAATGACAATAATTCAATGTTGGAAAGGCTTTTAAAGAGCTGTGGGACATCATGAGTTATTAGAGGCATTTTATTAGCTATAAGGAGAGGTTGGACAAGCTTGGATTGTTCTTGCTAGAGCATCAGAGGCTGAGAAGCGACCTGATAGATGTATATTCAATAACAAGGAGCATGGATAGTGTTAGTAAGAACTGCCGATGCTGGAGTCTGAGATAACACAATGTGAAGCTGGAGGATCACAGCGGGCCAGACAGCATCAGAGGAGCAGGAAAGCTGATGTTTCGGGTCGGGACCCTTCTTCAGAAATAGGGGAGGGGGAGGGGGCTCTGAAATAAATAGAGAGGGGGGGGTTTGGGCTGGGAAAGGTAGGTGGGATGGTGATAGCAGGTAGGTAGTGGATAGTGTTGATGGCAGAGTCATTTTCCCAGGTTGCAAATGTCAAATTCTGTGGGGGGAGCATGCTTTGAAGGAGAAAGAGGGAAAGTTTAAAGGAGATGGATGAGGTAACTTGGTAAGTTTTTTTTTGCACAGTGGCTGCTGGGTGCCTGGAACACGCTACCAGGGCAGGTGGTTGAAGCAGATATGTAAGCAAGTTTTAACAGGCATTCAGAGATACACATTAACCGGCAGGTAAAAGAAGGATTTGGACCATGTGCAGGAAGATGGGATTGGTTTAGTATAGCATCATGGTTGGCTCAGACACGGAGGGCCAAAGGGCCTGTTCCTGTGTTGTACTATTCAATGTTCCATGCATAGAGCTGCAAGTTGTCTCTCTCAATTCCGTTGGGGCAGGTAGATGGAGTTATAGTTTTGACCAGTCATGATCTAATTGAATGATAGAGCAGACTTGAGGGGGGGAAATGGCCTCCACCTTTACCTGTGCCCCTTGCATTCTATCACTCATCATTTCCTAGGATCATAAAACTTAAACTTTATGGCCTCTCAGTGCTGAGACATTTGATTGGCTCTAGTTAGACATTACTACCTCGGCTTTTTACTTATTTAACCATGGTGCAATTTTGCATCCAAGGTAGCAAATGGTGATATGAATAGTGTACATATGTCTGCATTTAATCTTCCTAATTGGCAGATTCCTTTTTCACCCTGACCTGATGTTCCGAACTGAAGAATTTACTCTGTAATACATGAATGAAGGAGCCCATGTAAAGGGCCATTACCCACAGAATCCAAATGCAAATAACTGACAGTTAGATCAAGTGGCTGGGATGCACTCCACCTATGAAGGGGAAATGAAGATAATTTTTATGATTACCACTTTGCTCCAAGCAGCCGGTACGTGATCAGACAAATACCCACATCCTACGATTGCACGTAGCATGTGCACCAGCATTAGATCATGTAGCAAACTTGTTTCATTACAATTCACCCAAATCAGGAAAAAAGGGATACAATTTTAAGACGGGTAAGCTATGATCTCAAGTGGAGATCAAACAATCTTACATCACTCAATGTTTTTATACACGGCAGGTCTAAGTTTGCAAAGTATTAATTTCAGTTCAAGTCTTGAATTTGATTCAACTTAGTTGAGAATCACCTCTGATACACATCCTCAAATAGATATTGAGAGATTTAATAACACCAAAAGCAGTGCCCATGCAATCAAACTAAAATCCAGAAGATTTCTGCTGTAATTTATAATATCTGACATATTCAATTGTAGGCTTTTCTTTTCCTCATTCATTTGTTACTGCCAATTCCTATTGCCTGATGAGCAGATTGTGAGTTGTCTCCTTGAAAGACTGCATTGCATCAGTTTGAGGCAACTGTAGAGTTTGGTAAAGGCTATTTCAAAGTACAGTTAAGAATCAATAATATTGGTGTGAGACTGATGTCATATAGACCCAGACTAGGTAAGGATATTGGCTTTCCTTCCCTGATATGGTGAACCCTTCAGCTTTATATCAATCTGACAATTTTGTGGTTTACTTTACTGACAGTAGCTTTTTCTTTCCAGATTGTCATTCTTTAATTTTGTACAGGATTCAACTTTCCAAAATGCCAATGTGAAATTTGAGCTCAAATTTTCTGGTTTATTAATTCAGGCATCCATAACACAATCAGTGCAATTCTACATGCCTCCTCAAGGAAAGAACAATTTTCTTCATACATTTGAATTTTTCTCATCTACTTTTTTTTTTGAAATAACTCTTTAACATTTTCCTGATTAGAAGTCACACGACACCAGGTTATAGTCCAACAGGTTTATTTGAAATCACAAGCTTTCAGAGTGCAACCCCTTCATCAGGTTAAGTGAGAGGAAGCACACAGGCGCAGAATTTATAGGCAGAGAGATCAAAAGATAGTACAAATTGTGTGAGGGGATGCCCACAGCACGACGCCCATGGATAACCTCACAATGCTGCATTTCTCTATCTTCCACCCTAAACATGTTAAAGAAGCCATCCCCGACAGACAAGCCCTGCACATACACAGCATCTGCTCAGACAAGGAAAAACACAACGGATGCCTAAAGATGCTGAAAGATGCTCTCAAAAGAACAGGATACAATGCTCAACTCATCAATCGCCAGTTCCGATGTGCCTCAGTGAAATACGGCAACAACCTCCGCAGAAGACAGACACAGGATACAACCGACAGAGTACCCTTTGTCATCCAGTAGTTCCCCGGAGCAGAGAAACTACGCCATGTTCTTCACAGCCTTCAACATGTCATCAAGACAACGAACATCTTGCCAAAGTCATCTCTACGCCTCCATTTCTTGCCTTCAAACAACCGCCAAACCTTAAACAGACCATTGTTCACAGCAAACTACCCAGCCTTCAGGACAACAGCGACCACAACACCACACAACTCTGCCATGGCAACCTCTGTAAGACATGGCAGATCATCGACATGGATAATACCGTCACACGTGGGAACACCACCCACTACATACATGGCAGAAACTCATGTGACTCGGCCAATGTTGTCTACCTCATAATTTGCAGGCCAGGATGCCCCAGGGCATGGTACATTGTTGCGACCATGCAGATGCTACAACAACGGATGAATGGACACCACACAACATTCTCCAGACAGGAATGTTCCCTCCCAGTCGGGGAACACTTCAGCGCTCAGAGACATTAGCGTCCAATCTTTGGGTAAGCGTCTCCCAATGCGGCCTTCAAGACATACAACAATATATAATCACTGAGCAGAAACTGATAGCCACATTCCGTACCCATGAAGATGGCCTCAACCATGATCTTGGGTTCATGTTGTGATACATGTAACCTCACTATACTGTTCTGTATCTGCAAAATCTTTCTTACTGTCCTGTTTTGACACCATCACCTTGTTAACTTGTTATGATCTGTCTACCTTAATTAGTTTGTACAGTTTTGAATGACTTGTTACTTTGGTTAGACCCTTGCCATGCGACTCTTAGACCTATCATGTTATTCTAGCCATTTAGTTTGTCTCCAGCACCACCTTATTTTTATTTTTTTGCAATTTTCTCTCTGCCTCAATTAATCGGATTATAGGTCATCCCTTCACTTGTTATGAAGCTATTGGCACTTCACTCACACCATCTGACACTTTTTGATCACCTGTAGAGACTTGTTATTCAACTTGTCAACACTCCACTCATTCCATTTATACCACCTTTTGATCTCGCTGTCGATAAATTCTGTGCCTGTACGCTTCACTTCACTTTACCTGACAAAGGAGCAGTGCTCCAAAAGCCTGTGATTTCAAATAAACCTGTTGGACTATAACCTGGTGTCATGTGACTTCTGACTTTGTCCACCCCAGTCCAACAGCAGCACAGCTGCATCATAACATTTTCCTATAACATATCGAGCAAAGGAAAGTGACATAACAGTAAAATTTGCTTGTTTAAAATTGACACAAACTCTCTATTTTGCTGGATTTCCTATAAGATTCACTATGAGTGTTAGCAATTGGGCAATAGGGAACAGCAATACATCTTTGGACTAACCAAGATCATCAAAAATTGGGTTTTAAGGCATGGATTGTGTGCATGGTGAGATGGTTAGGGTTGGGGGTTAGGGGCTGTTATCAGCCAGAGTTCCCACTCCCTGATCTTGTTCAAAAACATACCACAGGGATGAGTGCTGGGTTCTCAACAATTTATGGCATATAGCATTGACTTGTTTGAAGTGACCAAATGTAGGGGAGTTAAATTTATCAATGACACCAAAATTGGTGCGGAGGTAAGGTGTCAAGACAAGGTAGAGAGACTGCAAAGACAGGTTAAGTGAGTCGGCAAAAAAATGACTGATGGAGTATGATGTTGGGGAATGTGACCTTGTCTACTTTGGCAGGAAGGCAGCTTACCACCACCTTCGCAAGGGCAAATAGGAATGGGCAAGAAATGCTGGTCAGCCAGCAATGCCCACATCCCACAAATGAATAAAAAAGAGGAAGAATAGAAAAGCAGTATGTTATTTAAATGGAGAGAGATTGCAGACATCATGGTACAGAGGGATCCAGGTGACATGGTGCATGAATAACGAAAGGTTAATCTGTGGGTAAAACAAATAATTACAAAGGCAAATGGAACATTGTCACTTATTGGAAGGGAAATGGAATATAAAAGCAGGGAAGTTTTACTGCAGTTGTACAGGGCCTTGGTGAAACTACATCTGGTGTATTATGTACAATTTCAGTTTCCTTATTTGAAATAAACAGTATAATTACATTAGAAACAGCTCACAGAAGGTACTCTCAGCACAATTCTGGAATAAACGTTTTCTCTTTTAATGAGAGATTGAACAGGTTGGGCCTAAACCCATTGGAATTCAGAAGAATGAGGGATGATCTTGGTGGAATATAGAATATCCTGAGGGTGTTAGTCGTTGAACCCCTTAATAAACGGGTATTTTCTGAAGATTAAAGAACTTACAACATGTACTAATACACAGCACTGATCCACTCTCTTTACAATCCCATGTTAAACACCCCAGGAAACATCTGGATCATGTGGAGCAGGTTCCATGCTGACTTCCTAAGTTAGCAGAATGGAGCCTGGTGTCACATTATGTGCACATTTAGAGAAGGAGATGATTCTAGCATCATGTAAACTGACCTCAAGCTGGGAAGTGGAAAAGTGGGAAGTGACTGTTATTGTGTCACTGTCCTCTGTCCATTGGTTAGTAGGAATTAAATGGGTGACTGACAGAGTAAATTACCAGCCCCTAGACAGAGGGTAAATCAAGCAGTGTGAGTTGGCAATGCTTGCCAGGCTGCAGTGGTCAGAGTCAGATGGCAGTGTTCACCAGACAGTTACATCCTTCTGCTGGAAGATGGGGTGGGAGAGGAGAAAGAAGGCCCAAAGAGACATTCAGCTTAAGGATATTGCTACCACCACTTCAGTCTCTTCCAGGTCATATACTTCTCTGCCTACTTCATATATTCAGATTCAGATCAAAACTGTTCCTTTTTAACAAACTTAATAAACTATTTGAACATTCCTTCCAAATGACTGATTGACTATGTTCAATAGTTCCGGCCACAATCCCCCAAAACCTAACAAGGGGACTTGATAGGGTGGACACTGGGAGGAGAATGTTTCGCCTTATGGGCCAGACCAGAGGTACAGCATAGGGTTAAAAATAAGAGGTCTCTCATTGAGAAGCAGATCAGGAGAATGCTTCCTGTCAGAGGGTTGTATGTCAGTGGAATTCTCTCCCCTAGAAAGTTGTGGAGGCTGGTGATAAGGTTAATCAAGGCCGGGTTAGTAAGACAAGAGAGTCCAGGGTGATGGGGACAGACAGCAAAGTGGAATGGACAGCATGACCAAATCAGATATTACTGAATGGGAGAGCAGCGAAAGGCCAAATGTCCTACTTCTGAATCTAAGCCCGAGGTTCCTAATGGAACGTGGAGAGTATGAATATCAGGCAGTAAGGCTTGGCTATAATTGCTCTCCTCTCTCTTTTACTGTGACAACTAACCTCCAGACATATTTGCTCTGTATCTCTCTCTCTCTCCCTCGCACACACGCACACACGCACACGCACACACGCACACACACACACACACACACGTTAATCTATGGGGTGAATTTGTACTTGCAGATACATTCTATTTTGTTCAAAAAGCAGGCAATTTATAGACAGTCAATGTGGTGTTTTACAAATTCCTACTTTATAAATAAAACCAGTCTGACTCCAAACCAAAACACAAACAGATTCTAAACAAGGCCTCACACCTAACATGCATTGTCTAACCTAAAATGTCACCTATTCTTTACACTGATAAAACCTTTAGCTCTTTCAGGACCGTGACTTGAAAGAAATTCAGGGATTTACATATATATATTAATCAATTAAAAACTTAAAATTCATTAAAGATTTAACAGCATCTTAGGTTTGTTTATTACATCCTCATCAGTGGTGTGACCCTTTGAGCTTTTACCTATAAATTCTGTGTTCTGTGTGCTTCTTTCTCACTTCACCTGATGAAAAGGCTATGCTCTGAAAGCTTGAGTTTTCAGATAAACCTGTTGGACTATAACCTGGTGTCGTGTGATTTCTGACCTTGTCCACCCCAGTCCTACACCGGCACCTCCACATCTTGGCCGATGAGTGAGTGAGGCACCAAAGGGAGAACAGGAGCCACCAAATAATTTCCAACAAGAAAACTATTACCTCAGGGAGTGGAGGAGTCAGGGGAGGAGTGGGAGAAAGAAACTTTAATTATCTAGCAGATGTGGTAGGGGAAAGATCCTGCCTTTTTAATCCACTTGAAAATCAATGGAAGCTTTATCACCAACTAAATAGAAAGTTTCTTCAAGATCTAGGTTTACACCTTCACTGGATAGTTGAAATACAGCTTACAGGGTTTAAGCATGTGCGTCTCACGAAGCTCTTCTCAGAGGGACAAAATAATTAGAGCAGATTTCTCGAAAGGAATGCATGCAGAATGTGACTTGAATGTGAATGAATGAGACTGTGGAGGAGTTCAGCCAGGACAACACAAATAAAACAGAAAAAACCTATCCCTGAGCACAGCAATCAGCTCCCATCTGTTTGACAGCCAGTCTGAGAATTTATCACCCTGCCCTGATTCAGGTCTCTTGATCATATCCTGATTTCAATTGGTCCACAGTACGTGACTGTGGCTTCAGCTGCCAACGTCTAAGCACTGGGACACTCTCACTAAATTTCTCTATCTCCCTACCTCTATCCCTCCCTGTAAAAAGCTCCTTAAAGCTGTTCTCTGTAAGCCTGCCTGTTCTAATACCTCATGTAGCTCAGTGGTTGTTTGGTATTAATTTTTGTGGCGCACCTTGGGACACAAGTGCAAATTGTTGCTAATAAAATTTGCAGTAAAGTTTTATCGTTTATCTTCCGTTAACGGTCCGAGTACTTGAACTTCAATACTAAATGTCAAATACATTTCTCTTTAATTTGGGGGGATGGTTATTTCTCAGCAAAGGGAGACCCACTTGTCTCAAGAACTTACAAAGCAGAATGTTACAGTTAAAATGCATCCAGATGCCAAAGAGTGAAGTGGAGCAAACTGATCTCATACTAAGGCTTCAGCAACTCATATTTCATCAGCTGCTCTAGTGGAACAAAGAACGACTAAACTTCAGGAATCCATCATGTTCGGATTAATCCCCAATCCTTGAAGGGAAAAAAGTGATCATTTGAATATAGGCAGAAACATTTGAATGAATTCCTTGCACATTTCAAGGGTGAGGCTCCAGGAGGAGGTGGTGCGGGTGGAGAGAGCTTGATATGCATTTACATGGGAAGTATTGCAAACATCGTTCCACCTCTCTGTCCTCACAATTGTGCATTCTAACCCCTACCCACAAGGTTTGCAAAAAAAAATTAAGCCATGAACAGCAATGGCATTGTCTGAATACCTGTGTTTTCCAACATTCTCAGAGTCTAGCTTTTCTGATAGTTAACATCACTCAACTTGCAGAAACATTTACAGTCAAATCTGAACCCGTAGCTAAGTCAATTATAAATTCCTGGCAATAAGTATCAAATGTCAATGCCTGCAAAAAAAATCACTTTTTAAACAACTTGTAATCAAGCTTGCTGACTTGTGTCCTTCCTTATGAGTTAATTAAACAGTTAGTTTGTAATGATCTGTTTGCAAAGTGTTTACAGTAATTAGGTTTTCCCAGGTGAGCTGCCTCAATCTTTGTGGAGCATTCCACCATTGGCTTCAGTTAATAATGGTGGGACTAGGCTGTCATTAGGACAGAAGAAACCAAGTTCCAACTGGAGGATTTCCCCTAATTGATACGGTTAGTACCTCAAAGTTTCTTCCACTTTTGCCAAGAAGAATTATTTATGGTAGTTCACTGCCACAAGTCCTCCTACATTTATAATGTGTCTTGAGCCTGTGTAATTAGTAGCATTGGAAGATAGACTGGTAACTTCAAAAAGAAGAGGCATTTGTCTTAGCAAAATGGTTTATTAGGTAATAACACAGAGTACAACTTATGTTGTGAGTCAGGTATAACTACTAAGGACTCTCAGGAACTGTGCAGAACAAATCTGCTCCCTCCCAAGGCTAGTCTCTACCCAAAGATTACACATGACATTAGATTGAGTGGATTTAATACTACTTCAATATTAACCCTTTCAGAAGCATTACTTTATCCAATGCTACCTGCAATCTGTACTATGTTGATCAAAATCTAGGTGGCCAGTGTTTGGCATGCTACAATTGCATATAAAAAAGAAATAAGGCTGATTGAAGAGAAGAAAATCAGCCAAGGGATCTATAATCTCGATCTTTACTTTGGGTAGGAGGATGTGGTAGGGAGTACAAGGTATTTGGGAGAAGTGGAGCCACAGGAATCTCACGACAAGCCTTCGGTGCATTTTAACTCCACTTTAATGGTTTCATTAAACAATCGAGAAAAGTCTCCCTACCAGAGGTGGAATGAGTGGATGTGAGGTCCATGTGGGATGGAGCAGAGAGATCAACTCAAGTGTCTCAGAATGTTACAGAACCCAATGCTTCTTGGTATAACCTCAGTGCTAGGATTGTGATACCAATAAATTGCCCCAGCTTCTACCCCACTCCCACTTTGCTGGAAAATGTTCATGTTGTCATCTTGCATCCAGCATTCCACTCACCAAAGAAGCTAACATGGCTCAGGTCACAACGCAAGTGATGGGACACAAAACTAAACAGGCCCAAACAACAAGCACAGAGAGTGTGAGAGCAATTAACCCAAGGAGATTCAATGGAATAAAGAATCTGATTTCTTTCTGTTGATACTTTAGAACTGCACTATTAACCGGCTGCAAGCATCAGAGGGGTCAAAGTTTAATACTCATCAGCAGTGCATTTAAAGTCATCACCTCTTAAAGGGGAAGTGCATTGTGGTTGAAGCAGGTGCTGTGAATATTGCAGGGCATGCATGTGACCTTTTATATCCTCCAAATTATCTTCAAAAGCAGATTCTGAGGCTCTGTCAGAAAGATCTTGATAGAGAAGGTAATAAGGAAGGGAGATATCCTTATACAATGAGGCAGGTTGGAGGTTCTGGGGGGAAATGTTAAAAGAGAGTGGGGGGGAGGTCAGTGCCAAAAGTCATGTCCCGGGGACCTGGACAGTCTTGCAAAACACGGAATGACCTCACATGAATGGTCAAGGTCAGCGAACACATTTTAAAATGGCACCTGTTACCAACCTCAGCACTTGGATCAGGCACTTCTCAAATCATTATCTCCAACACTCATCTGCCAGAAACAATGACCAATCTGGGCTCACACATGTAACTATCAAACTCAGAACTGTTGCAAATCTCACAGATTGTACGCAGAACCATGTCAGTCTCATCACCCAAACACATTGTACCACAATCTCCAACACACTGAGCTACTCTGACAGAAGGAGATGATGCAGATGCTAAACTGCAGAGGGAGAGGCATGCTGGGCATGTTCAAGGAGGAGAAAGGTCTAGCCATTATAGGAAGAGCCATTGCTCAGGTGACAGGATAGGAACCACTGAAAATCCTGATATCCTCAACCTAAATCAGCTCCTCAAATTGCATTTTCCGCTCAATCCACAATCTCTCCTAATTTACAAGCTGCATATGATGTAAGTATACATTCTGAAACACACATCCCACCTCTCCACCACCTCCCCTTCCCCATTTTGGGTTCTGCATTTTATGAGACACTGAGAATGAGTGTGCTGCAGCCAGGATCGTGAGCCACGAAAAGCCCAGGTGCCAGCTCATGGAAGGCAAGGCTTTGCACAAGTTTTGCTGCTGAGGACTCAGGGGAGGCCTTGCATGTGAAAAGGTACAGGGGGAGGCTGGTGAGCATGCATCAGAAAAAGCTTGGTGCATTGACTGGTCCATCAGAAAGCCTACTGACTCAGTTAAGGAGTAGGGAGGAACCAGGGTGTTGAACAGAGCTTGCAGTCCATCTTTTGCAACATGGAGGTGATGGCCATCTCCAGACCATGGACCATGCCACTTTTTTTTTATACATTCATGGGATGAGGGCTTCGCTGTCTAGACAGCATTTATTGTCCATCGCCAATTGCCCAGAGGGCAGTTCAGAGTCAACAACATTGTTGTGGGTCTGGAGTCACATGTAAGCCAGACCAGGTAAGTATGGCAGTTTCCTTCCCTACAGGGCATTAGTGAACCAGGTGGGTTTTTCCAACAATTGACAATGGATTCATGGCCATCATTCGACTCTTAATTCTAGATATTTATTGAGTCCAAATTCCACCATCTGCCATGGCAGGACTCGAATCCAAGTCCCCAGAACATTATCTGGGTCTCCAGATTAACAGTCCAGTGATAATACCACTAGGCCATTACCTCCCCCTTCTGATGACACATCATCTGATGGCCAATGTCTCAGTTTATATTGCAATGCAACCAGCAGCCACCCAAATGACTGCATGTTTGAGTGGAAGCTCATGCAGCTGCCGTTACAGCCACCATGCAAGGGGGCTCTCAGGGTATCACAACATACCTGCAATGTGTTCTACAAAAGATCTGATTGCTTAAGGCCATCTGTAGATAACACCAGAAGCCTTGTCCATCTTCTCCACCTCCTCCTTCTAGCAGCTTGTCCTGCTCTGCACAGCCTCTAGTTTTTCCCATAGTCAGTGCCAAACCTTCCATCTGGGACCTTCCATCAGCAAAATCCCCTTCAAAACCTTCCACATCACTCCCTGAAAACTTTTGGAACTTGGAACAGCTGCAGAAAACACCAAAAACATATAAAACTTTAGCAACAACCGGAAGCAATCAACCAGCAAATAGCCTATAAGTAGATTTTCATCCCTTTCTGTACAATCATGGTAATTGTTCCTTCCTGCTGTTTAACATGTGTTCAGGTATGTTACATTAAGGAGGAGTATCAGTTGGAGTGTGACCCTCCAAGATACTGAACCTGGCGTAAGTTCTGGTTCACACGCCGATGGACGTCATGATCTGTTTGCTGTGCATTGTCTGTGGTCCCACATGCTAATGCTTCCACCAATGTACAGTGTCATTCATAGCAGAGCTGTGTGCACACACAGACTGGATGCTAGTTTGGTTTCTGATTAGTACCAGTAGCACCCAAGCAACATGTACTACTAAACATTGCCTCTCACCATCGCAAACACAGGAAAAGGGGAATGGAAGGACATTTTGCAAGAATCCAGCAATGAGATTTATATCACTTGCAATATAAATTTAGAAAAGAAAAGGAAAGTGAACATCAGACTGCTGTAGTGCAATACGATCACTCTAGTGATCCCTTTCACCCAGCAGTTATTAATTGCACATCTCCGTCTTCACATGTCATCATTAAAATTCTCATTCTCCTTTACAAATCCCTTCATAGCCTCACTCCTTCCCAATCCCCTCATCTATCTACACTCCTCCAATTTTCATCACTTCCACTACTTTTGCATCCCTAATTTGTTTTATTCCAGCCTTGCATTTACCTGCCTCGGCGCTATGCTCTTGAATTCTCTTCCTAAACTTCTAGGACTCTTTGTGTCCTCCCATGAGATGCTCTAAAATAGCTACATATTGAACAAGTTTTTTACCCCAATATAAATTCATGTGGTTCGAATCTCTATCTGATAGCACTTCTATGGATTGCAGTAGAACATTTTTACTACTTAAAAGGCGCTATAGAAATGCAACTTAGACCCATCATGTCCACCACTGATTTTCATTGTATGAAAGGGACTGCAATGAAAAATTACAAAATGTTCTGTTTAAAGGGACAACCTCAAGTCACATTATGTTTATACCTAAACACAAGAGCGCCTGATAACGCAATTTATTTTCATTAACATGTCTCCATGTTTTCAGACTACCGAAGCAAATGTACAAAAACTCCATACTTGTGACTGGAGAACATCATCCTTCAAAACCCAAGTGTACTAACATCAGATTAACTAGCTGCTCCTCACAGTTCTGCATCAATTATCAGGCTATTTTAAACTGAAGCTAAAAGCAAGCAGCCAAACAGACAGATCCACCATACATCTTCGATACAAGGAATTGACAGATGCTATAGAGCTACAATGTGACATCAATCAACCATTTTGAATTGAAACATTGGCGTTAGTGTTTCAGATGTATTAGAAAGCAACAGCATGTTAAACCAAGAAGGGATGTGTTTAGTACACAATTCCACAGGGGCTTTGGGAACTATAAAACCAAGGTTAACACAGCACAATTTGAACTGTGGCCTTTTAAGGCAAACATCTTTTCCCTAGACATTGCTTCTCATAAGTTCAATTCTACAGTTCATTTGCCCCACCCAAAATTCCTATATTATTTCATTTCCGCACATTCTTTTCCATGTCCTTTGGACTGACTCAACAATATTGGTGACTGGTCACTTATTTGCAAGGCTTTGTTTTCTGAGCAAAAGCCATTTTTCCCTTATTAACAAAGGTAGGGGTTTGGTGAAGCAGCCAATAACATGAGTGACTGTGGCCTCAGCGTATCATCGGTTCCCCATCTGGAATCCCAGTTTTCCCAGGCTCCCACTCCCCTCCCCCAAATCACTCTGCCATCCTTCGACCCACCCTGAAGTCAACAGGTCATTAGATTTCTGAATTAGCTGACTCACCAGTGCCTGACTAACTGTCTGCTAATACAAGATGTTTCCTGTATTATTTTCCCTTGGATTAATTTATAGAAATTGGGTTAGGCAATCCCTGAATGCAGTGTCTCAAGCCAGAATCCATGGGTTTCCTGGAGACATTGTCAGAGGCTTGACACAAGCTGGGAGATAGTGGCAGAGTGTGACCACCAGTCGTACAACATTGTGAGGTAATGGCTATCTCCCTTTCGGATATACCTGAAGGGACACTGAAAATGACACATAGATTGATAAGTAGGCTCACAATTACAGCTAATAGAAGGCACAACAGCCACAGTGTTATTCAAGCATTTTCTGTCTCCATTTACAATAATAGTTTTTCTTCATATTGCTACACCCAAGCTATGACTAACTGCACCTTACCTTTGTAGTGGCGCTGACAACAACCATACAGTACCTTATGTTTATCTATTACCTTCGACATAATGAAACATCACAAGACGCTTCCACAAAGTATTATAAAACGCAATATGATACCTAGCCAGACATAGTAAGAACGGCTGATGCTGGGGTCAGAGATAACACAGTGTGGAGCTGGAGAAGCACTACAGGACAGGCAGCACCAGAGAAACAGGAAAGTTGAAGTTTTGGGTCGGGACCCTTTGTCAGAAATTTCTGACGAAGGGTCTCGACCTGAAACGTCAACTTTCCTGCTCCTCTGATGCTGCCTGGCCTGCCGTGCTCCTCCAGCTCCACACTGTATTATCTATGATACTTAGCCAACTCACAGAGATCAGGTCAGACAATCAAAAGAGCTACAAAAGCAGAAGTTGCTGGAAAAGCTCAGCAGGTCTGGCAGCATCGGTGAAGAAAAAATCGACTCTGTTTTTTGTTCCTGATTTACAGCATCCACAGTTCTTTCAGTTTTTAATCAAAAGAGCTACATTTAAACCGGTGTCTTGAAGGACCAAAGTGAATAGAGGGGCAGAGGGGAATTTCCAGAAACCGGGACTTATACAACTGAAGGCACAGCCATCAATCGTGGAGTCATTACAATTGGAAATAAGCAAGAGGGCAGAGTTAGAGTCTTGCAGATATCCCAGAGGGCAGGTTCTTAACTTGCTTGTGTGTTTCTTTCCAATTCCTTCCTGTGCCTGTTACATACATAAAAGATGACAAATCTGATAGAAATCTCTTGGGTACTTGTTCCTCTTAATAGTCTGAGAACCACTGCCAGCAGTTGTACGAGTCAGCATCAGCAATATGAAAAGAGTTTAAAACCGGTGGTAGTAAGAACTGCCGATGCTGGAGTCAGAGATAACACAGCATGGAGCTGGAGGAACACAGCAGGTCAGGCAGCATCAGAGGAGCAGGAAAGCTGACATTTCGGGTCAGAACCCTTCTTCAGAACCTTTCCTTAAACAGTGGCAGAGGGAAAAAATCTCTTCCTGAGGATCAAGTTACAAATGGAAATGGACTAAATTAATTGATAGCTGACTCACTGATACCTAGATGGTAATTTCTCAGCCTGGCTACAGGTCTATTAGAGGGAAAGCAATAGTTTCATCGAAGTGAGCTTCATCCTATCTCACACTGGTATTTTCACCTTTGGTAGTGTTCCTACCTTTGAGCCTGGGTTCAATACCCTCCCATTCCAGAGATGTGTCTTAACATCACCGAACAGGTTGTTAAGAAAATATCTATGTCTTATGAATAAGGCATGAGTCTTCATTCTAGCCCAGGACAAAGAGATTAGTGTTAGCTAGAACAGTGAGAAGACCTCCACTGTTCTTCTAATAGTGTCATGGGATCTACAGAAAGTGAGGACATTGCTTCAACAGCTCCCCAGAAAGACAGCACCACTGACAGGATAGCACGCCCTCAAGCATTTTGGCAATGTGCTGAGGATTTAGAAAGGTGCTCTATCAATGTGCTCTCTTTTTTCCTTCATGTCGAGAATAAGGCCAAACAGGAGCTGACTCCCCCAAGCATAACGTTGCAGTTAAGCTGCTGGGCCAAACCAAATATATAACTAAGGTAAAGGAAGTTCAGAAACTGGTCAGGAGCTAAAATAGAAACTGAGGTTTGGATACCAAGAAATGCTAAAAGAAAGAAACACAACACTTTGTTTTGATAAGGTTCCTGTTGTTTAGAAAATGGGTATGAGAGAATTACCAGCGGTGTCATAAAAAAAGTCCCGAGCCAAAGGAAATATGAAGAGGGCGTGTAATGATTCAGTGAAAAGGTGGACTTTAAACTGGATTTGAAAGGTAGAATAGGAGGAGGTGACAGTGGAGTGGAGTGAGGGGGGAGACAAAGGGAGGAGTGGGGGGAAGGACAGAGGAGGAGGGGGAAGACAGAGGCAGGAATGAGTGAGAAAGAGAGAGGAGTGAGGGGAGGAATAATGTGGGGAGTGGGGGGGACTATGGAGGAGGAGTGAGGGGGAAGGACAGGGGGAGGAGTGAGGGAGAAAGAGGGAGGAGGGGGGAAGGACAGAGGGAGGAGTGGGAGGACGGACAGAGGGGGGAGGGGGAAAGACAGATGGAGGATTGAGGAAAAAGGACAGAGGGAGAAGTGAGGGAGAAGGACAGAGTGGATAGATGGAGATGGAGACAGACAGGGAGGACAGAAAGGGACTAGGACAGAAAGGTAGAGCAGAGAAAAGAGGAAGAAGGAGCTTAGAGAATGAGAAAATTTAGGGTGATCTGGCAGATGATAGAGAGATTGCACAAGAGTGAAAATACTTGGTAAACAGTCACTTGTCTGCGCTTAGAGACAGTAGGAACTGCAGATGCTGGAGAATCCGAGATAACAAGGTGTGGGGCTGGATGATCACATCAGGCCAAGCGACATCATAGGAGCAGGAAAGCTTGACATTTCGGGCCTAAACCCTTCATCAGAAATGGGGGAGGGGAAGAGGGTTCTGAAATAAATAGGGAGAGAGGGGGAGGCGGATAGAGGATGGATAGAGGAGAGGATAGGTGGAGAGGAGGCAGACAAGTCGAAGAGGCGGGGATGGAGCCAGTAAAGGTGAGTGTAGGTGGGGGGGTAGGGAGGAGATAGGTCAGTCCAGGGAGGACGGACAGGTCAAGGGGGGCGGGATGAGGTTAGTAGACAGGAGATGGGGGTGGGGCTTGAGGTGGGAGGAGGGGATAGGTGAGAGAAAGAACAGGTTAGGGAGGCGGGGATGAGCTGGGCTAGTTTTGGGATGCGGTTGGGGGAGGGGAGATTTTGAAGCTTGTGAGATCCACATTGATGCCATTGGGCTGCAGGGTTCCCAGGCTGAATATGAGTTGCTGTTCCTGCAGCCTTCGGGTGGCACCATTGTGGCATTGCAGGAGCCCAGGATGGCCATGTCGTCTGAGGAATGGGAGGGGGAGTTGAAATGGTTCGTGACTGGGAGGTGCAGTTGTTTAGTGTGAACCGACTTGTCCGCATTTATTCAGATGAAACAATCACAACTTATACTTCCATAAGAACTTAAATAATGTAAAATATCTCAAGAAACTTCAGCATTGCTGAAAAAGGGCATGTTTTGTCAAATTTTTTCATCTTGCATTTGTCAAAACTAATCTCAGGAATACTAATTCAAGGGGAAAACTAACATCCATGATGCAAATGTAAAAACAGAAATTACTGGAGAAATTCAGCATGTCTGGCAACATCTGTGGAGAGAAAGCAGAGGCAACATTTTGTTGTGAAGTTGGATCACTGGACCCAAAAAAAAACCCTGCTTTCTGTCCATTGATGCTGCCAGACATGCTGAATTTTTCCAATATTTTCTGCTTTTGTTTCTGATTTCCAGCATTTGCAGTTCTTTGGGGTTTTTTCAATGAAAATGTTAGTATTCCCGTTGAATTTGTATTCTTGAGATTAGTCCTGACGAATGCAAGATGAAAAGCTTTTACAAAGTGTGCCCTTTTTCAACAGTTCTTAAGCTCTGAACTACCAAATCACAATTTGTATATATCAAGCAGCTTCATATGAACATGAAAAAGCAACATTTACAGCAAGCCACGTAAGAAGATAATAAAACAGATGGTCAAAACTTTGTTAAAGAGGTTTTGGTTCTAGTCCCCCTATTTAAGGAGAGATATTATTTCATTGCCGCCAGTTCAGAGAAGGTTCATTAGGATGATCCCTGGTATAGAGGGATTGTCCTATGAGCAAAGCTTAAACAGGTTAGGAGAATGAGAGGTAATGTCATTGAAACATAGGATCCTTTAGGGGCTTAACAGGGTAAATGCTGAGAGTCTATGACATAGCTTCAGAATAAAAGAATGCCAACTTAGGACTGAGATAAGGTGGAATTTCATCTCTTAGACAGGTGCAAATCTTTGGAACACCTTGTCACGGGGAGCTGTGGGGGTAGAGCCCATGTGCATATTTAAGGCTGAGCTAGATAGATTCTGAATTAACCAAACTATTAAGCATGCAGGAGGAATGTAACAGGTACACTTCATGTGTTTTCTTTTCCATCATTATATTGCTCACAGAAGTTAAAATAGGAGCCCATGAGTAATTGAAAAGGAAAGTGCAAGAGTGTGAAGTGTGGCGAAAAAGCAAATGACCGGTTTTCAGCTGATCACCAGCCCGATACCTTGGTTACTGGGATCATTAAGGAACAATCAACAATAGTTTGGTGGAAGTACAATGAGTATTACGTTTTGGTAGAACATGCAATTGGGATTTTGAAGTATCTCTTATGGAGTCATTGTGGTGCAGAAGGAGATCGTTCAACCCAAGAGGTCCATGTTAGCTCTCTGTCAAACAATCCAATCTGTCCCATTCCCTCTGTTTGTCCCCGGAGCCCTATAAGCTTATTTCTCTCAAGTGCAATGTTCCCTCTAGCTGTTATGGGGAAAGGGCAGGAAAGCGGATGTGAGGAGTGTTGGATCAGCCGTGGTTCTATTGAATGGCAGAGCAGGCTCGAGGGGCTGAATGGCCTACTCCTGTTCCTATTTTATACGGTTTTATGGTCTTCTTCCTAAATAGGTTTAAAATCATGTCTTATAAGAGGGAAAAGAGATAGAGAGGGGAGAGATTTATGGAGGGAATTCCAATGCTGAGGATCCAGGCAACTGAAGGCACTGCTGCTAATTGTGGAGTGAAGGATTCAGAGGAGCACTGAATTCTCATAGTGATGCAGGGCTGGAGAAGGTTTAGCGTTAGGGGGGTCTGAGGCCTTAGAGGGAACTGAACACAAAAATTAGAATTTTAAAATGGAGGCGTTGTCAGATGGAGAGTCAGTGTGGGTAGGTGAGCACAAGCCTAATGTATCAATGGGACTTAGTGCGAGATTGTAGTGACCTGCATAGCAATTACATTGACAGAGGAGTATGCTTATAAATCATTGTGTTGTACAAAAGGAGTGTGTGGGGCCCCAGACGATATGGAGAGAAATAAACTAATATGTGTTGCATCTTTTAATACTTCTTTATCTCCCATTCTCTTTAGTTTATATGAACTGTGCTCTAACTTTCCCATGCTTGATGAGATCATTCATTGGCAGTAATCCAGAAGTGAGATTGCTGCCAAAGCTAGGGAGTTCTTACTGGTGCTGTCCCTAGGAGTGAATATCATGTAGTTAAAATATTACTTTACCCAGTTATTGAAGAGGGTTTCAACTCGCATTGGTGAGTTCATGCTGGTTACAAGGCAAGTGACACAAGTTGTCACAGTCCAGCAATCACCAACGGAGCAAATCGGTAAAACAGAAGTCAATTTTCTACGTATTACTTAGAATGCTTCAGTCAAAGGGAGTATGCATTCCATACTGATATATGGGAACCAAGACTGATGATTATCCCTCTTCCTCTTGGTAAGGGTAACAAATAAGTAATGAACCTTTTTTATCACGGTACTTCATTACCCCGAACACATATTATCAGGAATTTAGCTCTAAGGAGGAAATGGATGTTTTAGCAACAAGCACAAGTCAAGACGGAGTATAAGAATGTGCTGGAGCAGAATGATCATTGTGGTCCATGAGCCAGAATCTATTTCTTTATAAAACCTACTCACTTAACCATTCTCTAACTGGTTCCCCTGTCTGAAAAGTATTCCTGACCATTATAAATTTGCTGCTATCTGTTCTGTCAGAGATACTATCATCTGGACAGGAGATTAACCCAGAACTTTGACTGCTGTCCAAGGTGGATGCAAAAGGTCCCACTGTACTTTTTGAAACAAGACAAGGAGTGTTCTCCCCAATGGCTTGATAAATATTTATCACTCAACCATCATTAAGGTCTGATCACTATCGCATTGCCGTTTCATGAGACCTTGCTAAGCAGAAATTGGCTACTGTGTTTCCCGCATCCCAAGAATATTTCACTGACTGTAAAGTGTTTTGGGAGATTCTAAGATGGTGCAAGGTACTGCTTGAGCACAAATTCTTTCCCTGTATTTTCAACAGGAAGCTTAGTGAGAGCTTGGGGCCCAGGTGGAGATATAGTCGCCAGTAATGGAACAATGTAAATTGAGATTGATCAGAAGTGAGGAGTGCAGATCTGTTGCAGTGTCGTAGGAGCTGGAGATAGGGAGAGGCAAGGCCATGAAAGCATCTGTGCACAAGTATCCTGGCATTATTTAAAATGAACAGTCATCCTTTAGGGGCAGCGAGGAGGGGAGCCTTTTATCTATCAGATGGTTGTGCAACTTTCTGCTTCAAAAGGTGGTGAGGTGGGGTCAGTGAATATTTTTAAGCCAGACATAGATCATCTCTTGTTAGGCAGGTGAAGCAAAGGTTATCAGAAGTATATGGGGATATGGAATTTGTAGAACAAATAGATCAGTCGTGATCTTATTGAATGGTGAGCAGGCTCAAAGGGCTGAATGGCCTACACTTGCTCCTAAATTTGTGTGTTTGTACGTACTCTGGGCAGCAGAGTCATTTGAGGTTGCTGCTGTTTTTCAAGTCATTGCAGCCCTGGTAAGGATTCCAGTATGAGACCTGACCAATGACAGAATCAAAAAGATTTCAGTGGTAATGGTAAAAGTGCTCGATCCTGGGGGAATGAGGCTGCTCACAGAATTGGGGTCAGAGCCTGTACTTCCTTCAAGTACACAGGGTGCAGCTCATGTATCTTCTTTTCCCTCATCATATTGCTCACAGAATTTGGAAATAGGAGCCCATGAGTGAGTGGAAAGGAAAGTGCAAGACTGTGAAGTGTGGGGAAAATAGCAGAGGACCTGTTTTTAGCAGATCACCAGTAGGCTACTACTACATCCTGGTTAGTGGGATCATTAAGGACCACTCAACAATAGCTTGGTGGAAGGACAATGTGTCTCACATTTTGGTGGAACATCCAATTGGGATGGTGCAGCATTTCTTATGGAATCATTATGGTGCAGATGAAGGCCATTCAACCCATCAAGTCCACGTTCACTCTCTGTAGAATGATCCAATCTGTCCCATTCCCTCTGTTTATCCTTGGACCCTTTATTTCTCTCAAGTGCAATGAAACTCTAAGCTGTGCGCCTGCACAGTCACTCTGTTGTTCTGCAATTATGGCATTAACGTTTGGTTAATGCTAGGGGTGTCAGAGTGAGAGAGTGTGCACTTGGAGGTGGAATGACACTCATTTGTCCTCCCTCAATGAGGTCATTGAATCTTTTTCAGTATCCAGGATCATGGACCCCACACCCTTGCCACTCACCCCCTCTGTGGCTTCTCACTAGCACCTGCCACTCAGCCCCTCTATGGCTTCTAGCCATCTGCTTTCGCTCACAGATGCCGATCTCTTCTTCCCACAACTGAAACAATACATCTCTACAGGCCTTTGCTGTTTGTAGTATTACATCCAGGGCTGTGTCTGAGAATGGAGTGGGGGTTGGGAGCAGACAGTGACAGGGCTGCTGTTGGTTGATCCTTCCAAGTTGGCTGCCCATCTACAGTTCTGTTTTGTGTGCTGATGACTGGGGAATGAAGAATTTCTAACCACTGCCAAGATTCCTTAAAATAGAAGTTCTTTGATAGGTGCAAGACATCATCACACCTGCCCATCCAATTAGTTAAAAGATGGGAAATGCAGTGCTAGATGAAACAAAACTTGGCAAAACCTGGTTTGAGATCTTTTATAAAATCCAAAAGAACTACGGATGCTGTAAATCAACGACAAAAACAGAAGTTACTGGTAAAGCTCAGCAGGTCTGGCAGCATCTGTGAAGAAAAAATCAGAGTCCCAAAATGTTGACTTTGAGTGTTTTTCTTCACAGATGCTGCCGGACCTGCTGAGCTTTTCCAGCAACTTCTGTTTTTGTTTAGATCTTTTATGTTCAGAATTTGTCATTAACCACAGCACCTCTCTCTACTATCTACCACTTTAAGCTGATCCCAACATTAAAACCCAGCCCATAATTCCTCCAATAACTTGCCAAGATTCCTCTGACAGGACCTTCCCAATTCACAACCCCCAGAATCTAGAAGGACAAGGGCAGCAGGTATATAGAACACCATCACCTGCAAGTTCTCCTCAGCCATTCACCATCCTGACTTAGGAGTGTATTAGTCTTCCTTCTCTGCCTGTCAGTTAGAATCTTGGAGTTCCCTTGCTTACAGCATTGTAAGTGCCCCTACACCCAAGGACTATGATCGTTTAAGAAGGCAGCACACTATCCACTTACTTCAAGGCAATTAGGGATGGGTAATAAAAATGCTGGCCTTTCTAATGATTCTAACATACTGAGAAAGAAAGTATTTAAAAATTACAGCAGTGATTACATTTCAAAAGCATTTCATTGACAGTGCAGTGATTTGGGAGAGCCAAGAAGTGCTATAAAAATGCAAGTCTCTTCTTTGTTATTCTATATTTATCTCTGATCTCCTCTAATTTCAGTTTCCTGAGCATCTCTGATAATAATGACTCCACCATCACTAGCTGTCAAGGCAGTAAAGGCTGGAATTCCCTCCTTAAACTTCTCTCCCTCTTCATATCGCTCTCTCTCTTCCTGCAAGACATTCTTTAAAACCTACCTCTTTAACCAAACTTAAGGTCATCTTGTCCTAATGTCACCTTCCCTGGATTGATGCAAAGTTTGTTTGATGCAACCTTTGCAAGGAAGTGTTTTCCTACTTAAGAGGTGCAATCCAAATGCAAGTTGTTATTGTAGCACTGACCATACTTCACCCTGATGGACAGTCCTTCACCACATCTCAGGTCAGACCCCTCTCCACAAGCAAAGGAGAATGGAAAGACAAATCCAACCAGCCAGACAGCAGCAGAGGCTGAAATACTGATGGACTCGCAAAAACAAAAAGCACGTTTCAAATTCTCAGTGGTATTTCTCTAAAAATTCCTTTCCAAGGATCGGTAACCAGAGGGCACAGATTTGAAAGTAACTGGCACACGATCCAGCAGCAAGGTGAGGCATTTTTTTCTTGACTGCAATGACTTGAATGTTAACTGGAGGTAGGTGAGACAAAAATCAGAGACAAATGCCTCAAGAAGGTTTACTGACGTGCTCCAGCTCTTTGCCTGGGGAGGGGGTTGGGCTGTCTTTTGAAGCAGTAATTTAGGAATCAGCAGGAATTCTCTCCCTTTCCACAATGCGATCTTTCCAGCAACACGTGGCCATACACCTGGTCAACAGCAGGGCAGGCATGTGCACAGCAGGAGGTCATGGCAATGCCATCGCCGCAGGATTTGGGGCTGTCAGTGGGGCAGAATGGCAAGCTTGGCTTCTCCCACAGTCTCGGTAAGCTCCAGAGCACTTACCGGCAGTGGTGGGGGGGGTGGGGCGGAGGGGGGAGCGGGTTGTGGAGGTGGTGATGGTGGTTTGCTGGGGTGGTGGTGTTGGTGGCAGAGGTGATGGAGAGGCAATGTTGCCGTTCTTCCTCCCTCTTTCTCTGCTGTGCTCCCCACACCATCCACACTGAGGACTGCAGGCTGCCCCTGCAATGGGGTGAAGCTGAATCCAAACTGGGATGGCAAGCCTGCGTGGCCCTTGGTTGCCTTTTGAAAAACTGAGCCGGAGAGGTATGCAGCTTTCACACGGCCGGGTTTCAGACCCAGGGATGATTCCCCAACAGCGGAGAATATTCAATGATAAGAAAGCTCAGCCAGTTAGATCTAAAAGGCAGCATCTGAATCAACTATTCCTCATCTTTGGAATGACCAAGCACAAGAATGACAAATTTATGGATGATGAGTGATGGAAAGCCAACAATGAGGACATCGGATGGTCAGTTCTGGACTTGACTAAAGCGGGGATTCAGATTTCAACAGCAGAGGAAGGGACTGCAACAGATAATGTAACAGAGGTGGAAATAAGCAGTGATTGTGATAGCCTGAACCCATCACAGTATGAAATAGGACAACACCCTTCAATCTCCTTCAGATAGTGCATTCGAGATGAGAGAACTGCTCATTCTTGTGCAAGTTCACAACTAATTCACGAAAGGGAATTGCATGTGGAACTTGCAAAGGGACAGATTTTTTTTCAGCTGCAAGGTAAGAACAAAGGAGTGTGTTCGACCCTCAGAATGAGAACCACTGCAGCCTGTGGCGTGAACCTACAAGTGGAGTCTATCAATGCGAGGAGGTTGTTAGGCTGTAGCTTCCACACAGTGCTGATAGACTGGGAAATTCTCCAGCTCATACAGTCTGTTAGACATCATTGAGTCATACAGTCATACTGCACAGAAACAGACCCTTCGGTCCAACTAGTCCACGCCGACCATGTTCCCAAACTAAACAAGTCCCACCTGCTTACATTTTGGCCCATATCCCTCCAAAATGTTCCATTCATGTATTTATCCAAATGTCTTTTAATTGCTGTAACTGTACCTGCATTCACCACTTTCTCTGGTAGTTCATTCCACACACCAGCCACTCACTGTGTAAGAAAATTGCCCCTCATGTCCTTTTTAAAACTTCCTCCTCTCACCAGAAAAATCTGTCCTATAGTTTTGAAATCCCCCACGCACAGTTTGATTACCAACCTCTTTGGACAGACATGACTCACCTTCCTTAGCCATTAAGTCCTAAAGCGGGTCCTGAACCCAGAGATTTGGACACTAGCCATAGCACCACTAAACCAGTGGGACTAGAATGATAGCTCTTCCATGGAGCAAGCATAGATACGCTAGATGGTCTCTTATAGTTCTGTACCATTTAAGGATGTTTACTACTAGTCTTTCTGAATGGATTGAAAAATCTCACACTGTCTTCTTCTCATAGAATCCCTACAGTATGGAAATAGGCCCTTTGGCCCAACAAGTCCACACTGACCCTTAGAGCATCCCAACCAGCTCCATCTCCCTAATCTACACATCCGTGCACACTATGAGAAATCTAGCATGGCCAATCCACCTAGCCTACACATCTTTGGACTGCAGGAGGAAACTGGAGCACCCGGAGGAAACCCACACAGACACGGGGAGAACATGCAAACTCCACACAGACAGTCACCCAAGGGTGGAATCGAACCCAGGTGCCTCGTGCTGTGAGGCAGCAGTGCTAACCACTGAGCCAGCATGCCACCCCACTGGTGTGAAGAAGTGGGTCCTGAATCAGGAGTGTGGAATCTAAATGGATTGCAGTTAGGAGCAGTGCTGACTGAAGTGTTGGAATGGCTGACCATTACCTTGGGATCCTGAACGAAATGGATGGAAAGTGAAACATCAAAGGGATTGTATGTGTCATTAGCAGCGCTATGAGCTCAGATTTGACTCGCTCACAAATCCAACAGGACAGAGTTTGCTCAGGCACGCATGATACAGGGCATTAGCACTGCCAGAGAGATTAATTTCACAGGATGACAGCTCTTGAACATAGTGGAGTTTTAAGTGTGGAACATCGGGAGATCAAATGCACTTATTCAGTGACTTCATGATTCCCCACTATCACACACTTCAATTATGTCAATGTATTGTGGATCTAGTGATCCCAGTACAAGAAAACATTGATAAAACCATCAGTGTGCTCTGGCATCCTGTCTTATGACATATTGCTTTGTCTTGTGTACAGTACAAGCATTGCATAATCCTGCTAAGAATCATGTTTTTTCTGTCTTTGCTTAATCTCTTATGACCTGGAGCTTTTGCTATTTGGCCAAAACATTCAGAAGAAAGTTGAAACATTCCATGTCAAATCTCAGAGAGGTTCCTGTCACCGAATACAAACGTCTTTGAGTTTACTGTCACGGTGCTTCAGTTGGAAATAGCACCTGAAATTCGGTTGTGCTTTGATTAACCCCACACTAATGTCAATGGGATGATACTGTCCAACCAAGATTCTGAAGACGTCTAATGGGATAAGAAAGACTTTGTGCAATTATAATATTAATATTCCACTCGACTCCTAGAACTATTATCTTCAACTTCTTGCTCCAAGCTCCCTAACAGTTGGTTCCAAAACTGCCCTTGACCACTATCACAGACACTGTACAATGCCTCATATAATCCCAAGATGAGCCCACACTCCACAGAAAAAAACATGAACTTTCTCCCCTGTTATTTAAGCCATTACCATCCCTGCTTCACCTCATTTGAAAGTGAAACCCTCGACTTTGCCTTACTTACCTCCAAACTCAATCATTCAAATCCTCTGTTGAACAACCTCCCATCTCCCAAACTCCATAAGTTTGAGCTAAACCAAAATTCTGTTTCGCTGGGTCCTAATTTTATCAAGTTTTGTTCCCTGAGGCTCACTGACCTACACTGGCTTCCGGTCTAGCAACGGCTTCATTTGAAGATTGTCATCCTTGATTTCAAATCCATGCTCAGGCTCACCTCTCTGAATCTCTGTAACCTCCTCCAGTCCGACAACCTTCTGAGATATTCTGGTCTTGTGTTCTTTCTGCACATTCCTTCACTCCAGCACTGGTAGCCCTGCCTTCCCCTGTCTAGGCCCTAAGTCCTGGAATTTCCTCCTTGAACAACTCTATCTCCCTTGGCTCTCCAGTCAAGATCTGGAAGATCTCCTTCTTTGACACCATTGTCTATTTTCATCTGATTTATTTTTCACAATTTTTTCAAATGACAGAGGAGTATCTCCAAACAGAAAGCCAGAAACACAACTAACTCAGCGACACTCAAGTTAGGGAACATAAAAAACTGCATCTGAATTTATAGCACTCAGTGTCAAATTCCTTACGAATGACCCAACAGCATTTGACTCCATTCTGAAATGCGGAACAACAACTCACAGAAACTGGGTATTACATTTAAACTACCAATCAACACTCTTCTGTGTCATGTAAATTTAAAGAGAAAGTGATTTTAATAAATAAAGCTATGCATTTAAACAGTGTCTTTCATGACTACTAAATATCTCAAACTGCTTTATGCCCAATGGCCACAGTGGCTTTTGAAGGGCATCATTATCATAGGATGGCTACAGTGTGGAAACAGACCATTTGGTCCACACTGCCACTCTGAAGAGCATCCCACCCAGAGCCATCCTTCTACCCTTTCCCCGTAACTCTGCATTTCCCATGTTTAATCCACCTAACTTACACACCCCTGGGCACAATGGGCAATTTAGCATGGCTGATCTACCTAACCTGCACATCTTTGGACTGTGGGAGGAGACCCTTGGGGGAAACATGCAATATCCACACAGACAGTTGCCAGAGGGTGGAATCAAACCTGGGTCCCTGGTGCTGTGGAGCAGCAGTGCTAACCACTGAGCCACCGTGCCAGCCATTTTATAGCCACAAACATCCTGTATTGTAGAAAAATGCAGCAGCCAGTGCTTGCACGTGGATTCACATCTCTGGAGTGGTACTTGAACCCATAACCGTCCAATGTTTACAAGTTAACATTAACTTGAATAACATACAGAAGACAAATCAGAAGTAACACAAAGCTGGAGAATCACAGCAGGTCAGGCAGCAGCAGAGGAGCAGAAAAGTTGACATTTCGGGTCGGGACCCTTCTTCAGAGGTCCTGACCCAAAACGTCAACAGTCCTACTCCTCTGATGCTGCCTGGCCTATTGTGTTCTTCCAGCTCCACACTGTTATTTCTGACTCCAGCATCAGCAGTTCTTATTATCTCTGAACGAATCAGAAATGTTGTTTTCTATTGTTGTGGAGAGTCAACTAATTCCTTCAAAATAACTCCTCAAAAGGAGTTCACTCCTTCACACAAAGCAGCTTCTCCCAAGTGTTTCTCTCTGTAATTACAAAAAATTCTAAGGCAATGCTGAGTTTAAATGGAGATTACCTCAAATCTGTAATTCAGTCGGAACTCATCCTTAAACACAATTAATTGTCTTGCCAATTTTATCCCAGTGTAATTTATTAAAAACATTAAACAGATACAGAACTTTATCCATGAGATATATCTCGAGCTATCCCCCATTGTTACATTGCATGGAAACTATTTTTACCAATTTGGCTCTCAGACAGAATACAGTCATCAGCTGTCTGCAGTTGCTGAGAAAATATCCCGTTCAAGGAACAGTTACAAAAATGAACAAGCTGTTGGGATGAACGGACAAAGCTGGATTCAGTTTCAGGATTCCTTATTAGTGCAATTGGTTTGATGGACAGCTTTGGAGCTTTATGGGCTGCTGCATTGACTCAGATGAATAAAATGGTCCAAACCAAATTGGATGGTGCAATTAAAATAGGAGTGTGTGCAACAGGGTCAACAGCTTCAGAAAGAAATAGAAGATCTGCAATTGGACAGTGCTCATGGTGCAATGGTGATGACCATACCTCTGGACCAGGAAGATGGGATTCGGGTCCTACCTGCTTCAGAGATGCAATAAGGCCGTAACCTGAACAGTCTGATTAGAAAATGTCTACATCAAGGGTACTCTCAGCATGCCTTAGATTTGGGGCGAAGAAAAGCTCCTCACTTGGAAAGATTCTTCTGGCACAGTGGTAGTGTCCCTACCTTTGGACCAGGGTTCAAGCCCCAACTTGGGGTCTGTAACAACATCTCTGAATAGGGTGACTAGAAAATTAAAATTAAGATCCTCAATTGTGACACATCACCAGAATCCTTCCTGAACTAGTTCCTAATTGAAAATGGTGTGTATAAGTATAAAGGCTGAGGGATGACATGTTCCAGTATATGCATATGTAGGTATATTTAACATCGTAAAACACTCAAAGGTCTCTCACAGGGGCCATTATCAAACAAAATATGACATAATCACAGGAGGAAATACTAAGACAAGCTGCCAAATTTTGTTCACAGATGTAGGTTTTAAGGAGTGTCTTAAAGGAGGAGAGCAAGCAAGCAAAGGGAAAGAGGGGTGCTTAGAGTCCAAGTAACTAAAGGTACAACCACTAAAGATGGAAAAAAATCAAATCACGCTTAAGAGGCCAGAATTAGGGGACCACAGATATCTCAGAGGTTTCTGAGGCTGGAGGTCATTACAGAGAATGCGGGAGAGAAACCAGAGAGGGATTTGAAAACGAAGTATTGAATTTTAAAATCAAGACATTGATTGGCTGTGAGCCAACACAGTCAGCAAGCACAGGAGTAACAGTGGAATGGAAGTTAATGCAATTTCAGCCACAGATGGCTGAATTGGTGGGAGATCTGCTGGAGTGCCCTGGAATAGTCAAATGTCAAAGTCATTAACACTGATCAGAGTTTCAGCTGCAGATAAACTGAGGCAGGGACAGAATCAGACAGTACTTTTGAGGTAAACCTGAAGTATTTTGGTTGTTCCTGATAACATGTTCACAAACATAAAACCGAGACAGAATATGCAGCTCAGAAATAGGCCATTTGGCCCATTGCTGGCGTTTCCAACGTACACAGGCCTAATGAAGAATGGCATTGTTGCATGTTTATCAGTGGAATCTATTGCCTGAAAGCTTGTGAAGGAATAGAGCAAATGCTCAAAGAGACAAATGTGAGCAACGTTAGCTGACTTTTCAGCCATTCGTTTTAAGTCATAATTGGATTTTGTCATAGACAATCCCAAATTTCTTAAGATGTGTTTTAATGCGTGCAGTTCAGTCATCTGGATATATCTACATTTAAAATTACATGTAAGTAAAATTAATTCTTCTTCAAGAGGAAGGCACCTGTATGTCATTTCAGACTATAAATATATTCATTTTCGCAACACTGTACTTAATGCTAGAGCATTGTAATGAGGGCTCACAGTCCTATCACAAAGCTTCTATTTGAAGAATTAATTTTCCAGGTGCATAAGATTTTTCTAAAACTTAAATAAATATTGTCTCAAACATCTGTCACATTGCAGACATTAGAATGCACAATGTTTTATTAACATATTTATCTTTCAACATGAACCTACAATCAGGAAATGCAGTTGCTGCCTTGAACATATTCAGTATCAACACAGTTATGACCAGACAGTACCATCCAAACTCAGTGGATGTGTGTAATAGCCGACACACTCTGACAGAGCAAGGGGTTGGCATTTGGAACTTCCCTCAGCTGAGTTTCCATTTTGGGGTTAGAGGAGGAGTCACATACAACAGTGAGACTGTTACAGTCTAGAGGCAGGAGATGCAACTGGTTTAAACGTCCCTATCTGAGGATCCATTTAAAAGACATGGACCTGAGAATGGGGAGACCATTACAGGGTAGGGAATAAGAGAGTCAGCTCTCCCATATTGTTCTAATAACCTCAAGCAGCACCATATACAGCAGAGGGATAATAGAACAGAATAGAGCAGTTGCAACACAGAACGAGGACATTTCGCTTGCCATGCCAGTTCTAGTTCTCTCCAAGTGCAACACACACCTAATGCCACTCTCCTTTCTCTTTCCCTGTAGTTTCTCCTCCTGACACAGTGATCTAATTCTCTTTCCAAAGCCACAATTGAATCTGCCTCCACCACATTCTTTTCCAAACCCCAACTACTCACTGCATGCGTGGGATTTTCCTCACATCATCAGGGTTACTTTTTCCAGTCACTAAACTCAATGCCCTCTCATTCTTGATTCATGACCAACAGGTCATTTCTCCCAACCTTCTTCATCGGGACCTATCATGCATTTGAAAAGCTCAATTAAGCTTCCTCTCAAATGCCTTATCCCCAAGGAGAATAGCCTCAACTTCTTTCTAATGTCTTGGCCAATATTTCTCCCTCAACTAACTTCCCTCAAAACAAATAACCCATTTATTTGTTTCATTGTCTTTATGGGATCATGCTGTGTACAAATTGACTGGCACTTTCCCTACAATGTTCTAAAGATCATAGACTTCAGCTGAAGTATTGTGTAGTGTTTTGGGCACCACGTCATAAGAAAGAAGTGATCTATTACAATGGTGCCAAGTATGAGAATTAATCCAATTATGAGGATAGATTGAAGAAGTCAGGAATGTTCTCTCTGGAGAAAAGTAGGAGGAGTGGAAATCTGATTGAGTTTTTGTAAAATCGTGCGTGGGCTAGACAGAGTGGAGAGGGTGAAACTGTTACCGCTTGTAAAAGAAACAAGAACAAGAGGACATAGATTTAAAATAATGTGCAAATGAAGCAAGGGTGATGTGAGAAAAACTTTTTGACACGGTGAGTAGTTAGGGTATGGCATGCAATGCCTGGATTCATGGTGGAGGCAGGTTCGATTCAAACATTCATTAAACGTATCATCCACTTCCTCTGACTCAGTGCATAAATTCTCTCTTTGTCCTTAAATGGACCTACACTTCACTAACTACCTTCTTGCTCCTAATATATGTATAAAATGCCTTGGGATTCTCCTTAATCCTATGTGCCAAGGGCATTTCATGGCCCCGATTTAGCACTCCTAATTCATTGTTTAAGTTCCTTCCTGTTTCCCTTACATTCCTCAAGGGCCTTAGAGCCCTTTCTTTGCATACACAAAAGTCCTATCCTCTGATTGGGAAATGCAAGTCCCATTTTTGGCCTTTACCAATATGGTGAGTGGAACATTTCCATCTCCTAATAAGCTTGCCGACTATGTTACATTCTTAGTTACAAGGCTTTTTATTGCTTGTTGCATAGGTCCAACATCAACAAATTTCTAAGCTTGTGTTTCAGGAAAAGGTGAGCAGAAGCAACTATTGGGTATAGAATTATCAGGAGATATCAGACATTTATTCAGAATCCAGTGAGCATGGCAGTTTTTATGAACGGCCCACTCCAGGATGGATCACACTAACATGCCTCAGAGCAAGAGGTCTGTTGCTGCAATGCTCCAAAACAAGCCAGGCCACCTGGAGAGGCACTGAGCCAAGGGCACGCACAAGCTTCCTAAGAGATAAGCATCTGGGTTACAAGATAGTTTATTATGGCAAAAGAAGTTGGAACATGCAGCCGCAGCTCCCCACACCAGCTCTTGCCAAGAAGGTGAACCTGGCACAACAACTATTTCTCAGTTCAGTGTTGTTTTCATGTGCAAACTTAGGCTGCGTTTTGTAAGTGATTTAACTTTAACCATTGATGGGGTGTTTTATTGCCGACAATGCAGACTAGAATCTAAAAGAGCAGAAGAGACAAGGACCCAGAGATCAACAACTGTCACAGTCCAGTCCAGTCCAGTCTAATTCATTCAAATCTAATCCAGTCCATTCCAACCCAGTCCAGTCTAGTCCAATGCAACCATTCCAGTCCTTTTCAGTCCAATCCAGTCTATGCCAATCCAGACCGGTCTAGAGTGATCTGGCTATATTCTGAAAAAACACGTGAAAAACAGCTAATTCATTCCTTGGTGAGTATTTTTCTCATTTATCTGTCAGAACTTGGTCAATTTTAATAATTGCAATGTTTCATTAGCAATTAATGTTTACTAATAGTCATAAAGCTTATTGCATACATGGCTGAATATTCCGTATTTATTTTGACTTTGGAGTTTCAATAAGGGTGAGCAGACCATTTGTTGAAGTAATAAGAATATAAACATGTGCAGGATTAGGCTTTAATTAAAATGGATTCAGTAAAATAATGAATTAATTAAAAGCTCTAAAGGTGGCAAGGCAGGTGAGATATGGTGGCTGTAGAATGCGGGATCTCATGGACACCTGCGTGATCTAAGGCAATGCCATCTGCAGTAGCTGTATGTGGCTGGAGAAACTTCACCTTAGCATCAGCACACTGCAGATCTACAAGTAGACAATATGACACATCAGGAAGGAGATAAGTCTCCTGACTGCTTTGGTCCAAAAAGAAGTCACACCCCTTAAGTTGAGGTTGTCTGATTGGACCATGGTCAGGGTCAAGTAAAGTGTGACTGCAAATGAGACAGGTTTTGAGACTGAGAAAGTAAAAGTTAAGAAGCCTAAACCAACTGGCAGTTGTCCAATAGATTCAAAGTTTTTGAATGATGGGTATGAATGATGTAGATAGGACAAGTGAAGAGACTCTGGCGAAGGAAGTGTGTGAATTTAGGGGCTAAACTGAGAGGAGAACCTCAAAGGTATTAATTGCTGAAATATCACCTGAGTCAAGAGAAAATCAGAATAGTGTGAATGAAATGAGAGAGTTAAATGATGGCTCAAGGAGTGGTGAGGGAGAAATGAAATTTGATTCATGGGGCACTAGCACTCGTGTTGGGCAAGCTGTATTGTTAAGAAAGCCTTCACCTGAACCACATTGGAACTAGTGTTCTGGTGAATTATGTAACCAGAGCAATAGTGAAGGTTTATCGTAAAAAGGGCGAGAGATCGATTGAGGAGAGATATGATAAACCAAAGAGAGAGGATAAGGCAATAGAGCACAGTAACAATAAGGGAATTGATGATCTGAGTCTGCCAACAAGTTGCAGAGCATATACATATAAGAGAAAACTGCAGGTAAAGCTAGAGGTGCTGAAAATAATAATTTAAAAAAATTAAAGACATGAATTAATGTACATAAGAATCACCACAAATAGAATGTTTAAGTGTTTTCAACATTTAGGGAGGACAGGCAAAAGGGAAAAGCAAGTGGTGTTGCACTGTTAATAATGGATGAGATCAGCACATTAGTGAAAGAGAATCCTTGATCAAGATCCAAATGCAAAATCAGTTGGGTGGAGCTAAGAAACAGCGAGGGATAGCAGATATTGAAGGAAGTTATTCATAGGCTATCAAAAAATATTGATAACATTGGACATCATATTAACCGGAAATGCAAGATGTTCGGAGCAGGGATAATGCAGTAATCATGGGGCCTTCGATCTATATCTAGAGTCGGTTACCCTACTTAGCACTAATGTTGTGGAAGATGAATTCCTGGAATGTATATGAGATGGTTTTCCAAGGCAGTGTGTTGAGGAACCAACCAGAGGATGGGCTATTTTAGATTCCTATTGTGCAATGAGAAAGGGATAATTAATAATCTCATCACAAAAGACCTGCAGGGAAGAGCACGTATAACATGTTAGAATTTTTCATTAAGATTTAAAATTCAATCCAAAACCAAGACCTTAAATCTGAACAAAGTCAACTACAAATTTATTGAGGGTCAAATCAGCTGTTGTAGAAAATGTATGATGTTAGACAGATATTAACAAGCAATTAAATAACTGCGCAATGACTTACAATAAATTTACATTCTTTTGAGGCATAAAAATCGAGCAGGAAAGGTCCTCCAGTATGGCTAACAAGTAAAGTTAATGACTATATTAGATCAAAAATAAGGTCTATGAAGATGCCAAAACAAACGTAAACTTGGAATTCAAAACATGACCAAGAAACTGTCAAAGAAAGAGAAAAAAATAGTGTGGAAGTAAACCAGCAAGAAACATGAAAACAGGCAGGAAAATCGATAGATGTGTAAAATGGAAAAGATTAGCAAGATAAACGTGAGTCTACTAAAGGCAGAGACAGGAAAACCTATAATGGGGAACAAGGAAATGGTATAGAAACTGAAAAATACTTTTAACTTGTTGTCCTGCAGGAAAGTACAAATATCCTCCCAGTATTAGTAGAGGACCAGGGACAAGCAAGAATGAGGCAATGAAATAAATTGTATTGGTTAAAAAAAAAGCCGCGGAGAAATTAATGAGAGTGCAAGTTGTTAAATTCCCTGGACTTGATGATGTACATCCTACAGTGTTGAAGAAAGTAGCTATAGAGAAGCATTGGCAGTCATCTTCCAAAATTCTACAGATTTTGGGGTGATTCTTGCAAGTTGGAAGGTAGCAAATATCACCTCACTATTTAAGAAAGGAAGGCGAGAGAAAATAGGGAGCTACAGATTTGTTATCCTGGAGAAGAATGGTAGAATCCATTATAAAGGACGTGAAAACTGAACATTTTCCTCATTCTGGGGTATCAAGAATAATGGCAGGATGTAGGAATGTCATCATAAGAATGATGACTCAATCAGAGGAGCATCTAAAATCACATTGAACTCTTCCCTTCTTTATGGTGAAATCACTGTCTAGCCATCAGTTGGCAAGAAGCCTATCTGCATGCACCTGAAACACATTAATTACCCAATTCATCAGAATTAGCTTTCCTTTCCCAATTAAATTCTGTCTGATTGAGATTTGATGCTTCAGAATCTCTACAATGAACCAAGTGACTGAGCTGGTGAGTTTCCACCTCTGCCTCCAGTCTAGGTGACTACACAGCTTTCGCTCCCTCTGATTTTATTTATTTATTTGTTTTATTTGATTTCATTTATTTTCATATGTATCTTGTTACAAAATTTGGTGAAAAGTGTTGGATAGTGTTACCACTCTCCAGCGCCATCCTAGGACACAGAAAAATAAACCAAAATATAGAATATAAAAGAAGAAAAATGAGCATATAAATAAAATATCCAACTCTACAGTCCTTCTTGTTAGATGCTCCATTGTGGGTCATGGGCCATGGGCTTGGTAGCCAGGCACAAGTTCACTTTATCACACAGCCGCCACTGGAACAAAAGTCACCACTGATGACCTCACCATCATGAGTCCACACTGGACCTCACCGATGCAGACACCACCAATACTGCCTGGTACTGCAACAGCACAAACTCACCGCTACCGCCACCTCCATAAGTCTGCGCTGGAAACTGACGCCTCTGGGAACACAAACTCACCTCCACAGCAGCAGCTATTTGTTGGTGCTAGGGCCACCTTGATGATGCAGAATCCTCCAGGAACCCACTCGCTTCCAGCTCTGCCGCCATGAGTCCGCACTGCTGGGCCTATCCATGTCTGCGCTGCTGGGCCTATCCAAGTCTGCGCTGCTGGGCCTATCCAAGTCTGCGCTGCTGGGCCTATCCAACTCTGCACTGCTGGGCCTATCCAACTCTGCGCTGCTGGGCCTATCCGAGTCCGCGCTGATGGGCCTATTCAAGTCTCTTGGTGTTGAAAAAAAGGGGCAGCAGGGTGGCTCAGTGGTTAGCACTGCTGCCTCACAGTACCAGGGACCCGGGTTTGATTCCAACCTCGGTCGACTGTCTGTGTGCGGTTTGCGCGTTCTCCCCGCGTCTGTGTGGGTTTCCTCTGGGTGCCCTGGTTTCCTCCCACAGTCTAAAGATGTGCAGTCTAGGTGGATTGGCCATGGGAAATTGCCCATAGTGTTTAGGGATGTGTAGATTAGGTGGGTTATAGAGATGGGTCTGGGTGGGATGCTCGGAGGGTCAGTGTGGACTGGTTGGGCAGAAGAGACTGTTTCCACACTGTAGGGGCTCTATATATAAAGTCTGCGCTGCTGGGTCTATCCGAGTCCACGCTGCTGGGCCTATCTGAGTCCGCGCTGCTGGCCCAGTCGCCACTGCTGATGCCATCATCGTGACTGAGCTCTTCGCCAAGAGGTGAGTAAAATAAAATAGAAGAGAAAAAGAAGAGACAAGTGAGGGGCAAAAAAAGGAAAAGAAAAGCGCACAGAGCAGATGAGCCCTGGCCTCAGAAGCCCTACTCCACCACCATGCCGATATCTTCACAATGCTCCTTCTCTTCGCTTTCATTTGCATTGCTGAAACTATAGTTGATACTCCCCACTTCTGAAAAAGAGTCCCTGCACCCGAAACATTAACTCTACTTTCTCTCCACAGATATCGCCCAACCTGCTGAGCTTTTTCAGCAGTTTTGATGGTACCTCGATGTTGGCTCAGACACACTGTGTTACAGGACCAGTGCCCCATCCAAATGGACAGCAGCAGCATATCAGCATCAGCTTCTCAGGTGGCTCTTTAGTGAGCATGCTGAGGAAACGGCTTGTGGATGGAAGGAAGCACAGAAGGAAAAGCAGGAGAATGCGGCAGTGGGAAACAGTGTAGTGTCTGTGTGAAGTAGGGGAGATATGCCAGTGTGCAACATAGTGCTGTGCCAGTGTTGGAGTTGGCAAATGTGCCAGCAGCTGGCACAACACCATGCTACATGTGCTCAAAGGATGTGGACCCTAATTTGGGGGGTTGGGGGCGCTGGGGTTGTGCTGTAGGGTTGAGGGTGGTCTCCAGTCAGCCAGGGGGAACTGCCATAATCAATCCAGGGACACGGCCACAGTCAGGCAAGGTAAGTCTGGTCCAGCTGGTGCCCCAGTCAGGGAAATTCCAGACCACTTTGGTCAAAACTTGGAGAGCATACAAGGCCAGCAAGGGCATCCACACCTGAATAGTCATGGGATCTAGGTATAAAACAGAGGCATTAATGGTCATGTACAGGGGATTAACCAAAATGGGTGAAGGTTTATCAGGGACACAATAATCACAATATAGTACGATATGAGGAGAATGGTGGGATTATTTTACCTGTCACTGGAGAGAGGCTGCAAGACACCACAGTCAACACAAAGCCTCACGATATTCATCCAAAAATCAATACTGCAATACCTTTCAAAATCGACAAGGTTGAAAGAGGGAGGAGCATTCAGCTGATTCTTTTGGCAAGGGATCAGAGTTCAGGGCTGGACTGTAAAGCCACTGTACAGGCAGTTCCAGTGAACCTGAGTTCAGTGATTACACAATCCTATGCACCTATCTTCAATTCGCATGCAGCCAAAATACCTCCAGCTCACTTGCCATATGGTTCACCAAGTTATTAGCACAACATCTCGACAATGAACTGTGAAGCCCCTGATCGTGGGGGATAACCTCGGTATTGGTAGATATGCTGCCACTTACCGCAATACTTGATCCTCAAAATGGAAAATCTCAGCCTTTGAAAATTATGGTAGGATTGGGCAGGGACAACATGGATTTATGAAAAGGGAAATCATGTTCGATAAACCTGTTGTTTGACAATGTAGCTAGCAACACAGATAAGGGGGAACCAGTGTATGTGATCTATTCGGATTTTCAGAAAATCCAACACTGGAGGTTAGTAAGCAAAGTACATGGGATTGGAGGTAATGGACTGGCATGATTTGAGAATTGGTTAAAAGGTCAGTAACAGAGAATACAAATGAGCAAGTCATTCTCAGGTTGGCAGGCTGTGACTAATGGAGTATTGCAATGATCAGTGCTTGATCCTCAGCTGTTCACCATCTATATTGGCGTTTGGATGTGTGTACCAGTTTTAATAGTTCCAAATTTGTTGATGACATAGACTAGGTGAGAATGTCAGATGTGAGGATGATGGAGCTTTGGAGAGGCTGAGTGAGTGGGCAAGAACATGGCAGGTGGAATATAATCTGGAAAAAATGTGAAGTTATCTACATTGTAGGAAAAATAGAAATACAGATATTTCTTAAATGATGAGAGGTTAGAAAGTGCTGATGTTCAAAGGGACTCGGGAATCCTTGTTTGTAAGCTACAGAGAGCTGGCAAGCAACTCGGAATACAAATGGTGTGCTGCCTCACCTTGCCAGATTATTGAGTGCATGGGTAAGGGAGTCTTGCTGCAGCTGAATAGAGCCTTGGTGAGGTCACACCTGGAGGATTGTGTACTTGTTTGATCCCTTACCTGAGGAAGCATAGAAGGCTTAGAGGGAATGCAATGAAGATTTACCAGACTGATCATTGAGGTAGGGGGATTGTTCAATAAGAAGAGATCAAGGAGACTGGGCCAGCATACTCTAGATTTTCAAAGAATACGAGCTGACCGCACTTCATTTGCACTGGAATCAGAAGTCACATGGTCCATTCAGCCCACTATACCTACACTAGCTGTTGAGTAGAGCTGTCCAATTTATCCCATTTCCCTTCGATTTCCAAAAGGCCATGGAAACTTTTTCATTTCCAAGTTTATAACCAATTCTTTTTCGAAGTTACAATTGAACCTACCCTACCATCCCTTTAGAAAGCATCTTCTAAATTCTAGCTCACTCGGTCAAACATCCCTTTAGAAAGCATCTTCTAAATTCTAGCTCACTCGGTCAAACATTTCCCCCCATCTCCTCCATAATTGCCCCAGCCCCAACTTTTTGAAAACATTTTGTTAAATCAGAGTGCTGCCCTCCTGCCCATGGAAGCATTTTCTCCAAATCCACTCTATCAATAACATTTCTATTATTTTAAGAAATTGTTTTTTAAGAAATTGTTTTAAATAGTGTCTTCCATCCAGCCAAGAGGCAAAAGTAATAAATGGTGGTCAAATCATAAATTTGTTCATTTACAATGAATTATACACACAGCAGGAGGCCATTCAATCCATCCTGCCAGTTCTGGCTCATTGAAAGGATTAGTCCTGTGTCTCTTTTCTTTTCCCCTAGCCCTGTAAATTTTCTCCTTTTCAAGTATTGATCCAATTCAGTTTGAAAGCCTTGAAACGCAAAACTGAAGTGCATAGGAAGACACTCATGGACAGAAGAAGCTATGATCAGAAGCAGTTAAAATATTGCAAATAGGAAGGAACATCATGAAACATAAGTTTGTGAAATTATAATCAAATTGTATAGTGATCTAGTTAGTTCTCATGGGGCTCTATCTCAACATTGGTCTCTGTATCTTTCTCCAGTCCTAGAATCTTCCAAGATCTTTGCATAATCCTAAATCTGGCCTCTTGCATATCCCCAATTTTAATCATTCCACCACTGCCTGCTGACTGCACCCCAAGTTCTGGAATGCGTTTCTCAAACTTCTCCAACTCACTTAAGGTGCTCCTCAAAATCTGGCTCTTTGGACACATTTTTGGTCACTTATACTGGAATCTTCTATGTGTGATTCCAAGCCAAAATTTGTCTGAAAATGTCTGGTGAAGCACCTTGCAACATTATACAGCTTTAAAGGTGCTCTGTATATTCAATTTGTTGTTGTTCTCTGCAAGAGAGAAAGGAGTTGTTGAAGCTGTGGTGGGAATGTGGAAAAGAGCCATGAAGCTGAAACTGAGGGTCAATGGATTGAGTCACACTGAAAGAACAGGGAAATCTGCACTTTTCAACCAGAAAGAGAGGCAGCTTCGTGGTAATCTTATAGAAGAACAAAAGAGAGCCAGGGAAATGGAGAAAGAAAATCTGGAACGTTGCTGCACATTAAATTACCTCAAGTAGGTTAAGAGAAATTCAATTTCCAACTGGTAAAAGTTTAAGACTGAAATAAGGGAAGTCTTCATCATACAAAGAGTTACCAACATATGAAAGGAATCATTCAATAACCAAATAGATCGTGCAATGCAGAAAATGTAGGGTCTTGGAAAGAAAGGAATAAAGAACAACTAAGTGGCCTCCCTGAACAGTGATCATTGTGTGATCTTGTAGGCAGAAAGCCCTTTGATACAAATCTTTGTTCGAAAACAACCTTTGGAAGGTGTTGTGTAACAGTTGGAGATCTTAGATAAGTCTTGGATAAGATTCAGTTGAATGTGAAAGTGTTATATTTGTCCTTCCACTTCTTTTCCTTATTTATTTTCAGTTCAATTTTTTTTGCAACTTTTAACACTTTTGTTGATTTTGTGCACAGTAGATGGAAGGAATGCTAGGAGAAGGAGGTAGATGGAGGGAATGCTGAGGGAAGGAAGTAAATGGAGGGAATGGTAGGGGAAGGAGGTTAATGGAGGGAATGGTAAGGGAAGGAGGTAGATTGAGGAAATGCTAGGGGAAGGAGGTGGATGGAGGGAATGCTCAGGGAAGGAGGTGGATGGAGGGAATGCTAAGGGAAGGAAGTAAATGGAGGGAATGCTAAGGGAAGGAGGTAGATGGAGGGAATGCTAGGG
>JAHRHZ010000023.1:17664623-17692514 GCA_024137785.1 Ginglymostoma cirratum | reverse complement strand
TGCTAGGGGAAGGAGGTAGATGGAGGGAATGCTAGGGGAAGGAGGAAGATGGAGGGAATGCTAGGGGAAAGAGGTAGATGAAGGGAATGCTAAGGGAAGCAGTTAGTTTTTCTTCTTCAACAGTCAAAAGCTGACTCCAAAACTCTTGAAGGATCCTAAGTCTGACTCATATTCCACATAATTGTTTGGCCCCAGTTTCCTGATACAGGACTTAAACCCAGGCAACCTTTTAGCCTAAATGCCATGGTATTCCGTTAAGTACTCACTTTAGTCTTATAATCACATACATACAGATCTAAAGAATACAATGGTTAAAATGTTACAGAACACCCTAGAAAAATTGAAAGATTTGCTCCATTAATTCCCTATGCATTCCTCCAGATTCAGCTGAAAGAATTTCCCGGGCTAAGTAAATAGTTTTCCACAACCACACTTTGCACAGTCAATACTCAAAAGTTCAAATCATTTCATTTTTCAAAAGGAAGGGTTGCAGAAATTTAAAACGATTAAGAAAAAAAAAGGGGTTTCAAATACAAACGCAGTCATGCAAATGATCCACACGAGGGGGAATTTGTGTAAATGTTTTTGGAATTTCTGAAGAGGCACCTAAAGACTTAACAGAAGCCTTTGCAAAGAAAAACACCTCAGACATCAAACACACCTCAGTTTGTGCTACAGCCCAGAGGAACACACACATTGAAAAGGGAAGATCACTTTACAGTTTAAGCAACAGCGACACTTTCACACACAAACAGCCAAGGATCAAACACATAGTCAAGCCTAATGCAATCCAATACCCATTGGCTACTTTGTACAGTGCATCAGAAGGATTCATTTGAATGCAATCGAAACATGGTTCAGCGCTACTTTTTAAAGAGGCCGAACTTATCTTTGCACAATAATAAAAAATAATTCTACCTTTTCATGTTGAAGCTTTGCTGCATACTAATTAGAGGCCTAACACTGCGAGCCTGCTATACAGAAAGGTATTTAGTCCTAATATTTTGTTTTAAATTCTATTTAGGGCTTTGGAACATAGCAACATTGTTATAAATATAACAAACTTCATCTCTTTAGAGATCTTCCTAACCTATACCACTTGACCCAAAGACTACCTGACTGTATAAATGCATTTTACATATGAGAAGCAAGGGATTCCCAGTAGCTCAGTTACTGTGTGCACCAAGTGGAAAGAACCTCACAAGCCACAAAGATCTCAAACTCAGTATCTGGTCCAACTGAGTTGGGCCCATTCATAGACATTGTGTTATAATGTACCCCAATGACTCAAATGCAAGAAGCAAAGACGTGCACCAGCATCAGCCTTAACCAATTGCTCCCTCTTAGAAATTGCACCCTTTGAGTCATCGAACTACATGAAGCTCAACCACAATGCTCTCATTGTTTTGGCTTTCAAGACTGTTTTCTCGGGTGAAGTTAAAAGGAAAGAATTCCTAGTTATATCATGGATGACCCAAAGCACTTCACGAACAAGAAAGTGTCGTCACTGTTGTAACTTATGAAACATGGCAACCACACATTTGCCTTCATCGGTCAGAGCATTAGTACAGGAAAAGCTCAGCAGGTCTGGCAGCGGCTGTGAAGAGAAAACAGAGTTAACAATTCGGGTCTGGTGACACTTCCTCAGAACTGGCAAGCAGGCTTGCTGTGCTCCCGGTGGGAATGTTGATCAGGGTGGACTGTCATCAATGTGCCCCAACCATGACCTGCTGCCGAATCAGGCCAAGTCACACTGAGCTCAGAGCTTTATCAGCAGCTTCTGTTTTTGTGTCTGATTTACAGCATCTGTAGTTCTTTTGGTTTTCCTTGAGTACAGGAATTGGGACTTCATGTTGTAGTTGTACAAAACATCGGTGAGGCCACTTTCAGTGTATTGTACACAATTCTGGTCACCCTGTTAAAGGAACAATGTTGCTAAACTGGAAAGGGTGCAGAAAAGATGTTGCATGGACTGGAGGGTTTGAGTTACAGGGAAAAGCTGGATAGATTGAGACTGTTTCTCTGGACTGTCAGACGCTGTGGGGTGACCTTATAGAGGCTTATAAAATCATGAGAGGCATGGATAGGGTGAATAGCCAAGGTCTTTTTCCCAGGGTAAGGGAGTCCAAAACTAGAAGGCATAAGATTAAGGTGAGAGGGAAAGATTTGACAGGGACCTGAGAACATTTTTTTTCACACAGCGGATGGTGCGTATATGGAACAAACTGCCAGAGGAAGTGGTAGAGGTGGGTACAATTACAACATTTAAAAGACATTTTAATGGGTGCATGAATAGGGAAACTTTAGAGGGATATGGGCCAAACACAGCAAATGGGACTAGTTCAATTTAGGACACCTGGTCAGTACCAATGAGTTGAGCCGAAGTGTCTGTTTATGTGCTATATGACTTTCTGACTCCATAACTGACATACAGCAAGATCTCACAAACAACAATGAAAAACATGGCCAGATAATTAATAATGTTAGTGGAGGAGTACATATTGACTAGAGTAAGAATGAAAGCTCACCTGTTCAATGCCAAATGGTTCTATGGGATTTTTTACATTAACCTGTGAGGGAGTAGAGGGCCTCAGTTCATTGGCTCATTTGAAGGATTGTAGATCCAGCAGTGCAGCACTCTCACAGCATTGGCCTGACAGTTTCAATTTTGATTTGTTCCCAAGTCCCCAATGTGAACCTGTGACCTGCTGATTCAGTACAGAGAGGATGAGAAGCTGACACCAATTCCAGGCAGCTCCTGACTCCATATGAATGGTCTTGTCCCTACCTCAATTCATCTGTTGTTAATCCTCATTTTAAAGAGGAGAAAGTTGAGATAGATTTGACTCTGTGGACAATGGACAGAGTAGACAGGGAGAAACTGTTCCCATTGATGAGAGCATTAAGAATCAGAGGGCGCTGATTGGTAAAAGGAGCAATTGCAACACGAGAAAAACCTCTTTAAGTCACAAGTGGTTAAGATACAGAATGAACAAAACAAAGTCTCTAGTTCCTGAAAACAATCTGTTAAATATTTCCAATGCTTTCACATCCTTCTTTGGTCTGGTGGCCAGAATTGGGTGCAGTACTGCAGCAGAGATTGAACTACAGTCTTATAAAGGTTCAACATAATTTCCTTGCTTTTTTACTTTGTATCTTGATTAGTAAAGCCCAGCAGCCCACACTGTCTTGTTAACCGCATTCTTGATTTAATTTGATTTATTATTGTCACATGTACCGAGATACAGTGAAAAGTGTTGTTTTGCCTGCTATACAGGCAGATTGTTCCATATAAAGTGCATCAGGGTAGTACATCAGAGTGTAGAATACAGGCAGTTCTGCTATAACGTGTTCTTCATTAACACAAAATGGCTGTAACGCAATTGATGAATAGTAGACACTGTTTAGATAACGTGAACTCTTTGCTGTACAGTAACAGTGATTTCCCTATAATGCGATTTTCTATAGCACAAGGTCACACAAGAACGCAACTATCACATTATAGGAGAACTATGTGTACAGTGTTACAGCCACAGAGAAGGTGCAGAGAGAGAGAGATCAACTTTAACATTTGAGAGGTCCATTCACAAGTATGATAACAGTAGGCAAGAAGCTATTCTTGGAATTGTCCATATGTGTATTCAAACTTTTATATCTTCTGCCTGATAGAAGAGAGTATAACTGGGCTGGGAGGAATCTTTGATTAAGTTGGTTGCTTTCCCGAGGCAGCAGGAGATATAGATGGAGTCAATAGATGGGAGGCTGGTTTACGTGATGAACTGGGCTGTGTTCACAGCTATCTGTTGTTCCTTGAAGTGTTGGGAAAAGCAGTTGCCAAACCACATTATGATGCATCCGGATAAGATGCTTTCTATGGTGCACCTATAAAAATTGTTAAGATTCTTGGTGGACATGTCGACTTTTTTTAGCCTCCTGAGCAAGCAGAGATATTGTTGTGCTGAAGTGAGTGATCCAGGGCAGAATGTTGGTGATTGTCACTCCTAGGAACTCGAGCATCTCCACCTCAGCACCATTGATGCAGACAGGGGTGTGTCCTTCTACTCTGCTTCCTGAAGTCAATGACCAGTTCCTTCATTTTGCTGACATTAATGGAGAAATTGTGGTCTTTACACCATGCTGCTAAGCACTCAATCTCTTTCCTGTACTCTGTCTCGTTGTTTAAGATCTGACCTACAACAGTGGTATCATCAGCAAACCTGTAAATGGAGTTGGGACAGAATTTGACCACACAGTCGTGTGTATAAGGAGTACAGTAGGGAGCTGAATATCCAGCCTTCCGGGGCACCAGTGTTGCGGATTATGGTGAAGGAGGTGTTGTTGCATATTCTGGCTGATTGCGGTTTATGGGTCAGGAAGTTGAGGGTCCAGCTACAGAGCAAGGGAGCCTTCGAGAGAGGAGGTCTCGGAGTTTGGAGATGAATTTGTTTGGAATTATGGCGTTGAAGCTGGAGCTGTAGTCAATAAGTAAGAGCCTGAAGTAGGTAATCTTGTTATGCAGATGTTCCATGGATGAGTGTGTGGCCAGGGAGATGGCGTCTGCTGTGGACCTGTTGTGCCAGAAGGCAAATTGGGAGGGGTTAAGACAACGTGGTAGGCTGGAGTTGATGTGAGCCTCTCGAAGCACTTCACAATTATGGAAGTCAGAGCCACCAGGAGGTAGTCACTGAGGCACACTGTATGATTTTCCTTCGCACCGGGATGATGGTGGTCTTCTTGAAGCAGGTGGGGACTTCAGGTCGAAGTAAGGAGAGGTTAAAGATGTCAGCGTACACTCCCACCAGTTGGTCTGCACAGGATCTGAATGCACGGCTGGAACTCCATCCATGGTTTCACTCTCTAAAGGCCAATCTGAAGTCTGCAGCAGTGACCGTGGGTACAGGTGCATTTTCAACCTGTCTCGCCACCTCCAATAATTTGTACATGCACACTGCAGATTCCTCTGCTCATCTTGTGCTTTCTACAAAGCTTAAAGTCATGCTGTGCACACCCAAGCCTTGGTCATTAACTCAGGAGTACAGCACAATGATCCTAATATCACCAGCTGGAGAACCAGATGAACCACCAGTGGAACAATGTTTATCAGAGATGTTTAAAAAAACTGGAGTTAACTGCGTGTAGATACCTCAGAGAATTGTGGCGCTGGAGGAGGTTATGGAGAGAGGGAGGGTTGAGGTCATGAAGAGAAAACATTGATGAGAATTTTCAAATCAAAGCATTGTTTGACTGGGAGTTAATGGCAGTCGGTGAGTACAGAGGTGATGGATGAACAGGGCTTGTTGTGAGTAAAGTGACAGGCAATAAAGTTTTGGATGATCTCAAGCTTTTTGAGGGTGGAATATGGAAGACGAGCTAGGAGTTCATTGAAATAATCAAGTCTAGAGGTAACAAAGTCATAAATGAGAGTTTTAGAGGTAGATAACACAGAACACGAACTGGCCCTTTGACCCACCAAGACTGTGCCAACCCATGATGCCTTTCCAAAGTAGAAACATTTTGCCTCTATATAGTCCATGTCTGTCTATTCCCTGCCTACACATGCACCTATCAAAATGCCTCTTGAACATTGCTGTTGTATTCCACCTCCACCACCTGCTCTGGCAGTGCATTCGAGGCACTTGCCACCTTCTGTGTGAAAACTTGCCTCTTACATCTCCCTTAATTTACCTCCTTTTACCTTAAACCTATGTCCCCTAGTAATTGACATTTCTACCCTGGGAAAAAGACTCTGACTACTATGTGCTGGGATAGGGGAGATGTCAGGTGAGGTTATGGAGGTGGAACTCGGTGGTCTGAGTCAGGTTAGCAATGCACCTTGAGGTCAAATTTTACACCACGATTGTGAACCAACTGGTTTAATCTCTGGTTTACTGCCACGGTCAGCTTCACCAATATTTAATCAGAGGATGTTTTTATACATCCAGCACTGGATATCATCTAAGCAGCAACCAGTGGAGGAGGCACAAACATTGATGCTAAGGTAGAAATGGGTCATCAGTGCACTGCAAAAACTAACACTGTGCTTTAGCAAGACAGCGAAAACAAGATGGCAAAGTTGGAGACAACTTACCAACACTGAAATGTCTTGTTGTATCACCTTTGTAGGAAGATACAAGTTGGGAGACTACATTTCAATTTACAGCATATAAATCAAGCAATGACTCTAAATTTGTTTCAGCTGAACAGGACAACTGGCAACTCCATAATTTTCTTAATGCAATAAATGTCTAGAGGGTCTTCACAGAAGAATTATCAAACAAAATTTGACACCAAGCCATAAAAGAGATATTAGGACAGATGACCCAAAGCTCACTCAAAGAGCTACGTTTTATGGAGAATCTTAAAAGGAGAAAAGAGAGGCAGAGCGATTTACAGAGGGAATTCCAGAGCTTAGGGCCTAGACAGCTGTAAGCATTGCTGCCAATGGCAGAACGATAGAAATCGGGGATGCCCAAGAGGCCAGCATTGGAGGAGAGCCAAGAAGCAGAGGGTTGTAAGGCTTGATTGTAGCACTAACGAAACTAGCAAGAATGTTTAAAACAGCGGTCATTGCATAGCAGGAACAAAGCAGAATGCTCAAGTTGGATTGTTTTATAACTATCTGCTCAAATGACTGGCAGGCTATGCTGAAATCTTTGTATTCAATAGACTCAGTTCAGTGGCTGGCCTGACATTCTCTCACTGTTTCATTTTGACAATGCATTCAGTAAGAGCTGACTGCAGTCCAACGCTGGGCATGGTAGTTTAGAAATTCCTAACCTTGAAATGACTTCCTCCAAAAGAGCTTTATCATTGGAACGTTTTGTGTAGCTGGTATGCAATGCAATCTTTGTTAAGATGTAGACTAAAGGCTAATGAATCAGTCTAAAAGGAATTTCTGCTTCTGCCCTCAAGAAAAACAAGGATAGTCTTTTCCCTTTAGCATATCACTCAGCTCTCCTCTCTTAAACCCTAATGCATTAAGTGGTGATAGATACCTTTTCCTATGGCAATGTATTGCATTTTAGCTTCTTAGGGCAATAGTCAATGTTCACACTTTCGAATTCAGCTGCTAATAACTGCACTATTTTTCTGTACTTTTATTATATCATTGCAAACTCAATGCAAAATAAGACACATAACATAGGCTCTGATCAGACTGTTGTGATGAACTTGGAATTCACATGCTTTCACACCATACATAAAATGTGTAACTAGTGTCCAAATGTAAATATAATCCAGATATGGGGTGGGGGGCAGGTGGAGTGAGACGAATGGCAGGAACATTGGAAAAAAAAGAGGAATTTTTTTAACAGCAAGTGGAAATCCTCTTGCTAATGATTTATAATGATTTTATGCAACAAAGCTACAGCATATACAAGAGTAATGGTGTGCAATTCATTTTTGAATCAATTCATGGACAAAATGTGTAACTTTCAAATAAACAAGTATGTTAAGCAAAACTAAAATTAATTAAAAAAAGAGTCTGGCTAGATCACCCAAATATTTTCTACAATGGAGGGGGAGCTTTGTTTTTTCCTTCTGGCTTTCATTTTGTGAAGAATGTCAGGCATCACATAAAGGTGAGTTGCGGTTTAATGCAACCATTATCCCCACAAACATTCTCCTTGTCATTGTAGAAACTGTTGACATATCTGCCAGTATCACCTTTTCTAATTCCAGGGCTATGTTCTTCTCCAAAAATGCGATTGCTTCCAAACTTACACCTTTTGCTTTGAAACTATCCTCTGATTTCTTAACCTGTTCTTTGACAAGCCATCAGTCTTCCAGTGTCTATATTCTGTTTCTTTATCAGTCTCACAACTTTAAGGAATTAACAAACTTAAGGAATTAGCGAAGACTTCCCCAAAACCTAAAAATTTTCTTCTTAAAAGGGCCGTCCACTACATTTCTTTCATTCCTTTCTAGAATATGTCGATTGCTAACAAGGCCAGCATTTATTACTCCTTCCTAATTACCCCTTTTTCTCCCTCTTTTTGTCCTTTCTCTCCCTTCTCTTGGCCTTAGACACAGGGCCCTGATGTTCGAATCCCAGACTCCAAAGTGGGGTCAAAGTGAGGATGCCAACAACCAGTGGGAGCAGGGGCCAATGCCAAGCGTGGCAGCAGCCAGTGTTCAGACCATGTGGAGGCCCCCTGCGCTGGTCTGCTGTGGAGAGCCCTTGGAGAGAGACTGTGATTTTTTTAATTAACTTTGCTTCTCATTTTTCTGACATATGGTTACACCGTGTATAGCTATAACGTAGCTTTTTGTTCTTCATTTCTCTATTCTGTAACTAAAGATTGTACCTAGGTACCTTTGTACCTAAGATGGTGCCATAAGTGGTGACTTGTAAACTTTTCACTGTACTCATGAGTACACGAGACAATAAAGCTAATTCTAATTCAACTCATTTCAATAAAGTTGGTGGTGAGCCAGCACCTTGAACTGCAGCAGGTGACGTTTCTCTGGTTACACCTGGTTACAGCTATTAGGCCCACTTGGCCATTTTAGGGGAGGCTTGAGTCATATATAGGCCAGACCTGGTAAGTGCCACAGATTTTATTTTCCACCTCCACGCAATTGCCATGAAAATATTATCGATGAGATTAACTTTTTTTATTCCAGATTTGTCACTTGCTACGGTGGGATTTGAATTGATGTCTCTGAAGCATTTGCCCAGGCCTTGAAATTCCTGATCCAATAACAGTACAGCTACACTATCTAAACCAACTTTATGAGGAAGCTATTGTTAATGAAGGGCAATGTGTGTGGCATCACAGATACAGTATTAAAAGAAATCTGCATGTTTTATCATAACAACATGTAGTTGACAGGTGCTGTCTTTCAGCCAGGACTGATCAGATGAAAGCTTCTACCGACTGAAAGATACAGCTGTCAGCAAGGGGTAAGAGTTTGGGGAGTTACAACCCAGCTCCGATGGGTTTGATTTCATAGTCCAGTTTCCTGGAACTTGGCACTAAATGAGCACGCAGTCAGAAACACCGCGGGCACAGATTTTGTGGGAAAAATGTACAATGATGGATGATCTTCAAAGGTTTGAGATAAGGCACAGAGTTAGATCCACAGCCTTAGATTTCACCCATGGTCTGAAACTAGCTGACTACACAAAGTGGGGACAAAGTCCCAGACAGATGTCCCCAGTATAACGTGGGTCAAATCTCCCACAACTCCTATTTTTTTTTCAGAATATGACAACTTACAGTAATATCAGTTTCAGACAGTAGAGATTTTAATCACAAAATAAGTCAAGGGGAGCCAGCACTGCAATCCAGCAAGCACCATTGGTTATCTGCTATTACAAAGTAGACTAAATAAATGGCCTCCAACAATCTAAAATAGCTTCAGGGGTCCCATCGCCAGGAGGTGGAGTGATAAACTACTTCCCATTGGAAGTCACATTATATTTGAAAGGGATTCTTGTCATTGAATTGTGCATGAAACTCCAACTTGGGAATTATGAGCTGCTGTGTTGAGATTACTACAGTTTTATAAATAACATTTTTAATCCATTCATGACATCACTGCCTGGGGCAGCATTTATTGCCCATTCCTAATTACCCTTGAGACAGTGCCTTCTTGAAATGCTGCAATCATTTGATGTAGATTGACTTACTGCACTGTTAAGGAGGGAACTGTAAGATTTTCACTCAGCGACACTGAGGAATGACAATATTTTCGAAGTCAGGGTGGTGAGTAGCTTGGAGGGAAACTTGCAGGTGGTGGTATTGCTATGTATCTGCTGCCCTTGTCTTCTGGATGGATGGCCATGCGTTTGGAAGGTGCTGTCTAAGGAGCCTTGGTGAATATCTGCAGTGCATTTTGTAGTTATTACGCACAACTGCCACTGAGTGTCAGCATGGAAGGGGTTAATGTTTCTGAATGTAGAGCCAATCAGTGAGCAGTTTTGTCCTTGAAGTTTTTGTCCTTTTTGTCCTTGTCATGAAGCCAAGCTTCATGAGTTTTTTGACACCATCCAATCTGGTGTCTGAATGATATCAGATTGAATAAATTATGTGAAGGATCCATGTGAACAATCAGGAACATGACTGTCTTTCCTTTCTGTGTGACTAAGTTTTATATTTTTGGACACTTTTGGAGACAGACATATCAACATCATTAGGGAGTACACCTTATGCCAGGCAATTGGCTATGATGACTTCTGTTAGAGGAAAGGAAAAAATTGTTTCCACTGGTAAGTGAGTTGGTAAGCAGGCAATTAACAACAAAGCTTCTCTCCAAAAAACATCAGCATCACAGTCTCAATTAATCAGTGGAATAAGGAATACTTTCAAATTGAATAAGAACCAAGCAAGGTGCTGATGTTGAACTTGTACGAGACGCTTAGTAGACCTCAGCTGGACTAGGCACTAGGTCGTGGAATTTGTGCAGGCACAATGGCTGAATGGCCTCCTGCACTGTAACAATTATGTGGTTCTATGAATAGAGGCAGGCAGGAGTGCCAACATCCCCCAGACTTGTTCATGTTATGTGTCAATCTTTTGTGAAGTCCGTCGGGAAGGATAGCACAAGTGGGATGGCAATCCCAGGCAGTGGGGGCATTCAGCTCAAAGCATTCCTGAACATGGATGATGCCTCTGTCTTCTGCTCGAGCCTGCTGTCAGCATGCAGACTGATGGGCAACAACGACCAGTTCTAATGAGCCAAAGTGAACGGTGGCAAGGGCCAGACCATGTTCTTTAAAAGCTGGGCCAGTTGATACTTTGCCTCTTTACCATCAGTTCAGATCTGAAGGTGCTGGGATATAGATCACAGTGGCCAGGGGGTACACTAAGAATTAGAATGACAGTAAATTGAAAACTGAGCATAAAGGAGCAATGGCCCCTTTCCATTGCAGGTAAGAACCTGCTCATCAGCTGCAAGGTGCCCTCAGTATTGCCAGACATAACACAATCTGACCCAAACCTGTTCCTGCATCAGCTAGGTTATCCAGGCCACTTTCTGCTTTCCTGAAGGTTGAAAATGAACAGTTTTTATAGAGATTTGATGTACAAACCTCTCAATAAATGGGGGATAATCTTACCAAAAATCACCCTCATCCTGTTGGCCCCTAAATCAAGCCACACATGGGCTCTTGGCTAATACCAAGTGTCATTTCATGCTGAGGTTAGACATGTCCCCAGTGTTGTGAAGAATGTGTCTGGCCACAATGCCATGGAAGGTTCCATTCTGTTAGGCTGTACCATGTCACCAGTTCTTCATGGAGAAGCTTATGCAGAAAAATAGCCTTTTCCCATGAGTCCATCGGACTGTGGCCCTGCAAGGCCCTGCAAGAAGTGAGATGGTAAATCCTGTCAGATAGCTTTCCAAGCAGACTGTCAAATGTCAATTAGCAATATACCTTCATCACCTGAACTTTCCATCTAGAACCAGGGCATATTCTGGTTAGTGTTAAGAAAGACTCTCCCCTCAAATCCTTCCTGAACACTCGGAGTTTCACTCACTCCGCCTGTTACCCTCAATGCAGCTGTGTTGGGAACACACAATATTCCATCTCCTTGTGGAATATGCCTTTCCAAAGCTGGTCTGGGAAACGAAGCAGTGGCTTTTGTCAAGGTTCCCCTGAGTGACTCCACAATGCAAGACTCTGTGCTATACAGAGGCTCCAAGAGATGAACAATGAGAAAAGCATCAACTGCTTCTGGAGAACCATTAATCAAAGGATGTTCCTCAGACTTCTCAGAACTTATTGGCTTTCCAGTGCAAAGTTGCTCTAACCATATCAACCGGGTTTTGCAAACTGGCACATTCCAAGGACTAGGACCAGGTACTGAGGGACCACTAAAGCCTGGGGCAGCCGCTGCAGAGGTGCAATGTGGTAAAGATCACTATCTAAGGCCCTTTAGCCACAGTATAGCAAGGGACTGGAAACTGTGCAAAAGCTCCTGGCCTCTGTGTTTGACATGTAATGAACATTGTAAATCCTGTAATTGTCAAAGCCATGAGTGATATCCAGTGTTATAAGTAATTGATACAGTTTGCTCTTACATCAAATTTGAATGGTTGTCATGTAATGTAATTTTATAAATTTTATGAATGAGCTTTTCTTTTGGGGTAAATAATAACAAAAAGACCAGTTCTTCTGATCTAGAATTCATAGTCTGAAAGGTACAGGGTGTGAAAACAGATTCAGTAGTAATTTTTCAAAGGAAACAGGAAAAATATCTTTAAAAATGAATAATTTGCAGAACTAAAACAAAAGTGCAGAGGGAACTGCTAGCTTTTTCAGACACAGAGGACCAAATGGCTTCCTCCCATGTTGTAAGATTATTCGATACATGTAACATTATCACTTTACTTTTCACCACTGATGAATAGACGGAGGCAGCAAAGGCATGAATGAACCTTTCAACAGCAGATGAGTTAAAACAGCAGTGGGACAGGCAACATTACAGAGATAGAAATAGTAGTGTTGGGGGCAGTGAGAGTGAGAACATTTTAATAGGGTCCAATCGGATGTTCTGGCTGTTTGATGGAGTCTCAGACAGTGCAAGAAACTTGTGTTCCTGGAGGTGGGAGCTTGGAGTGGGGAAGACCACTTCATTAGACTAGGTGACATCAAACTCGACCCCTTCCCACGTCCCGTCTCCTCCAGAATTAAGTTGGGCAGGAAGGCCAATGATTAATTTACCCACCCTGATGTCAATGGAGGCCCTAAAGTGACCAACTGAGGACCATTTAAGTGCCTCAGCCTGCCATCACTGGGATTAACCCAGTTACAAATAGCCAGTCTCCATGTGGTAGTCCCACTGGGTACATTTGCGATACAGGTTGCTAACTGGGATGGGGAGGTGGCAGGCAGACCCTTAATCTAAGAGCCAGCCTCTGCCCCTTTTCCAAACTTCCCTGCTCCACTCTCTCCACAATCCCCAACTCCAGAATCACCCTCCATGTCACCCCCGCTCCTAAATCACTTACCCCGGTCTGTCTCCACTGTGATCCAGGCAGTCTTCCAGGAGCATCCACTGCCTCCCCTATGGCACTGCCAGCACAGGTCTCTGATTAGCCAACAGCTCTCACTGGCAGGATTTCCACCATAGGGTCTTAGTTCCCAGCAAAGATCTATAGGTTGCCTTGGTGATGCCTGATTGACATCTGATTGGACAGGGTGTGCCTTAAGTAATCAGTGCAGAATTTTTCCAGCAGCGCAGGAGAGCCCTAACTCCTGATCAAGACTTCACCTACCCTATATTAGGTACATACCAGTGAGATCTAACTACGTAACTGGTGGGCTCAACCAGGTGTAATACATGGCAAACAATTACATCCGTATGTTTTCTGAAGAAGAGTCTAGACCCGAAACGTCAAGCTTTCCTGCTCCTCTGATGCTGCTTGGCCTGCTGTGTTCATCCAGCTCTACACTGTGTTATCCTACATCCGTATGTAGTTGGGAATGAACTGAAATAAAGACACACGCAAAGGCAGGGAACACATATAATTTTAAAGAGGCTTACACTAAATATGGTGGTGTAACATCATGGAGAGGGCAACTTTTGCAAACCAGTGAATAAAATCATTGATTTTGTCATTGTTGTTGTGGTCGCCTTGGCAACGTTTATAGTTTGAGACAGGATTTTCTTCAGGAGATAGATGAATGGGAAACAGCTGTGGCCCGTATAAGGAATGGAATTAGTCTCATAAATATTGTTTGCGATGGGTGTTATTGCGTGACCTGATTGACACCATCGCTGGTTTAAAGAACAGTACGCAATGAGTATCATTATTATTATTGGCTGCAACTTTCTGATGGGTACTCCTCTGCTTCTTTTGTTTGCTCTGTACACAAGGTGTCATTTCTCTACTGAATTCCTGCGGTGTGTGTTGTCCCCTTGCCAAGTTGATGCTAAAAGCATAGACTGAAAGGAAGAAATTGCACATTAGTGCACTACTGTCAAGACCATGTCGTAGTGGTAGACACATGCACTTGGTTGAGTAAGACAGAAATGACATTTATGCGGCACCTTCTCACATATTTCTCAGAACTTTCCAACGCACCTTAGGGCACTAAAGCCATTCTGCAAAGCAGTCGCTGTGTAGGTGACTGTCGCAGGCATTCTGCACTCGGCTGACACCCACAGCCTCCAAGGAGACAATTAATCCATGCATCCAGAGAGGATGCTACTAATATGAATGGAAATTTCCTGGTAACAGGCAGTACCTGCGGAGTGAGGAACAGAGTTAACATTTCGGGTGGACAGTCTTTCACTAGACCCAGGAAAACCAACGAAGGCCGGGAAAGTGGGGAAGGTGAGGCAAAAAGCTGAAAGGAAGCATGTGTTAGGAAGGAAAGCAGGACAGAATAAATGACAGAAGGATTAATGTGCAGGGCCAAAGGGACTGGTAATGGCAGGGCTCAGCACAAGCAGGTTGATCAGGACACAGTAGCTGGGGTTCTTGCTGGGCTCAGATCAAGGTCAGGCCATTGTTTCCGGGTTTGGGCATGGAGGGGGCTGGCCAGGCCAGGAGCTGCACTTGGGCCCATGATTTCTGCCCCTGTCCTTACACCTGGTAATGGGACAAGTAAAGGAACTGAAGATGTGTCTCGAGAACGTGTGATTGACAGACTCTGAAAGGAAGGGTAAAAGCAAAATAAGCAAAAGAGAAAGGAAACCAAACTGCGACAAAGTCTAACATTGCTGAACTCAGTATTGAGTCTGGAAGCCTGTAAAATGCTTAACCCAAAGTTGATGTGTTGTCCCTCATGTGCCCAATGGAACACTGATGATAGCAAGCTCACAGTGGTAACAAGTTGGAAAAAAAGTCAGGCGATTAGCAGCTTACGGTCATGCTTGCATTCTGACCAGAGGACGTTCCACAAAAATCATCCATTTTTCATTGATTGTGGCAGGAATGTAAGGTTAGTCACTGGGAGAACTTCCTACTCCTTATCAAATAACAGTCCGGGATCTTTGACATCATCCTATTAAGTAAGCTGCAACTCAGTTTAATGAGTGAACCAGAGAGCAGAATGTCCCATGGTGCAGCAGACTCTATCCACACCAAAGGCCCATGCGCTTGTTGTGGAGTGACGCTGAAGCCAAAAACCAAGAGAGATGAGCTGACATTATTGTACACCAGCTTGAACACGAGAACAGCCAGTTCAAATCTATATCAAACATGTCTATTTATTCTAATGTAGTTAAAACAAACACACCATTTTTAATAACTGCCTCACCAGTACTTTTCAATTACAAGCAATTATTTCAGCTGTTAGGTGCTATGGAGTATCATTCCAAGCCTCTTCTGGCCAAACTCCCATTTTCCATCCTCCATGATTTGTCTGAACCTCATGGACTGACGAGCACTAAATCTTGTTCATCCATCACCCCTTGTGCTCAGCTGACTGACATTGCTATGCCCTAGCCCAGCAAGTTTAAAACTCCGACCCTCCATGATCTCACTCCTCCCTAACTCTGCAACCTTCCTGTCTAGCTTCAATTTTTACGAGGCATAACTCCACTTTCTTGGCTGATCCTTTTGATGTTGTGCCTGTTGAAAGAGTTCTTGATGATGGAGCTCCGCTACAAAAACAGTTTTGGAAGAGGCTTGAGTTTTCTGCTCAGTGGTAGCCAGTGACTGGCCACACCTAACCAGCTCCATGGCAATGGCACAATCCTCTAAGTGTTCACCTCGTTGGGCAGATACATACGTTGTTGGTCAAGCCACTTTAATCAGTGAATCTCTAGCCACAACATAGCAGACAGGAAATCATGGTAGAAGCAGGTGACTGACAAAGCTTCAGCTATAAGTTCTTTTGGCACAGTGTAATGATCAATTATGGTTTGGCTTTCATGCATTTCTCTTCTGATCTGGTATAATAATGAGTGTAATCAGAGGTAATTTAATGCCACTTCTAGAGAAGTTTCCTTCGCGTGTGTTGAACAAATTTATGTTTGTTTCACTGGTTATAATGAAATGACTGTTTTGGGATAATGAGTGAGTCAGCAGTGCTGGCTGGATTGTTAATAAGTGTGCTGACAGGTGAGCTTGGTGGATTATAGATGATCATAACAGTGGGACTTCCATAATTCAGCAGGCTGATCTCAATGAATAATTGCTGGAGTTCAGTTTCACAGAGTTGCTTTGTGAGGGCTGCTGCTTTGAGTTTGGACTCTAAAGCTGCAAGTGGCTGTCATGTAACCCCTGAGTTATTGCTGAGTGAGGAGTAGCACAACTGTTTTGAGTTTCGGTTAGGTTTGTAGCTGTGCTTCATGTGGACAGAACATTTGGGTTGAATGAGCCAAGAAAGAACCCAGAAATCTGATTGAAGTGGGTTCCTAGTGGCTATGTGTTTAGAAATTCCAGATGGCTGCAGTAAACCACGAACACTTTGACCTTGCTTTTGAAAACTCCTGAAATGGGACTTCGCTATCATCGAAGAGAGGTGGAAATGCAGTAAACCTTTCGTCTCTTCTGAGAGCAGTCCCTTCCAAATGTGTCTCACTTTAAGTAGTCATCCACCAGAACTGAAACATGTTCACAATCAGGACAGATAGTCTTCCTTTAGGCAAAGTTTGAATTCACTCAAATCTCGTTCAGTTTCACTGGCTAAAAATCAGGCCGATTGGATTCAAAGCTTCCTGTCGAGCCATTCAAATGTACTTTGACACTCCCAGTGCAGTCCTGAGGGAGTGCTGCTCTGTCTCAGGTTTTAAACTGAGGCTGGATCTGCCGCTTAGATGGACATAAAAGATTTAATGGCACCATTTCCAGTCAAAGCAGGGGTTTCCTCCCCCATGCCAATACAACCGGGGACTTAGGAGCAAGAGCAGGTCATTTGGCCCTTTGAACTTGCTTCACCATTCAGCACGATCGCATGACTCCTATAAATTTAAAGATAAATTCTTATATAAAAGCAGTGCGTCCACTCCAAAAGGAATTCATTGTCTGGAACAAGCTTTGAGATGTTCTGAAGACATGAAAGATGTTACGTGTCTCCAAGTAACTGAAGATGAATGTGTTATTTTCTCCCTGAAAGTTTTCAACTGTGATGATGCTTTCTCTCCATAGATGTTGCCAAAGCTGCTTAGTTTCTCCAGCAATTTCTAATTTTGTTTATTTTAACATTTAAAAAGGAATGGTCTAATAATCAGCACTAACATAGAGTCATAGAGGCATAGAGCCGTACAGCATGGAAACAGACCTTTCGGTCCAACTCGTCCATGCCGACCATTTGGCAGCATTTAGCCCATATCCCTCTAGATGTTTCTGATTTATATACCCATCCAGGTGCCTTTTAAATGTTGCAATTGTACCAGCCTCCACCACTTCCTCTGGCAGCTCATTCCATGCACACAACCACCTTCTATGTGAAAAGGTTACCCTGAGGTCCCTGTCAAATCTTTCCCCCTCACCTTAAACTTGTGCCGTCTAGTTCTGGACTTCCCCACCCTGGAGAAAAGACCTTAGCTATTCCCCCTATTCATGCTTCTCATGATTTTATAAACATTTGTAAGACCACCCCTCAGTCTCCGATGCTCCAGGGTAAACGGCCCCAGCCTATTCAGCCTCTGCCTATAGGTCAAACCCTCTAACCCTGGCAACACCCTTGTAAATCTTTTCTGAACCATTTCAAGTTTCATGACATCCTTCCTGTCACAGGGAGACCAGAATTGAAAGCAGTATTCCAAAAATGGCCTAACCAATGTCCTGTACCACCACAACATGACCTCCCAATTCCTATACTCAATGCACTGACCAATAAAAACAAGCTTACCAAACATCTTCTTCACTATCCTATCTACCTGCATTTCCACTTTCAAGGAACTATGAACCTGCACTCCAAGGTCTCTTTGTTTGGCAACACTCCCCAGGACCGTACCATTAAGTGTATAAGACCTGCCCTGATTTGCCTTTCCAAAATGCAGCACCTCACATTTATTTAAAGTAAACTCCATCTGCCACTCCTCGGCCCATTGGCCCATCTGATCAAGGTCCCATTGTACTCTGAGGTAACCTTCTTCACTGTCCTCTACACCTCCAATTTTGGTGTCATCTGCAAACTTACTAACTATACCTCCTACTTTCACATCTAAATCAGTTATATAATGACAAAAAGCAGTGGACACAGCACTAAACCTTGTGGAACACCGCTGGTCACAGGCCTCCAGTCTAAAAAGCAACTCTCCACCACCACCCTCTGTTTTCCCCCTTCGAGCCAGTTCTGTATCCAAATAGCGAGTTCTCCCTGTGTTGTGATCTAACCCTTGTTAACCAGTCTACCATGAGGAAACCTGTTGAACACCTTACTATACACCACATAGATCATGTCCACTGCTCTGCCCTCATCAATCCTCTTTGTTGCTACTTCAAAAAATTCCAATAAGTTAGAGAGACACGATTTCCCATGCACAAAACCATGTTGACTATCCCTAGTCAGTCCTTGCCTTTCCAAATATATGTGAATCCTGTCCCTCAGGATTCTCTCCAACAACTTGCCCACCACTGACGTCAGGCTCACCGGTCTACAGTTCACTGATATTTCCATACCACCTTTCTTAGATAGTAGCACCAGGTTAGTCAACCACCAGTCTTCGGCAACTCACCTGTGGCTATCGATGAAACATAGAGTGATACAGCACAGAAACAGATCCTTTGGTCCAACTCATCCATGTTGACCAGATATCCTAAACTGATCTAGTCCAATTTATCAGCATTTGGCCAATATCCCTCTAAATCCTTCCTATTCATATACCCATCCAGATGCCTTTCAAATGTTGTAGTTGTATCAGCCTCCACCACTTCTTTTGGCAGCTCATTCCATACACGCACCACACTCTACGTGAAAAAGTTGCCCCTTTGGTCCCTTTTAAATCTTTCTGTCCTCTCATCTTAAACCTACGCCCTCTAGTTTTGGACTTCCCTACCCTGGGAAAAGACACATCTTTAACCTCAGTCTTTGACCCACTCATCACTTAGTTACGATGTAATGTTGTGTAACATAATAGATATAACAAATGAGAATGGGCCAGCTAGGTGAAGTTGGAGTAGAAGATCAGGCATGACTTTACTGACTGGTGAAACAGGCTTTAGGATCATTGTGCCTAATCCAGTTCTTGAATCTTACATTCATCTAATTAAGTTAAACTCAGGGAGAGGTGGGCTCTGATATTTTGATCAATCTGTCATTGGAACTGGATCTTTATAGTGCAGTAGACCAAAAGAGTTCACAAAGTCTATTTCTCACTAATAATCCAATATGATTGAGTGAGGCTGCTGAAAGATACTGCTGAGAGTTAAAGTACATCCTTTGATAAGTTTGAGAAATTAAAGGATAATGCATGAACAGCACCATACCCTTTAAGATTTTAGTTGGAAAGACAACTTTGGGAAGACTTGAGAAAATCCATTCACACGCCATCACAGATGTAAGTCAGGCACATATGGCATCAGTTGCTACCAAGAGGAATTAAGGTTATTTTAATCTTGGCATACAATCAGCAGTTAAACCCCCAACTCCATTCGATGTGAAAAGGCCTTGAGCAGGAACTGTTACACTGCCAGGGCTGTTGAGTGGCATCATGCACGTTCAACAGCAGGAGTCAAGCCAAAGAAAATTGTGTCATAAAATAGTTGAATGGAAAATGGGATGTTCCCAACTTTAAATCAGTAATCCCTGCTATGGGGCACTCTGGCACTGATGCTAAAAATCACCCTGACCTTATTCACAGACTTCCATTTTTGAATTTGGATCAAAATACACTTTGACTGAATGCAAGTAATGCTACTGTTGATGTTGACACTGGATTGAACCAATGCCCACTATTCCCTGAAGCAACAATACCTTAGTGATAGGTCAGTGCAATGCCAATCCATTTATCTCCTGAATTTTTGAAGATAGGTTTAGATTTTCAGTTACATACCAATTTTGCCCTGTTGGCAGCATCCATCAGTTTTCAGCCAAGTTTAATTATTCTTTGCTCTAATATTAACATCAGTGATAAGGCCTCCATAGACTGAGTGACTTGCTAGGGCCTTCAGATTACTCTTAAGAGTCAATTAAGTTTGTGTGGGACATCAGCCAGACCAGGTATGCATGACAACAAAACATTAGTGATCCCGTTGTGTTTTTATAACAAACCATTTTGATCAGTTTTGTGTTTATTTAAAATCAATTTAAATTCTCAAACTACCCTGGAATCAAACTTATGTCTTATTTGATCATTAGTCCAATGAAATAATTACTATACTATTGCACCCATATGGCCGAGTTGTCACTTACTTCCTTGGTAAGAATTGTAAGTGTTCTTCAGGCACTGTATTGCCTCCTACTGGCAAGTCTGAGATCCAGCACAGCGTTTGCAAAGCCGACAATAGTTTGCCCTTTTCCTGAGCTGGAGCTTCATGACAGCAGAGGTCAAAGGACAAGAAAGAATAGCATCTTTCTTCAAACAAACATAAAGATTAAAAATGCACTTATCATTAAAGGTCACGCGCCAAGGAAGAGCAAGAAACGGCTTTGGCATTAGCAGTCACTCAGAGTCCGTGACCTTCTGCCCCTATCTTCCTGACTAGAGCAATGATGAATGTTGCTCAATGGCCTTGATAGGACGAGGAGACAAAGAGAAAGACTGTGCTGGTGATAAAAGTAAATAATAGGTAAGAAAAATGTTCTGGCTGAGCAAAGCTTCATTTCCTTTACTTGTCTGGATTTCATGTGAGGTAACGTTTGTCAAGAACCCACAATAGCCCAGATCTGAGTGTTGAGTGGATTGACACAATCCATGAATAAACAAAAAGTCAGATGATGCTTTGAGTGATGGGAAGCACCTTACTTATCCAGGAGCTGGCAGCTGAAATTTACAAGTGTCTGTGTGTGAGGGTCACTCAGCCAACACCCATGGCTCCCCATTCAGGTAACGTCAATAGCACCATGGAAAACAGGATGGGTTTTTTTTAAATGCACTGACATAACGCCCCATTTGCTCTTCCAATCTGTGTAGATCTACAGCAGCTTTGTACAGCAAAGTCTATTGATGATGCAGTCAGACTCTCTTTCATTCAACATGATTATTGCTGAGTTCTTCTCAGATCATCCGAATATAATTTTGGTTCTCTTGACATTTGGATCAGACAGAGCATAGCAAGGTAATGTTAACCATGGGGGAATGGGCATTTTTCCAATCTTCCTCACTATCCACAAGTTAGAAAAGCAATGACATCCACTTACTAATCCTTTCCTGTTTTTCGGCTATGGGATGGGGCCATCACTGATGAGCCCGTGTTAAGTTGACCCCCTCCTCTTTCTTCCCACTCCCACCCCCACACAAGCCCCCCATCCCATCCCCCACCATGGTCCTTGAGAAGGAGCTGGCGAGATGTCTTCTTAAATGTTGCCATCCGTATGGTGCTGGCAGTGTCACAGCGCTGCTAGGGAGGGAGTTCCAGGACATTGCCCCAACAAAAATGAGGGCATGATACAATTGCTGGATCTTATGATAGGTGCAAAGCTCATGGTATATCAATACCTTGCCACAAACTGGTGGCTTATTTTCACACCCTAGTAGCACCATGCGCTATTAAATTTCCTGATATTTTGCCACCAAATTCAGGTCCATATATTATCTCACCATCATGATTGTCAGCTATTGCTAAAATTATTTAAATCTTATTCTTGAGTACAGGCATCGAGGCTGACACTCTAATGCTGTGCTGAAGAAGTGCTGTGTTTTCTTTCGGGTGCTGTTAAATTGTGCCCTGCCTGTTCTTTCGGCTGGGCACAAAATATTCCAAGGCACATTTCATTAGAAAGCAAGGGAGTTATCCACATTGTCCTGGCCAATATTTATTCCGGAGTCAACAACAGATTAGCTGGTCATTGTCACTTTGCTGCTCATGAGAGTTTGCTGTGCACAAGTTAATTGCAGCATTTCCTGGATTACAACAGTGACCAATCAGTGACCAAGGATGTAAAATTGTATTGTGATGTCCTGTGGTTGTGGAAGGTGCTATATGAATGCAAGTATTTATGTCTCTTTCATGGTTCCTATAAAACTGAGGAGACCTTTAACCCGTCAATATTATAACTGTAAGTAGATTCTAAAAGTCTTTTTCACAGATGGTAAAAGGCAGGTACTTTACCCCAGTGTGAATTTCCAGCTTACTTCTTTCACCTGTTAAAATTCCAACAGTAATAGCCGTGAATCATTGCTTGGTCACAGATAGAGATCAATACGATTTCCAAGGGATTGTTCACAAGTTCACATGAAGGTCTTTTTTCTTTAGTCCAACACAGCGCTCGGCCCTAAAGCCTTCTCTTGCCAAGCCTATCCTGACTGGCTTTTTATGCATGTCTCCCAGTTAACTGTAAACTCTACCTGCTCTCACATAAATAGAATCATAGAGTCATACAGTACAGAAACAGACCCTTCAGTCCAACCAGTCCATACGGACCATAATTCCAAACTAAACTAGTCCCAACTGCCTGCACTTGGCCCATATCCCTCCAAATATTTCTTATTCATTTACTTATCTGAATGCATTTTAAACGTTATAACTGTACTTGCATCCACCACTTCCTCTAGAAGTTCATTCCACGCACAAACCCCTCATGTCTTTTTTAAATTATTCTCCTCTCAACTTAAAAGTATGCTTCTAGTCTTGAAATCCCCCACCCTAGGGAAAAGAGACCTGCAATCCACCTTATCTGTACCCCTCATTATTTTATAAACCTCTATAAGGTCACCTCTCAATCTCCTACTCTCTAGTGAATAAAAGTCCCAGCCTAGCCACCATCTCCTCATAACTCAAGCCCTCCATTCCTGGCAACATCCTGGTAAACCTCTTCTGAACCTTCTCCAGCTAAACAATATCCTTCCTATAACAGGGCAACCAGAACAGGACACAGTGCTCCAGAAGAGGCCTCACCAACGTCCTGAACAATCTCAACATAACATCCCAACTCCTGTACTCAAATGTCTGCGCAATGAAGGCAAGCGTACTAAACACTTTCTTAACCACCCTAAACCACCCTATGTGATGTAAACTTCAAAGATTTATGTACCTGAACCCCTGGGTCTCTCTGTTATACAACACTGACCAAGGCCCTATTTTTACTTGAATAAGTATTGCCTTTGTTTGTTTTGCCAAAATGCAATACCGTGCATTTATCCAAATTAAACTCTATCTGTCATTAATGGAACGCAAGAAAATATAGCAACTGCAGTTGTGCTCAAAACCAATATTTAAAACCTGTTCCATTTGGGAAGTTGGATTTGAATTGAGCTTATGGTTTAAAGCACAAATTGCAAACAATTGAGATGCAGTTCAGCCAATGTACAACACTGAACTGACAAGTACACGTTTTGATTTTAAAAATTATAGATTTTAGCTCCACACAGCCCCAAACCTTGACGCAGCTATTTGACTTTAAACATCCTAAATGTCTCCATTGTTCAATTTAACAATGAAATAAATTGTAATAATGGACAGATGGCATTATTTCATCCCAAAGAAGATTTTGCAAATTGGCAAGTAATCACTTTTGAGGACAGGAAGCTTAAAGCATCTGTACTTTCGAATAAATAATCGGTGTGACAGTGAAAAAAAGACCTGTGAAAGAAACTCTGATTATCTTCAATTGCATGAATGTACTACACTCCAATGCTACCCTAGAAATTGCCTATGCAATCTCCAGATGTCAGTAAGTGATGTCATTACAATTAAGACTCACAGACAGCCAGTTAAATCTTTCAATATGACATACACCTTTGATTTTAAATTGAGAAATTTTATAAAAGAACAAATCGGTTGTACCCATCACTTCTTGCAGAAGTGAAATGCTTCTTATTTGTACGTAACCCAAGAACTGAGTTTTATTTTTCGACGTGGATAATTAATATGCTACAGCCAACCTTTTGTTATTTAACCCTCTCCAAAGTTTTCTTCAGCCTCTCTCTCCATATCCACTCAATTATGTACTTTCTTCGGTAGGACTGCACTTGAAACCATCCAAACAGTACTTTGTTCCTCCCATTCTTTACCGAAAGGATAGACTCATGCTGGTTCTAGGCGCTGCAGTCACACCAATGTTATTCAATCATGCATCTTTGCTGCAAGTGTAGGCAGGCTGTCAGAGTGAAGGAGTATGCAGCACAGCTAAATTCAAACCTGCCTCTTATGACATTCCCATGAAAGCCCTCTCCAGCAAGTGTTACTGCGCAATAATCAGAAGCTGGTACCTAGATAGACCTTTTTCCAGTCACTCACACTCTGTCAACACCAGCCCCAACACCACTACCTCCTGATGTTCAATCCTTTTGTCTTTGTGTTTTTGCTGGTTTTTTGTATTTTATCATGCCTCCTGTTAACGGAAGAAAGATGTGCGTTTCCAACAGTGTCAGGATGTTCCAAAGCATTTTTACAACTGGGGAAGTATTCTTGAAATGTAATCAAGGTTGCATGGTTGGGAATATGGTTTAAATTGAGACACAACAAACTACCAGAAATAGCAATGCAACAATGACCAGATAATTTGTTTTCGTGATTGAGGGAATAAATATTGGCCTGAACATTAGAGTTAACTCTTCATCTCTTATTTGAAATTGTGCCATGGAATCTTTAACTTCTATTTGAGAGATCAGAGTGGGCCATTGCCTAATGTCTCATCTGTAAGTATGGCGCTTCCTTTATTGGTGATCAGGGACGTTACGGTGACTCACAGCAGTCTTTCAAGCCTATTGACATGTTAACCAGTCAATTGTGAAATGAATCAATCACAGTAACTTGCAGGAGTGGGGTTGGAAGTGAGCTATTATTGCTGCAAGTGAAATTCACAAGTGCCAGTGTTGTGATCAATTACTTTTTGCAGTTAACTTGATTCTCTAGTCATGAAAGTATGCTGGCTGAAGGATCAATTTAATGAACAGATTCTGATATGTATTGCTACTGTTAAACTACGAAAGAACATTCTGTGTGGTGACTCTGTCAACAAGTAATGCAATGACTCATGTCACCAAGCAATGAAAACAATAAATGTTTCCTACAGATAAAACTGCTGTAAAAAAAACTTGGAACTGACTCATTTGGCCAGAAGCTGAGAAATAACTTAAGTTGTTATCTTGTTAACGAAATCCCTGATCGTTCTGTTACAAGTGAGTTTGGAGTTGGGAGGGAGGGGGCCAGCGTGCACAGGATGGGAACTTCAACAGCAAGATTAATCAAAATTAAAGAAAGTGCTTCTGTTTTTACAGATCATTTCACAAACACCGGACATCCCAAAGTGCTTTATGGCCAATGAAGTGCTTTTAACAAAAATAAAATTCAGAAGCAATGTGCCGGTAAAAATCTTAAATAAAAACAGAAAATGCTGGAAATTGTCTTCAGGTCTGGTAGAGTCTGTGGACTCTAGTTAACAGTTAACAGTTCAGGTTGATAACTTCTCATCAGAACTTTGAAAGTTCAGTTAGTGCTGTAATGTAATAAAACATCGCAGTCAATTTGTGAACAGTGATGAGGTAGCCTGATAATCTGTTGTTCTATAAATGATGTTGTTTGAGAAATGAACATTGGCCGAGACAACAATAAGAATATGTCTGTACATGTTCAAATGGTATTATAGGATCTGTTTGAGAGGACATACAGAACCCTAGTTTAAAATATCATTTAAAAGACAACTACTTCAACAATGAACATATCGTCAGTACTGCAAGGAAGTATCAGTTTATATTCAATGCTGAAAACCCTGGATTGGAGCTTGAACCAAAGAACTCCTGACACAAGAATGTGTGTTACCTCCTGTACTGCATGATGAAGTTGAAATCAAGCCTGAAATATTTGCGACAACGCTGTGCTGAGTGAAATTCCATAGGGTTCGGGGATGTAGCATTAAAACACAATGGAGCATCTCCAACGTTGCCTTAGACATACAGGCAAGAGAAAGTGAGAATGGCTGATCATAGAAATGGGAAAATATGCAGGTTAGAAAAGGCAACTAGGTGATGCCAAGCTTGTGATGTAAAAGCATGGAGATTGAAGTTAGGGGAGTATGCTAATGATGTTGCAGCATCCTGATATCAGGAGTCAGTCTATTAAAATCCGAAAAACTGGAATTTTCATTTTGTTATAGTGTGGAATTCAAAATGGAAGAAATGTGTAAGATAGTGTATTTTGAATTTAGGAGATGAAATGAAAACAAATCAAAAGAGCATTATAACGTTGACCATAAGATGTAGAAGAAGAAATAGACCATTCAGCCCATCTAGCCTGCTACTCCATTCAATTAGATCATTGCTGATTTTATAATGCTTTACTTCCCTGCCTTTTGCCTGATGCCCCTACTGATTAAAATTTGACATACTCAGCCTTGAATACACTGAACGACCCAACCTCAATAACCGTCAATGGTAAACAAATCCACAGATTAACTGCTCTCTGAGAAAAAAAAAAATTCTCAGTTTCTGTTCAAGAATAAAAGCAGACAGAAAGCAGGAGACTGTAGGCCAGTTTTCCATTTGGGAAAATACTAAACTCCATTATTAAAGAATGAATAGCAGGACATTTAGAAAAGCAGAATGCAATCAATTGGAATTAATACAGTTTTGTGAAAGGTTAATCATGTTTGAAAAATGTTCTAAAGTTCTTTGAGGATATAACAAGCAGAGTTGACAGAGGGGAACAAGTGGAAGTGGTGTATTTGGGTTTCAGAAAGCATTTGATAAAGTGCCACATAAAAGGTTTTTGCAACAAAAAGTAAATGAAAGATTATTGCACAAGATAAGGGCTGACTGGTATTGGGGGTAATGCATAAGCATGGATTGAAGATTGATTAACACAAGACAGAGGGTTGGGATTAATTGTCTTTTTCAACTTGGAACCATGTACCTGGTTGAGAGGTGAAAGATTTAAAAAGGATTTAGGGGGTAACTTTTTCACACAGAGGGTGGTGTGTGTATGGAATGAGCTGCCAGAGGAAGTGATGGAGACTGGTACAATTACAACATTTAAAAGGTATCTGGATAGGTACATGAATAGAAAGGGTTTGGAGGGATATGGGCCAAACACTGGAAAATGGGACTAGATTAATTTAAGATATCTGGTTGGAATGGATGAGTTGGACCAAAGGGTCTGTTTCCATGCTTGCACATCTCTCTGACTCTAGTTGAGTGCCACAGGATTAGTCCTAGTTACTCAATTATTTATTGTCCATGTTAATGACTTGGAGGAGGGGACAGAGTGTAATGTATCCATAATTGCTGATGATACAAAAATAGGAGGGAAGGCATAGCGTGATGAGGACGTAAAGAATTGGCAAGGGAACATAAGATTGTTGAATGGGTATACAAGAATTTGGCAGTTGGAGTTTAATGTAGAAAAGTGTGAGGTCATGCACTTTGGGAGGAAAAATCAACAGGCGAGACAATTATTTAAATTGAGACTCTGCGACACAGAGGAATTTGGATGTTCTTGTGCATGAAATGCAAAATGTTAGCATGTTGGAGCAGTAAATAATCAAGAAAACATTTGGAATTTTGGCCTTTATTTCTAGGGAGTTGGGGTTTAAAAGTAGGGAACTCTTGTTACAACTGCACAGGGTATTGTTGAGGCCTCATCTGGAATATAATGTACTGTTTTGGTCCCTGTATTTAACAACAGACATACCAATAATGGAGGCAGTTCAAAAGAGATTCACTGGGCTTATTTTGAGATGAAAGGATTGATGTTATGAAGAACAGCTAAACAGGTAAGCCCTTTATTCATTAGAAAAATGAAGGGAAACATACAAGATTCTGAGGGGTAACACAGCGTGGAGCTGGAGGAACACAGCAGGCCAGGCAGCATCAGCGCAGCAGGAAAGTTGACTTTTCAGGTCGAGACTCTTCTTCAGAAAAATCATTTTTCTGAAGAAGGGTCCCG
>JAHRHZ010000023.1:17617997-17664223 GCA_024137785.1 Ginglymostoma cirratum | reverse complement strand
CGGGACCCTTCTTCAGAAAAATGATTTTTCTGAAGAAGAGTCTCGACCTGAAAAGTCAACTTTCCTGCTGCGCTGATGCTGCCTGGCCTGCTGTGTTCCTCCAGCTCCACGCTGTGTTATCTCTGACTCCAGCATCGGCAGTTCTTACTACCCTGAAGACTCTGAGGGGGCTTGACAGATCAGATGTTGAGGAGATGTTTTCACTAGTGAGGGAATCTCAAACTAGGGGACAGAGTTACTGAAAAGGGGAAACTCAATTATAACAGGGATATGAAGGAGTTTCTTTTCTCATGGGGAAATGAATATCTGGAGTGCTCTACCCCAGACAACTGTGGAGACTAGATCACTAAAACTATTTAAAGAAGATATAGACAGACTTTTGGAGGATCAGGGATTGATGGCTATGCTGAGCTGGCATAGAAAGGAGTTGAGGCCTGGGGCAGATCAGCTGTGATCAGGATAAATGGTAGGCCATGCTTGAAGGGGGCCAAATAGCTTGTTTCTTCTCCTATTTCTATGTTCTTATGTTCCTTGACCCTGTCTTAAAAGTGCAACTCCCTTACACTGAGAACCCTAACTCTAACACTAATCCCAACCCTCCATTCCTAACACTTGCCACTACTCTCCCTCATGTCCTGGCCAATTCATCCTTCAATCAACCTCACAAAAACGGATTAGTTGATCATTAGCTAACACAGTATGGAGCTGGAGGAGCACAGCGGGCCAGGCAGCATCAGAGGGACAGGAAAGTCTGATCATTATCATTTGATGAGTTTGCTGAGCACAGTGTTTCCTACACTACAGCAGTGACTTGCTTCGAAACAATTAATTGGCTGAAAAATACTCTGAGATGTTCTGAGATCATTGGAAGTGCTATATCAAGGTAAGTTCTTTTTCAAACAGCCAGCATAGACTTGATAGGCTGATTCCGTTCCTTTGTTGATCATTCTATGATTCTGTAACTCCACAAACTGTCACTTATTAATATATCCTTCAGAAGAGAATTCATTGTAATGTCAATAGAACCCACTGGATCAAACAGTGCTGGGCATTCCAGAAATGCTTTCAGTTGTGCCTGGAGGTGTGGGCAGCCACCATATCAAAGATATGACTCACATTATCAATCAGGATCAAAAAACTAAGAGAGAGAGTGGGACAACAACTGTGGAATCTAAGGTGAGAAAAATAAACTCCCTTTGCATCAACATCTGAGATAATGTTACCGATAAATAACAAAGCAATGTTATAGAAGGGATTGGAATTCAAAATGTCCTTGCTTCAAGGCTGGGAAGGACCGATAGATAAACGTTACATAATTAAACGCAGTTATCATAATGTCAATCTGAGATCATGGAACAGAATGAACTATCTATGTCAGGCCATATCTTAGGCAAAATTTACAATAACATAATAAATCTAGGAAGGGGTATGTGCAAGTAGAGAAACCAATGTTTATCGACCAGTAAAATCAACACCAGGGTTATGAGGGTGAGGGCAATAAAGCTGGATTAAAGTAGAAACAAAAAGTGATATAAATACTAAGACTTTTCATCAGAATCCAGAAATACAGATTTGAACTGTTAACTCTGTTTCTCTCACACAGATGCTGCCAGACCTGCTGCAATTACAGGCATTTCTGTTTTAATTTTGGATTCTGAGCATCTACAGTATTTTACCTCATGGATTAATGTGACTACAGCCATTAAAATGTTAGATGGCAAATGCACAATGGATTGACTGACTTCCTTCTGAGTTGTAATTCTGAACGATTCTTATCAGCTTAGTCAAGTCAGGAGGCAAGGAGGACGGGGAGGGCTGGACATGAGGTAAGGCTGGGGATGCAGGGATTTTGAAGCTGGTGAAGTCAATGTTGAATAAGCTCCCAAGGCCCCATTGGCCTCAATATTGACTTCACCAACTTCAAAATTCCAGCACCCCCAGCCTTATCCCATTTCCAGCTCTCCCACTCCTCCTCGTCTCTCTGACCTGACCTAACCTGTCCATCTTCCTACTCACCTATCTACTTCACCCTTTCTACTGCCCAATCACAATAACCCCCCACCTGCATCCACCAATCACCATCCCACCTACCCTTCCGCCAGCCCCACTCCCCTCCATCTATTTACTTAGAGTCATAGAGTCCTACAGCACGGAGACAGGCCCTTTGGCCCAAACTGGTTCGGGCTGACGAAAATGTCCAACCACACTAATCCCATTGTCCTGCACTTGGCCCATATCCCTCTAAACCTTCCCTATCCATGTATTCATCCAAATGTCTTTTAAATGTTATTAATGTACCCACCTCAACCACTTCTGCCAGCAGCTCATACCCGCCTCTGTGTAAAAATGTTGCCCCTCAGGTTCCCATGTATTCTTTCCCTGCTTAGCTTAAACTGATACCGTCTAGTCCTCGATTCCCTAACTGGGGAAAAAGACTGAATGCGTTCACCCTATCCATGTCTCTCATGATCTTGTACACTTCTATAACATCCCCGCTCAGTCTCCTACACTCTAAAGAAAGACAGAGCTCCCCTCTGGGGTCCCGTCCCCTCCCTCAGTCCTGACAAAGGGTTTTGGCCTAAAACATTGACATTCCTGCTCCTCAGATGCTGTCTGACCTGCTGTACTTTTCCAGCTTCATACCTATTGACACAAGATTCCGCCTGACATTTTTATTTTGGACTTCAGCAGCAAACTCCTTTCAGGACTGAATTTTATTGGTGGTTTGGGGGCGGCGGGCAGTGGGGGCGGGGGTGGTGGTGGGGTAAGGGGGGTGAGTGCCAGGGTGTACAGCTCTCTCCTCTGGCCCTGTAGAAACAGTACTTGCAAGCCCAGCAACTAAAGAGACTTACAAAAGACCGCTCTTTAAACCCAGGAAGAGCCTTTACATAATATTTATGGCAAGTGCTATCCTTGGGAGCTGCCACGGAGTCCTAGCAGCCTCCAGGAGAAGATAATACGGATTTCAAGTCGAGCTCAGTGTTCTCTGTCGGGGAGGACTGGGACTCCCAGGAATGGGGATGCTGGGTACATTTCAGATTTTGGGGGCACAGTGAGCAATATTGCGGGGGGTTCGGAGGAAGTGGCAGACTGCACCCAGTGGACACAGGGTACCCATCCCCACACAAAAACAGATGACTTCTGTTCCTTTGCACCTTTTCACTTGACACATTGAAGTAGCAGACTATCCTCTGCATTCTGTCTTCCCCAGGCACATATTATTGTGGGACAGGAAACCAGCCCTTACATGGCCAGGTGCTTTACCTGCTTGTTGTCTTTTGGGAAGGAAGAAGAAAGATAGTTTTTCTTAAAAAAAAAACACCGCAGATATTTGGATGAATATTCTGACATACCTCCTCCTAGGCTGCATCGGGAACTCATGATCACAAAATCTCACTATCCCTGAATTTATTTTGTGTTTAGAATTCATGAGCAGTTTATGATATGTATTCCTGGCATGTAGTGGAGGGTACAAGAAATTCCCACCCATTTTTTTGTCAAAGATAGTTTTTCACATTAAGACTCAAACAGCTAGTGATTTTCATCTTTTAGCAGCATAACAATAAGCTTACATTCAAAACCCAAGCATGTGATGTCCACCCTATGCCCAATGCAAAAGGTGCTGCATGGAAATAGCTTTCAACTAGCAGTTTGTGATCCTTATATCTGGCTGTACTATATTCAAGGACAGAAAGGGCATACACTGACGTTAGTGCATGTTGTACAATGGACAGAGCACACATCTCCAAATCCACCTCTTGTGGAAAAAAAGGAATGAAAATAATTGTACTGCCAACACTGGCCTACTCTGTTTTGGCTTGCTACAAAAAACATTTGTTGCAAATCTATTAATTCTGTCACTGTTAACATTTACAGTACTTCTCATCTACCCATTAACTATCAAACAGCAGCAGCATCACAAGATTACATTTGTGTTAATCATGACTCAGTTGACAGCACTTTTCAATCTGAATCTGGGTAGTCAAGAGTTAATGTACTTTTCCAGCGGATTGAACACAAAATCCATTCTATAATACTGGTGTCTGTAAGAAGGAAGTGCTGCATTCTTGGGGATTGCATTTTTTTCGATAAGACATTAATCAAAGTTCCCTTCTGCCCTCTAAGATGGATGTAAAAGATTTCATGGTACTATATTGAAGAACAACAGGACAATCCTCCCTTGTGAACTGGCCAAAACTTATCTCTCAATCAAGATGACTGAAAAAGACTTAACTTGTCATTATCACATTACTGTTTGTGGAAGTTTGTTGCATGAAAATTGATGTTGCATCCCTTACATTCCAACAGGGACTACATTTCAAACAGACTTAATTGACTGTAAAACACTTTGGGACATCCCCCGATGATGAAAAATGCTGCATACAGTGTATTATTTTTCCTCGCCAACATACAATGGAAATAAGTTACATAATGGAGCTAAAAAGTGCTGAGTTTCTCTTCAAATCAGGTCTTGGGTTTTCATGAAAAGCTTAATCCCAGCCCACTATAGATATGCCTACATTATAAGCAGGGGGATTATATAATGAACAGCAAAAGGACGATGAGTCTTGTACAGCACAAAATAGCAGCTGTTAGCACTTAACAGCTACCATAGCTATCCGGGTAACATGTCACTGCTTGTTACAACTTTGTCTAACCTGTTACCGTCAGCAGTGATGGGTCTTCAACAGAAAAGCAGGTTTAAACCCAAGTGCACACAATGTCCCGGGGTTGCTAACTGTGACTGGATCTATTTCTGAAGGTTTATCTCATGATATCAATGATTGTTCCCCCTAACTACCCAGACTCATTCCAGCCCCACTGGTTGCCAGTGCATTCATTTCCTGTTCACAGCAAATTGAAAAGCAAAAGCTCTTCAATACCCCATTTGATATTTGTCTTATCAGTACATGCTACCCTTTAATTCTACTATTTTATTAGACAGAAAAATACTAAGGAAACTGTTCTTTAAATGTTAAATTTCCCAATGATACTTCCTCATAGGTTGCTTGCAACAGTGTCCTGGAAATGAATGTTTAATTCCTGGACACTTGGCAGTCCTACAATTATCACTTCTATTTTAGTCTAACGATTAAAACATATGCCTGTGCCCTCCAAATAAAACTGTGTCTTAAAACAATGACTGTATGATGGAATTTAACTTTAAAGCAGTCAATAATTGAAGTACTGTGCCTCGTCCAGGTACTGAAAGAAAACACAGTAATTATGTACAGTTCAAAGTGGAAGTAAAATTAGGGGCAGTGCATGTTCAAAGTGCATGTACAAATTATAGGGACATTTTCTCCTCCATTTTTGAGTAGGCACGAGTATAAAGTGGGGAACACCCACTTTAAAATTAGTAAGACTAAGAAAACATGTTCCATATATATCAAGATAAAAATAATTCATACCAAACTGGGTACATGATAGAGCTGAGTGGAGATGAGTGTTCAGCCCATTTGATCTTATCCTTCCAGAATACCAACCACACATTACCATGAATGGAGTCAGCCGTGGTTTAGATGGTTTACATCTCAACTAACTGTACTTGGTTCTAAGCTACCTATTCCAGTCACCAATTGCTGTGAAGAAACCCATTTTTCAGCCCTGCGCATGCCTTGCAAAATTTTCAATCTCTCAAAAAGTTCCCTCAGTTTTCAAGACTGCATGGTTTGCTAGTAACATTGCCTCAAATCTGTTAAACGTTCTATGTTAATTAAAATGAACCAAGCTGCTCCAAGGCACACCTCAGCATCACTAATGGTACTGAAACTGACCATTCAGCCCAATTGGTCAATGCTGGTATGTATAGTTCACACAGGCACCCCCCTGTGATGTATCCTTCTATTACTTCTTTCTCTATTCAACTTGTCTTTAAACGCATCCAAGTTCTTCACTTCAACCACTCTGGTGGTAGTTCAGCAGTGTCATCACACTCTGGGTATACACATTTCTTCCAAATATAGGTGAAAAAATTTTGGAGAAAAGATCTAACATAGCAGGATTTGGAATTTTTAAAATAGTTATAAATAATTTTAGAACTTTTGGGGGCAATATTTTCACCTGTTCTTTGAGTGTAACTGCAGTAGAAGCCCAGGTAACAACAAACTCTCCTGGTTTCTTCTGATTTTCCATTGCCGATTACAGTGAGTGATGAGGATAAAGCTGGGGAATTTCAGCCACGCCACTACATTAAAGGTCAAAGCAAAATAAATTATAAACAGCTACACATATCAAACAAAAATATCACATATTTCCATATTAAGTCTTTGAAAAGTAGATATGCAACAATCCCAATCAGAAGGATGCATGCACAAGCCTCCCCACCAGTTCCCAGTATATTATCCAGGGTGATTCCCTCATCACTGCAGTACTGTTGGATGTGCTGTCTTTCAGCTGAAACTTCCATTTGATATCATAGCTGTTCTCTTAAGTGAATGCAAAAGGTCTCATGATACTTTGTTGAAAATGATCAAGGATGTTCTCTCCAGTGTTCCAGCCAGGATTTATCTCACAAGTAACATCACTAAAAATCTCATCATCCAATTATTACCATGTATTTCCCACAGTTAGCACAATTCAAAAGTTCTCATGTAGAAGGGACAAGGAGTAATTTATCAAGTTTGATGACAATAAAAAGTGAAGCAAAGGGATACTGACAACAATGATTGGGCAGTAAGGTGGCAAATGGGTGTAAAACGCAGGAAAATATGCAACTATTCATTTCAGCAGGAAGAATTAACACCACAATATTTTATAAAACTGTGAGAAATTTCAAAGTGTCAGCAAAATTGGGTGTCCCTATGTAAGGACGCCTGTAAGCTGAATTTTCACTTCAGAGGCTGAGGTTTCATAAGTCAAATCCAATACTGTGGTGGGGTAGTTAGTGATCTGGGGTTTTTACAGGACTACCTCGTAATTGATATGGATGTGGTTCCCTGTCAAATTAAGGGTGGTGGGCAGGGTCTCAAGGCTGTAATTATTTATCATTTAGCTTCCAGCTTTTGGGAAACAATAGGTTGTAGTAGAGGAGAATTAACGGAGGGGGCACTTCAACATGAAGATGCACTCTCACCAACTCTTAAAAAGTTTAAAGAAATTATCATTATGAGGTATGGTGAAAACACTCTACAGGGTGTCCTTTACCTGTACCCTCAACCAGTCAGACGCGAAAGGCCTTTCAGTACAAATGGTTCTTACACCCCACTCTTGAAAACTGGAAACCAACTGGAAATTCCAGTCAGCCTCCTGTAAGTGTCCTTAAAAAGGTTTAAAACAATCCTAATTGGTAGTCCACTTTGGCTGACTCTCAGTTTCCTGGACTTGCCTTCCTGAAAATGGCTGGCACCAGGCCGAGAGAGAAGAAACTCATACTCAAGTCACTGCTGGATTCTTAAGGTCCCTCTAGCTCTGCTCCAGTCCTTGACAGGGCGTGAAAGTTCTGCCAGAATGTTAACATGCAGGTACATCAAACTGTCAAGAAGGCAAATGTCACTTTTCCTTTATTGTAAGAGGAAGTCTTGCTACCAATAACGGAGCTTGGTGAGACCAGATCTGGTGAATTACGCAAAATGTTGCTCCCCTTATCAAAGGAACGATACCCAGAATCTATTTCACAGGCTGGACAGGCTAGAAGTAGGGGATATGATTTCAGGGTAGAGATCATTTAAAACATAGAAGAAAAGGAGATTATTCACCCAGAATGTTATCTATCTTTGGAGACCTCCAATTCAGCAGCTGTGGACACTCAGTCAAATAAATTCAAGACTGAAGTAGATTTTTAAGACACAAGGGCAAATCAAGGGATAAACAATTTTGTTGGGAAAATGGAATCAAGACAAGTCAGCTGTGATCTTACTGAATGGCAAAGCAGAATCAAGAGGCACAATGATCTAGTCCTTCCCCCAGTTCTTATGTTCTTAGTAGGTCTAAAACATTTTGGAATGTTCTGATATTGTGAAAGGTGCTCTGGAAATTTAAGTATTTTCTCGTCACACTTTGCAGTGATTGAAGGCTATAACAACAATTCAGAAGAAATTCACTATATCTCCGCGACTTTAAGTGGTGGCAAGGTGAAGCAGACAATTGCCTGGGGCTCAATAGTCTGCCTGAATGACACACTGAATCAGCTGGAACTCACTAAAGAAAATGGCTCCTGGTATCGATCATTGGAAGTGTGAATGAGTAAATGTTAGAATTGGGCTTTATCATGATGTCAAATTCAGTCAAATAGCTCGATGTGATGACCATCTGGATAAGGCAGCCAAGGGTGCCATGCTAAATTCCATCCAGTAAGGAGTTACCAGAAAGGCAGAAATAATATTTGGTAAAATCAACTTTGAGTTTCTGCTTCTTGGAAATTCTATTAGAAAAAAATTGAATATCTTCCAGGTCAAATATGAAAAATCAAGGATCTGATTTTGTTAATTAATATCATGCAATATATCCCAACTTCATAAAATAATTTAATCACAGGCAAATTTAACTCAAAGAAGCAATCACTATTGGTACGAATAGTATAATGTTCTGCCCTGCAGAATATTATAATTCTTGAACAGAAATCATTGTTAGGCTTTACAACTGGTTAAAACAGCTATGCAATGTACAGAGATAAATTACAAAATATGCAAGAAATAGCGGCCATTTAAGATACTAGGTTACAGTGCCCTTGGTATCAAATGCCTCAAAGTACAAAATTTTAAAAACATTCTCCGTGTGGGTATTGCTGGTAAGGCTGGGATTTATTATTCATCCATGGTTGTCCTGAAAAGGAACTGGTGGACCACCTTCTAAAGCCATTTCAAATGATAATTAAGAACCAAAGATGATGCTGTAGGACTACAATCACAACAGACCAGACAGCAGGTTTCACTTCCCTGGAGGGGATTCATGAACTAATGAATGTTTCTAAAAACAATCCTGCGGCTTTGTATTTATTTGCATTAAATTATTTTTATTTGCAAACTTTCAAGATTGAATTAAAATTCTCAAATTACTGTGATGGAGTAAGAAATCTGACTGTCTGAATCATTATTCCAGTAATGACTTATTCATCCATATCCATATTATTTGTGTTAATTGCACCAGGGAATAGGATGTCTAAAAGGTTTTTTTATTCATACATTGGGTATGGGCATTATTGGCTAGGCAAACATTCATTTTGCATCTCAAAACATCCTGGAGAAAGTGGTGCTAGACTGCTTTCTTGAACCGCTGCAATCCTTGCGAAGTATGGAGATGCAATGCTATTAGGAATGGCGTTCCAAGATTTTGACCTATCGATAGTAAAGGAATGGCAACATGGTAACAAGTCAAGATAGCGTGTGGATTGCCGGGATCAGCAAAGCCAAATTCATCCCTAGCCTCATTCTGTGTCACAATCATGTAACTTACAAAGTAAAGGCTCAGTAGTAGACATTCAGATCAACTGGCTTGTAGAAAAGGAGAGGTGGCCAGCCAGCATATCCTTGCTATTGCTAAATTAGCAGAACAGGGACAGAGGTGGTTTGAAGTTAGGGCTATGGCTCAGTAGGACCTCCATGCAAAGTTAAATTGTAATGCGCAACCAAAGTGGAATAATGGAAGCCCCTATTAAATGGATGACCAATAGACTTTTTTGTAAATCACAGCACTACTTTCTTGAATATATTCAGAAGTTTAATTATTGTTGTGACCACATATTTAAAAAGAGATCAGATTATCTGGTAGAACATCAGGTTTCCTTGTAGAGCTCACTGTTCATATTTTTATAGTTCCCATTGCAATAGACACTCGTGACCATTTCAGACAATCAAACATGTGAAATAAAAGCTTGAAAATACTTTTCCTTAAAAAGATGGAATTCACAAAAATGTGCTATTACTAACAGGCAAGAAACAACATTTTCAGACTGTACAGGACCAGAAATGTTATTTTCCGGCTTCTTGTCTCATTTATTAATGCAAAATAATTTTACTTAAAATGCTTTAAATTAGAAAGGAGGAGAGGGGAAAGAAAGGAACATATTGAACCAAAAAGACTTTGGGTTTTTTTTTACAAGAATGCAATTTTCTGAACAGCTTGGTTAAAGATCATATTCTTCCAGTAAAATAAATCAATGATATGCTGGAAAGTCATACCTGCAGTCTCCTAAATGCAATAAAATATACAAGTAGTCCACAGAATAATAAAACATTAAAAAGAATACAGTAGAAGCAAGCTTAATATACACTCAATGGTGCGAGAGTAAACTCAACATCCATCATCAAGGCTCCCCACCCGATCCCCTCTGAAGGAACTGCGTAGTTCGTAAGAAAACAAGAACAATGTGCAAGGTTGCCCCACAGTCTTGTGGATAAGCTCTGGAAAAGAAAGTACTGGCAGAGGCTTCTAAAACGGTCCATGCCTCTCATTCGCGTTAAGTCCCGTTGAGGCTTTAGGGAGACACAGCCTACTAATCAACAGCACCATTTTAGAAGTTCTTCATTATATCTTCTCCATTCACCTGAAACCATGTCCTTTCAGCAGCATTTTAGACATTCTTGTCATCCATTTGAATGCCTTTTCTTTTTCTCCATATATATAAAAAAATCAAGATGCCTCCCGTCAATTCACTGAGCAGTCTCATTCCACAATATTCCTCCTGATTGCCTTGGAATTAAGACAGTTTTTTTTGTCCATTTTCAATTTGCTGGGAAAACAGTTCTATTGAGGGCAAAGGGAAATAACAGTCGAAAAAAAGCACCTTTGGCAATAGGCTTTTGGCATGGAGCAAAAGAGATGTATGTGCATGCCCCCCACTGTAAGTCCTCATGTAGCTTATTTTCACCTCACGTCTGCAAGAGAAGAAATATTAAGCATTAATGATAACACCAATGCTGCATCTTAAGTAAATAGCAAGCAATCACCACTTTTTAGAGCACAGTTTGAAATGGGTCTAGGGTGCATTGTGGTTTAATAAACCAACAGTGACATCTTAATGTCAAAGTCTTTGGTAATGTTTTCTTGGCAAGTCACTCACCCATGCCCACATGTGTAGGTATTGTAGTAAAGGAATTTGATGATTGCAGATATAACAATGAGTTAACAGCAGATCATGTTGTAAGCTTTAACCAATTATTTAAAAATATAATTAGCATGCTTCTTTCATCTGCAATCAAACTGAATCAAGCTGAAGGACTGTACATAGATATACGCTTTTCAGATATCAATATTAAATCAACACGAGTGTGTTGCTGTGCCTCCTCCACTTAATTCTCTTCCTACTCCTGTTCTGGTTCCAAATGGGTCTTTCAGCTGTATTTCAGAGCAAACTGCTACCAGCAATTCACCATTAAGAACGTATTCAGCTGATTCTAATTCTAACCCCACTCAATTTCCAAAAGTATTATTTTAAGCAGTAATCCCTGACTAGTGGTCGAGACTATACTGTGAAGCTGTACAGCTGCTCTGAGGATCTGCACACGCCTATCAGCGTGCCAACGTATTGACTTCCAGTTGCTGTCATCCACAAGCCTTGGAGGTCCGTGCAGGAAAAAAATAATAGAGGGGACACTGGTCAAAACACTATCTTGGACAGGTCATTGTGTAGTGATAATATCACTGGACTTGTAAATCAGAACACCAGGTTCAAGTTCAGGGAACATTGGCTTGAATCACAATACAGCGGTCAGTGAAACTTGAATTCAATAAAAATCATGAAATAAGAAGCTTGCTTGTAACCCCTGCTGATTGTTGTAAAAATCCATCTGATTCACTAATGCTCATTACCTGGTCTAGTCGACATATGACTCCAGATACATTGAAATGTAGCTAACTCTTGAGTGCCCCTCTAAGGATGGACAACAAATGTTGGCCTGGCAAGATATCAGCCCTGTTAAGACTGGCTCATGCAAGATCCAGAGTTGGGGTAGCTTGGGTCGGGGTGGATACTGTCAGGTACCGCTTAAAACCAGAGACATTTTTGGGGCTAAATGTTATCATCAGAAACAGCACAATATTAGTGACACTGGACTCCAAAAGGATAATGCTCTGGGAAATAATTCGTTAAAGGAACAGTGTTCAGTCAAGTACTGGAGGAAAGGAAACTGCAGCATGACACTGCACAGATACAAGATTTATTTTAAAACAAAGATTTGCAGAGCAGCCAATTATCAGGCTCAACACTAAATGGTATTTGGTAATCATCACCTCAGCAACTGAGCATTCCACTCAGTCCACAATCATCACTTCTGCATATGGATTGCTCAGTTTCCAATTCCCCAGTGGATAAAGGCACTGCTCAATATATTAAGATGCATAGACCTGAAGCCTCCTTGCCAGTGCTCAGTTTAGTCAGAGTAACAAGGCATAACAAATTGTTCCAGTGCTTCTGAGCTAAAGAGATGGGAGGAGCTTACATTTCCACTTCTGTCCTGACTGTTAACCAGGGGCTCTCTTACAAACTGGAAGGCAATGGGAACAGATTGAAACTTGTCTGTCATATCCTTCATCCAGACATGCCTTCTATCACATAACATTGCAATTAAATGTCGGGTGAAGTAGCCAAAAGTGAAACCATAAATAATAATTAAATAACAATAAATAAATGAGTAAGGGTAGTTTGGGGTGCAGAGGAAACAGAAACCTTACTTACTGAGACAAAACCTTTCATTTGGGCTAACCATTAGCACAGGGTGCATTTATGAACAAAACAATATTATAAAAGTGCAGTCATTTCACGCAAAATCATTCGCACAGGGCAAGTCATTGAGATTTGTACAAGAAATCAAGCAGTCAGCAATCAGCAGTAGCACAGGAAAAGGTCAGGCTAGGATTGAGCAGGTGCATGCCCTTCAAACCAGTGAAAGATAAAATAAGCAGTGAAGGTGTGAAACATCCAGGAGTGATCAGCTTCAGGAAGCATAACTCCCCAAAGGCAGAATCAGTCAAGCCCATCAAAAAATAATTTCTACCCAATCTCAAGGTGAGATGTGACACAAACTGGAACGTGATTGTGTTAAATTACAGCATCTGATTATTAATTTTCTCTGATGATTTATGCAGGCTGATATCAGTTATCAGCACAGCAGGTCCTACCTGAATGCATCCCAGAGCTTTTATGTTGGAAACACATCCTTGTCAGGTGCCAGTATTAACTTTTTACGCTTCCGTTTTTTAATTTTTTCACTATTTCTTCCTTTAAAGCGCTTTGGGCTGGTGAAAGGCCCTAAGAAAATGCACTTGTGTTGGAATTTATACAGATATCAACAAGTACTGGAGCTGTTTCTAGCCAAAAACAGATCACAATCTTACTAACTCAGCAGCTTTATCATACTTCATTGACCACTAATATGCAGGGTTATCATCTTTTTGTTTAGTCTCAAACTAATGAGGGGGCAGGAGGCTCAAGCCTTATTGAAAGGAAGACTCATTTCAACAAGAGAATTCAGAGCATGCGTCCAGTGGCTCAGAGTTTTTAAACTCAATTTTTTAAGAAGTTCAATTGTTTTTTAAAATCAATTTTATCATTTTCCTGTTTTATTTACATTGTTCAATTAAATCTATTGGATAAATACCTACTACCAATAATTGAAAGGCTTAAGTCTTGAACTCAGTTCGCTACAAGTAAGTCTGGAGCAAAAAACTTCAGAGTTAGAAGAATGTGAAATACACTGACCCAGAAAGTCAGTGTAATATCACAGGGTAAATGATCATTAAAGTAAACGGACAGGAACCAGGAAATGGGGATTAAAGAGTTGGCTGACAAAAGATCTCAATGGGTTGACGTGTCCACTTTTGTTCCTGCCTCAGCTTTTGTAGATAATAAGGAACATTAACTTCAAACATTAACTTGTTCATACAAAACCTCTTACTCTGGGCCAGAAGGTCTTGATTCAAGACCCACCTGGAAGAGGGTCATAACATGTCTTAACATGGTTGATTAAAATAACTACAAAATTTATTTCAACAAAGACATTTATTCTATTTCTTTTTAGCCCTCATTAAAACAGCATACTAATAACATTCAAACAAACACATTAATGTCTGCAAGTGAAATCAAAAGGTACAACTCCAATTCCAAGGTTTCAACTTCCAAATTTTTTGCTAAGATAATCAAACAAGGGATAATTTATAAGTCTACATATTGAAAATTAAGACTTAATATCTGGTTTACTATTTAGCAATTGCAAGACAGCCCTTAAAAACTAAGTAGTCTAGTTCAAATCCAATTGTAGCAACTCTACCGGTAAGAACGTTAAAATGTTACAATGTATCTGCTGAAGAAACTGCAAATTATATTTTAATATTGTCAGATGTACTGTTTAATAATGCTAAATAGATTAGTAACAACTTCTCTTTAAATAGCACCTTTAACATAGCAAAACATCCTAAGGCACTTTCACAATAACGCTAAACACACATAAATCAAAGCACTGTAGATGCAGTCAAGTACCTTCATGTTCTCTGAATTCTGAATTAGAATGTAGTAATGTGCACATACATTCCAGGTGCTCTTCTAACCTGACTATGACCTCCTTTAATCTGGGCTTGCGCCTTATATACTCCACTTTTGCAACCTGTAAGTCAACAAAAAGTATGTTAATAGTCTTATCCTATAGTTGCTACATGACATAGTGAAGAAAATGAATGCAGGTCATGGGAATTAAAACAACCACTGTTATGGATTCAATACTTCCAACATAATTTAATGCAATTGATACTTTATGTAATGCACTCCATATTTAAAAACAGAACAAAACTACCCTATGTTTCCATGGGTAAACTGTGGGAACAACAAGTACAATATTGGATTTCGGGTTACTGAGGTGAAATTAAGGAAACAAAATGTATCACCTATGACAATATCCCAATTCAAAGCAACCTGTGGAGTGCCTCCCTCCAATAGTGCAGTATGTCCACTGTTTGAATACAGTCATTAACCTCTTCTAGTCAACTGTGTTAATATAGCACTCAAAGCAGCTTTAAACTTAAGTTTTCCAGAGCAAAAAGCATTGTGTGAATAAGAAAATATTAAAATCTATAGTCAAATGTACAAGTTCAGTTTTAAGTCACAAAAATTGTAAATATAATAAACAGAGCAGCAACCGTGAAGCAAAAGTTATTCAGTGCACTTGATGTAAACCTTTGAATGCAATTCCATTGGGCCTCTTCTATGCATCAACACTTAATTCCAACCTGTTTGAAATAAACAGATTTTCAGGATCTATAGATTATGAAATAAGGCCAGTTTGAATCCCTACAGTGTGATTCCTAGAAACTAGCTCTGACAAAGTGTCACCAGACTTGAAACATGAAATCTGTTTCGCAATCCCCAGATGCTGCCAGACCTACTGAGTTTCTCCACCATTTTCTGTTTTTGTCCTAGATACTAGAGCTGACAAAAGACTTATATTTCATAGGACGTCTAGATCTGTTTATATCAATAGCTCCCTCTAACAAATTAACTACAGAGAATACACACATCATTCCAGTTTCCATCTGTCCAGCAGCTTGGGAGACTTAAGTATATCAAAGGAATTCTATAAATGCAACTTATTGCCACTACAGTGATTCTGATAATGAATTAGCCGGCAATAATCTCACTGCACAAAGCTGAAAAACTTGACTTTCATTTAGCAATTCATGATTCAAATAAGAGAAGTTACATTGAAAGCTTCTGCAGCATCATAAAAAAACCAAAAGACCTTCTATGTCTGTTTGCAGAAGGAAACCTATTACCCCATTCAACATTAAGTACAAGTGTACTGGATTTGGTAGACTGTAATGCTCAAAATAGTCCAGTTAATCAAAGTTATACAAACAATAACCATGGACTGGGCAATAAATCCAGGATTACACACATCCAATGAATAATTTTAATTCTTTTTGCCCATTTAGCACAGCTCCCCATAAAACACTATGAGAAAGCTAAGGAACTCTTTCCTGTGCCTGCGTACAACTTTAGTCCAACATTACAGTATTCCTGTTCAATAGAAATATCTTCAACATTTGGGAAAATCTAATCCTGATATATTTTGGAAAATTATTGTCTGGCCTTTAGCTTGGATGAAGATATCTAATTAAAGACAGCATATAAATAAAAGGGATCACTTAATTTTAATAGTAGAAACAAAATTGTTCAGTAGCACATGCTTGGATTTCTGACATGTTGCTTTCAATCTGGCACTGCAGATATGTAAAGTTACTCTCAAAACATGTTTTAAAATTTAGAAATATATAGAGCTGCAGAATTCAGTTTAAAGCTATTGAAAGGTATTGTGCTCCATATGGGTTTAGTTCTCCACGAACATTATTCTATCTTTGTGCCCTACAGAATTACCAGTGGATCTCTCAGCAAGGAATAGAAACATGTTCCATTCATCATTAGCAGACACATACACAAATGTTTCCAAGGCTGTAACCCTGCTGGACAGTCACCTATCTGGATGATAAAAATAGGTGATAATGGTAATGTTCTTAGCATGACAAAACTCTAGTTCAGTGTGAGAAGGAAAACTTCAAAAGGCAAATCACTTCTATTGTAAAAAACAAACAAAAAACAGTTCCAGCAACCAGGTGCCACAGTAACAGGATTCATCTAAGGCACCAAAAGGACCAAACAACAGCATGAACAAAGAAACAGAAAACTAACAAAGGTGAATACAGACCACTCCTTAGATTGGTGCTATGCCACATTTACATTAACCCCTCTTTGCAATAGATGATGCTCTCTCTTACGACCATTTACATTTAATTCAAAGAATTCAGGCTGCACTTTTGAATATGTAGGTTGTTTTCAAGTTCTATTTGTGACTCAAATTTGCTCACTCCTTCCAATGTGAAAGATTTGAACAGTTCAGCAATGGAAAAATAATGCAGGTTTGTAAATATTGAAATAAAGACAGAAACCACTACAAATATTCAGATCTGGAAGCATCAGTGGAGTGCAAAACAAAATTAATATTTTGGGTCTGCGGCCTTTCATCAGAATCTTGGCCTGTCTGCAATCTGACAGCAGCCTCAAAAACTAAATATGCGGCACTAAATGCAAACCTAACAACAGCACCACTCCTCTTCACAGAACCCACCCAGGCCAATTTTTTTAAATTGATACATAGTTCTGACTGAATTCAGGATCAGCAAAACTGCTGTGATATAAATTAAAGGATAATTAGCCTTGCAGAAGAAATGAGGTGATCAAAATTAAAGAGCTATACAAGCAATTCTCATCTGGGATCAGTTGGTTATGTCCTGAACCAGTACGTCAAATGGTGGAGCCCTATCTAATCTCAACAGCAGAAACAAAATGGAGATGAAAAATACTCACTCTTCCTTTGGATTGTAATGTTTACAAAATTAAAACCATCATACCTGTCCTTTCAATCAAGTGCAAGGAGAGGGGCGGGTGCAGTGGGACCCGGGTGTCCTTGTGCACCAGCCGTTGACGGTAAGCATGCAGGTGCAGCAGGCAGTGAAGAAGGTAAATCGTATGTTGGCCTTCATTGCGAGAGGTTTTGAGTAAATGAGTTGGGATGTGTTGTTGCATTCAAACAGGGCCTTGGTGAGGCCACAACTAGAATATTGTATGCAGTTCTGGTCTCCTTTTCTGGGAAAGAATGCTCTTGCTCTCGAAGGAGAGCAGCGAAGGTTTAACAGGCTAATTCCGGGGATGGCAGGTCTGACATATGAAGAGAGGTTGACCAGATTGGGATTGTTTTTGCTAGAGTTCAGACAAATGAAGGGGCATCTCATAGGGACTTATAAAATTCTAACAGGACTGGACAGGGTAGATGCAGGGAGGATGTTCCATGGTGGGTGGGTCCAGAACTAGGAGTCACAGTATGAGGATTCAGGGGTAGACAACTCAGGACGAAGATGAGGAGACATTTCTTCACCCAAACAGTGGTGAACCTGTGGAATTCATTAACACAGGAAGTAGTTGATGCTTAAACACTGATTCAAGAGATGACTAGATACAGCACTCGGGGCGAATGGGGAGAAAGCAGGATTAGGCTATTGAGTTGGACCATCGGCCATGATCGTGAAAAATGGCAGAGCAGGCTCGTAGGGTCAAATGGCCTTCTGTGTTTTTCCAGTTCTACTTATAACTGTCCTACAATGTTTGAGCAAGTTTGCAAGTTTCCCACAACAAATCAAGACCCAGACCATATCAAAAAACATGAAGAGTGAATTAATCCTGCCATTTTCAAGAGTCTGTTCAGAGTCCAATTAGGTTAGTTGCATTTAGTTACGAGATGATCAGAGGATTGGATAGGTTGGACTGTGAGAGCCTTTTTCCTCGGATGGTGACGGCTCGCACGAGGGGACATTGCTTTAAATTGAGGGGTGATAGAAATAGAACAGATGTCAGAGGTAGGTTCTTTACTCAGAGAGCAGTAAGGGCATGGAATGCCTTGCCTGCAGCAGTTGTAGACTCGCCAACTTTAAGGGCATTTAAATGGTCGTTGGATAAACATATGGATGATAATGGAATAGTGTAGGTTAGATGGGCTTCAGATTGGTTTCACAGGTCGGCGCAACATCGAGGGCCGAAGGGCCTGGACTGCGCTGTAATGTTCTATGTTCTATTTGTTATGGATTTAACATAAGTGCCAAACTGTTCAGGATTGACCAGTAACTAAGTGTCAGTAACTGGAGATCAGGTTCACTAAAACAATGCATCTCAGATTTCACCTGAATAAGAAACAGGGGTAGGCCATTCAGCCTCTTAGGCCTGCTCTGACATTTAATAATCATGGCTATTCTGACTGTACATTCCCACCTACCCCAGATAACATTTTACCCTTAATGAGAATCTATTCACCTCTAAAAAGTATTCAGACTCTGCTTTCACCACCTTTTCAGGAAAGTACAGGATCTTCCAAGAAAAAAAATTACCTTATCTCTGTTATAACAGGTGACCCCAATTCTGGATTTTTCCCATAAGCAGAAATGTTCTCTACTACGACAAGACCCCTCAGGATCTTATGTGTTTCATTCAAGCCTAACCTGTCTAAAGTTTCCTCATACAACGAATCCAGGTACTAGTCTTGTAAACGTTCTTTGAACTGCTTTCAATGCATTTTCATCCTTTTTAAATAAGATGACCATACTGCTCATATTCCAGCTGTTAAACAGTCTTAAAAAAGATAATAGTGTTCTTCTGTAGCAATTCACTACTTCCTCTACCATCTCCAGCACAAAACAATTTGCTCATTAACTCATTCATCTTGTGGTATAATTTGTTTTTAGATCATTTATGATGGGAATCACTACAGTAACTTGATATGATAAAGTCTCATTCAGATCACAGGAAATTGACAGTTCGAGCTAGTTATGATATTACATCAAATGGTATAAATATTATATTAGTCAGTAGACATTGGTTAAGATTGTACCATGGTCCGATTGATCATATGAAACTTCTCTGTCTTACACCTAATCACTTTTAGATGAAAATGGTGGATAGAAGAATTTTATTTAAATGTGCAAATGTATTTGTTACCAATATCACTTTTCAATTTTGACACAATTGTGTTTATTATACACATAATATTGCAATTTAAAAATAGGCAGGGCTGGAGAAACTCAGCAGCTCTGAAAACATCTGTGGGGAGAGAGAAACAGAGTCAACGCTCTTGAGTCCAATATGACTCGTCTTCAGTTCTGAGTGTAATTTGGTGATACTCTGCTACTGCCATCAAGCCTCCTTAGCTTCCAACATGGGTTGACAAATCAAGAGCCAGAACATTTCAGGCATATTTCCAGCTTGTATCCACATCTACTAAGACTTTGTGCTTTCAAGATAGTCAATAGACAAGTTGGAAGGCTCTTCATTTTGTTGCATACATTTTTACATCAATAGTTTCTTCATATGATATATACCTGTCACAATGTATTAATAAAAGCCTAAAAGCAAGCATCCCTGGCTCACTGTGAGATTGATATAGGAACATACACATCAACATCAATCATCAGACTCTCACTCTGAAGTGTTACAAAACTATTAAACAGTTGAATCCTAGAGGCTTAGAAATTGGGCTGTGAGTGGTTCTGTAAATTGAAAGATGTGCATCTGATGGTGTAATCTTTAGTTCACAAAAATTCACCAGAAGGTATTCAGCACTTTGTTGTATCCTCCACAACACAGCCATTTACTTTTGATGTAGCCTTAAGCAGTTGAGTAGTCTTTAAGCTGTTAATGGTTTAGGCAATTGTCTGATGTTTAACTCTGAGGTCTTTTAGGTTACAGCTGTTGCATTAGTTTTTGCTTTTCGTGAATTCTTTCCTTTATTTTGCCTCTCAAGTCTTAAAACCTGACCAAATGAAAGCACAAAGTTGCCTACAGTATCTCAGCATTACTATGGCTATCTATGAACTTTGATAATTTGGTGCATCTGCATGTGCAAATGTTTGGGTTGGCCGGATCTCAATTTTATAGTATTTGGTTTCATTTCTTTATATTTCACAAATTTTCAGCATCAGACTGGGTCTAAATTGAGTATTAGTCTAACTGTTGCAACAATAATGGAAGGTAGCACAGGAGTTTAGAATTTATTTGGCAGAATGAAGTAAAATTATATTACTTAAATACTACAGTCATTGTTTCCACGATGCTCTTATCTTGATTTTTCTAAGCTACTGCTACACTACCCTGACACACTTTCACTTTTAGACGTATCACAATCTCATACTTCAACTTACTGTTTCCCCTCCCCCACCTCAACCATAGAATTTCAAAAATGCTAATCTTCCCGAGTCTTTCCTCTCTTCAAAAGTCTTCAGGATTTTAAAACAATCGTCAATTAATCTAGTTTTCCTCTTTTAGTTTTTTCAATTATCTTGGTGTTCCAATCTATGGCACCCAAATTTCAGCCTCTGAAATCAGTAACAACTAAATAATTAAACTGACCTTATGGTTGTTTGGAGCATGAATGGATTTGCAAAAGGAGGCAAACATGGAATAGATTCCCCAAAGTCTACAACAATAATCGTTTAACAAGGGATGCTTAATTTTATATTTATGCTCCTAATTAACAATTCCATTTGGTAGAGCTCCCTCTATAGTAATGTAGAACTTTTATTTTATGTTATTTCTGTGAAGACTGATAATTGATCGCAATGGCAAAACTACATGTTTCTCCTTGTAACAACTTTTTAAATGACCTTCTATCTGTTGGCACAGACTTCTCAGGTGAGCGTACAAAAGTCCTGTTAGTCAAGAGAAGTTTGCTGCTCAGACTAAAACTGAAAACAGAGATGCTTGTAGTCCCTTTAGGCAAATAAGTTTTGGAGAAGAAGATTTATATAGAACTTCAGATAGTTCATTTTACAAGTCAAAGCACAGCAAAACACAATAAAATTCTTGAAATGTACCTTGAAACACCTGCCGCTGCAATGGAGACTATAATTAACAACTGGAGTCATCATTGATCCAAATTTTTACAGTCAATGAACAGGCATAGCTTTGAGATCTTTATCTAGAAAGGTTCTAATCACGTACACAGTGTATATGACGAGGCCCTTGTACCAACAGGCCTAGAAATCTAATTATATGCAGACAAAACTATAAGAAAATGAAGTTAAACTTCCATTGTAACACAGAAAATTCTTAGCTTGCATGGGAGGATATGCAGTTATGAGGGGAATCCCACAAACTTGCCACATATTTATTCTACATTCTATGAAGAGTTTCTCAGACTATATGCATATTACTGAACTACTTACATTAGCACCAATCTACAAATTCACTTCTCTGCAGGATCTGCATTGCTCATCCCTAGACTAAAAGTGTGGTAACAATAAAAAGGCCAAATTTTGCACCAGATATTTTATTTCTTGGCTTTGCACTTCAGAAAAACAGAAACTTATAAAAGGATATTTTTTCAAGATTGTGAAGCTTTGCCTCTCCAACTATTCTGCCCCTCTTCAGATGACACCATCTAATATACATTCAAACAGTATCATGGTCATTCGTTCGCCTCACCAAAGTGGTTATTTTTCACATGTAAGCTGAACCAAATGGTGCCGATAGAATCAGAGAGAAGTCTCAAAATATCGAAATCAGTAAGTGCTTCAGCAATAGGTCAGATACAGAGACCCTTGATGGGCTATTTCTCCATTAGCCCAAAGCTGCTAATGCATGTAACAACCTACAAAGAACATTACCCACAAACAATTAACCCACCAGGGACCAGAGGACTTTCTTAGTGTAGTCTACCAGGGCCAATGCTAATTCCCATTAAAACATCTGAGCACTTACTGAAGTAATCTTAGTTTGTATTTAGCCAAATGTGTGTGTTTCCTTATTCAGCATGTGATAAAAATTGTATAAATAGTATGGAGCTGAAGCTATTTTAACAGGCAAGATAAAGCTAGCTCAACAAAGTAACTTCCAAGTATCTCGGAATTACACACAATATGATTGACATGCAACTTCTTGTTTCCTTTTCAAAACACAGCCAGGCAACATTTGTTGCCTGAGATTACTTAGTTCATACAATGATCAGATGAATTGTTTGTTAAGTTTTTCAGTTAAAAAAAGCTACAACCCACATCAAATTCAAAGCTGGACAACAGAGTCAATTAGCATCAAAACAAATTTGTCACCAGTGTGGCTTTCTCTGGCATTTTATCTGAATTATTCTGATCTAGTGCAAGTCACTAATTCTGTGTCAATAAACTGAGTCTTTTAATAATTTAAATTACAGAAAAGGACACTCTACAGTTGCAAGTAATTGACTGTCACAATATGGTCACTGAAGGAGAACTAAGCTTACATTCCAAGAATTGCCAACATATGCATCTGTTCATGAGTCATGTGCCATGGAAATTACCTCCACTTTGCACTGACAGAATAATCACCCAGTTCCGACAAACACCAGCATTCATTGAAAGATATATTTCCAAAAACCAAAATGCTTCTATTCAAATCTGAACACAATTAATTACATCAAAGGCCATGTGGCAATATCCATTCAGAAAAACAAATAAATACTCCCCATCTTTCATTAAAACAGTGGGGTCTGTTTGAAGCACCCATGAGAGGCTTTGTGTTCTGTGGTTGACCTTTATTTTGCTTGCTACTTCACATTAAAAGGAATAAAGTATGCCATTTCACAGTGGATCTTCAACATCATAAGCAGTCCTCATTAATATAACAGCTTTGCCACATTAATTCATTAATTTTGGCCAGAGCATCACAAAATATTGAATCTTTTCTTTCTATATTGGTTTAATTTTTTTAATAATAGCTTGAAATGCAGTTAACTCCTATTAAAATATATAAAGTCATTGATCAAAATGAAGGTTTTTCCACCCACCCCAAAACAGCTAAGCTACTGTAGGATATAAACGAGCTATTTTCCAGTTACTTCAGTTTGTGCCAAAAACAGACAGACCATATCTTTGTTTATTTTTTTTTCAAAAATGTATTCTCCAGATCCTAAAATAACCAATTAAAATCACTTTGAGGCTTATTAAACGATGGATAAGATGATGTCAAGTTATTTTTCACACAGCCCATGCCAACATGGACTCCCTCCAAACTCACCCTTCCACCCACTCCTCTAAAGAATAGGACGAGATTATGGATGAGTGAAATTCAATTGTAAACCAGTCAGTTAAGTTATTTTTCCTCACCTTGACACTTCGATGATGTATCCGGGAGGGCTGGCATTTGACGCTGCCAGTATTGCAGCAGCCTGTGCAGCGTCTGACCTCCACACAAGCAGGCCATATCAGGAAGTTGGCAGAGGTGGGATCTATCTGACTGCGAGGTATTTCATAAATGACAGTCCTTGTTTTACACACTGCAGGAACAGCTTCTTCTGAAAAATTTCAACAAAGTAACTTTCAGTACTGGTTCAAATATTTTATGTTTGAAAGACAATTTTCTTTGAATCTAGAAGACATTTTTCAAAATAGAGAAAGCATTCAAGTCAATAAATGTATCTACTGTCAGAAGAAAAGTAACTTAAAGCACAAAGGGGAAATTTTGCTTGGCAAACATATTTAGAAAAACTGTTAGGACTTTTCTTCTTTGTTATAGATGTATTTTTCTGTTTCTTTTTACATTCCTGCAGATTGGCTTGCTGCAAGTATAAGTTCAAGAGCAAAAACAACCATCTGGTATCTAACTAACCAGTCACATGCGAGTCTAATGGTGAGTGTCAGCAAGTTATTCAACTGTTACAGGCTTAATACTTTGCAAACCGTTGATATCCATACATTCCGCCAGGGGTTATTGAAAAGAGATCAATCAAAAGAACCTTGGTTAACCTTTCCTCTCTTTCACCTAAAGGGGATCCTCTTATGGTACAGTGGTCACATCCCTACCCCTGGATCAGGAGGCCCAGCTTCAAGTCCCACCTGCTCCAGAGGTGTGTAAGAATATCTCTGAACAGATTGATTAGGAAAAATAGGTTCACCTGAAAAGCACCAAGTAGGTCCACTGCAACATGTCCCTGCATCAGTTAACTCAATTAGGCATTACACCCTGAACCTTCATAATTATATGGCTCTATCACACAAAACAGTGCATTTTCCATTAAACCAACCACACTTTAATCTATTATAGGGGTCGGTAGCACACAAAGCAGTACAGATTCTCATGGAGTTACACATGCAATTAAATACTGATTAACATTAAATTTGTTTGTTGCTGAAATCTTAGTCATAAAGGAAAACCAAAAAACACCATGCAGAAGTCCAAGGTAAGTTGGCATAGGTCCTAATGCACTCATTCAAGCCCAAACCAAGCATGGTACCTAAACCCTTTCGAAATTCACCTTTTAGTCCCAGTACTTTGCCTGATTTCAATTCAAGCACACTGGTCCTCTGTTTAATAGAATGGTATTACACGAAGAAAGCATATCATGAACAATATGTTAAATGGCCGAAACAACATTACACAAGAAACCTAATAAACAATTACAGAAAAAAAAACTACTTGTTGCAAGATCTTGTCACTTACAGGCTGAGTAGTAAGCAATGCTCAGGTATAAAGTCCCCTGATTATACCTATTATTACACAAAAACACTTTAAAATGTATTAATCATTACCTTCTGATTCAGCCAGCAGGGATGTGTACATTGCACTTGCTTGCATACCACTACAATCACACCTAGAAACCATACAATGGAAGTGTGCCATTCATAACTTGCACCACATACATGTGGTGAGAGAAGCTCTACTTTCATTCCAGTGGCTTACACCACGGCAGATGCGCACAGAATCCTTTCCAACCTACCTTTTCTCTTCTTCCTAACATGAACCTCTCTTTACATTTTTTTAAATGTCATTATCATTCCTACTCTGAAAATGTAAATTACTACTGAAATAGTTTTGTGAGCACTAGCAGATCAAACTCATTCACAAGTGGGTATTTTCTCATTGTGCAGGTCACGTGGAAGTAATTGAAAGCAGGCACCTTGCCGGATTGTTTCCTTTGATTGGCCTGAAATACACAAGCCAACTGGATAACCCAACTGTTCTTGGCTTGAGGACTAAGAGTACAGACCACAAATTAAAGTTTAGAGATTTCTAATCTCTATCTCTCACTGCCACATTGGGCAATATGTTAACCGATCCCACTTTTAAGTATGGGAGTCATTTCACATTGCAGGTCATCCATTCTGTCTATGCCTGCCTTCTGCACATGATACAGACTTATAATTGCACACCTAACATTCAAGACTATGGCCCGAGTGCTGAAAAATGGAATTAGTGCAGACAGGCCAGTGCCTCTTCTGTGTCACAGTATTCTATAACCTTACCCAAGTTTCACCTATTACCTATCTATTTCCTACAATTTTTTCAAGATTGTAATTATCTTTATTATTGAAGGAACTTAAAGCCCAGAACACAAAAGACAGATTGCACAGTATGTAGAAAATTCCATAATGTAGCACAGTGACAACATGAACAACTAGGTGAGGAGAATGCACTACGGTTTATATGCCCTTTGAAAGCTTGATATGAAAGACTTATTGTTATTTGGATTAATTTGCTAAATGGCACACTCCATTTATATTATATGGTGATTATAGAGGAGTTGGATCATGCCCAAAACTACTGTCAAAAGGAGAACCCACACAAATCCATTCAAGATGAGGTTCTGTTAGTATATCGGCATGTTATTTATCCCGTGTGTCCTGGCCAATACTATACATTCAATCAACACAAATACAGATTATGGGTTATTATGATGTTTCAATCTGTAAGACCTTGGTGTGCACAAAATGACTGTCTTATTGCCTTTATTACAACAACAGCTACGCTTTTCAAATACTTATTTAAATAAAGTGTTTTGGTACAATCTGAGATCAGGAAAGCTGCTATATAAATGTAACAGAGATAAAAGGTACTCCAGATGCTGCTTGACCTGCTGTGTTCATCCAGCCCCATGTTTGTTATCTCTAATATAAATGTAACACATTCTTTCTTTAGAAGATATTGAGATGATGCACCACCAGGAAAAATGAGAGTATCCACCACAAACAACACTGAATGTTGAAAAATGTCCATATTAAAGAGTTGTTAGTGTTGGTCTTAAAACGCATAAAGGAGGATAAATCCCCCAGACTTGATCAGGTGTACCCCAGAATTCTGTGGGAAGCTAGGGAAATGATTGCTGAGCCCCTTGTGGAGATATTTGTTTCGTCGATAGGCATGGGAGAGGTGCCGGAAGACGGGAGGTTGGCGAATGTAGTGCCATCACTTAAGGAAGGTTGTAAGGAAAAGCCAGGGAACTATAGACCGGTGAGCCTGACATCAGTGGTGAGTAAGGTCTTGGAGGGATTTCTGAGGCACAGGACTTACATGCATTTGGAAAGGCAAAGACTGATTAGGGATAGTCAACATGGCTTTGTGTACAGGAAATCATGTCTCACCAACTTGATTGAGTTTTTTGAAGTAGTAACAAAGAAAATCAATGAAGGCCGAGTGGTAGATGTTGTCTAATTGGACTCCAGCAAGGCATTCAACAAGATTCCACTGGTCAGCAAGGTTAGATCACATAGAATACAGGGAGAACTAGCTATTTGGATACAAATTTGTCCTGAAGGTAGGAGACAGAGGGTGGTGGGGGAGGAGTGCTTTTCGGGCTGCAGGCCTGTGACCAGCAGTGTGCTGCAAGGATCGGTGCTGGGTCCACTGCTTTTTGTCATTTTAATAAATGATTTGGATACGAATATGCGAGGTATGGTTAGCAACTTTGCAGATGACACCAAATTGGTGGTATAAGAATAGTATGCTTCAGTTACACAGAGCACAGTCAAAACCACATCTCAAATACATTGTAAAATATTTTTCTCCTCATTTAAGGAAGCATGTAAATGTATTGGAGGCAGATAAGCAGAGGTTACTACATTGATACCTGGAATAAGCAGGATGCCTTATGAGGTGCTGGGCTTGTTTCCACTGGAGTGAGGGGTGACTTGGCCCAAGATCCTGAATGAGTTTAACGAGACAAACATGGAAACAATGCTTCCTTTTGTGTGTCAGTCCAGAACTAGGTGACACTTTTAAAATTAGGGGTCACTCTTTTAGAACAGAGATGAGGAGAACTTTTTCTCCGAGGGTTGCACAATTTTGGAACTTTGCCTCAGAAGATGGGTAAAACTTGGATTTTAGTATTTTTAAGACAGAGGTAGATACAATCTTCGCAGGTCTGGCAGCATCTGTCAAGGAAGAAACAGAGATAACGTTTCAGGTCCAGTGACCCTTCCTCAGAACTGAGGAAGTTCTACGAAGGGTCACCGAACCCGAAACGTTAACTCTGTTTTTTCCTTCGCAGATACTGCCAGACCTGCTGAGCTGTACCAGCAACTTTGTATTTGTTCCTGATTTATAGCATCCGCAGTTCTTTCCGTTTTTATGTAGATACAATCATATTGGACAGGGGATTTAAGGGTTACTGGGGTGATAGGAATATGGAATTTGAAACAGAAATAAATCAGTCATGATCTTGTTGAACGAAAGAGCACTCTCAAGGTGCTACATGGTCTCCTTCTGCTCCGATTACACACCTTCATAGTTGCCAATATTACTTCTGAACAACTAGAATTTCTGATTCTATATCTTTCTTTCAGCGCAAACAGAGGAATTCCACAACAGAAGGGCCAGCGGAAGTGACTCTACATGAGGCCAAAGAGAAGCCCACGTACTCAGATCATAAGATGTAGGAGCAGAAGTATTCAACCACTCAATGAGATCATGGTTGATCTGATAATCCTTGACTCCAATTTCCTTCCTTTTCCCCCATAACCCTTGATTCCTTCACAGATTAGAAACCTGTCTGCCTGTCTCATCTTTGCATATGCTTAACGACCGGTCCTTGACAGCCTTCTTCGGTAAATATTCCAGGGATTGAACATCCTCAGAAAAAAATCCACTTCATCTCAGTCTCAAATAAGCATGCCCTTAGTCTGAGATTACCTCTATGACTTTCCCCCAAGGGAAACAACATCTCTCCAACTATCCTGTAAAGCCAACTAAGAATACTATATTTCAATAAGGTCTCCTCTCACTCTTATCATGAATAAAGGCAAACCCAATCTACTCTACTCAGCCTCTCCTCATAATAAAATCCCTCCGTGCTTAGGATACCCTAGTGAACTTTCTCTGGACTGCCTCCAATATCAGTATGTCTTTCATTAGATAAGGGGACCAAAACGGTTCACAGTATTCCAACTGTGGTCTGACCTTGCCTTGTTTAGTTTCAGAAGACTTCCATAAGATCATAAGATATAGGAGTAGAATTAGGCTATTCGGCCCAGCAAGTTTGTTCCACCATTTGATCATGGCTCAATTTTCTCAATCACATTCTCCTGCCTTCTCACTGTAACTCTTGATCACCTTACCAATCAAGAATCTCTACTTTTATACTCCATTTCCTTTTATACAAAAGTCAATAGCCATTTGCCTTCCCTATTAGCTTTTTCTGATTGATGCATGAGAATCCACAATTCCCTCGGTGCTGAAGCTTTCTGCAGTCTTTTCCCATTTGAATAATATTCAGTTCTTCTATTCTCCCTACCAAACTGCATAAGCTCATTTTCCCATAATACTGCATTTGACAATTTTTTGCTAACTCACTTAACCCGAATCTATCCTATTAGTATCCTTGTGTCATCCTCAACTTTAGTAAAACAAAATAATTCAAAGTATCAACTATTTAGGAAAGGACGTAATTGCATTAGAAACAACTCAGAGAAAACTCACATGACTGACTGCCAAGATGAAGGGGTTATCTTATGAAGAAAGGTTGGAAAAGTTGGATCTGAATCTATTGGAGTTTAGAAGAACGAAAAGTAACCTTATTGATCCTGACAGGACTTGAATAGGTGGATGTTGCAAGTATCTCTCTCCATTTGGGAGACACCAGAATTATGGGAGAAGAAAGTTAAGGGTATCAGGGATAGTAAGGAAAGTGGTGTTGAAAGCACACTTAAATCAGTCATAATTTTATTGAATGATGGAACAGTTCAAGAAGCCAAATGGCCTACTTCAGCTCCTAACTCCTATGTTTGTATGTCAAGTTTAGAAGCTAGAAATAAAAAGGTAAATATTTTAAATCCAGGCTCCTATTATGGGCGATCACAGATGTCCATGTATTTTTTATGATCAAAGTTGAGATCAGAATGCACCGAAGCAGAAAATGTCATGGTTGGGTTGAATCATTTTTGGAGGTGTCTGGCTTATAGCTATGCCAAGGTAAGTCAACTAAGTGCTGGAAAGGAAAGAATAAAAAAAAAAGTTGGTTGATGTTTTTATTTCTAAGTATTACGGATAGATCCTGCTGAAAAGTGTACTTGATAATGGTAGAATTGTCCTCACTCTAACCCAAACCCCATGCCAAGTCCACCACCAGTCGTGAGCACACACACACACCAAGAATGGTCATGAGTTGACATTCCACAACAAGAAATGGTACTCCAATAATAGCATTTAGGGCAGGAAGAGTTAGAAGTGGCGGGAACAAGGAGGGACAAGTGAGGTAAAATAAACAAGGTACATTTCAATTCCTCTATTAATAATCCATTCACCTGAATATTAGTGAAACAATGGAGTATATGAATTTAAAGATCCTTTCCTTGCTATTGGATGTCACTAACTTTGGAAACACTCCCACTATTTAGAGGCACAATAGTGACATCTAGATGTACAAAATCAGTACAACACTTTGTACACTATAGTATATCACCATTATTTTTTTCTCTCAAATGACCCCCCAAGCCAGATTAAACATGACTTTGGCGCAGATTGACATAGCCTGCCCAATCTTCATTATTATGGATAGTAGGAACTGCAGATGCTGGAGAATCTGAGATAATAAGGTGTAGAGCAGGATGAACACAGCAGGTCAAGCAGCATCAGAGGAGCAGGAAAGCTGACGTTTCGGGCCTAGACCCTTCTTCAGAAATGGGGGAGGGGAAGGGGATTCTGCAATAAACAGGGAGAGAGGGGGAGGTGGATAGAAGATGGATAAAGGAGAAGATAGGTGGAGAGGAAACATAGGTCAAAGAGGCGGGGGTGGAGCCAGTAAAGGTGAGTGTAGGTAGAAGGTTAGAGAGGGGATAGGTCAGTCCAGGGTGGACGGACAGGTCAAGGAGGTGGGATGAGGCTAGAGGTGGGAGGAGCGGATAGGTGGGACGAAGGACAGGTTAGGGAGGCAGGGACAAGCTGGGCTGGTTTTGGGATACGGTTGGGGGAGGGGAGATTTTGAAGCTTGTGAAATCCACGTTGATACCATTGAGCTGCAGGGTTCCCAAGCAAAATATGAGGTGCTGTTCCTGCAACCTTCGGGTGGCATTGTTGTGCCACATTTTTCCCTCTTCATTTTTATGGGCTTCCTTTCAATTATTGCTACTGCTACACAGAACTAAGGAGCTCTGTAAAACAAAGTTTGCTCTTTAGTGTAAGTTTTCACTTTCTGAACAATTGAAAAGCAAGCTAAAAAAAAAGTTCAGCACCAATATGGAGTGTGAAATGCCTGCTCCAAATTTTGTTATAATATTCAGGATTTCAAAAGAATCACACACTACCTATGTATTATATATGCTCTGTGGACTGTTCCTAGTATACATGGATGTACTAAATGTAATAGCAGTTTAGTCTCTATTCCAGTTGATCATCAGCCACAGTGGGAGTCTATCCCAGTTTTGTCTACCCACGCAGCTCAGTTACTATTTGCTCAAACGTAACAAATGAAAATCGTTATAGCTGACATGTTATTTGACTGTTCTGGGTACATTGATGCAGATATAAACAAGTTTTACAGCAGTGCAGTGTGTCTTCAGCCACTACGCAACATGTTGGGACATGAATTTGAATTTAAAGAATTTATTAGAGCAGGTTTGCTTATATGAGGATTTTCCACAGTATGTTTCACGTGTACTAAGAACAAAGCACTTTAGAAAAAAATGTGAAAGGGAAAATATATTAACAAATGGCAGTTTAATTTTATATGTATTTAAAATTCATACCACAGTACTGGGAATAAGTAGTAAAATATTACACTTTGTGCAACGTAACTGTCTTTGCCCATCTGATTAACAGAGGATCAACATAAACAACAAGTACACAAGCTACCAATACAAATGTATTTGATTTAAAACATGATTTTGAAAATCTATAGATTTAAAACGAGGATTTGGAATCTGTAATTTGGAATTATAACACTACAATAGGATTAAGGTCATCTTCCTAACGCAATGACTGATAATTTGCTGTTTTGGCAATTTCCTCAAGAAAAAGATTTGACTAAATTACCAGCCAACAAATTTCTACGATAAACCAGTCACCAGTCTGAACGTATTATTCTATAGTTGTTGGTGTTTTAGAAAACGAGTGCTACATTTTGTTTTTAAGGTAAACAAATGTGTAAAAAAAAGTATGAGCCTGAATAACCTACTCAATTAATAAATCCACTAGCTATGCTGGTACAGAACTATACTGACATGAAAGCCCCAGATGAAAGGTTGTCTGAACTTGCTATGGTAAGTTGTGAGGCAAGGGTTGACTACAAGAATCTAGAAGAGGGAGAATGAGCAGAATCCTCGCTCTAAATTGCTGTCCAATGATATTTGCTTGTAGAAGGAATCATGTATGTGTCGGGCGAGAACAGGATCAGGTTCACTTGTGATACTTTTAAGGTCAAATATCCTGCCATTACACACTGTCTAAACTGACACATTAAGACTGGCTATCAGAGGACACACAGCATGCATGGAACCATGTCTCACGTTGTGCCACTGCTTTCAGCAGACAAGGGGATAATGAGATTTAACTGGCAGAACCATTTTAAGTAGCAATTGGTGAATAACAGATACCTATAGGGAATTCTATTTCTAAATAACCATCTTTTTCAAATAAAAGTGGAAAAAGCTGGTCATCAAAGTTTGGCCGAAATATTAATTCTGATTCTCTCTCCACAGGTCCTGCCAAGCCTGCTGACTATTTCCACCATTTTCCGTTCAAATTTCCAGCATCCACAGAATTTTGCTTTTGTTTACTTTTATTAAAACATTCTAAATTTAGGCAATATGTTTCAGATGTCGAATTGCAACATTTGCTGGAAAAGACCATGCTTACATGGACATTAATGGATGTCTGGATGCTAATTACAAAACAGAAGTCAACCTCAGGCTCAGGCAGGATCATAAACAACGACGGCGAGAACAAAGCTCAAGTATCTTATCAAGCTCACCTAAACCCACAATATGAACATATAACAAAGTGAACTTTACTTTTCTTTCTTTATAACAGTTTTAGGTTATTTTACATTATCTATGCACCTTAATTCTCTGGCACAATGAAGTTTCCCTGTGGAAGAGGCAGCTTGTTTAGTCCTCTACCATTGCTCCTCCTCAGCTGACAGCTAACATGAACTGAAATGACACACTCTCTAACCAAAACTTCACCCAGCTATTTGTTTAAGCTAGAAAACAGACTTACTAAGTAATGGCTCACAGGTCCTGACATTCCGTAACATACATGTTGCACCTATAGCACGCTGTCGTTTATATTACTTATCATCACATGGTGATTCAACAAGCCTCCACTAGACTCCGAGGAAAGTGACACAAGGTCAAAAACAAAGATATATCATATCTTCCTAAATCTTTGATCCCCTTCTACTTGTGAGTAGAGTTCCACAGATTATAGAATCACCACTATGATTCGAAAATAAGTCCAACTGATACAATGTGAAGCAATTTAGAGGGGACAAAGTAAAAAAGTAGCACATCTGCATGTAAACTATAGCGAAAACAAAAGGTTTCTTTAATTTAAGTATTAATCAACATTTAAAGCTATCAAGTATATTCTATCTAGTTGGCAATGTATTTTTTTCATAAGTTTGGCAGTGACACAAAGTTATGATTTGGTAAGTAAGGGTCTGTAAAGAAATCTTGCAGGATCTCTGCAGCCACTTATTCTGTACTTATTGACTTTCTAGCACATTACTTGTGTTATATATTCATAACCTGTTTTTTTGTAATGAGAGTACTGCTTTTCCTTGGGTAACAGGCAGAACCTTGCCAGTTCCAGAAAGTATCAGTTCTATAAAGTTATAACCTTGTGCTTCCATTTAATGAAGCCCTGCTCTCAATACACAGTTTTGACGAGTTTGCCCCACTGTCTTTTAGGGAGTTAGGGTTAGGGAGACGGTGTATGTCAATATTTCTAAATGGACCTGCAATAATTAAAGACGAGCAACACAATATGTGCAAGCTTCCAGTCGCACACAAACAATGCTCTGACGGCTCAGCTGATCAGTTGATAGCTTATTTCGGACCTAGCTGAGGGAAGGTGTAAGCAAAATCAGCCAGATCTCCCTTTGCTATCTAGGCAGCCTGTTAAAAGTGCAAGCCAGACAAACATTGAGTATGGCAGGATCACCTAACAAAGTGGAACAACTTGCCAAAAAGTCCCATCTAATTTTTCATGTGAGGAACAGTCATGTAAAGATTTACTGGAGTAGGTGGAATCCTACCAAGAGAGGAGAGAATTGGAAAAAAAAAGTCCACGTTGTGTAGTTCTTTGACTATGGGTCTCATATTAGTTCTACTGAGATTACGTACAGTATATCAGAGGGCAGTGACATCAACGAGTTCAGATAACAGCATAAACAACAAGAAGCATGAACACTTTGTCAATATTAAGTCAACTGCAAGGTGTGTTATGTCCTTGAGCCAAACTACAGCTGGAGCTATTCCAGATAACATTCACAGGTGCAGAGCTGCTCAAGTCCATTTCTGTATGGTTTGTTTGGAGGGTGCTGGAAATAGATGGGGGCAGAACACTGACAGATTGCTAGTTTCAACGGTCAAATGGCATGAACTACACAATAATAAGACATTTCTATTCCACTGCATGATACAAAGGAATAGTACATCCAAACATACTGCAGAATCTCACCTCAAATCACTAACAAGGGGAACATGAGCTGACAATCTGTATTACTTTAAAAGTAAGCAAAGTCCACGTCACACTGAAATCACCCCAATGAAATGACATCTGATCTGATCCTCAACTGATTGCTAAATCAAAGTCAGAATCACATTACCACTATAAGATTCCGTGATATTGAAATAAATAGTCTAATACAAAAGAATTTTGAATGGTTCAGATTGTAATCATTTCCATCTTCACAATGTTGATAGTCCTGGTAAATCTCTATTATAAACTGCTGGGTGTATCAAAATAGGCACTACTGAATAACAAAAATAAAGTTATACAATACTTAAACAATATTGTTACAATGTGAAATGATAAAACTAAACTTACCAATACTTCGCCTTCTGCGTACAGGTGCTGAACGCTTTGTGTACTCATGTTTTACTGCATTAATACTGTGAGACCTTAAATTAGATTCTGTGTGATCATCATCCCCTGTGATATGAGGTAAATGAACATATTAGAACTAATCATATCATTGATACACAAGTACAACGTTAACATTAAATGCACATTTTAAGATTTTATTTGACTGTCATCATTCCTGCAATCAGACCCACAGAATTTTGTTTATATTTCACAGGTGATCCAATGCCAATTCACAAGCATAGCACAACATAGCATACTATTTAACTACTAGCATCATTGCAGCCAAGCCCTTCTTATCCTCATCTGATGTTCCAAGCTGGAGGCCATGTATTCTAAGATTAAATATAGTGATCCTATTCCTCAACTTCATGAAAACCAGAGAATGCAACAGTGACCAAAGATGGAAACCAATCCATCTAGGCCAGTTTCCCTCAGTATTACACCAAATTGTGCTTTTAGCCACTTGGTTTTTATGTGAGCACGGATGATTTTCTTTTTAAAAGTGCAAAGTGCATATAAAATACAAAACAGCTAAGTGCATTATTTGCCTTTGAGTACTCACAGATTGTGAATGTGTGCTAATTCATTGCACATCAATTACTTTGAGATACAAGTTAAATGTTACTATAAATACACCAATCAAGAAGATAGCCACTCTTCAAGACACACATCGTATAAGAAATAAGAGTAAGGATCCAGTATCACCCACATTGTATTTTGTTATGTAAAAACACACAATTAGTTATCTTCTCCACACAATGATCATTATTGATACATTTAAAAGTCATTTCGAACCCCATCTTCCTTATCTGCAATTTCTGAGTCCCTAAGCGTTCCACTCCCAGTTGTGGATGAACAAATGGCCTAAATTCACATTTGTACCTTGACAGTGTGGTGGGCTGGGAGAAGGTAGATAGCTTTCATCAGTAATCCTGACTTCTGCCTGAACATTTCCAGAAAGGGCCGCTGGATAATAATAAAATGGGAAACTTAATTGATTCTTCCCTTCACTGTCATAGGGATGCTGAAGCCACTCTGAGTATTCCTACCATTAATCTCACATGAGATCAGTTAACTCTTCAGAAATCTGGAAATAAGTCAATCACATAGGTATAGCACAGAGAAAAACTGGACAGGATAGTACAACTGTGCAATCCTCCACATAAATCTTCCTCCATGCATGAAACTTGTTCAATGTTTTCTTGACAAACTACATGATAAAATGATATCTAAGAACATTTTGGAGGTTTATATTTAAGATTAAATGTAATGTGGCACTGAGCCACCGAAACTAGAAAGTTTCAATTTCATTTTCTCATATGTGCTAGAATAACTATTTCAGCAGGAATACCACAGTTAATTCCACAAACCAATGCTGGGGCAGGACAATCCCACACTTGATCATTATTCATGTTTAGGAAGTTTGCAAGTGTGGTCATTCAGTAAGGGCATGTAACAGGTTCAACTGTATTACAGATTTCATGCCCGGGTTCACACTTGGAAGAGTAGACATTGGAATGAAGTACTGGAAGGTGTCTAGCAGATATGGAACCACAACTCAGTGAGGAGACAGCACGTGAGAATATTTCTCAATACTTAGGTCTGCATTGTCCTTAAATTGTGATGGCATTGAACTTCAATACATTACTAGGTGAAATGTTACAATATTTCTTTATCAGAACTTATGATACATTTCACTTTGTCTTTGTCTTATATATCAAATTCATTATCAAAGTTAAGCAGTGAATATATATTTTTACTGATCATGTCTAACATAAACAGCAATACTGTATTTCAGATTTAAAGTAACATTTCAATGTAACACTGAAAAGTAATCTAAAACTAGTGATTATTGCTGGGAATATGTGATAACATAAGCTTAGCCAACAAGGCAGTCACATGTTTTTTTCAGCAGACCAACTCAAGTTTAATAACACTACAAAGCTTTCTGCACCTCTGTCAATATCCCACAACCTAGGAATTGGTTTTCTCAAGAATACCATGCTACATTGTCTATTTATAATTAATGATAGTCTCCAGTTAAGGAGTACTGTAAGATGTACCAACATGAGACAGATATTACAGTTACTGAAGCTGGCTGAACTACATGGATTTTTGAGTTTGCTCCCATGTTCTGGGAATGTGATAAACCTAAATTAGACGGTTAAGGATCCAGAATAAGGCCCAAATCACCAATATTTCTACAATCCGTCAGTTTCCATATCAGAAAGCACTCAAAACATTTTCAACATGGAAAAATAGGCAATTACTTAAAAATTAACAACAGTATTACAGAAGAAGCTCAAAGTAATAAAAAAAAAACTGAGCTGAAATTGGAATTGGCAAAACAGGCTAAAAATACAGACAACGAAGATTTAAGGAGTGTTCAATAAATGTGAACATTTCAGCAAGGATAAAATTGATGTCCGAATACAAGAAGAAAATTAATTAGAAAAGTCAAAGAAAATATTAAGACAGCACTGATGGAGTTTTAGAACCCTCCCTCTCAGGTGAATTGACTTGATATCCCATTCCCGAGCTACCTGCTCCATCTTTGCCCTTGGCAACAATCCAAGATCCAGCCTATCTGTTTGTAACCTCTGTGTCATATCTTACACCTAAGGTGAGCTTCAGGCCTCATGCTTCCACCATCACTAAGTCCACCTTAGTGACACTGAAACTTTCATTTCACACTTTCATTAATTCATGAATCCAGCATTCTACTGCACTGCAGGCTAGTCTTCTAACTACTCTCATCCATAAACCTGAGACCATTTAAAACATGTCTGAGCTCACACTAAGTCTTATTCACCTCTCACTCCTGCACTGACTAACTTACACTAACTCCCAGTCAAGCAACATTTTGATTTTAAAAATTCTCATCCTGATCTTCAAATCCTTCTACGTCCTCACTCCTCCATTTCTGCACAATCCCTTCCAGCCCCACAACTATTTGCAATATCTGCAGACTAATTCTGGCCTCCTGAGTATCCCCAATTTTAACCATTCCACTATTAGTGGCTGCACCTTCAGTTGTCTTGGCCCCAAGTACTGGAAATCCACACCGACATATCTCTCTACTTCACCTTCTGACTTTGAAAGTAATCCTTAAAACCTATCATTGCCCAAGCCTTCAGTTCTCTGACCCAATATCTCCATAAATGTGTGTGACGTATTTATAATCATAATACTCCTTTGAAGCACCTTGGAATATTTTATTATGATAAAAGGTTTTGTACAAATACAAGATAACAAGGTGTGGGGCTGGATGAACACAGCAGGCCAAGCAGCATCATAGGAGCAGGAAAGCTTGACGTTTCGGGCCGAGACCCTTCATCAGAAATGGGGGAGGGGAAGAGGGTTCTGTAATAAATAGGGAGAGAGGGGGAGGCAGATAGAAGATGGATAGAGGAGAGGATAGGTGGCGAGGAGGCAGACAGGTCAAAGAGGCGGGGATGGAGCCAGTAAAGGTGAGTGTAGGTGGGGGGGTAGGGAGGAGATAGGTCAGTCCAGGGAGGACGGACAGGTCAAGGGGGCGGGATGAGGTTAGTAGACAGGAGATGGGGGTGGGGCTTGAGGTGGGAGGAGGGGATAGGTGAAAGGAAGAACAGGTTAGGGAGGCGGGGACGAGCTGGGCTGGTTTTGGGATGCGGTTGGGGGAGGGGAGATTTTGAAGCTTGTGAAATCCACATTGATACCATTGGGCTGCAGGGTTCTCAGGCTGAATGTGATTTGCTGTTCCTGCAGCCTTCGGGTGGCATTGACTCCCTTGTCCGCTCCACACTCCCCTCCAGCCCCACCACACCCGGCACTTTTCCCCGCAACCGCAGGAAGTGCTACACCTGCCCCCACACCTCCTCCCTCACCCCAATCCCAAGCCCAAGAAGACTTTCCACATCAAGCAGATGTTCACCTGCACATCTGCCAATGTGGTATACTGCATCCGCTGTACCCATTGTGGCCTCCTCTACATCGGGGAAACCAAGCAGAGGCTTGGGGACCGCTTTGCAGAACACCTGCGCTCAGTTCGCAACAAACAAATGCCCCTCCCAGTCACGAACCATTTCAACTCCCCCTCCCATTCCTCAGACGACATGTCCATCCTGGGCCTCCTGCAGTGCCACAATGATGCCACCCAAAGGCTGCAGGAACAGCAACTCATATTCAGCCTGGGAACCCTGCAGCCCAATGGTATCAATGTGGATTTCACAAGCTTCAAAATCTCCCCTCCCCCAACCGCATCCCAAAACCAGCCCAGCTTGTCCCCGCCTCCCTAACCTGTTCTTCCTCTCACCTATCCCCTCCTCCCACCTCAAGCCCCACACCTATCTCCTAACCACATCCCGCCCCCTTGACCTGTCCGTCCTCCCTGGACTGACCTATCTCCTCCCTACCCCCCCACCTACACTCACCTTTACTGGCTCCATCCCCGCCTCTTCGATGTGTCTGCCTCCTCTCCACCTATCCTCTCCTCTATCCATCTTCTATCCGCCTCCCCCTCTCTCCCTATTTATTTCAGAACCCTCTTCCCCTCCCCCATTTCTGATGAAGGGTCTAGGCCCGAAACATCAAGCTTTCCTGCTCCTATGATGCTGTTTGGCCTGCTGTGTTCATCCAGCCCCACACCTTGTTATCTCGGATTCTCCAGCATCTGCAGTACCTTTTATCTCTTGTACAAATACAAGTTGTTATTTGCTGGATTGTAATCCACAGGCATTGGGCACCCACCAGTACTTTGCCCAAGTGTTTTCAATTTTGACAGCAATTATTTGCAGGCGGCTTGACTATAGTAAAGGTGAAGAAGTCACAGAAGAACCCAACTTGGTCTTGTCCAACATAAAAACACGCACACACCTCATCGCCATAACCAGGGAACATACAGCTCTATTGTAATATCTTGGCCATTGTCACAGTTAAGATCAATGAGCCCACCAGAGACTAATTGAAACAAAGGGCTTTTCTAATCTGTAAGGCCAGTGCCATACCAGGGAATGTAATCACCTACCAACTCATCAAATGAACAGCACTAGAGCAGTATTAACTGCTACAGTTCTTATCCACATTTAGCCCATATAAATTTACAAATTGAAAACTGTACCATTGTAGAACTTACTAAAACTTAAATGGTCACAGTTGTAGTATGACACTTGAATTCCTAGGAAGGTCATAGTATTTATGTGTAGCAGGCAAATTCACATTTTTACTTTTTAATATCTAGGGAATTGGAAAACGTTATTTTCAGTTTCCATTTTCTTATCAGGGGAAAGGAGAGTCAATTTTGAGCCTGTCCTTGCTTACCCTTCAAAAGCAGTTGCTGGACCAAGATCAAGCTAGGGATCCTGACAGGTTTTTCTCCTTCCAAACCTGGGCTGTTTGTTTCTTTTTTGGCTGGGGGGAGCTGGTGGAGGGTTGGTGAAGAGTTTAAGTACGGTGCAATACTCTACTGCTGTCTGAACAGATATTTACTCTGAAAATTTCCTGTACATTTATTTTTATGACTTAGCAGTTGTCTGAATCATATGTTAATGTTTTCTTACTCATTTCTTACCCATTTATGGAAGTCATTGTTTATTTGATCTATTTGTTCGAAGGTTTTCTGTGTGCATGAATTTTAACAACTTGCAAATACTGTTACAGCTTGTGTTAACATTACATTTTGTGTATGTAGATGTTGCCAACAACTATAATGCAAATATCAAGGCATATCAGGATTTTGTTTATATCCAGTCAGATGTGTTACTTGTGTTGCAGCTTTTTTGACTTGCTTCTGGCCATCATGCAGCAGGTTACTTCAAAAATCAGCCAACACAAGCCTGCAACTCATGACCTGTCAAAAACCTGCTCGGAGGTCATCTGGGTCCTGCCCATGTGTTCAGGTCTGTTTGTATTCGATGTGAAGTCACTCAGATCACAAAAGGAAAATAAAAACAGAGAAGCCAGTTTTTGTTGTTTACCAACAAATGCAATGACCAGAAAGAGGATTTTGTTGGAACAGTTTTATTTCACAGATATCGTATCTAAGGCTAGTTACCTCCACCACACTCTCCCTTTGAGGGTAAGAACATGCTGTGTATTATAATAGTATAAAACCTTCCTACTTGGCTCTTTGTGGAACTATGATCATGCACTTTTTTAAAAACTTGAATAACTTAAAATGTTCACAATTTTGAGAAATCTGTTGTTGGAGATAAACCTTTACGAATTAATTTACAATGTCAGCACAGAGAATGGCAGGAATTCTTAGCCCTAGTGACATAGGTTTTTAATTTACCATCTTAACACTGTGGCAAGATCTCATCGGTCTTTCAGACAGAGATTTTACACCAAGGATCAGTGTGCCCTCTCAGATATATTTTATGGAACTATTTGAAAGAGAGCAGGATACCCTGATGCAATTTCACTCAAACCACATCATTAAAACAAATTATCTGGTAATTACTACTGTGGGATTTTGCTGTACACAAATTGGGTGCCATATTGCAACAGAAGTTCAAAAGATTCTTTGGTGACTGTGAAGTTCTTTGGGATATCCCCATGGGTGTGAAAGGTGCTACATAAGGTTTTTCTTCCTTGCTCAAATATTTTTAAAAAGTTGTCTTCAGTGTCCAATTGTTGTTAATTGATCAAAAGCTGTGAAAAGAATCAGTGGTTGTTAAGCTTTCAGCGGCCTGGTATTTTTAAAAAAGTACTGTACTAGATGCAGCGAATGTGTTAAACGCTCAATGATCAAGTAGTTTCTACGTCAGGAAAACAGTGGACTTGAATAACCCACCCCACCGTTTTCCACTAAAATTGTATACTTCTAGGTTTATCGTCATTACTGGAACACGGTTTGATAAATATATAGGCTTTTAATTGCAGTATTTTATGTCTTCCGTTATACAGTATTTCGAATGAAACATTCAACCATGAAATGCATTTGAAGTTGAGCTGTCTGCAATTGGTTCTGTGTTATGACTATCACCTAACATATTTCTGAATGTTCTCCACAAATACCGCGCTCGGGATAGTTGTTAGGGGGTGCTGTCTACTTCGAGGGCATGTTTAACGCTCATACTCTGCATCAACGAGATCAATCCTTTCTCTGGTCAAACGGATCAATGTGCTGATTACCGTTACTGAGGGAGTCTCAAGTGCTTGCTGTCTTTCAGTTTTGACGCTCGTAATTCACATGACATACAACAAACCGTCTGTGCATTGGTGTTTCTACTATAAACGCCTCAAACCTCTTGCTTAGTGTGGGACGGCGGACGCGCCGTGCCATCATAGGCTGACTTCAAAAATGCAGTTCCAAGCCCTTCACAGTTTATTTTTTATGTTATGTGTGTTTGTGGGGAGGAGGGGTTTTAACAAAGTGGAATACCCAGGTCCTTGAGAGCGACGCCTTAGTTTCCACACAAGGGTTGTAATGTTACAAAGATCGCTGGCTGCCTCGCAGCCTGTCTGCACTGGTGTTTTAAGACTAGATTCTAAAGTCCATAGACTTCATTTCATTACACAAGATACAATTAATAAACATGACAGGCAGCGTGAAATGTGCGGTTTACTGTTACAGGGCAATAACGTGGTCCCATGTGTGAGACAAAGAAGGTAATATATACATATAAACATAATTTACCTACGGATTCAATCTCCAGGAGGCGCTGAAGATCGCGGATGCTGGTAATATCACTGTGTGCCAGCTTCTCAAGCAATTCTGGGGGAAATTCAGCTTCCTTGGAAGTAAATGAGCCAAATAAGCGAAAATAAGTGCAAAAATAAAATAATGGACAAAACAAATGACGCATCTTCCTCCCCGGTGAAAAGTTTTAATTAAAAATAAACTTTCCAAGGTCTATAGAAACTTTATAAATCATTTGAACGAGCGCAGAGCTGACACACTCTTGAAAGACATGCAGTATAAAACGGGGTTGAGACAGGCCGAGTAAAACCAGTGCGCACTTGAGGTTGTGAGCATGTTGCCTTCAGGTCGAATGCTCAGCCCCAGCTTCACACAGTAAACAGCTCTGAAGTGACCGACAGGGAGCAAGATCGGTTTGCAAGCCACCATTGCACTCGTTCTCACTGCATCGCAGTCGGTGGCCGAATAAAATGTAGCAGTGCTAAATCAAGCGCACCAGAAAGTTAGTGGGCTCGGAGTGGAGCACCTGGTGTTTTGTTTCCTTGTAACTCTTGCACAGTCTGATACTTTGATCGGAGACAAACACAAGCCCTAACAGAGAGACCTCAGCCACGCCGGTACTTTGCCCCCAAACCCAGCCTTCAAGCGAAAACAATAATTTGTTGTGCTGCTTTCCTTCCCTTCCAGATCTGGTGTCTTTCGGGGAGAAAGAAGATAATAAAAGTCACCATTCTGGCCGCTCATGATCGTTTTTCCCTTTTTTTTTGCTCCAGCCCACTTAGAGAACACCGAGGCGTTTCGGAGCACAAGCCAAGACCTGCTGCAAAAAATGCTGTCATGCACCAACTTAGTGCAGTGCACAAATATCCATTCCCTGAGGGAATAAAACAAAAAGCAACAGAACCGTTTGCCCGATTTTAACGGAGGGGACTATTTGCAAGCACATTTGGCTGAAAAACCGACGCAAAGTTTGTCTAACAGACGAACTGCGATTGCACAGAGCCAGCTTTGCTGCCAGGGACTGGTTAACAAAAGCACAGCTCGTTAAAAAAGACACACAAAAGCTCAAAGAAAACAGCAGAAGAACCATCCGCTATCACTCCAAGATAAATAAAGCGAGCGTGGACAGCAGGCAGCCATTAGGAAGTTGAGTTATTGTGCTTTAAAGTAATAGCTTACCTCTGTACGCGCACAGGTCAGGTAGCAAAAGCCCAGAATGAAATAAACCGTGGCTCTCATTTCGTTTCACTTTAAGTTTGTCCTGCAGCGAGAATCGATCATTTAGGAGCTTCAGCGGCGCCCCTGTCGCAGAAAAAATCAGAACCATCCCTCGGAAAAGTAACTAGAGTGTGAGGATTTTTTTTCTTGTTTCACATTGGATTTGTACGTTTCCTTGTCGTCCTCTCTCTCTCTCTCTCTCCCTCTCTCTGGCATCAGCAGTAGACCAGCCGGTAGATCTGCATATTTGTTCAGATCAGACCAAACTGAAAAACCCATGAGTCAACACTGCACCGGACTGATACGCCCATCACCTGTCTGGCTGCACAGGAGAAAAAAGGGGATGGGACACTGAGTCTCTGTGAGAGAATTTATCATAAAAATGGACTTTATTCCTGTTATTTTGAAAATTCACCAGTTGGACGATCCCATTTAAAGACGCAGATTAAGACAGAACTCAAAATCTGGCAAACTTTTTTTTGGAGCTTTTTCCCCCAATTTAATTCTTTAAATTCATTTGGGTTCGAGGTGTTAATTATTGCAGTTAGTCCGGTAGCGGCTGAAGATCACACAGTGGGCAAGGAGAAAGGGTTTCCTTTCGGTTTAGAAATCGCAGCCATATCGGATGAAAAATGTTAAAGCCGGTTTAGAAGCGCCTTGCCGAGAGCTTGATGATCCCACTCTGACAAAGGAACAGAGGCTGATTGTAGAGCTCCTCATGCCCCCAACTCCAACCTCGAAAAGAGCTGTAGACTGAGACAGTTTGACATCACGCCGCCGACTGGCGAGTGACTAGGACAGCGAGAGGCGGCTCTCGCACAAGGTCCCCGCCCAGGCACAGTTCCTTATGGCCCCGCGGCTCCTGCCCTTGGGCACACGGTGAGCTCACTGCAATGCGCGGAATCACCCTGGCCGATCCCTGCTATCCTGGAAGCCCAACTCCGTCTGTCTACTGACCTGTATATGGCCAAGGCAGAACACAGGTTCCTAGTCTCCGGGAGGGAGAGGTAGGACAGTGGGGAACAGGGAACTGGTGGCAGGGGAGAGGGGTGAGAGGGAGAGAACAGAACAGAGGGGGGTGGAGAAGGGAATCCATAGAATCCCTACAGTGTGGAAACAGGCCCTTCAGCCCAACAAGTCCACACCGAACCTGAGAGCATCCCACCCAGACACACCCCTGTAACCCACCTAATCTACACATCCCTGAACACTACGGGCAATTTAGCATGGCCAATTCACCTAACCTGCACATCTTTAGACTGTGGGAGGAAACCGGAGCACCCGGAGGAAACCCACGCAGACACAGGGAGAATGTGCAAACTCCACACAGACAGTCGCCCAAGGGTGGAATTGAACCCAGGTCCCTGGTGCAGTGAGGCAGCCGTGCTAACCACTGAGCCACCGTGCCGCCCCAAAGGAAGGAAGAGAACGGAGGACAGGGGGGGAGGGGATGAGGGAATGGGGGGAGAATGGGGGGAGAAGGAAGGGGGGGAGAAGGGGGAGGGGCAGAGTGATGGGGAGGAGAGGGAGAGGGAAGGAAGAAGAAGCAAGAGGGTGAGAAGGCATGGGGGTGAAGGGGGAGAAGTGAGGGAGGAAAAACGGAGGGGTGACAGAAGGGATGGGGTGACGTGGGAGAAGGGAGCACGGACAGAAGGGATGGGGTGAAGGGATGGGGTGAAGGGAGGGGGAACAGAAGGGATGGGGTGAAGGGAGGGGGAACAGAAGGGATGGGGTGAAGGGAGGGGGAACAGAAGGGATGGAGGTGAAGGGGAGAAGGGAGGGAGGTGAAGGGGAGAAGGGAAGGGTTATGCCTGTGTTTATCTTCCATAAATGTCACTTCCCACAGTTTTTCACTTCACCCTATCATAATGTGGAAGGGCAGGGGAGAAACATTACTGTAAACCATTTTCCTTGGGCTGAGTATTATTCTACCCACATGACATTCCTGTGCCTCACACAGAAACATTTCTTAATAAAAACTGACATTGCTGGAAAATTTCAGACCTGGCAGCATCTGTGGAGAGAAATCAGAGATAACATTTCGAGTCAAATGACCCTTCCTCATAATTTTAAATAATGGAAAACTCAAAAGAATTCTGATCCATACCTACCTGTTTTTGCCCCACAGTTGGGTGAGAGCAAGCTTCAGGTTAATCAAGATTGGAATTTTCTGTTCTCCTCAACCAAGTTCACTGAACACATAATATCCTCATATCTCCTTTTCTATCCTAGGCCCTGACCCTTCCACTGCACTAACCCTACCCCTCGTACCCTACCTCATGCCTTCACACCTTCCCCATGTCCCCCCACATTCCTTTCCCTCTTCCTCCCCATCCCTTCACCCCATCACCTACTTCCCCATCCACCTACGTCCCCATCCCCCATTCTCATCCCTAATTACCCCTCCCCCTCTGCCCCCTCCATATCCCTCTTTTCCCTTCCCCTCCTTCTATCCACCTGTTCCCATCTCCCCGCCCTCCCCATCCCCCCATCCCACCCATCCCACCCTCTTCCTTACCTCTATCCCCCTTACCCTCCATTCCCCTCCCCTCCCCCTCATCCCCAACTCCCTCCACCATCCCCCAACTCCCTCAG
>JAHRHZ010000023.1:17535418-17607997 GCA_024137785.1 Ginglymostoma cirratum | reverse complement strand
GCGGCTCTGATTGGTTACTCACTGCGGCACGTGTCACGTCCCGCCCCCGCTTCTCATCCCTTCGCCCATCTGTCCCCCCGCCAACCGCTTAACCCTTATCCCACCCCGTCCCCTCCCCGGTTGGGGCGGGGTTAAACGGCCGTTGGAAGGGCCGCGTGCACCGCTCGCCCAGCTGCGCATGCCCACCTCGTGACACGTGCCGCAGTGAGTAACCAATCAGAGCCGCTCCCACGCCGCTGTGACGTCGTGGGAATCCCCTGCGGGTTGTGTCACGTGCGGCCCGCTGACATGTGCGGAAACTGCAAGGGCCGAACTGAATCTCGTCAGCAGCTGCAAGTTAGTGGTGTCACCCTCCTGTCTGCAAACACTTATTCACATCTCTTTCCAGTCCGTTAAGCATAAAGCGCGTTCGGTCCTGAATCATGCCTGCGTGTGTCAGCGTTCGGTTTGGGCGTGAAATTTGCGGCGCACATGGCTTTCTGCCTTTGATATGAACTCATTTTGAAGCGGCGAGATCATTTACGAGATGAAACAAGGCATGCGAACTACTTATTGCAAAAATGACAGATTGAGCAAATTAGCGTGCTAGTGCAAAATCAACTTGCTTTTTGATAGTTCCGTGGTATGGCGCCAATAGGCCAGACTTTGATCGAAGGGGAGTGGGAATAGTGCAAAGTACACACTTAATCCGTTTTCGTAGTCATATCTTAATCCCTCTCAAGTGGGACAGAAGCTTAATAAAGATAATCAAATTTATTAACATTTTAATTTTATTGCCAGTTGCTATAAATGCACATATTTTGTAGTGCCTACACAGAAGTAGTGTTCAAAACAAGCAGAATGCAACCAACTCTAGCGTTTGCAAACAATAAGAAGTCGAGAATCCTGTTTTCTACTCTTGATTGTATCACCGCACGGGGCTTTTGTGTCGCTTTTGGGTGTATGCCGAAACTAAGTAGCTTTAGACTCAGTCGGTGCAATTATGCCATCTGCAGTAACAGCTAGTAGACATTTATTTGGTATTTAACCCAAACCAGTCTTCAGCGCGGTGTTAACCTGCTCGTGGTGAATGCATTGAAAGTTCACATAAATCTTGTTCCTAAATTTTGGATGCAGATGTAGATTGATTTCAACATTGAATGTTGTCGAGAGGGTGATATGGCAGCTATTTATGTCGGCTGTGGGTTGAGTGGATCACTCACTTCTGAGTTCGTTGGACTGGGTCCGATTCTGACGGCGGAGCACAAAAGGGAATCAGATCAGGTATTGAACCAGGTGCTGCTTTTCCAATGAGATCTTACACTGAGGGCCTGTGCGTCTTCTCGGATGGACCCTTTAAGATCCCACCCTGTTTCGAAGAGCAATTGAGTTCTGACTGGTGTCTTGCCTACGTTTATTCCTAAATCGACAACACACATCGACATTACGTGGCCATCATCGCAATACTGTTTGTGGGAGCTTGCTATGCATAAATTATCTACCATGTTTCCTACGTTCAAACAGTAACTACACTCCAATAAAGCTCAATTGTGTGTAACTTGGAATGCCCTGTGGTATAAATGGAAGTCTTTATTTCTCTTGCAAACGCTATCAATTTATAATGTAACTTTCTATCTGCTCGGCAAGAAAAATACAAGGTCAGTTGCTCATAGGTTCCATCTGTCTCCTATCATGAGAAATATGTCAGTGTGCATCACATTAAGATTGATTCATTGTGGGGGCTGCATTATCCCTCCCTCCAGGCAAATATCAAGCAGGCTATTATAGTAACCATCTCGCATCTGCCACTGAATCACAGCATTAGGGAGCCAAGTGTTCCAGACACTTGCATCACTACAATATGTAAATCTGTTAGTTAAATACAGACGATAGATAAACACAGATGATACAGAGACAATAGCAACAGTGTAGAAATTTTGTACACAATTCATTGGTATATGTACACCAAACTGCAACATCTGATAAAGCGTGAATGTTGATACGTCCCAAACAAAAACAGAAATTACTGGAGAAACTCAGCAGTCAAAACACAGTAGGCCCTTCAGACTTTTCATTGGACCCAAAACGTAAACTCTGTTTTCTGTCCACAGATGCTGCCAGACCAGCTGAGTTTCTGCAGCAATTTGTTTCAGATTTCCAGTATCAGCAGTTCCTTGTTTTATGTTAGGTTGACCTGTCCTGATTGTTTTCAAGCAACCTTGTTTTTCCTGGGCCAAATCTTCTGTGTTCATCCCTCAAAGTAGGCACAAGCCTGAATTCCTATTCCCTCAATCCCACCCCATCTGACAAAAAGAACACCCTTGTCATTTCTGGGACAATCCAAGAGTGTGACCAAATATTCTGCAAGTAACTACATGAGTGCACCTGTAATAATATTAAAGAAGATTGAAACTACTCAGGGCAATGCAGTCCACTTGATTAACACCTCAGCAAATAGCCAAATCTCCTGTTCACCTTCAAAACTCATGAACATCTAGAATATCAAGACAGGTTGACCAGACACATTGAAGCACTTCCAGTTGCCAGTTTCCCTCCAGGATACAATAAATCACACCCCCTGCATAACTGCTTGATCAAAATACCACGAGTACTGTGGTAGCATCTTTAATACACAACTCAACCACATTCCCAAGGGCCATTAGGAATGGGCAATAAATACTAACCCTGTCGGTGACATCCACATCACAGGAATTGAGGTTGGTTGGCTCACCGAGCTGGTTCGTTGTTCTGCAGACGTTTCGTTACCGTGCTTGGTAATATCCTCAGTGCAGCTTTTGATGAAGCGTCAGTGTGTTTTCCCGCCTGGTTTTTAAACTCTGGGGTCGTTGCAATGGATTGCCTCACTTCCAGGTTTCCTCCATAGTGGAATGTATATGGGGTCGAGTTCAATGTGTTTATTAGTAGCATGCTTCGTGGAGTGCCATGCTTCCAGGAATTCTCACGCTTGTCTCTGCCTAGCCTGTCCCAGGATCTTGGTGTTGTCCCAGTCGAAGTCGTGGTTCACTGTGTCCATGTGGATTGAGATGAGTGAGTATTGGTCGTGTCTTTTTGTAGACAGCTGGTGTTCATGTACTCTTGTTGTTAGTTTCCTTCCTGTTTGTCCGATGTAGTGTTTCTCGCAGTCTCTGCAGGGGATCTTGTAAATGACATTGGTCCTGTCCATGGCGGGGTTTGGGTCTTTAGTTCAGGTGAGCACCTGTCGTAGGGTTGATGTGGGCTTGTGTGCCACTCTGATGCCCAGTGGTCATAGAAGTCTTGTGGTGAGTTCTGATGTGTTCTTGATGTAGCGTAGTGTGATGAGTGTGTCAGGGCATGTAGAATCTTTCTGATGCTGTTCCTGTAGGCATCTCCTGACCCAGTTCTTTGGATATCCATTATCCTTGAATACTTGGAAGAGGACAGGGTTAGGCATGCAGACACAGAGGAGTTGGAATGAGACAGGGAGGAGCGAGGACGGGTGGATAGAGGACGGGTAGGGGGTACATTAAGGGGACGTTATTAGCAGATAAAATCAAAGGACATAATTGCAGTAGAAGCAGTACAGAGATGTATGGTTCATTTAGTTGATTCCTGGTATAAAAGAGTTGAATAACGTTTGTACAGGCTGGCCTATATCCACTGGAGAGTAGAAGAATGGGAAGTTATGTTATTGAAGAATAAAATATCCTGAGGAGGCTTGAAGGGCGAATGTTGAACGGATGTTTCCCCTATGGGAAAGACTAGAACAAGGGAATACAATTTAAAACTAAAGGGATCTCCCACTTAAAATGGAGAGAACAAGAAATTTTCACTCCGGAATGTTCTCTGTGGAATTCTCTTCCCCACAGGGCAGTGGAAACAGAATCATTTTTAAAATTAAATTTAAATAAATTCTTCTTCAACAGGGAGTCAAACTATAGAAGGTATAAACAGAAAAGCAGAGAGCACAGTCAGGCTCTTATAAAATGGTGGAAGAGCCTCAAGGGACTGAAGAGGTTAAGACTTTAAGAGATTTCTACTCTCAAGAGTACATGAACACCAACTGGCCACAAAAATACACGACCAATACTCACTCATCTCAGTCCACATGGACAAGGAGAACCACGACTTTGACTGGGACAACACCAAGATCCTGGGACAGGCTAGGCAGAGACAAGCACGAGAATTCCTGGAAGCATGGCACTCCACGAAGCATGCTATTAGTAAACACATTGAACTCGACCTCATATACATTCCACTATGGAGGAAACCCAGAAGTGAGGCAATCCATTGCAACGGACCCCAGAGTTTAAAAACCAGCTGGGAAAACACACTGACGCTTCATCAGAGGCTGCACTGAGGATGTTATCAAGCATGGTAACGAAACGTCCGTAGAGCAACAAACCAGCTCGGTGAGCCAACCAACCTCAACACCCACAACCCGAGCTACAGATCTACTCCAAAACCTTAGACATCACAGGAATGAATGAGCACACCGTTCTAGCTCACATGGTAAACTCAGTTGTACCTTTGTCTGTAAAACTAAGATATCCTTCAGGTGCCTCAGTTACCTCTGCTACTCCTCCTCCTACTTTTCTGCCTTGACTGTTTTGAAATATTTGATATGGTCAAGCAGGTCATCTTCCTTCACTACTTTTGCTGTAAATTTAACTATTGTGGCAGCAACTTCTATGTTTCTATGCTTATATATCCCAACATGGCCAGCCCACCTCCTATAATGGCTACTCTTCCTTATACCCACACAAACATCCTTAGCATGTATTGCATTGGCATCCTTCTTCAAAGAGTACCTTGTGTTTTGAAATTAAATTGAGAAGGCAATCAGGTCCTTGGTTTAACATTTCATCCAAAAGACAACATCTCTACCAGGGCAACACTCCTTCAATACTCCATTTAATTGTCCAATGAGATTATTTAATGAATTTCTGGAATTGGGTTTGAACGTGCAACCACCTGTCTCTGAGGTAATAGTGCTGCCTATTGCATAGAGGCTGATATTTCTCTATGAACAATACTGATTTAACTTAAACATATCTAACACCTTTAATGTAGTAAAATGTACCTTGATGCTGTTCACCATTAGATTTCTTCTAAAAGTGCAGTGGGGAAGGAGATAACATTGGGGTCTATGGTATTAATTACTCACCAGAATGGCTTTGGTCTTAAAAAGGAAGAAAGACTTGAATTTGCTATCACACATTGCACAACCATATAATGTCTCAAAGCATTTTACAGTCAATCATGAACTTTTCAAAGTGTAATCACTGTTGTAGGAAATCCAGCAGCTAATTTGTGCCCAGCAAGCTCCCACAAACAGTGGGATAACAACCAGATAATCTGTTTCTGTGGCAGCATTCATGATCCTGAACTAAAATTCAAGTGACCCATTCCACCTCCATACAATCGCCCACCTTGAAATTTTTAAAGATTTCACAATACAATTTTGCTGTCAATATTCCTACAAAATAAATCATTCAATGCTTAATGTGATTTATTTGGCAACGTGTCAAAGTGATCTGCAATGATTTTGTGAGAGACATAAAGTGGTTCATGGTTACATTCATTATCAATGTTTACTGTGTGACAAGAAAACCTGAATAAAACACATCTATTGTGGGCTGTACTTAAAGAGATGTGAGGTTTGGCTCCAAATCAGAGTCTTTCATCACATTCTGAGATGCTGTTCACAGATGCTGCCAGACCTGCTGAGCTTTTCCAGCAACTTCTGTTTTTGATGTGCTTTCATTGAATCATGATTTTAAAAAAAACAACAGAAAAATTAGAAAGCAACTGAACAGCTGATTAGGACCCAGGGCAGCCTCCTTTGGCAATTCTGGCTACTTGTACATCTGCAGTTTTAATTGCTTTACCTGTGGAGTCTGCACCTACAGCTGTCTGAGTCCCGAACTCTTAAATTCTCTTTCAAAACTATTCCATCTCTCTTCTTAAGATTCTTCTTAAAAACCTATCTATTTGACCAATCTTTTGATTTCTTATCTTAATACCTAATTATGTGGCCTACTATGAATAATCTTTGATAATCTTTCTTTGATAATCGATCACGCATGGAAAGGACCTTGAATCAGTTTCCTACATTTAAGTTCTATATAAAGGCAAGTTGTTGTTTCATTTTTGTAACTTCTTTATAAATTATCAGGAACTTGCTTTCTTTGAATTAGTAAAATGTTCCACTGCATATCTACTAAAACCCTTGTTAACAGGGCACTATACTAGTACAAAAGCTTAGAGTTTGCAATTCAGGTTATGGATTAAAGGAATTTGTTCACTGTTGATGAGAGAAAAAAGTACAAACAAAAAGCTAGTTATACAGTCATAAAATTGCACAACACAGAATGAGGCCATTTGGGCCTTGATGCCAGTTTCGGCTATTTGAAAGAACTATCAGGTTACTCCATTTCCACTTCTATTTTCTTCATCTTTCAGGAATACATCTAATTCCTTTTTGAAAGTTACTGCTGAACCTGCTTCCATCTTTCATCAGGTAGTACATACCAACTCACTGCATAACAAAAAACTCCTTACTGCCTCTGATTCTTTTGGCAGTCCTTTTAAATCAATTACCTCATCAATGAAACAGCTTCCCTGTGCGCTGTGTACAATCCCCGTTTGATTTTTAACCAGTTCTAACAAATCAATATTTGAAGTAACATTTCTCAGTCTTTCACCTGAAGATATGTTGAACTAGCATCTTTATTCAGATAGACAAATGTACAGGAGGCTTTGGAAGAAGCTAAAACGATAGTGAGCAGAGAGTTGCGCATTTACCATGCACAATGTGAAGTACAACACTGCATAGGATGAACTGAATGCAAAGATAAAGAGTTTTGCAAGTATTCATATAAATACCTGAAGAAGCCCACATTTGGCACACATTGAGCTCCACACGTTGTGATGCAATAATGGCCCAAAATTGATTCAAGAAATCCATGGGGGCAGGAATCTATATCCTCAGCAGTAGCTTGAGTGAGTATTAGGAGCACGCGTATAACAACACGGAAACACCCGTTCCCCTCACAATTATGTTATTCCCCACTTTACAGCTGATATCATTCAAAGCAAACAGCTCTCATAGCCAGTCCAACATCGAACATTGGCACAAAAGTAGGAATGTCTAGAATTGCCAGCACAAAGAACCCAAGAGGTTTGCAAGACAATCTAATGAAGCAATTGACCACATTTAATTATGTCTGTTTGGGATTTGGAGCGCTATAAACCAAAAGACAGTGGCTAACCCAGTGCAGAAAAGGTGAAATTGCTCTCCTCAGAGTAGAAAAGGCTAAGAGGAAACTTGATGGACATGTTTAAAATAATGGAAGATAAAGCAGAAGGGTGTTACCTGGATTGATCCATGATTTTATGAACTTGTGAGTCAGGCCTTGAAAAGGAAAATAGCAACCATGAGCTGGATGTAAAAAAATGGAACTTTATGTGTCACCAGACTGAGAATAAGAAAAACGAGTCTCTTTAGTCACTGGCCCTTAGGTGAGATAACTCTTTCTATCCTAGTTGTTGATGAGCCTTCAACTTGCCTTGGCCACCTCTTGCCTCCTTTACTTCTATAAATACCTTATGCAGTATGTTAGTTTGCCCCTTTTTCAAGGTCACATCTTCTTCAACATCAACAGACAATATCAGCTTACGTGAAGCCAGAAGCTACAGAGTTATGATATTGCTGTTTGTGGGAGCTTGCTGTGTGCAATTTGGCCGCCAGATTTCCTGTAGGCAACACCTCCAAAGTATTTCATTGGCTTTAAAGCACCTAAGGACATCCTGAGATGGAATTGCAAAGATTCAGTTCTTACAGCGCCAAGAGCTAGGTCAAGGAATAAGTTACAAAGAAGTGCTGAACGATCAATTCATATGTGTGAACCCATAAAATGACTCCTTGTTAACATTTACTTTATTCGGATGGCAATTCAACAAATGGGTGAATTTACATCCAGGATATTAGCTGCAGAGGAATAATGAAGTTGACGCAAACCAATTAACTATTGATAATTAAATACAATATTAGATATGGTTGACTTATCAGTATATCACGTTCCAATATTAAGCATGTCGTGTTAGTGAATGTGCATACTATTTACTGTGTTCATGTAGCATCTTTGATAAAGTTAAATATCATGTTTGTTGAAACCACTTTGCAGTGTCTCTGAAAAATTCACTTTTAGTGGTTATCGAGTCATCTCCATTTAACATATTTCTTACATTAAGGGTGTAACATAACCCAGTGCCTTCCCAGCAAAGCCACTAATTACTAAGTGCATATTGGCCAATCGCTTATATCTGGAAACATTTTCTTTTGGTTTATTAACTTATTAAAACAAGGTGTAGTTTGAGCTAACCATACTCTAGACACATGTCTCACACATTGACCCTATTGGCTGATGGGTAAGGGGCAAGTCTGCGGTTACTATGACTCAAAAACTCAGCCAAAGCAAGCAGCGAGGAATTGGACACTGGAATCCTTCTTTTAACAGGGAACCAAGTTTGGGGAGACTTTGAGGAAGTACTCCATAAGCAGGACATTTAACAAACAAAAGTTTGACATTCAGTCCTTGTAGAGTTTTCTTGTGTTGATCCACAGTTAAATTTGTTCGATGCTGTGTGCTGATGGTTATATCCTCTGACATGTATCCTCTTTTGCACTTGCTCCTCTGTTTCCATATTTTGTTTGTTTTGTGGTGGGCAGAACTGTGCTTAACACTGCCCTTTGTGGAAAGGATGAGAAGTGCAGCCTGCTGGCAGGTGGATAACGTGGCAGCTGACTCCAGCTCTGACAGCAAATTCTTTATGTTACCAATGGGACAGTGCTCCCCCGGCTCACGTATGGAAAATATCTCTATTGGTTAGTTCCCATCCCTCTAGAGACCAGAGTCCTGTCTGCTTCAATCTAGTCAGCAACAGGAAAAATATGAAGTAGAGAGAAGAGTCGATTAGACTATAGAAAGAAAGAAAAATTGTACAGTGTGCCTCATATTTCTTCCTTTTCCTCTCATCAGTCATGGAGGCAGGTTTAGCTGCAAGCCTCTGATACTGATTTCTACCTCTGCTGTTTTTCTCTCTCCTTTCCTGTGTTCCCCATTCACTTTCTTTCCCTCAACATTTTGACATCTGCTTTTCTTACTTTCATTTCCCCTGGTTACGCTGTTTCTTTCTTATCTTTCTTCACTTCTATTTCTTCCCCTCTCTCGTGCTTCTGAGCTTCCCCTCCTTTCAGTTTCCTAGTTCCTCCACGTTCCTCTGCTTCTCTACCTTGCTTTCCTCATTCTCTCATCATTAATGCTTTGTTAATACCTTTGTGGCCATGTTCAAGCTGGGCCCGGGAGAGAGAGTGAGCAAGAAGCATTGAGTCTTCAAAATCACAGCATGTCAAAGTGCGTGGCAGAGACATGAGAAATGAGAGGAACAGACAGAATGACAAATTAAGATCAAAGATTGCAAAAAAATGCTATACAGAAAGAAACTATCATTGGAAGATACATATATAAATATATATTAATCTGTGTTTGTTTTTAAATTCTTTGATTGCCTCTTTCTTCATGTTTCTTTTACCTCTGGTGTTAAACTCTCCATTTCTGGCCTCTTGCCCACAATTGTTGGCTATGCCTTTGGCTGCCTGGACACTAAGCTCTGCAATTCTCTTTCCAAACTTTCTAGGCTCTCTCTTCTCTTTTCAATCCTCTTTTAGACTTGCCTCTCTAACCAAGCTTTTGGTCCCTTGCCCTAATATCTTTCAAAATCCTGTTTAGCAGCATCCCTGTGAAGTATCTTGGGGGACTTTTACTAATTTAAAGATGCTAAAGAAATAAATTGTTGCAAGCAATACTAAGGACATCACTTAATTTTATGTGGTAGCCAGTTTGGAGATGTATTATATTCAATAATGCAGCCGATCTTCAGTATCTTAACATAAGAAAATAAAAACATAAGAAACAGGAGCAAAAATAGGCCATTTGCCCCTTTCAGCTGGCTCTGCCATTCAATAAGTTCATGGTTGATCTCCTCATAGCCTCAGTTCCAGTTTCCTGCCTGTTGTCCACAATCTTCGATTCTGCTACAGTTTAAGAATCTATCACAGCGTTGAACATATTCAGTGGCTCAGCCTCCATGAGTCTCTGGGAGAAATGCATTCTAAAGATTCACAGCTTTCAAAGGAGAAATTCCTCCTCATCTCTGTCTTAAACAAGAGGCCTCTTATTCAGAAACAAATTGAAATATTTTTGTTTGGAACGTCTTAAGAACCTTTCATGTTTACATTATGTTTTACAAGTTTATAGAAAACTTGACACTTCGCAAGAATATGCTACAAAACTTGTTGTGCATCACTTTGCGTTCCGATCATGAAATGTTGATCCAGATGAGAGGCTTTCATCATAGTACACATATCACTTCCCCCTTCCTGTCACATGATACAAAAATTTGGCATCCTTTAATGACCATGAAGACATCAAACAGAAAAATAATACATTAAGTACTTTCAGTGAACTCAACCCCAACAATGGCAAGATCCAGAACCTTGGGAATATGACACCAAGTCAATGAAGTTATTACATTTCTCAGTGCTGGATATTGTATATACAGCATTATACAACATAGCAGCTGTATCGTAATGCATTGTGATGCTGTAACATTACCTCAGGTTTGATAGCTGTACGAAGAGGTTATAAGGGAAGCTTAATCTGAAGGTAAGCACTTTGAATGTCAAATATTTAGCATGGAAGTATTCCTATATATCAATTAAATTCTTAAAGAAAGAAAAAACTTTCATTTACACTACACCTTTCACAATCTCAGGGATCCCAAAAGACTTTACAACCATTTCTTAAGTGTAATGTAGGAAAAATGGCAACTTCCACAGCATAAGCTTCCACAAACAGCAATGGTTAAATAGTTTTTTAAAATAATATTGAATGAGTGAAAAGTATTGGTCAGGACATCATGGAGAACTCCCATGTTTTTCTTCAGAATAGTGACCATCGAGTGGAATAAAACATAAAATTTTCTACTTCAGAGAAGAGCATACTACTCACTGAGCCACAGCTCATACACCAAAAGTGAAGGAATATATTTTAAGATAAACATTACACCAATTTTTGCTTCTTTTGCAGAATTCAATAGCATGCTGTTCTAAATTGTCACTGAGCCCTCTGTGAGGTAAGTTGGCTTTCAAGCAATGAAACGCTCGATCAATAAAGAGCATATCTCTGATATTTCTTTCTTTCTTCAACACGACCACTGTCATGTATTTAGGAGGATGACAGTGCTTTAAAAGCCAACTAATCTGGAAAAAGTGAAAACATTGTCGCAACATGCTCCAGAGAGCATTCTCTTGGCTGGTATTGCTGAACCAGATTGGAAAGAAGTGGTTTATGACATACTTTGAACTCATTGAGTTAATTACTGGCTTCTGTGCACAATATGCTTCCAACAGTTTCCTGTAAAATGCAGTGAACACATCTTGACATACACTCTGGAGAAAGCATCTGTACTTCGAGGATTAGAGCATTCACTCTTACTTTCTTGTAATTCCAAATATTCAACATTGTGTGTCAATGATTTCATTTAGAATATCTGCTCTGCCTTGTGTAAGACTTCTATTCACAAAAATCTATTAGCCAATTTGACTACTGGCAATTCCAGACCCACAGCAAAGTTGTTGACCCTTAGCCCCCGAAATGGCCCAGCTAGCCACTCTGTTCAACTAGGATAGGCAACAAATGCTAGCTTTGCCACTGACAAATCCTATTAAAGAATAAAGAAAAAAAAAATTTGAAAGGATGATTAAACTTGGTAACTACGCCACACGAATGGTGAAAAAAACTGAAGAATTTGTATCCATCTTTAGCCAGAAGTGCCAAGTGGATGATACCTAGCACAAAGGAAGATGGTTGCGTTTTTTGGAGGTCAATCATTTCATCCCAAGGACATCACTGCAGGAATTCCTCAGAGTAGTGTCCTTGGATCAAACATCTTCACTTGCCTCAACAATGACCTTCCATACGGACTGAAGCGGGGATGTTCATTTATATTTGCACAATGATGAGCACTGCTTCAGGTACCAAAGCAGTCTATGTCTACATGCAGCAAGCCCTGGACAACATCCACACTTTGGCTGATAAATGGCAAGCATCATTTGCAGCGCACAAGTACCAGCAATGACCGTCTTCACGAGAGAGAATCGAATCATTTCCCTTTTACATTAATGGTAGTACGATTGAATCACCCACCATTAACATCCTGGGTTATCATTGACCAGAAAGTGAATTGATCAGCCATATAAAAATGTGTTTACAAGAGTAGGTCAGAGTGTAGGAATTCTATAACAAGTAACTGACCTCCCGTCTACCGAAAGCCTGTGTTCCATCTACAAATCAGGAGTCTGACAGCATACTCCCCATTTGCCTGGATGAGTATATCTTCACTAACACAGAAGAAGCTTGGCACCATCCACACAAAACAGCCCGTAGCTTGGGCCCCCAGCCACCACCTTGAATATTCAATCCCTTCATCACTAACATGGTGCAGCAGTGTTTACCATCCACAAAATTCAAGGCACTAATATACAAAATCTCCTTAAGAGCACCTACCAAAATTGCAACCTCTACTACCTGGAAGGACAAGGGCAGCAGATACATAGGAACATTGCCACCTTCAAGTTCCCTTCAAAGTCACACACCATCCTGACTTGGAAATATATTACTGCTCCTTCGCTGTTGCTGTGTCAAAAGTCTGGAACTCCTCCCCGACAGCACTGTGGCTATCCCCATACCCCAAGAATTGCAATGGTTCAAGAAGACAGCTCACCACCACCTTCTCCAGGGCAAGTAGGGTGGACAATAAATGCTGGCCAGGCAGTAATGCCCACATTACATGAACAAATGAAAAATAAATTTATGGAGGAGTTGCAAATCTCCTCCATGTTCAGTGCAGTATGCCCAAGATTTCAATGAAATTGAAAATTGGCTTGAGGGATTCAAATGGGCTGCCAATTCAAGATCACCCATTTTATTCACTCGATCACATATCCAAATTACATCCTGGCACCTCCAACAACTGTATTAGGGTGATTAGAACTCTCTTTTCAAATGGCAATCGATACCAGATCTGTCGGTAATTTTAAATTAGAGATTGATAGACATTTGGTAACAAAAACATATTAAGGAACATAGGCCAAAGACAGGTATACACAATTAGACCACAGATCAGCCATTATCTCATTAAATGGTGGAACAGCGGAGATCTTGTATCACAGCAGCAATTCTCCTATCTCTGAACCAGAATCCCAGGGTGGGGGCCCTAGGATTTGATGGCCAAAAATTACATTCATATCATGGTCAAACAGGTTGATATCAACCTGCAAATCCTTCCAATGCCGACAGTAAAGGTGGGAGAATCTCCTAGTCAGCTAGAATCGTAGCTGTAGCCCAACAGTCTCCCAACATTACAGATTCCATGTGCAGATTATTATCAATGGGGTGCACTCCATGGAAAATATCCTCCGTACTTTGAGGGATGACCATGCAGACAGAATGTTGGAACAGGCTATTGTCTACTTCAGAAGAAGGGTCCCAACCTGAAACGTCAACTTTCCCTGCTCCTCTGATGCTGCCTGGCCTGCTGTGTTTGTCCAGCTGCACACTGTGTTATCTCTTATTATTCTGTACTCCTGTTCCTTTTTAAATAATCGACAGCAGACCAGGCCAGGTGACTTGCTATTTGTAAGCTGCACCCCATTCCTGATGGAAATGTTAGTGAAAATAACAACCAAGTTGAGCGTCGCAGCAGTGGAAATAATGAAACATGTCTTAATTAAGACATGAAAGCAACTTTTGAACTTTTGAAGTAATTTTGCTATGATTCAGGAGGTGGTTTATTTAGCAAACGCAGCACTTGGATACAAAATGATACTGCACTTTGAAAGTTAAGTGTTGCTTAATTTTAATGTATATTTTAATGCATTTTAATTAAATTGCATTTTATTGCCTTTTGCACAGTAAGTTGAGTTAACAGCTGCATTTTACTTTGTAAGTGTGTTTCAAAATTGGCTCAGAGCAATCAGTAAATTAATGTAGCCAACAAGTTCTGAAAACATTACATCGTTATTCAAGTTCATAGGAATTTCTGAATTAACAATTAAATATGTATTTTAGCAGAATCTTTCACTAAAAGTAGACACTGTTCTGCTATGTCTCACAGACAGTATGTCACTATGCTTTTAAGTTACTTGTTCATGATATCATCGTCGTATTATAGCATGTGAACTGAAATGCCATCTTACTTGGGATCACTTGAAGCATGAAATACTATTAAAACATACTCTTCTGCTGTAATCAAATAGCTTAATAGTAACCTTGTGTCTGTGAATGCACTAATTGTATATATTAGTGAGCTGTAATACATGTCTATTGGATTCTTCAAAACCATGGTATCCACGCCTAGGTTTTTTTTGTTACGAAGGATAACTTAAACATTGTTGCTCTAGGTAAAGGTCCTCTGCTAGAGGAAAACCCCAGATCATAAACTATACTAGAGTTGAAGTTAGATAAAAAGTTATTTAATTTTAAAACTACAGTTACTTGATCTGCACTTGAAACAGATGGGATAGAATGCCATGATGATACCCTGATTAAAGAGTATTTCTTGCATCCTCTCATGAGATTTTTTAGTTTATCCAAAAGCCATGATGAAATAAAATTAAGAATTGCGTTCTTTTTGATCATGCAGAAGAGGCCATTCGACCATCAGTTCTACATCGACCCTCCATAGAGCATCCTGCCCAAACCCAGCACCCATCCTGACCATGTAACCCCACATTTACCGTGGCTAATCCACCTGGTCTACACATCTTTTCACTGTGGGAGGAAACTGGAGTACCCAGAGGAAACCCACACAGATACAGGGAGAAGCAGGCCATTTGGCCCAACGAGTCCACACCCTCCCTCTGAAGAGCATCCTACCCAGACCCACCCTCCTACCCTATGGCTGTAACCCTGCTCTTCCAGTGGCTAATTCACCTAGCCTGCGCATCTTTGGACAGTGGGAGGAAACCCATGCAGTCACAGGGAGAATATGAAAACTCCACACAGGCAGTTACCCAAGGCTGGATTTGAATCCAGGCTCCCTGGCATTGTGAGGCAGCCATGCTAACATTGAACCACTGTGCCACCCCATTCCTATGGTGCCTTTTGTAGACTCAGGGTGCCCCAAATTAAAATTTAAAACGACTGAACATTTTATCATCAGTATCATCACTGTTTTATTGTCGGAATCATAACAGCCAAAGTGCACAAGGCAACATGTCACAAACTACAATGAGATTAAATAACCAGATCATTTTCTTTAGAGTGATGTTAGCTGAGGGATAAATATTGCTTCTTTCTCTGTATTTCTTGCAACCTAGAATTGATTAACTAAATAAATGTTGGTAGAATATGATGCAATTATAATCAGATAATCTGATCTGATGTTGATTGAGGGACAGATATTGGGCCAGGAGTCTGGGTATAACTTCACTCCTCTTCAAGATAATGGCATGGCACATTGTTCAGGCAAAGACTGCAAAGATAGACAGGTTACTATCTCATTCAATAGATGGCACCATTGACAATGTTCCCTCCATTGTAGTACTGACTGTAAGCCCTGGTATTTATGTACTCAAGCCCTGGTATGAGACTTGAGTCCAAACCTTGTGACTGGGGTCCAAGAAGAGAAATCATGTTATTTTTTCTGTTTCTAGGCAATTTACCCATCTTGTCACCTTTTAACCCTCAACAGTTTCTGTCTAGCTTGTGGCTTGGGTCCAGCAATACACTTCAAATCCAATAGGATAGAATAGGAAAGTTCCAAAAAAACCATCACACATGCACCTATGTCTTTGAAGACAAATTCACTCAATACCGCCACTGCACGCCCCAGCCCAATCTATCTTTCTTTATTTCTTTTTCCAAGTATTTATCCATCTTTCATTTGAACATTAATTTGACCCTGCATCCACCTCAGTATCAGTAGGGAGTACATTCCAAATCCAAACCATGCTATTTAGAAGTTTATCCTCATAATCACCTCTGGTTTTTATGGCAATCAAATTAAAATGATCTAAATCTGCTCCATGTAGTTGTTTGTCCTTCAGGCTTTGGAAACAGGACTTGACACAACTCAAAATGTTAGCTGCAAAGATCTAGATGATTCATATTAAACTGAATGAAAGATAGACCTCATTCACACACAATGTTTGAGCTTTACTATTTATGGCAAGCTATTTGCATTTAACAAAAGTCAACACTTTTAGTTTGGAAAGTCAATGAAACTATATGTCTTTCAAAGCTGCCATCCAGTTACCCACTGCAAGTACCATACAAAACTATTCACAAGTTCTTAAACTGTTTACCAAAAAGACAAAATCATGCTTCAGATTAATTTTGTGGGTGACAAGACTACACACTTCTTTAAAATTAAATAACTTTTTTTTCCAGTAGTGAGACTCTTAGGATTGGGTGGTACTCTACTTAAATACTGTGTCCAATTTCGCATTAACTTCAGAGGACTGTAAATTCAGCTGGGTATAAAACCAGTACTGTAGCCGATTCTGTCAGTTTCTCAATGAACATAATAATTTTAATCTTATCCCATATCAGAATCTGCTCTTTGTGAAGCTCCAATATAACCTTCCTTTATATAGTATTGATGAAGATGAGGTGTAAGCTGTGCTCCTCCAAGTGTGAAAATCCCAACTGGGAACATCCCAACTGGAGCCCCATCTATGCCTGTTGTTTTTCCATTCTTGATGTGTCTAATAACAGCTTCAACATCTGGCACACTAGGTGGAAGTTCATAATCAACTCTGAAAGGGAGTTGGGGGATTTTCTCAAACACATCCTCATCTATGATTATATCATGTTACAGTCATTCTTTGACCTTTTCTCAAAACAGAAGGCTCATGTTTTCTCTGTTGATCAAAAGGTTTCCATCCTTACTCCATGCTGGTTTGAGGCCAAAGGTGTTGTGTCCATGTATTGCCTTGATGGTGCTGAAGCAACTCCTTATCTTTCTCAGTCCACCATTGATTCTTGATTTCCCTAGTTCTTCCCTGTAACTCTGCCATTGCTGTTTGAAGAGTTCTCCTTCTTATCTCGCTGGAGATGTCATTTTCCCAGGCACAGAAAGCTTTCCGCTTCTTGATTGATGTCTTGGATGATGTGGTCATTCTAGTCAAAATAGTCTTGGTGTTTCCTGCTCTTGTAGACGATGGTTTCTTCACAGCAAAGAGATGATGGCTGTCTTCAACTCGTCCTCAAAATCTGGGACAAAAAAGAAATCTCTGCCGATTCCAAGAATGCTGCCATTGTCACTGTCTTCAGGAAAGAAGACGAAGTGGACTCTGGGAGCTACAGAGAAATCTCCCTATTCTCCGTCACCAGGAAGATCATCTTCCGAATCTTTGCTAGGTGTCTTCCCCAAGTCTCTGAGGTAAACCTTCCTGAAAGCCAATGTGTCTTGCAACCTAACAGTGGAATTATGGACATGGTTTCCACTCCTCAGCAACTCCAAGAGAAATGCCAGAAACAAAAACAACCACTCTCCATGGCCTTCATCGATCTGACCAAGGTTTTGACTCAGTCCGTCAAGAAGTGATGTGGAAGAATCTGTCAAAGGCTGACTGTCCAGTGAAATTCATCAACATCCTCTGTCCCCTCTATGACAGGATGTCGACAATGGACCTCACCAATAGTAATATGACAGAATCCACTGAGGTCCAGACAAGGATCAAGCAGAGGTGTGTCATCACCTGCATTCTTTTCTCCATTTTCATTGCCACTGCTCTTCATCTTGTCAAGAACAAGATTCCCAGTTATGTGGACATTGTCTACAGGAGGGACAGAAAGCTTTTCAACTTCAGCCATTTGAAATCCAAAAAGAAAACATCATTGACCACACGTGTAATTTCAGTATGTGGATGATGAACTCATCCCTGCTCACTTGGAAGAGAATCATCAAGCCTCACTTAGTGCCTTCACAGAGCATACTTAAAAATTGATCTCCGTCCTAACCTCAATAAAATTAAATCTTTTACAACCTGTCCCTCAAGTTCAGGTCCAAGCCTCCATTAAGATCAACATTCTCCCAGATGTGGAACATTTCCCCTACCTGGGAAACTACCTCTCATCTAAGGTTGGCATCCAACATCATGTTTAATCTGCAAGCATCACCTTCAGACGCTCGGGATGAGACTCTTTGATGACAATGACATCTGCAGTGGTCATAAGATCTTTGAGTATAGGGCAGTCATCCTTCCTACTGTTCTATACAGCTCTGAAACTCAGTCTATGTATAGACACTAGCTCAAGACGTTTGAGAAGTACCATCAACTTTGTTTGAGATGGTTTCTCTGCATCAGCTGGGAGGACAGGTGCACTAACACCAATATCCTTGAAGCAGCTAACAGCACCAGTATTGAGGCTATGATCCTGATCCTCTGCAATTAACTTCACTGGGCCGGCCATGGGGTTAGGATTCCTGAGTTTCAATTACCAAAGCAAATCAGCTTTACCCAACTCAAGAAAAACACTCAAATGAGAAGAGGATCAAGGATGCCCTTCAAAGATTACAAATTTCCCTTTCTTTTGGTGTGCACTGTTTTCATACCATCATCAAATCATAATCTAATCAAGCAAAGTCAGCATGGCTTCATGTCGTACTATTACAGCTATTCGATGAAGTCTCAACCAGGCTGGATAGAGGAAAACCCAATAGGTGTGTTGTATTTGGAATTCCAGAAGGTATTTGACACTGTACCTCACAAAAGATTAAGTCTTAGGGTTAAGGGTGGCACAGTAGCTTAGTAATCAGAACTGCTGCCTCATAGAGCTAGGGACCCAGGTTCAATTCCACCCTGGGGTGACTTTTTTTTGTGGGGTTTTCACATTCTCCCTGTTTCTGCATGGATTTCCTCTGGCTGCTGCTCTGATTTCCTCCCACAGTCCAAGATGCACAGGTTAGGTGGATTGGCCATGCTAAATTACTCCATAGTGTCCAGTGATGTGCAGGCTAGGTGGATTAGCCATGGGAAATGCAGGTTTACAGGCATACAGTAGGTGGGCGGGATATACTTTGGAGGGTCGGTATGGACTTGATGGGCTGAATGGCCTGTCTCCACACTGTAGGGATTCTAGGTATCTCATTGGCATAGATAGAGAATTGGTTCATGGGCAGCAGTAAGTAAGTCAGGATAAGGGGTTCTTTTCCATGTTGGTGACCCATTGTCAGAGGAGTTCCACAGGGATCACTGTTGGAACCACAACTGTTTACAATATATATTAATGATTTGGAGATATGAAGTGATTATAGTGTAGCCAAATTTACAGATGACAGAAAAATACATGGAAAGACAGGTTGTAAGAGGAATACAAACAGTTTACAGAGAGATATTGTCAGGTTAAGTAAGTGGGCAAAAAGTTGGCAAATGGAGTATAATGTGGAAAAATGCTAAGTTGTTCATTTTAGAAGGGAGAACAAAAGAACAGAGTATTACTTAAATAGAGAAAAACCGCAGAAAGCTGCAACACAAAGGGACATGGGGTACTTGTGCACGAAACATAGAAAATTGTCACACAGGTGTAATCAGGAAGGCTAATGGAATGTTGGCCCTTATTTCAAGGGTGTTGGAGTATAAGAGTATGGAAGTCTTACTGCAACCATAGAAGCTGCTAGTGTGACCACATCTAGAGCACTGTGAGCAGTTTTGGTTCCCTTTTTAAGAAAATATATTATTTAATTGGAGGCAGTTCAGAGAAGGTTCACTAGAATGATCCATGGTGTGGAGGGATTGTCTTATGAGCAAAGGTTAAACAGATTGGGACTCTATTCAGTGCAGTTTAGAAGAATGAGAGGTGGTCTCATTGAAACATAGGATTTTTAAGGGGCTTGAAAAATAAATGCTGAGAGGATATTTTCCCTCATGAAAGAATTTAGAATCAGAAGGCATAATCTCAGAATAAAGGGACACCAATTTAACACCGAGGTGAGGTGAAATTTTTTTTTCTCAGAGTGTTGAGTCTTTGGAACCCCTTGCCACAGAGAACTGTGGGGATAGAATCCTTTATGCAAAATTAAGGCTGAGATAGATAGATTATTGATCAGTACAGGAATCAAAGGGTTGGGGAAAGTGCAGGAAAGTGAACCTCAGGAATGCTGCACCAGCCATGATTTAATGAATAGTAGAGCAGGCTCAAGGGGCCGAACAGCCTGACCCTGTTGCTAATTTTTATTGTCCTAATGTATTAAGGCTAAAAATGCCTCTGCACTATCAATTAGGTTACTAGAGCTGAACACTAAATTAAACATAAATTGCTGGATAAACTCAGCAGGTCTGGCAGCATTTGTGGAGAAAGAAACAGTGTTCATGTTTGATTGCGGTAAGACTCTTCAGGCCACTGGATTTGTTTACTTCATTATAAATTGTGATAGTTTTAAGTTAAGTTGGTAAACTGTTTTTTGAGAAATCACTGGGTCTGATTATATACCAATAATTAGGATCATTATGCCAAATTTAAAGTTATAGGTGGAGAACAATCAGGAGGATATTTCTCCTTTCAGTGATCAGTCTGGAGAGCTCTTCAATTGCAGGACTGAAGGGTGTGACTAGTGGAAGACAACCCACATATTTTGATCAAATGCCAAATATTGCAGATGCTGGAAATTGGAAATAAAAACACCAAGTGATGGAAACATTCAGCATATCAAATGACGACTGTGGAGAGACCTCTAAAGCAGACTGAAGTTTCCGGTCACTGATATTTTACTGGAACCCTGCATTTGCTCCATATATAGACTCACACAGCAAAGGAGCTAACCATTCAGCACATTGTGTCTTTGGTGACTCTTTGAAAGTTCCTTCTGTTCATTCTCCATAGCCCTGCCAATTTTCTCTTTTTAATCGCATATTGAACCTACTCCATCTCCCTGAAAAAAAAGTGCATTCTAGACTGTCATGACATGTTAATTGAATCTACCCTTCACCTTTCTCTCCACCCACCCCCTCCAATGGCTTCCTGGTTAGTTCATTGCAGAAGGGAGATGGGAGAAAGTGTGCTTCAGTTACATCAGTTTGGTAGATCATTTAGTACTAATGCTATTTATTTGATTTCTCTGATGCCTCGCATTGTAAACACACTTGCAAGAAGTGGTACTGAGCAAGATTCTTTTTCTGTTTTGTGTCAAGACAACTGATCAGTTATGAGGCTGAATTTGGAGTCTGATAATCAACCTTAGGGGCAAGAAGAAAACGTCAGTCTGAGACCATGCTTCCGATTGTTGTTTGACAGCTTCGAATTAACAGTCTATATATAGCAAATGAGAATAACTCAGGTACCGTATTCTTCATTTATGATCATTGCAACAACCTTTCTTCCATCAATCTCCAGATTCCTTACTTCAACCAACACAAACTTCCTTCTGTTATCTCCCTAGAAACGATTAAACAACACAACAGACATCCGAAATCCCTCATCAATCCAATTTCATTTGAGAGATACTAACTAAAAATCAACTGTAATTTCTCAGAGTCTGTCCTCTATATCACCTAACCCATGGGAAAGGGACTCCAAATTTATGAGCTTGCTTGATGGCTTGTTGGGTTTTGTAATCTGTGTTCAAAACTGCAGGGCAACAACTTGCCTGTGTTAAAAAAGTTCACAACAAGTTCTTCCCATGAATAAGCATCATCCTTGTACCATATAAATGGTGTCCATTAATCTTGTTATTGCTCAATTAAGCAGCTTGTTTACTTGCACCCCGTCTATACATTCAATTATTGTCAGCCCTGCACTATAAATCCACTTGAGCCTATTCAACAAAAATAAGTTTAGTTGCTTTAGATTTTCATCACAACTTAGTCCCAAAGGCCTAGACTCACCCATCTCCGTCTTTTTTCAACTCTTTCAAATTTATCTAGATGGCCAAAACTATGTACTATATCCCAGATATTCACCATTGACCTGTACATTGTCAATATAATTTGTTCTGACTTGTAATCCAATGCCCTCCAGGAGCATTCAAGTGCTGATTTATATCTGATAAGTGCTTCACACTCACCAGATGCTTTCAGGGTATGATCAGTAATCACTCCCAAATCCTTTTTGTTTTTTTTTTGTCGGAAATAGTTTCATGTTCTACAGGTTTGCTGTTACCTGTTCCTGCATTTCTATTCATCTGCCGTATCTCATCTTAGCTACAGCGTAGCAATGGTGCTACTGTACTATAATTAGACTCAGTGGCCTTTTGGCTATGGAAGCAAATGATCAGTCAAAGTTTCTGTTTGCGATAGTTATTATTTTGCAACTAGGTGAATATTTAACCCTCAAACAACATCACCAAAACAGTGGATACGATCATTTATCTCGGCACTGTTTGTATGAGCTTGCTATGCATAAATTGGCTACGCTACAACAACGACATTTAGAAAATGATTTCATTGACTGCAGAGCACTTTGGGAGGTCTTGAGGTTGTGAAAGATGCTATATAAATTTAAGTCTATCTTCAGTGATCCTTATTTGAATGTGTGTGTGTGGGCATTGGTTGAGAACAGAAATAGATACTAACCAATAGGCCACAGATTTCACTTCCTCCTTCCATACATATTTTCTTGCCCTTGGTTTGGCAACAGATGGTTTAAGATTCTGCTATTCATTAAGCTATTCAATTACTATTCAATAAATTAATTCTAGAATTAAAATCCAAAACAAGACCTACTTTAATGCTAAATAAAAACTGAGAGAACTATGGATGCTGTAAATCAGGATTAATGCTGTTCTGTTGCAGACAGAGAGAATGGTAGAACCAGTGCCAAGGTGACTTAAAAAAGAAAGTCTTCTGTTAGTGCTACCTGATTATCACACCAAGCATTAACAACATTGAAAACACAAAAAGTGCTCACTTCTGTGTGTAGTCTGAAGTACGTTAGCCAACAATATCTGGAGTAACACCCAAAAATGGAGGCCACAAGTGGAGTGCTGGGTATAGCTTCGGTCTCCTTAACTACAGAAGACATAGGGGAATACAACAAAAGTTCACAGGACTGGTTCCTGGATTGAGGAGATTGTCCTGTGAGGTAAGATTGAATAAACTATACCTATATTCACTACAGTTTAGAAGCATATAAAAATCCTAAGGAGTTTGTTTGGGTAGATGTTACACCTAAGCTGGCAGGGGAGAACTAGAGAACAGGGTCACAGTCTCAGAACAAATGGTTTGTCATTTAAGATCAAGCTGAAGTGAAAAGTCTAAACCATAAGACCATCAGACATAGGAGCAGAAATAAGCTATTCAGGCCACTGAGCCTCCTCTGCCATTCAATAAGATCTTGGCTGATCTAATAAATCTCAATTCCGGTTTCCTGCCTTTGCCCATAACTCTCGATTTGCTTACAGATTTAAAATTTCAACCTTAAATATTCTTAATTACCCAGTGACAACATTTCTCAGTGGTAAAGAATTCTATAGATTCACAATCCTCAGAGAAGAAATTTGTTCTCATCTGCGTCTTAAATGGCCAATGCCTTTTCCTGAGATTATGCCCACTGGTTCTAGATTTTCCCAAACGGGGAAAGAACCTTTCTGATCTACCCTGTCCAGTCCTCTAAGAATCCTATGTGCTTCAATAAGGTGATCTCTCATTCTTCTATGTTCCAAAAGGCCCAGTCTATTCAACCTCTCCTATTAGGAGAGTAGCAGCAGCAGCAATCCTCTCCTTTCCCATACCTGGTATCAGCCTTGTGAACCTTCTCTGGACTGCCTCCAATGACAGTATATCTTTTATCAGATAAGGGGTTCAAAACTGTTCTCAGAATTGAAGCTGTGGTTTGACTTGTACCTTGTATTGCTTTAGTAAAACTTCCTTATTTTCATATTCCATTTCCTTTGACATAAAGGCCAAGCTTCCATTGCCTAATTGGAGACTAGCTTTTTGTGATTCATTGGCAAGGACTCTCAATTCTCTGTTTTGTAGCTTTCTGCAGTCTTTCTCATGTAAATATTTAGCTCCTCTAGTCTTCCTGCCAAAGTGCATAACTTCATATTTCCCTGCAATTTATTCCAGCTGCTGAGCTTTTGCGCATTCTCTTAACCTAACCTGTCTATATCTGCAGGAGATAGCAAGAACTGCAGATGCTGGATGAGTCCTGATGAAGGGGCCCAACCTGAAACATCAACTTTCCTGCTCCTCTGACACTGCCTGACCTGCTGAGTTCCTCCAGCTCCACACTATTATTGACTACATCACTGTGCAGATTCTTTGTGTCACCCTCACCACTTACCGTCCAAACTATTTTTGTCTCATTTGCAAATGTGCCATTCACTTTCCTCATTCAAATCATTAATATACATTATAAATAATTGTGGGCTCAGCCGTGATCCCTGTTGTGTAATACCAGTTAGTGAGCTTACTGAATGCTACATCAGGTTTGAAGCGTCAACTGGCTTGTTTTATCTTGTATTTCTCATGTACTTAGGTAAAATGTACCTGATAGACTAAATACTGGAGTATAAAACCTACCCAGATGTGACTAAATTAAATTCTTTCCAAGTAATGTTTTGAATGTAGAGTCCTGTTTTTCATAATGGCAATTGAACATATATGTAATTCTGATCCATTCTCTGGCCTTACTACATAATAGTATGGATGACCTTGAATGGTTTAGGTTTTTGGCATGTTGGACTTGCCAGTTAGTAAATCTGAACTGGAGAATGATCAAACACTTGGAAATAAATGATTCAAACTTAAATTGGGATAACAAGGTGCAGAGCTGGATGAACACAGCAGGCCAAGCAGCATCAGAGACCCTGGGTCTAGGCCCGAAACGTCAGCTTTCCTGCTCCTCTGATGCTGCTTGGCCTGCTGTGTTCATCCAACTCTACACTTTATTATCTCAGATTCTCCAGCATCTGCAGTTCCTACTATCTCTCAAGCTTAAATTGGTTCTTGTATCACAATGCATTGTGCCAGAAATTGATATGTACAGCAATTAGAAACAGTAAAAAGAAGAATGTATGATTTAAGATGGTGTGATAAAAGAAAAAGGAAAGAAGCAAAACAGAACACGAACCAAGTTTACAGTTAAACGGACCTTCTGTTCAGTGACTAACAAATTTGAATGTAATATAATCAAGTATCATAGTCAATGTCACATCAATACTAGATATTTATCTATTTTATATATGATGTAACAGCAATCATTAGCTTTGAGAAGTGTACTGTCTGCTCCAATACCCAAGAAACAGAGAATTCTGACAGCTGAATCACTGTTCTGACCAGATGCAAAGTATTAGTAAAGGACCTCAGATTATTTAACTGTGCATTATCACAGCAATGTTGCCATAGCATTGAATGTACACTAATCCCATGTACAAAATATACTATTGTCATTATGCAGAACTTCACAGTTAATTATACAGAGAAGTCCCTTCCACTGAAAACTTTTAGGTTTGTATAATATAGCCTGGAACAAAATCCGTTTATGTGTATTTAAATTACAACAGGATCCCTACTAAACATTTACATACAAAAGAATAGAATTAGGATCTTATTACTTCTCAGCCTCTGGAGAATAGTCTCAATGGAGAGTGATCACCTAATCTGGGCCCAAACTGCTTTAAAAACCCAACAATTGCAAACAGATCTGTGCCAGTCATTTTCAAATATCTTTGATAGAAAAATGTGACTCTTGAACATTATAAATCATCCACATCACTGGTATCTCTTCATAGCATTCCGACCGGCTCAATCAACTGCAATAATTCCGTGCTTTCTCCAGTTACCTTTACATTGAGGTGGGGTTAGGGCGAGGATGAAGACAGAAAGGAACATCTGACATACTCAGGTTACAGGACACAAATTAATCAAGCAAAAGAGCTTTTGAAAAGAAAATATAAACACTTTGCTCAGAATTTATTTATACACATCTTTCTTTTCTCAACGATAAAATCACAACGTAGGTTCCACTCAGCTCCATTTCACTTAGGAAAAATGAATGACTCTCAAAGAAAGTGACAAAGAAATGTCACCATGACCTTATTGCAACATAACAATAGGGGAGGCCAAGGGCTGAACTCACCTCCTTTTGGGTATGCATTGGGGGCAGGTGGGGAAGAAGAAGGGATTGAGTTTGCTGGAAACCTTAAAAACAACAAGCTGAAATGTGCTGAATTACAGGCGTCTTAATTAAACAATGGATTTTGTAAATTCCGATTTTGCTGTAGACACACACAAATTCACTTGATTCGGTAGTATCTCCATCATTGCTTAAAAAGACCAAACATTTTTATCTTTTTAAAGAAGCCAAGTAACGAAGTACACAGTACAATTGTAAATTATGAAACTAACGAATATTTAGTATAAAACACAATCATTTCTTTAAATCATTACATTTGCATTTAATTTTTATCACTAACTTTATTCTGTACACAAAGGTGACATACAAAGTAAATTCGAAAATACCCATAGGCCTCAACTGCTAAAGAAAAATATAATATATAATCTTAAAGTTAATAAAATATATTCAAACGCAAGGGAACAATGCAAAGTGAACATTTCTATTTGGCGCATTCCCATCATATGGATACCAACAGATCATTTAAACTATCAGAGATCAGCAACTCAAAAACATACTTTACAAACACAGCACACTTGCATTTTATAGCTTTCAAGACCTTAGATGTGCAAAAGTAATTTATAAGCAATGAAGTACATTTGATTGGAAGCACTGTAGTAATATGCAAAAATGCTTTAGCGAATATTTCTATTAGACAACTATTGAGCAAGATGTATACAATCAAATGTAAGATCAAAAAGAAATCATTCAATATTTCCAGAGATACTTCCAGAACTTTTCCATTAGCTTCTTTTCAAAAAAGTAAATCAATTACTGCACCTCCATTCAGGCAACATCCCTTTCCCCATAAAACAAAGTACCATTAACACTTTGCTCAAACCTGAGGCCATCGTATCTGGTCCCTGCACCAATCTCCATCCCTCTCCTTGAAAACAGCTGTTTACAACTTCAGTGTCACATTTGATCTCCAGATGAGCTTCCATCCTCATAACTGTGCGATTGTTAGAAATCATCTATTTTCCCTGTCTGACTTCACCCCTTCTCAATTTATTTGCCACTGAAACTCTCATTTATGCCTTTGTTATCTCCAGACTTGACTATTCTAACCATTTCCAGCTAGACTCCCACAGTCTATCCTCTGTAAACATCATTATAAGGTTCAGTTGTTGCCAGGAAGATACAAGAACTCTTCTCGGTGGTCAAGAATTGTTTGGATAAAAGTTTGTTGCGTTGCCATGTGCACAGACTTGAGCTCTACATTACAAAATGTATCTGCAAAAAGGGATTAAAAATAGATCAATGCCAGAGCTCTTTACATTAGCCAAGGATAGCATTTTGTCGGAGGACACTTGTGTTGCTTTTCCCAAGACAGAAAGTTCGGAGTTAGTGGCAGAACACTTGCTCTTATTTAGTATTTGTATACAACATTGTGTACAAGATGGTAATATGACAGAATCCTTTCAGGTGAAGATAGGAGTCAAGCAAGGATATGTCATCACCCTGACCCTCTTCTCCATGTTCCTAGCCACCATTCTTCATCTTCTCAAGAATAGGCTTCCCAGTGAATGGTCAAGATGGATGGAAAACCTTTCAAGCTCAACCAGTTGAAATCAAAGATGATGACACTGACCTCACTTGTGGAATTTCAGAATGCTGAGGATAATGTCATCCCCGTGCTCTCGGAAGGGAACCTTCAAGCTTCACTTAATGCCTCTGTGGAAGCAACCAAAGAATTGGTTTCAGCCACGACCTCAAGAAAACTCAAATCCTTTACCAACCCATCCTGGAGCAAGTTCTGGTCTCTCTCTCAATCAAGATCAATGAAGAAATCCTCTCAAATGTGGAACATTTCCCCTACCTGGGAAACTACTTCTCATCTAAGGCTTACATTGATGCAGAGATCCAACGCTGCATCTAATCCATGAGTCCAACCTTTGGATGCCAAAGGACAAAAGTCTTCGATGATTATGATGACTGTCATGATACGATGAGCCTTCTGACTCTTTTATTCTGCTCCAAAGCCTGGACCATGTATAGATGCTAATTCAAGGCCTTGAAGATGCACCATCAACACTGTTTGAGATTGATTCTCTGCGTTCGCTGAGAGGAAGGGTGTACTTGAAGGGGCCAACAACACCAGCAGTGAAGCCACGATCATCCGAAACTAAGTCTGTCGGCCTGGCCACATGCTTAGAATGCCTGAGTTCCAACTGCGAAAGCAAATCTTCTTTGCCCAGTTCAAGGAAGACACACAAGAGATAGGAGGACCAAGAAAGCATTTCAAAGACTCCCTGAAGGCTTACCTCAAGAAAAGCAGCATTGGCATCAATGCTTGACAGACCCTCACTCAAAAGAAATCAACTTAGAAATCAACCTCCTATACGAAGGGACATAATTCTTCGAGAATAGGATACTGAAGGAAGCAAGGGAGGAGAGTGCTGAGGCCTTGACAGATATCCTTATACTCCTTTTTTAACCACAGACAAGGTCTTGGAATACTGGAGAATAGCCAATGTAATTCCTTTGTTCAAGAAGGGTAACAGGGATAATTTAGGAAATTATAGGCCAGTGAACCTTACATCAGTGGTAGGAAAATTATTGGAGAAGACTTAGCTACAGGATTTACTTGATTTGGAGAATAACAGACTTAGTAAGATTAGTTAGCATGGCGTTATGAGGGGAGGTCCTGTCTCACAAATTTGATTGATTTTTTGGGAAGTGACGAAGATGATTGATGAGGGTAAGGCAGTAGATGTTGTCTGCATGGAACTTACTAAAGCATTTGACATGATAGACTGGTCTAGAAGATCAAATTGCATGGAATCCATGATGAGTTGGCAAGTTGGACACAAAATTGGCTTGGCTATGAAAGACAAAGGGTAGTTTTGCAGGCATGTTTTCCTGACTACAGGTCTGCGGCCAGTAGTGTTCTGCAAGGATCAATGTTGAGACCTCTGTTTAAAATATACAAAAATATGGACAGAAATTTCAGTGGTCTGATTAGTAAGTTTGCATATGACACAAAAATTGGTGGAGTTATAGATAGCGAGGAAGAATATCAAAAGATGCAGCGGGATACAGATTGGCTGGAAAGGTGAGTGGAGAAATAGCAGATGGGTTAATCTGGATGAGTGTGAGGTGATGCATTTTGGGAGGTCAAATGCTAGAGGAGAGTATACAGTGATTGGTTGGAGCCTTAGGCAAATTGATGTACAGAGAGATTTTGGGGTCCATGTCTAAAGCTCCCTGAAAGTGGCAACACAAGTGGATTAGGTGATAAAGAAGGCACACGGCATGCTTGCCTTCATCAGTCAGGGCATTGAATAGAAGCATTGCAAGTCAAATTGTAACTGTATAAGACTTTTGTCAGGTTACATTTGGAGTAGTGTGTGCAGTTCTGGTCTCTGCACTAAAAGAAATACTACAGGAGGCTTTGGAGAGGTTGTAGAAGATTTTACCAGGATGTTGTCTGGGTCGGAACGTGTTAGGTATAAAAACAGGTTGGACAAACTTGGATTGGATGGTTTTCACAAGAGCATCAGAGACTGAGAGGCGCCCTGATAGAAGTGCATAAAATTATGAGAGACGTGGATAGAGTGGATAATTGTAGTCTTTTTCCCAGGGTGGCAGTGTCAAATACTAGTGGACAGAGATTATAAGTGCGAGGGGGAAAGGTTAAAGGAGAAGTGCAAGGAAATCTTTTCTTCCCCCCACAGCGGGTAGTAGGTACCTGGAACACGCTGCCAGGGAGGTGGTAGAAGCAGATACATCAGCAAAATTTGATATGTTTAGACAGACACATTAACAGGCAGGGAATAGAGGGATCTGGATCAGGTGAATGCAGATGGTATTAGTTTAGAATAGCATTATGGTCAGCACAGTCATGGTGGGCTGCAAGGCTGTACTGTACTGTTCTGTTCTGCATCCTAACACCCGTTAGAATACCAAGGTAGTACAGAAAAAGAACCAGAGAAAGAAAGGCCTTGTGATCATTAGCAGAGGACCAATTCCTCCTCCCAGAAACACCTGCCGAACGTGTGGCTGGAGATGTGGCTCTCGGAGCAGGCTGCTCAGCCATGTAAGGACTCTCAGAACCCCATGATCAGTGAATTTCCTCTGGGGACAATCATTCTTGTTAGTGAGTGATTGCTGATGACAACATTGCCAGCTGATGTGTTACAGGTGGCCATGGCAACCCAAAAGTAACTAACCCGAAATGTCAAGCTTTACTGCTCCTATGATGCTGCTTGGCCTGCTGTGTTCATCCAGCTCCACACTTTGTTATCAAGTAATTGTCACACGTTTGCCACAAAAACCCAGAGATAATTAAAGCAATTGTTATAAGGTTTTGGGTTTGCTGTGAGAAATCCAGGCAAGTATTAGGGTGAAAGATAATTGCTTTAAGAGAAAGTAAGCATTATTTTTAGGAGATAGTGGGAACTGCAGTTGCTGGAAAATCTGAGATAACAAGGTGTAGAGCTGGATGAACACAGCAGGCCAAGTAGCATCAGAGGAGCAGGAAGGCTGACGTTTCAGGCCTAGACACTGCTTCAGAAATGGGGGAGAGGAAGGGGGTTCTGAAATAAATAGGGAGAGAGGGGGAGGCGGATAGATGACGGATAGAGGAGAGGATAGGTGGAGAGGAGGCAGACAGGTCAAAGAGGCGGGGATGGAGCAAGTAAAGGTGAGTGTAGGTGGGGGGTTAGGGAGGAGATAGGTCAGTCCAGGGAGGACGGACAGATCAAGCGGGCGGGATGAGGTTAGTAGATAGGAGATGGGTGTGGGGCTTGAGGTGGGAGGAGGGGATAGGTGGGAGGAAGGACAGGTTAGGGAGGCGGGGACGAGCTGGGCTGGTTTTGGGATGCGGTTGGGGGAGGGGAGATTTTGAAGCTTGTGAAGTCCACATTGATACCATTGGGCTGCAGGGTTCCCAAGCGGAATATGAGTTGCTATTCCTGCAACCTTCGGGTGGCATCGTTGTGGCACTGCAGGAGGCCCAGGATGGACATGTCATCTGAGGAATGGGAGGGGGCTGTTGAAATGGTTCGTGACTGGGAGGTGCAATTGTTTAGTGCGAACCAAGAGTAGGCGTTCTGCAAAGTGGTCACCAAGCCTCCGCTTGGTTTCCCCGATGTAGAGGAGGCCACAACGGGTACAGCGGATGCAGTATACCACATTGGCAGATGTGCAGGTGAACATCTGCTTGATGTGGAAAGTCTTCTTGGGGCCTGGGATTGGGGTGAGGGAGGAGGTGTGGGGGCAGGTGTAGCACTTCTGCACATCTGCTAATGTGGTACACTGCATCCGCTGTTCCCGTTGTGGCCTCCTCTACATTGGGGAAACCAAGCGGAGGCTTGGTGACCACTTTGCAGAACACCTACGCTCGGTTCGCACTAAACAATTGCACATCCCAGTCATGAACCATTTCAACCCCCGCCTCCCATTCCTCAGACGACATGTCCATCCTGGGCCTCCTGCAGTGTCACAACGATGCCACCCGAAGGTTGCAGGAACAGCAACTCATATTCCGCTTGGGAACCCTGCAGCCCAATGGTATCAATGTGGACTTCACAAGCTTCAAAATCTCCCCTCCCCCAACCGCATCCCAAAACCAGCCCAGCTCGTCCCCGCCTCCCTAGCCTGTCCTTCCTTCCACCCATCCCCTCCTCCCACCTCAAGCCCCACACCCATCTCCTACACACTAACCTCATCCCGCCCGCTTGACCTGTCCGTCCTCCCTGGACTGACCTATCTCCTGCCTAACTCCCCACCTACACTCACCTTTACTGGCTCCATCCCTGCCTCTTCAACCTGTCTGTCTCCTCTCTGCCTATCTTCTCCTCTGTCCATCTTCTATCCGCCTCCCCCTCGCTCCCTATTTATTTCAGAACCCCCTTCTCCTCCCCCATTTCTGAAGAAGGGTCTAGGCCCGAAACGTCAGCTTTCCTGCTCCTCTGATGCTGTTTGGCCTGCTGTGTTCATCCAGCTCTACACCTTGTTATCATCTATCATTTTTAGGAAGCTGCTTTGAACAGAGTCCGTAGTTAAGACAGACTAGGGTATTAGATTTGAAATCTCAAAACTGAAACAGTTTACTTGCACAAGGTGCACTTAATTAATGCAGAGTTACTATCACGAAAAATCACACCATTAAGCAGAACCGTGTTATTCAAAACGCATATTCCTGAAGAAGTACAGAATGCAAGCACAAACATGAAACAAAATAGATAGGAAAATATGCAAAAAGGATACCTTTTAAGCTTTCTTACTTTAATGGAAGTGAAAGTCTACAGATTTTCATCTCACGCATCTGCAACTCTGGAAGTTGAAGGTTGAGATGATTAAGACTGCTCTTTTGGTGTGAAATGACTTCACACCAGGACGGTGCAAGAACTACTTGAGTTGCATTTAACGGAGTTACACTTTGGCTTCTCACTTTAAGGTTTACCAGTGCTACATCAAATTGTATACAAAGTTGAATCAGTAAGACCCAAAGCTCTTTGAATGTCAATGTTGCACGCACCATGCTCAAATTTGGAGAAGTCATCCAATATGACACACTGTGGAATCGATTTCCTGCATTTCATAACCACAATCTCTTTGCTTCAATGGCTAGAGTGCTTGGGAGTCATGATACTCAAAGTTATCACTCCGGCAAAAGCTGCTGCAAGTTGGCTATAAGCTTGGTATGATGGGTAGTAAAGACTATGTTATGACAACCATGTTAACTGAGGACTACCTGTATGTTACGGAAAAATCTCAAAGCTCATTTTGATTCAAAAAACCATGTTCAAGGACTAAGATGACCCCAGAATCCACACAAAGAAAGACCAATGTATGTTGAACCTATTTATCACACCATGCCTCAACTAGATGAATGTCAAGTATTAATCTTTGTTATCCAACAAACATGTCAGTTTGCATTATAAATTTGATTGCCCTTTTTGTCAATGAGATTGTTTCCCAACAAAAGTTTTTTACTCTGGAGTTTAGTACAGTGTCCAAATCCCAAAATAATAACACCACACATATCTAGTATCATGCCTGTAAATCTTCTCTGAACCTTCTCTAGTGCCTTTATGATTTTCATAACATTGCAATCAGTACTGCAGACAGTATTATAAGTATGGCCTAACTGGTTCAGGAAGATAAGTCACTGAATTGGATAAGGGCTAATCTTCTACCTCAACAGAGTTTTCCTGCATTCTCTCTTGATATCTAAAAAAATCTAGAAACATACTGATTTCTATCTGCAACATATTCAATAACTGAGCTTCTACAGCCCTCTAAGATGGAGAATTCCAAAGATTCATCACCCTAAACGAAGAGATTCCTCCCCATTATGGTCCTGAATAGCATTTCCGTTATTCTAAGACTGTGTGCCTTGGTTGAGGGTCAAATGTTGCTCAGGTAACCAAATGAATCCTTTCTTTCAAGAGGTCCCAAGGTATCTGTGTTCACCCAAGAGGATAGATAGTGCCTCAATTTACACTTCATCTAAAAAAATCCACTAAAATTATACGTTATGTGCAAGCACTGGAATGGGGCTCAACTCCATGACCTTCAGAAAAAGAGGCAAGAATTCTACCACTGAGCCAAGGTTGGTAAGATTTAGACAGAAAATGCTCAATAAGATTCTGTGCCTCTTATTCAACACAAAGGTAAAAACTCCATGAGTTTCCACATGAACAATATGAAATCAGGGTGCAAACTTAAGAACATATAGTAATGTGTTCAGCTTAAACAAATATCAAATTGAGCAATAAAATATGTTTCAAGACTTCTGGTAGGGCTCATTCTAGGGAAACTGCACCCAAAACATTTAGCACCTTTGGTTTTCAAACCAAACAGCTGTCTTTATCAACTACTAACCCTAAATTTCTGGGCCAAAAGTCAACAAATTTCAGTGCATCACTGAGGATCACACGATTTATGATACAAACACTTAGCAAGGTGTCAACCACAAAGGTATAGATTATCTAAATAATTTAACAGCAGCACAGTTGAATCCTCAAAATTGTTAAACCAGAGGTTTAGTTGGATCTGATATCAATGAATGAATTACAAATAAAGTAATTGCAAGATCTGCTGCTCTGATGATTTACTTGCTTATCTACAATTAAATTTTACATTAAAATTATACAGACCATTTATAGGAAAAACATGTGTTTTCTATGCTCATGAGGAGTGAGCATTGTTAGCAAGGCCAGCATTTATTGCCCATGCCAAATACCTCTTGAACAGGTGATGGGGAGTCACTTCTTGAATTGCTCCAGACTGTGCACATAGTGTACATACATCTGCTGTTGCTGATCATGGGGGAGTAGTAGGATTTTGACCAAGTGACAGTAAACAAACAACAATACAATTGAATTAGGAAGCTGCATGGCCTGAAGGAGATCTTGTAGGTGTATCCTTTCCATGTGTTTGCTGGCCCTGTTCTTCTAGGGGATAGAAGTCACATTTTGGAAGATATTGATGAAGGGGCCTTGGTGATTTACTGCGATGAATTTTGTAGATAGTACACATTGCTGCCACTATGCACTGGTGGTGAAAGAAGTAACATTTTGAGAGGGCAAATTGAGGCTAAACACATGGGCAGCTTTACTGTGGATGGTGTCAAGTTTCTTGTTGGAGCTGCACTCATTCAACTTAAGTGAACAGAATTCCATTAGGTTCTTGACTTGTCCTGTATAGATGGTGGATAGGCTTTGGGGAAACATGAGGTAGATTATTACAAAATTCAAAACCTCTGATCTGCTTGTTGCCAAGCATTTATAAGGCTAGCGCGCCTCGGTGTCTGGTCAATGATAATCCGAAGATGTTGACGGAAGCTGAATTTAGTGATGGTAATGCTGCTAAAGGTTAAGATATTATTACAATTTCATTTATTGGAAATGTTATTTCCTGGCATTTGCATTGTATAAATATCACCTGCCACTCATCAAACGAAGCTGGAATATTGTCCAGGTCTTGCTACATTTGAAAACACATTGCCTCAGTATCTGAGGAGTTGCTAATGGTATGGTGCAGTGTATAAATATCACAATCTTTGACATTATGTTGAGCCTAGAACAATACTGTAGAATGAGATAATTGTCCTTCACAACAACTGCAACCATCTTCTTTTGTGCTAGGTATGACTCCAACCAGGTGACAGTTTTTCCCTTGATTCCACAGACTTCAATTTTACAAGGGTTCCTTGATACCATCCTTGTTTGAATGCTGCCTTAATGTGAAGGATGGTCACTCCCATGCCATTCTGGAATATAACTTTTTTGACCACATTTGGACCAAGCCTGTAACAGGATCAGGAGTTGAGTAGTACTTACAAACAGAAACTAAGCATCAGTGAGCAAGTGCCATTTGATAGTACTGTTCACACAACACTTTCTTTGCTGACAATTGAGACTGTGCGACGGGACACGAACTGGCCAGATTGGAATTGTCCTGCTTTTTGCAGACAGGATATATTAGGGTAATTATCCACATTGTTGGGTAGATGAGTGTTGAGGCTGGACTGGAACAACTTGGCTAGGGACGCGGCTAATTCAGGCACAATATCTCCAGTATTCCAGCTGGGATGTTGTTAGAATCCAAAATCTTTCTTGGATCCTGTGCCTTTGGCATTATAGATATAATAGATTAATAGCCTTGGCAGAATGCAGAAAGGGAATAATGGGTTTGAATCAACCATAAATAACTTGGTATATATACACATTTCTACATATTTTTGAAAATACTTAGATATGCTAGTGATCATAAAATCATGTGGATATATAATAACTACATCAAATGCATTTCAAGATTGCTGTTGTGTTTAAACACATATATTGTCACAATTCACAGATTAACAAAGTAGAAAAACAAATGCAAATTGGAGATTTTTTATTGGAATTGTGAAAGCAAAGGCATTACATAAAATAATAGAAAATATAATGGTTCTGGTGTTATTTTTAAAATCTGAATGAAGTTCCAAAATATCTGGGATATGCAATTCAGCACAAAAAGCAATATTATGTGATTACTTATTCCTTTTGTGAAACAGACTATAGTTAAACAAGCTCCAAATAGCACAACAAGCTTAATAAGATAGCTAACTTTAAAAAGTATATGTAAAATAGTGCAAAATAAGACTACACCAAATATTAGAGACCTTAATTGTGAAGTTTGTTTTGGATTTCTTTTAATCACAAAAACTTCTAAGTTTCTAAAACCTGTTTCTACATATTGGGCAGAGTGATCTATGAGCCCCTGGGAACAGCTGCAACAGACTATAAACTCATCCAGACTGCACTGGTAAACTGAACTGATCGAGGACCCCCCACTTCATACATTAATGATTATACTTCAGTGCACACAATAAAAATGCCTGCCACACCTTACAACTCCTCATTAACATGACAGATTTCTGGCAGAATATACCGAAACAAAGAATTCATGTTCACGTAATAAACCAGACTTGACCTCAAGCTTGAAAATAATCTAGAAAAATAAATAAAAGCCTACAAATGTGAAGAATATTCCATTAATTTGGTATTTATCCTAGAAAGTGCAATTATGTTACAATTCCTCCTGTTCAGTATAATATATTCATCTTTTAAACTTATGGTCACAGCATTGGCTCTCAAGATAGTATGATCAAGTGTAACACATTATAATCCAAGAGTTCCAACTGTTGAGAACTTTAAATTATCCAATATGTGGAATTCATAAGAAACAATTGTTTAAAACAATGTTATAAACAAAGAAATAAGTGATATTTAACTAGCAAAATGCATGATCACCCGCAAGTAAATTTACTTCGATGTTGCATTGACCTTAAGTAGCAGATTAAGCAGTAAACTGGAATCTATTATTAAATTTCACTGACGAAGAAAAGGAGCAAATTTTAGAACTTTTACTCAACAGATTGCAAGCTCTTCCTCTTGTTTCTGACAGTCTTTTAAAATCAGTCTGAAATCTTACATAAAACATGTAATACGCAACAACACAGATCAAGTTTAATTGCACAAAGTAACACAAAGGCTGCAACTGATCCAAAAGTTTTAAACAGTTAAAGAAATGAAACTATTGTATCGTTGGATGTTTCTCTTGAGGATTTCAGAGCATGGACCCAGAACTCGTTCAAAACGTGGACGATCCAACTTGACGCATTTCAGTGGACCACGTGCAACTACAGTCGCTGCTCGTGGCCGATTCAACAGAAGGGCAATTTCACCTAAGCATGGACAAAATGGTGAGAATCAAAACATGGGCAGTTGTAAAATTTTGTTTACTGCTTTTGCTTCTGGTTTTTGAATGAAAAAAATCTGAAAGTGAATAACATTAGACCAACTAGTTCAGGAATTTGGAATTATTAAAAGACTATTTAAGAAATTAGGTCAGATTGTATTCATGTGACAAGTATTACCTGCATCTGTGTTCTGTAGAGTTAGTGGATTTCCTTATGCAATGTTTACTTTAAGTTACTTATTAAACTTTGACAGGGTGATCAGAGATTCTTCCACCACCAACTGCAAATAATACTGTCCAATCACTGTTGTGTTCCCGATTTAGATCGACTATCTAATGTTAAATTGGCTGTACAGTAGGATAGCTAATAATAAGAAAGGCCATTTAAGAATTGGAAACACATGGTTACTTGGTGACATTGAAATCAAGTTAGCTGCAAGGCTTACAAGATACTTTAATTAATATCTTAGCAGAGATTTCTGACAAAAATTCACCAGATGGATTGTTTAGCCCTCGCCTTCAAATAAACATAAATCTATGAAGCATACAGGAGTGAAAAAAAAGTTGGCAAAGTTGAAAGAGATTAAAAAGGATATCCTTTAGTAAGTTTGACAAACCAGGAAGGTTCCATGCTATTTCCTGATCATTGCAAGTTGGCTAATATTATAGTAGAATCAAGGATAAGAAGTACACAACTGCCCTCAGCCCTGGGGACAGAATAGGGAGCAAGCCAAGGTCCCTGGATCTGATTACTACTTAGCACCTCCTGGTGGAAACTGCTGTATTGTAGCCATCCAGAGCATTTTAAAAAGTAGGAGCCATCATTAAAAGGCATGTATTGCAGTTTGTTTTGCTATGGATATCTTTTAAAAAGAACTTTGTTTATTGTTGAAATTTCAAACAGGAGCTCCATTATTACAGCACTAAGGGAATTTGATTAACATCTTTATTTTGCAAAAAAAAATCAGCAACTTATTTGAAGCAATCTTGAATTCTAGAATCATAGTGTAACTTGATAGGAAAAAATGTTAATTAGCAAATTCTACTAGTGAATATTTTTATACAAATGAAGGAGTATAAGTTACCGCCTAGCATTGAACCCAAAGTCAGTAACCACCCTGTAAGAGGGGCTGAACGAGCAATCTCAAGAGCTGCCAGTAGCCATCACATCTCAAAAAGGTAACTTGCATGTTTAAGTAAAATATATTTCAGGCAGAAGTCACAACCTGGTAGGAAATGGGGATCCTGGTGGGATGTTGAATAGTGTACTGCAGAGTAAGGGAGTGCTTCTGTTTACCAAAACAGAAATTCTGTTTTATTTATTTATTTACAATGCTACTAGTGTTTGAGAGAGAATTGCTTAAGAATGTCAAGCAAAACACATCCAGTTGGCATTACTTGCATCATTAAATTTCAGAAAGGAAAGCTAAAACAGTCCTCTTGCATATGCAACAGGTGGGTTCTAATGCCTATTTCAGGCACCTGAAAAGTCACCAAATTCAACTTTTGGGTAGACACCTCACAAAGGTCTTTTGGATGTTTTGCTTCCTAAAACTAGTCCTCATTGTGCCTAGTTTACACGTAGTAAAGCTGACATCATAAGACCAAGTTTTCCCCCAAGCTATTTTAATTATTAAGAACTTATTTTGACCAAGGAATGGTACTGATCTTGAATTCATTGCCCACAGGGGTAATGGAAGTGGAAACGATCAATGACTTCAAAAGAAAACTGGTTCGATGCTTGAGGAATATAAACATGCAAAGCCCCAGGGATCAAACAGAAACTGGCAATAAATGGGTTGCTCCATGAAGAATGAGGATGGATTTAATATACCAAATGCCCTCTTCTTTGCCATGAATGGCATGATAGTTCTAAATACATGACTGACATCAACTAGTAATGGGCCTGAAACATTTAATTTCAAATAAATAAGTACAATCCTGAAAAATGTGACTTAAGAAAGACAACAATAATTACGTTGAGACAATAAGGACTGCAGATGCTGGAAGCCAGAGTCTATAGGTGACAGGCTGGAAAAGCACAGCAGGTCAGACAGCAGAGGAGCAGGTAAGTCAATGTTTTGGCCCAACATCCTGACAAACGGTTTCGGCCCAAAACATTGACTTTCTTGCTCTTCCGATACTGTCTACTGTGCTTTTCTAGTCTCACACCTACAAACAATGATTACTTTGTTCATTCACATTTTTATATTGCTTTTTGGAGAGCCTATCCATTTCAACAGACCAATTTCACTCTAGCAGTAAAATTATGTTAGCATGCATACATTTGAATATACAATAGCTTACTGATAAGTCAATTAATGAAACACACAAGAGTACCTACCGTGAACTCTGTGTAAAGTATAATGAACTAAGATTCAATGTTGGCACATATTTGATTGCAGTGCATTTCATAGTTGAACCTCATTCAACAAACGCATTTAGGAATTTACAATAGTCTTCCAGTATCCACCACTGGAAACCACTTGGATTATTTCATGGGGAACCAATAGAACAATATATTTGAATTTAATCACTAAAGCAAGCATTTAATGATCCCATGTTGGATGACTTTAATTTCTAATTATGTCAGAAAATGCACTCATTTTCTGTAAAACTTTACTTTTTTTTAAACAAATTAAGATGTCACATCAACTGTACAATCCTCCATCGAGTGAAAATGCATAAAACTTTGCCTGCTAAAACTTAAAAAAAACTGGAACATGCCTTTGCCTGATAATGTTAGTCATTGTAATTTATTCTGCATTACTTTGAGCTTTTGTCAAAACTATTTCTAAACTCATTACAAAAAATCCAAAACTATGTGGAAGAGGAAAAAGCAGTGCAGTCAGGATTCATTAGGCATCACACCATCTGTTCATTACAGTTCATCCCTAATATAGGTGTTAGAAATAGTTAAACTATTTCATAACAATGATTACTAAAACATCCATGTTAAAGATTAAAGCATAAACATTAATGTTATTTTGAAACTAAATGTGAAATCCAAACTCACCAAAATAGTCTGAGGGTCCTAGTCTTCCAACCTCCACATATTCCTCATTATCCGATCTACGCTGAAGAACTGAAGCAGTGCCCTAATTAAATACAGATAACTAGTAAGTGAAAAGCAAGGGCATTTGTTTTATTTGATAAAAAGACAGCAAATATCAAAACTGGATGCTTCAGCAAGATTCATTTCTTGTGTTCTGGATCCCCAAAGAATACCCTACATACACATTTGAATTGAATATCCATTTCAATTTATTTTCAATTCAGTCATAAAATGTTAAATAAAATGTAAAACATTGTTATTTGATTCAACAAGCAACAGTGAAGACTAACGATATGTTGGTCTTTATTTCAAGAGGATTTGAATGTAAGAGCAAAGATGTCGTGTTTCAGATGCACACACAACCATGGTGAGATTGCACCTGGAATGCTGTGTGAAGTTTCAGTCTCCTTAACCAAGGAAGGATATATTTTCGAGAGAGATAGTGCAACAGAGGTTCATCAAACTAATTTTTCAGATGGCAGGAATGGGCCATATTTCTCTAGAGTTTGTAAGAACGAGGGCTGATCTCATCAAAACTTGAAAAACTTTTAGATGCAGAAAATATGCTCCCCATGGCTGGAAGAGGTTTGGTTTACAAAAAAGGGCAGGATACACAGGTCTCAAAGATCCAAATTTAATTTCACTTTAATTCTCTTAAGATGCAGTCTTCAAATTTTGTAGGCCTGTGATTTCCTTTGGTTCACTGAAGGAGTTGCAGTTGGAGTTTTCTAGAAAAGGATCCAAAGTGCTTGCAGTAGCAGGTTTCTGGTTTCATTCAAGTTGAGGTGCAGGGGAACACCTGCAGCGAAAATATCTTCTTGTTCTTCATACGCTAGGTAAAGGTTAGCCCCAAGTATCTGTTTTCTCTCTGTCTGTTCTTGAAATGTTTTAGCTCATCTTCTCATTGTTTCCAGTTTTGACAAGTGGCCTACACTTAATATATTAATACGACTTATTTCTTCTTCAGATAATTGACAAGCTGCGCATTTCTAGCATTCTCGACATTATTTCAGCTTAATGCCAATTACTTTTTACTTGCTGTGTGCCAGTTCATTTCATACGACATCTATTTTAAAATTTCTTCCTGTTATTGTCTGCGGTTCATTAAGCTGCATTAGGTAGCTCAATCATAGTTCGCTTTCCAGTTGTAACAATGGTTCTGCCACATGCCTTTCTTTATAAATAATGACAGGTCTGCTTTGTTCTTACAGCATCTTTGGATTTAACTTTAGATTAACAGCATTTGCACTTTTCTTTTTAACTGACTGCTATAAGAATTATATGAGCAGAGTTCCCATCCTCTTTAATCTCTTGTCAAAGCCTCAAATTTGCATCAAACGGGCATCACTGAATTTAGTTTGAGCCATTGCTCTTGAAAGAATAAAGAGATTGAGAAGCTAATGTAGATCTACAACATTTGAAATCATCCATAAAGATGTCTCACCTTCCGAGTCAAAAGGGAAGATTCCAGCCCATGGATGTAAAACTGATCATATGCTAAACTGGACAGGCAGTGTTTTCACACATCAAGTACAATTTGGCCTTCGATCTTAATTGTTGCTTCCTAGAACCTTCCTGAATGCCTTTGACTTTATCACCAATATCTTTTGCAGAAATTCATTCCAAAAGCTCAAATCAGTTGCCAACACTAGACAATGAAACTCAGTGATGTATATCTGATCAACAGAACGTCTTGAATTGTTATTTTGGCTCCTGGGTTAACAGCACAGATAGTGGACCAGTTAAACTATTTAGTAATTTGAATGACATTACCTAATCACTTTCTCAACACAATACAATATTATTTTAGTGTCAAGTATGATAATGAGACAAATAAGTAATGAATATAACTGCATAGTTATACATAAAACAAACTCCTCTATTTACAACTAAAAATATTCACTACCTAAATCTAGAAAGGATATTATTTAAACAAGAGAGAAACAAAACAAACTTCTTTGTCCGAAAATCTTGGATTGTACAAAAAGAAACTTCTGATAAAATACTAAAAAAAGGCAGTTATCCATACAAAGCTTTATTTTCCCTGCATGAATGCTTTTTAGAAAACTGGATAGATTTTACTAGTGTTTATCAATCTATATTTAAATCTTCAGTAAGCAATTCATATGCTGCAACATTTTATTGCAGGTTTCAACGTTATTCCTGCTTCAGATTATGCCAATTTCAAATACAAGAGAAGGGAAATTCCACCAGTTAAAGCTATTTACACACTGTGTTAAACTACCAACCATAACAAAACTAAATATAACCAATTCATTGTAAATTAAGAGTTTACAAGCATAGCCAGCCTAATTTGAATCAACATTGTGCAGTGTATATGTATCATAAGTGGGAAGGGCATTGTTGGTTAGTGTAAACCATCCTGACAAGTAACTTAACTGAAATATTACAAAAGGTAAGCAGTGCATGCTAGTATAAATTCCCACCACATTTTTATACTTTTCAAATTACATCCTCCACCTTAAAATAGGGGGTAATTTACATAGTCATAATTTAGGACAACTAAGGCAACAATCATAGTTAACACTTGCAGGTTGAAAAGAAGAGGATTCGTGATTTTCTGCTTTGTCTTTCTGGTTCCACCCGATTGAAAATGGCAACTTAGAGCGTTAAAACCCGAGTCCAGCCTTTGTCCTATAACCCAATAAGATATAAAAGCATAAGTAAGCTATTCTCTGCATCAAGTCTACTCTGCCATTCAATGAGATCATGGCTGATCTAATAAACCTCAGCTCCACTTTCCTGCTCTTAGCCCATAACCCTGGATTCTCTTATAGATTAAAATATGTCCATTTTAGCCCTGAACATACATAACAACACAGCATCAACAGCCCTCTGTAGTAAAGAATTCAACTGATTCACTACCCTCAAATTGGAAATTCCTGTTCACCTGTCTTAAATGTGTGATCCCTCATCCTGAAATTATACCTTCTGGTCCTAAGATTTCCCACAGGAGAAACAACTTCCGCAACCACCCAGTCAGGTCCCCCAGGAATCTTGAATATTTCAATATGGTAATCTCTCATTCTTCTAAATTCCAATAAGTGTAGGCCCTACCTACTCAATCTCTCCTTGTAAGACAGTCCCTCCATCCTTCTACACCAGGTAAGCCTTGCGAACTTTTTTTGGACTGCCTCCATTACCAGTATTTCTTTCCTTAGATAGGAGGCCCAAAACTGTTCACAGTATACCAGCTGTGCCTTCAGTCTACTGCTTTGTACTGCTTTAGCAAAATCACCTACATCATTATTCCCTTTGAAATAAATGCCAATATTCCATTTGCCTTCCCTATTACCTGCTGAACTTTGATGCTAGCTTTTTGAGATCCACGCACAACAATTCCCACATTCCTCTGTCCCATAGCTTTCTGTTGTCTTTCTCCATTTAAATATTAATCAAACTCCTCTATTCTTCCGGACAAAATGCATTACCATACATATTTTCACATTACATTCCAACTGCCAAGTTTCTGTCCACTCACTCAACATATATACATCCCTCTGCAGACTATTTCTGACTATCCTTAACACTTGCCCTCCCACTTATTTTTGTGTCATCTGCAAACTTGTCCGTAGTACATTCAGTTTCCTCATCCAAGTCATTAATATATATTGTAAATAATTGTGGCCCCAGCACCGAGCCCTGTGGCACACCACTGGTTACAAGTTGCCATCCTGAAAATGCCTCCCCTTCTCCCAACACTGCCTTATATTAGTTAGCCAATCCTCTATCCATACTAACATATCCCCTCCAATACCACAAGTTCTTACCTTATCAAATACCTTCTAAAAATCCAAATATATTGTAGCCACTGCTTTTCATTTATTATCCTCTTTGATATCTCCTCAAAGAATTCTAGTAAATTTGTCAGGCATGATTTCCCCTTCATAAAGCCATGCTGACTCTGCTTGATTATACTATGTATTTCTAAATGCTCTGCTATTACATTCTTTAGAATAGACTTTAACGTTTTCCTAATAACAGGCATTAAGCTAACTGGCTTATAATTACCTGTTTTTTGTCTCCCCTTTTCAAATAAAGATGTTACATTGACAGATTTCCAATCCTCTGGGACTTTCCCAGATCTAAGGATTCCTGAAAGATTATTATAAGTGCATCCACCCTCTCTGCAGCTACCTCCTTTAGTACCTAGGATGTGTGTCATCAGGCTCAGGGAGCTTCAGTTTCTAGCCCCAAAAGTTTCCCAAGCACTTTTTCTCTAGAGAGTGTTGTCGTATACATTTCTACTCCTTGGGTTTTTAGCAATTTTGGAATGCTATTAGTGTCTTCTACAGTGAAGACTGATACCAAGTATTTATTCAACTCATCTGTCATTTCCTGGTTCCCTATTATTTCCCCAGCCTCATCTTCTAAGAAGCCTATGTTCATTTTGGCTTCCCTCTTCCCTTTTTATATATTTAAAGAGGTGCTTTCTGTCCACCTTGACATCACCTATGAGGTTACCATCAGAAGTCTTTTCTCTCTCCATTATACTTAATTTGTTGGTAATTAAAACTTTCCCAATCCTCTGGCCTACAATTAATCTTTACCACATTTATATGTTTTTCTTATTCAAATCAATGAAGTTCTTCACTTTCCTGGTAACTATGGTTAGCTTATCACCCTCCTAGAATCCCATTCCCTCACTAGATTATGTCTTTGCTATGAGCTATGAACTATTTTCATAAACACCTGCCATTGTTCCTCAACTATCATTGCTGCTAAACGCCTTTCCCAGTCCACTCCAATTAGTTCTGCCCTCATTTCTTTGTAATTGCCCCTATTTAAACTCAACACAGTTGTTTCCAATCCAAGCTCCTCCTTCTCAAATTGAATGCTAAATTCTATCATGTTATGGTCACTATTTCTCAGGGAATTTTTCACATGGAGATCATTTCTTAAACTTGCCTCATTGAGCATCACCAGATCGAAAATACTCTGATCTCTGGTTGAATGCATAAGATATTGTTCTGGGAAACTATCCTAAATATATTTTTGTGACTTCCTCTGGCTAGCCCAATCTACATGAAGATTAATGCAACTGCCTTGCCTACATGCCCTTATTATCTGTTCACTTATTCTCTGTACCAGCATATAGCTCCTGTTAAGTGGCCAGTACTCTTACAGGTGTCTTATTTCTCTTTTTATTTCTCACATTCACCTGTATGGATTCTGCATACTCTGATTCATTTCTTGCTATTGTACTTACTCCATCCCACACAAACAATGCTAGCCTCCCACACTTTCCTTCCTGCCTGCCCTTTTGAAAAAGAACATGAACCTGAATATTTAGTTCTCTCTGTAACCGTGATTCCGTAACAGCTGTAAGATGAATTCATCTATTTTGTTGCAAATATTATGCACATTCAAGTGCAGAGTTATAAATTTTGACTTTTTACTGCTTTTATTTTCCTTTTTAACCCAATTTACTGATAATCTTCTATGTCTGTATACAAAGTCTCTTCCCGTCCCACTCTGGGTATCGTTATCCAAATAGCTGACCTCAAATTCTGCCAGATCCTCTTGTGTTGTAAACCTGCATTTTTCCTCTCTCAAGCCCCCCTCAAATTACTTTGAAACTCAGATCTACAGCCCTAGTTATTTGGTTTGTCAGGATACTGATCCCAGCATGACTCAGGCGAACCCACCTGATCCCCATCCCATCAGAATAGCTCCTTGCTACTCAATGAACTGAAACTCGTTCCACACATCTCACTCTTTGAGGCCACACACCATACCTTCCACTCCTTGACTTTATTTACGCTATGCCAACATGGAAGGTGACTACTTGATCCCTCCCCTCCCTCTCTAAATTCTTCTCCAGCCCCAAGGAAATGTCCTTAACACTGGCACCAGCCTTTGGACTGTAGGTCTCAGTTGTAGACAGCAGAATCGAACCTTAATTATACTGACATATAATTATGCCATCTACCTGCCATGTCAGTTCTCTCATCCTGTCTGCAGTTCCGCCTCTAATCAACACAACTTGCAACAGCCTCAGACCTGTTGCAGGGGCAGGGGCTCCACAATTTTAACCTACTGAGCCCTCATGCCTGGCTCAGCTGCAGTCATATGCTCCTGTCCTTAAATACAGACCAACTGTGAATTACCTAATCCAAGGGGTTTGACTGCCCTCTGCAGCAAGTGTGTCCAGGTAACTTGCCCCTTCCCTGATACGGCACAATGTCTGTAGCTCAGACTCCAGCTGCTCAACTAGGTCCGAAGTTCCTCAAGCTGCAAAGACTTAGATGTGTTCATTCTGGGTCATACTGACGCCTAGCAGCTACCACGTGCAGCAATACATCACCAACCTGCCATCACGATCGTACTTGATTTAACTTGTACATTGATTAATTGAGATTCCCTGCTCTTTACACTTCAGTGTACTGATGTACTGTTTTTATAAACCAGAAATGAGAAAAATCAGCAGGGTCAGTGTCAATCTAGTACTTAAGAAGTTATTTTAAAGAAACAAAGAAAAACACTGGAGACCAAAATACAAGCTGAATGCCTTACCTTTACTTGAAAGATTAGAAATATTCACCAGGCCAACTCACCACTCTACACATGATGTAGCAGTACTTCAATTCTCAGTTCAGCTATGATTTTTGTTTATTTGTTCATGGCTTGAAGGCAGTGGTGGCCAAGCCAGCATTCATTGACCATCCCAAACTGCCACGGACAAGTGGTGGTTAAGCTACTTTTTTTCAACAGCATTCCTTGGGGTGTAGGAACACCCACAGTCCTACTGAGAAAGGAATTCCAAGATTTTGCAACAGTGAAGGAACAGGACTATAGTTCCACATCAGGATGACTTGGAGGGTTACTTGTAGGTGATGGCGTTCTCAAACATCTACTGCCTTTCTCCTTTTAGGCTGTGGAGGTTGAAATTTAGAAAGTTTAGTTGAAGGAGGCCTGATAAGTCACTATAATCCATTTTGCATATGGTACACACACAATGTGCAAATGGTAAAGGAACTGAATGTTTAAAGTCATGTAGAGGTGCTAATTAAGCAGGCTACTGTGTCTTGGATGGATTCAAGCTTCCCGAGTGTTGCTAAAGCTGCACATCTCCAAGAAGTCGGGAGGCATTCTGTTTCACTCCTGAGTTGTGCCTTGTAAGCAGTGGACAGGCATTGGAGAAACAGGAAGCGAGGGTCACTCGCCACTGGTTTATTAGCCTTTGACTTGATCCTGTACCCACTTGCAATTATATGGCTGGTCCATTCAGCTTCTAGTCAATGGTAACCTCCAGGATATTGATAGTGGGGGATTCAACAATGGTATTGCCATTGAATGTCAAGAGGAAATGGTTAGATCTTTCTTGCTGGAGGTGGTCAGTTTGTGCGCAAATGTTAGTTGCCAAGCCTGGATGTGGCCGAGATCTTACTGCACATGGACACCAGTTGCTTCAGTACGTAAGGAGTGGAGTATGGTGCTGAATATTTCCCTCTCCCCCAGACCTATGATTTTATGATAAAGGGCAGATCATCAATAAAGCAGCTGAAGATGGTTCATCATAGAACATTACCCTGAGGAACATCTGCAGTGATATCCAGAGGCCAAGATGATCTCTGACAATCACAACCATTTTTCTTTGTAGTAGGTAAACAATTTTCCCCTCAATTCCCATTGACTACAATTTTGTTAATGTCTTAAATGCTACACAGTTCAAATGTTGCCTTGATGTTAAGGGAAATCATTGTCATCTTACCTCTGCAGTTTGGCTCTTCTTTCCATGCTGGGACAAATAGAGTCATAGAGTCATACATGACAGAAACAGGCTCTTCAGTCCATTTCGTCCATGCTGATCAGATATACTAAACTGGTTTAGTCCCATCTGCCAACATTTGGCCCATTAAGTGCTGTAATGAAGGCAGAAGTTAAGTGATCCAATGGAACCCAAATTGACTGTCAGTGAGCAGTTTTTTTCTTTGCAGGTGTAGCTTGACAACATTGTCAAAGACCCACTCCATTACTTTGTTGGTGATCAAGAGGGGTACAATACATTGGATTTGTCCTGCTATTTTTGGACAGGGCATACATTGGGTAATTTTTCAGATTGTCAATGAATAGTGCCCATGTACAACTCAAATTCTTTTTAAAAGCTTAGCCATAAGCTTTAAAAAATGCACATAAAGTCTCATTAAAATTAAACCTTGCATGCAAAAGCTTGTTGATTTTGTCTAGGTTACATCTATGAAGGTTTATATGATGACTGGAAGCAAAAAGGTCTCGTGGCACAGTCTTGTGCTATACCATTGTGCCAGTAGGCCTTGGTTCAAGTCCTAACTGCTCCAGGTGTGTGTCACAACATGTCCGAATAGGTTGATTAAAAAATCTAACTGGAGACAAGATTCCTACCAAGATCAAAGACAGTTGGCAGAAGGTTCCAAGAATCCAAATTCCAAAGTCTAAATTCCCAAATCACTGTGCATGCTTTTGTATCACTTGCATATTTGCAATTGATTCAATGAACGGCCTCATTCAAATCATTAATTGTGAAGAAGTACAATAGTCTCAATGTACAACTCTGCAGAATCTACTCACTGCCTTGCTCCACACTCACCTAATTACACTGGTTATAAAATTTCATTTAGAGAATTATAAGCAGTTAGCTTTTCTACAAAATATCTGAATGCAAGTCAGAGAAAATGGACTAATTTCAATAAGAGTTTATGTGTCTTGTAATTTAAGGTCTTCAAAAAATCAAGGGACATTATTACAATTACTCAAGTGCCATCCTACCTTCAATTCTGTGTTCAGTCTGTCCAAAATCAAAACAATTTAATACTATTTTCAAAAAAAGGAGTCTTAACATTTTACTGCTTGCTCCAAATTTCACTTTTAGAAACAGTGATAACTATATCAGGACTCAACATTTCCCCTTATCCCAATATTATTAGATTCAAAATGTTTTTGTTATTAATAACCAGTTACTGTCACAGGAATAAGTCTGAAAATTCTGATTCAAGTTGGTACTTTGATTACAATATAGTTTCAGATGCAAAAAAAAAAAATCACTGTTAATTTGAATGAACAACAAAGCAGCAAAAATCTCTATAGGAACCTTAAAAGGATCAATATTTCCTGTTTGGTCCTCAGGGTACTTTTTCCAATCTCATTAATTCATTTATTGGGTGATACAGTCAGTTAGAAACAATACCTTCTGTAATTGCATTGATCTGTGGGATATTTGGAGTCAGAAGAAGAATTAGAATTCATCAATATCCTCAATTATAACCCTCGATTAAATCTGAAGCCACCACATACAAGGGAAGCATAATTTACTAGATACTGCAACATTTAAACTGGTACAAGAAAACAGATTTAAAATAACAAGTTTAAAAAAAAGTGGACACACATTTCTACTCAAAAAAAAGCCATTATCATAAATGCATTTAATGTATTTCCATATAAAGTTGGAACACTTTAACCAGGTAGTTACTATACTTTTACCTTCATCTCAGATGTTAACTGCAAATTTTTAACCATTGATGTAATACATTCATTACAATAGCATCCACTAAATATTTTCCCACCCAGCTCCTGAATCTCATGGTCGAGATTTCACGTTCACTCGCAAGAAATTGATTATCATGGTAATTTCAAGTTTTTCTGTATTGCTTGTATTTCTTTGTCATCAGGTTTAAAACAGTTCTTGCTCCTTGCAGCCACCCTTTCTCTCTTATTTTTGTAGCCTCTTGCCTTCAGCACCTTCTTGCCACTTCACCCCTCTCAATCCCTTTTACAACTTTTCTCCCCTAGGCCCCTTCTTCTCTCACTTCTTTATCCTCCACCCAAAACCCTTGTGTCACCTTCCAATCCCCAACCCCCAACCCCATCAAAGTCTCTTCTTCCAACACCCCTACTTGGTTGGGTTATGCAAGGATCCACATTCTTCAGAAATGTGAAATACAAAATCTTCTAAATACAAAGCACAAGAGCACATAATTGCGTTTCTTTAGGGTTTCCAAAGCTGTGCAAATGGTGGAGCATGCACAGTGTGGTTAGCAGCCTCACCAGTTATCTCTGCAGCTATCTCTGAAGATATACATTCAGAGCCTCTTGGGGGTGAATTTTTGAAGGCCTAGGAGCAGCAGAAATAGTCTTGATGTCCTATCACTACACTGAAGTTTGCTGGCAGATTGTTAGTTAGCACACAACTGCCTGCTTTTACTACTCTGCTCTTTCTCAACTCAACTATGGAGATATCAGATTGCCACACCCTTGTGTGGTCAGTTGTTTGCTACCACTTTTCATTCTTTAACAACATGCCTGAATTATGCTTATGACCAACCCAAACACATCCAACACACGTCCAAGATCATTGATGCTATTTCAGGCATGTCTGTGGGTGTTCTGTCAACTTTGCACTCACTTTGGGCCACAGTTAAATATCATATCCCATGATATGATGGGTGTTCTGTCAACTTTGCACTCACTTTGGGCCAAAGTTAAATATCATATCCCATTGTTCTAGAGAGATCAGTCTTTCAGAGCCTACAACTAGCATTGTCAAGAGCATTACGTTGTGTGACGCTATTGCTCTACTTACATTCCTACATTTATCACACTTCCGAGGTGGGCAAATATTGTTGCTATTTATTTGACTAATTAATTTGCTCTTCAGCTGTTATTCAGGCTGACTTGTAGATTAAAAAATCAAGAAGAACAAATTCATTTAGCAGAAAACTGAAGTAATTAAAATTTATTTTTGCTGTCAACGTTTTTCCCTGTCACTATTTTCAATGATGATAAGGGCTTTAAGAAAAAGGAAGCAATTTACAGTCATTAGCAGAAGCAACAAAATATAATGAAAACATTAATGGGGCTGAATCAAGACAACAGAGGATATTAGTGCCTAAATATCATTGGTCAGTGAGAAGACCCTGGTATTTAGTGTTTCATTAAATATCACAGGTAAAAGAGAAATATTGCTCAATTAGTATGTACTTAGGTAAACAAGGCAACTGAAAACATTTCCCAGAAGTTTCAACTATTTACCATAAAATTCTCTCTCCCTATCTGAAACGTGCCCATTATCAGAAGGTTGCTGTGGAAAATAGTTCCATGAGTATGGAACTTTCACACCCACTGCATATTGAATGCGTAGAACGTTCTATCAAGTTCCAAAAGCAAGCACAGACTGGTGTGCCTACATCTAAATCTTGCCTTGGGCAAATGCTGAAACACATTACTTTTGACAACTATTTTCAAACTAGTTACTGGTTTAAAAGATTATAGAGTCAACGGTATAAATACTATGGAAACTAAGAATTTGCTTAGCTGGGTTAATAGCAATGTTCATTTCAGGTGTCAGATCTATGTTAATTACTTTGTACACCTGGCCTTGTATTGGGAGCTAATCAGCAGCTTCCAAGGGAAAACAGCCGAATAAAAGTTCAATCAGAAGCCGCAATTTGAAATCTTGACAATGCTTGCGTCAAGCCCTCTGGAACAGTGCCAACACTACTGTTTTGTTCCTCTACAAACATACTAACTTCAGAACAGTCACAAAGAAAGAATCAAAGATGTTGCGCTTCAAAAAGTCATTAAAATTTTAACACTTAACCTCAGACAAATTCAACTGGCTGGATTCCAGAGGCCACGGGTGAGTCCACCTTTTCGTAAGCAGGTCTCAGTATTTGTTTGACAACCCTTTGGACATCAGAATTGACCAGGGAAGTAATCACATTTAGGCTTTTCAATTGATTGAAAACCCAATCTTTTAGAGTGATTCAGTGTGCAAGGAAAATATAGTTTTTGGAAGTCAAGCGAGGCACAGAGGAAACAAATAAAATATTTACAAGTTAATTCTTAACAAACAAAAACAAAGTGCAAGAAACAATTTTTTAAACACAAAAGGGAGAAAAATAAAAGTAAAGATGTGTTTTATGTTTAATAAATTGGCTATTACAATGGTAAAGCAATTCCTGACTTTTTGAGCATAACTACAAAACAACAGGGAAAGTTTCAACCAACAGCATCTTAGTCAGGTATTACAGCAGGCTATCAATGATGTGCAGAAACTTACTTTAACACACCAATTTAGTCCCATCACCTAAGATGGAAGCTTTCACTCACTCCCCATTTTGAACCTTACCATGGTTGCCACCTGTGGCACCTGATCAAGTACCACCACTGTACTTATTGTGCTTCAAGTGGTTGGCCATAGCATTGCTGATGGTGATGACTGGACTCAGACTGACTACATCTAGCAGCTAAATGCAGCAGCAGCTGATTTTTTATAAGTTAAGGTACCATTTAAGAAAATGTTTCTTTTCAAACTTTATTTCTTCAAAGCTGGTTATGTAACTGCATTTGCAAAGTGTTCAAAACAAGGTGCTTATTGTATGGGCAATAATAGGTTAATATGCAGGCATATGGGTGGAATATACTTTTAGAAAGTATGTAACATTCCTATCATTATTTTATAGGTAGCTATGTCTATGCATTTCAACAACATTCTGAAGTTGTACTTGTATGAAAATTAAACTACTGGGGCCACTAGTAGTCTAAAGGTTAAAAGAAGTGATTTATTATATCAGAATCAGCTGTTTGGAAATATAAAAGAATGTTGTAAAGAATTCTTAACAAAAAGCTTACTTTTGTTGGCCAATACCAGTGATTCTGAAGTAGTACATGAACAGGGAGGTCAAATCAAATAAATATGCAGGCTGAGAGCATTCTGTGGCAGACAATAAGCTAATAACCAAAATCACACACTGAAGGCCAAAAATTATCAATGATACTAGAGGTCATGTTAGTGGCTAGATCAATTGGCCCGGAATTTGCTGAAATGGTAGAAATCGAGTCACAGCCATTCATTACACTCAAGTAAAAGCAAAATACTGCCAATGCTGAAAATCTAAAACAAACGCACAGAATGCTAAAGAATCCAGCAGTGAAGAAATGGTAATATAGTTCAGGTCAGGATGGTGTGGTGTGGAAGGGAACATCTAGGCAATGTTCCAATGCATCCATAGGTCATTGGGATTGCAGTTTTGGAAGATACTGACAATGGAGCCTGGTTGAGTCATTGCAACGCATTTACAGTCACAACACTTTGCACTTAGGTGGTGAAGGGTATAAACATTGAAGATGGTGGATGGGTGTCAATCAAGCTGGCTGTTTTATTCTGGATGCTGTCAATCTTCTTGAATGTGGTTGGAGTAGCACACATCAAGGCAAGTGGGGAGTACTCAATCACACTCCTGATTTGAGTTTGTAAATTGTGGACAGGGTTTGGAGAATCAGGACAGGAGATATTTTCTGCAGCATTCCAAGCGTTCACACTGCTCTTGTAGCCATTATATTTATATGGTTGTTCTACTTCAGTTTCTGGCTTCCAGAAAGGTTGATCAGGGAGCTTCAGCAACAGTAAAGTCATTGAATGCCAAGCATCAATGGTAAGATTCCCACTCACTGGAGGGAAACTTTGAAGTAGTTTTGAGAACAGTCCTTCCATAAGACATGACAGTGTCTTGATGAAAATTTGTATGTGTAGTAGAGTCAATTTGAGGGAGGAGTTGACAACTTATTTGCCTCCAATTGGCAAAAGGCAAAGGGCAAATAAAAATTTTTCAACTTGTAAATTGCCAAACCAGAACAGTTTGTGATCTGTTAGTGCACAAATATCAGGCTCAGTGTGGGTATTGGCATTTGACAATCTTACCATGGGGTTGTTCTCATCTGGCAAGTTATCCAGGTGTTGAGTTCCTGACCCCGAATTAAAAATCAAGCCCTAAATTCAAAACGTCAATAGGTAAAAGTAAACACAGTTTGGTCATTTTGATTATTCATTAACCAAGTCAACCACATGTACCTGTAGCTCACTAACAAGCCAACAAAAATATGAACTTCATGAAGGAGTAATATTTTTAATTCATTTATAATATACAATGTTTGTTGCTATTAAAATTCTAAGACTGCACTTAAACGGCTATGTGCGGCTTTGCATGTGAGAATAGAGTTTAAGATAGTATTTTTCACGTCTGTAATGAGAAACTGCCAATACAAAGGCATTATCAAATAGTATTGTGTTGCTGGGAAAATGACCGTTAAATATCCTTAATGATGTCAGCTGGATAGAATCAATACAAAGCATTGGTGAACACTTGTATTTTTTTCAGGCAGCGTTAAATCAAGCTAATAATTAATCATCATACATACCTAAAGAGATTTCTGTGGATTGGATCATACGGTTAGGGCAATGGCATCTTTGATCAAGCTCAAAATTTTATTTGCAATTCTTTCTATTTTGATAGACGAGAGACGTGCCAAGGGGCCTGATTTAAAGTTGCCCTTAACATGTATCAATTCAATTTAGTACAGTATAAAAGTAGTCAACAAACATTGCAAACAGCACTTCTAACAGTATTTTTTTATTCATTAACGGGATGAGGATGTTGCTGGCTGGACAGCATTTATTGTCCATCCATAATTTTCCAGAGGGCAGTTCAGAGTCAACCACATTGCTGTGGGTCTGGAGTCATATGTAGGCCAGACCAGGTAAGGACATTGGTGAACCAGGTGGGATTTTCCTGACAATCGACAATGGATTCATGGGTATCTTTAGATTCTGAATTCCACCATCTGCCATTACAGGATTCAAACCCAGGTCCCCAGAATGTTATCGAGATCTCTGGATTAACAGTCCAGAGATAATACCACTAGACCATTGCCTCTCCCAGTTACTTAATCTATATAGATAAGTGTGGTCTGAAGCTATCCATTACTGTTCATTTTGGTCACGTAACCACATTATGCAAATTGGAAGACAATACAATTGGGCTCAAATAATGACAAAATGAGCTGCCTTGACTGTTCAGGGATCTGCCAGCATATACGGAAATAAACAGTGAAAGAAATACAATCCTCAAAACAAGACCAGAAAAATGGTGATGGGGCAGGGTGCTAATTGAGTACATGATGTAAACAGGTGAGTGATGAACACAACTTTTTGTTTTACGTAACTTCCAGCGATGTAGCAAACATTAGGTATTTAAATCCTTTAAAATAGTTGCTGTAGATTAATTTAGGTACAATTGACAAGACTTTTAAAAATATATGTTATGCAAGTCATTTAGAATATCACAATGAACAATAAAATGAAGTTTCAATTTTCAAAATTAATCCTTTCACTTCATAATTACGACATTTTTAACTCATTTGAATTAATCAATAAATTATCGTATCATCTTTGTGATTACATTCTTGCTTCACAACAATAAATGACTTGTATTTAAAAGACACCTTTATTATAACAAAACACTTCAAAGGAGCAAAACTGGACAAAGTATGACACCCCAACCAAAAGGCAGATATTAGATTTGTTGACAAATGTATATTTTAAAGAAAAAAAAAGGAGGTAGAAATGTGTAGCGAGGGAATTCCAAGGTCCCAGACAACTCAAGGCACAGTAAACTGTGATGCAGCCATGATCTGGGGTTTGGGAAAGCACGAGGCCAGAATGAGAGGAACACCGATATCTTGGATGGTCATGGGATTGGAGGAAATTACAGAGATAGAAAGGAATGAGACCATGGCATGGGTGTTGGTGGTGTTAGCTGAAGACGAGGGGCAGCAGGGTGGCTCAGCAGTTAGCTCTTATGCCTCACATCGCCAGGGACCTAGGTTCGATTCCAGCATTTGTTGTGTGGAGTTTGCACATTCTCCCCATGTCTGCATGGGTTTCCTCCGGGTGCTCCACTTTCCTCCCACAGTCCAAAAGATATCCAGGTTAGATGGACTGGCCATGCTAAAATTGCCCATAGTGTCCAGGGATGTGCAGGCTAGGTGCATTAAGGTATGGGAAATGCAGAGTTACAGGGATAGTTTAGGGGGTGGGTCTGAGCAGAATGGTCTTCAGAGGGTTTGTGTGATCTTGATGGGCCGAACAGTCTGCTTCCACACTGTAGGGATTCTATGACATGAATGAGAATTCTGAAATCAGGTCATGGCTTGGCAGGGAACAAAACTAGATCAGCAACCACAGGGTATGTATCACTACTTTTGCTGAGTTATACTGTACTTTGGGACTGTAGTGTAGTTAAAAGTGAAACAGAGCACACTGTAATACCTGAAGCTAACTGTTCATTGCATTTAGAAAACAATAATAGACCATAACCTAAACAAAAAGTTTCAACATCATTACCATTTAAACACAATGCAAACTAGTTTTGGTCTGTAACCATCCCTACATTAGGGAAGAAACCTACGATCCTTAGCAAAATGTCTTTAAAACAATAAGTGCAAATTGAAAGAGATTTGTCAATAGACACAAGCAATGGATACCAACTCATAAATGGATTTTCTATTGTTTCAACCCTAATCCCAATTATGAAAAAAACATGTTTTAAACCAATATACCACTTAATTGCTACGAAAACATTTTTATAAATTGGCTCTGAACCGCTATTCCTCAAAAATAGGTGTTTATTTGCAAATATTTATAATTAAATTTTGCATCTGGTGCTCATTAATCACAGACAGTAACTTAAGTGTCATAAGTTTCAACAGTTCCAAATTCTGTTTCAATAAAAGAAAACAAAATCAGACAGTGACCTGAAGCATTAAACTGACAAGCAGCTACAGCTTCCCTCCGAATAATCTCAGCAATTCCTAAAAAATAAATAATCTTCAAATGTCTTACACCAAAAATCAATTAAGCTCAATTCACTTCAGAGCCTACTTTGATTTAGGGCACAAAGCACTGGAACTGGTCTTACAATAATCTAAAATGCAGCTAAACACCACAGACATGCTGCAGAATGCAGCAGTTTGGGCATCACTGCAGAAGATGTATATGTGCTCTTTTCTTTTTATTCATTTGTGGGTCGTAGGCGTCACTGGCTGGCTGGCATTTCTTGCCCATCACTACTTACCCGTGAGAAGGTGGTGGCGAGCTGCCTTCTTAAACTGCAATCCTTCTGTTGTAGGTTGACCCACAATGCTGTTAGGGAGGGAATTCCAGGATATTGACCCAGTGACAGTGAAGGAATGGCAATATATTTCCAAGTCAGACTTGGAGCGGAATTTGAAGGTGGTGGTCTTCCCATATGTCTGATGCCCTTGTCCTTCTTTATGGAAGTGGTCGTGGTTTCGAAGGTGCTGTCTGAGGACCTTAGGTGAATTTCTGCAGTGCACCTTGTAGATAATACACACTGCTGCTACTGAGCGTCGGTGGTGGAGGAAATGGATGCTCATGAATGTAGTGCCAATCAAGGAGGTTGCTTTGTCCTGGATGGTGTCAAGCTTCGAGTGTTGTTGTGGCTGCACTCATCCAGGCAAGTGGGGAGTATTCCATCACACTCCTGACTTGTGCCTTGTAGATGGTGGACAGGCTTTAAGGAGTCAGGAGGTGAGTTACTCGCCACAGTATTCCCAGCTTCTGGCCTGCTCTTGTTGCCACTTTGTTTACGTGGTTTCTGGTTTCTGTTGAGTTTCTGGTCAATTACAACATTCAATGGTAACACCACTGAATGTCAAGGGATGGTGGTTAGATTGTCTCTTATTGCTGATGTTCATGGCCTCGCATTTGTGTGGCGTGAATGTCACTTGCCTCTTAAGAGCCCAAGCCTGGATATTGTGCAGATCTTGTTGCATTTGAACATGGACTACTTCAGTACCTGAGTAGTCACAAATACTGCTGAACATTGTGCAATCAGTGAACATCCCCACTTCTGACCTTATGATAGGGGGAAGGTCATTGATGAAGCAGCTGAAGATAGTTGGACCGAGAACACTACCGTGAGGAACTCCTGCAGAGATGTCCTGGAGCTGAGATGATTGACCTCCAACAACCACGACCTTCTTCCTATGTGTCAGGTATGACTCCAAACACTGGAGACTTTGTCCCCTGATATCCATTGATTCCAGTTTTGCTACAGATCCTTGACGCCACACTTAGTTGAATGCAGCCTTGATGTCAGGGTTGTCACTCTCACCTCAGGAATTCAGCTCTTTTGTCCATGTTTGAACCAAAGCTGCAATGCGGTCAGGAGCTGACTGGCCCTGGCGGAACCCGAATTGGGCGTCACTGAGCAGGTTATTTCTGAGCAGGTGCTGCTTGATAGCACCGTTGATGACACCTTCCATCACTTTACTGAGTGATGGGGCGGTAATTGGCTGGGTTGGATTTGTCCTGCTTTTTGTGTACAGGACCATACTTGGGCAATTGTCCACATTGCTGGGTAGATATCAGTGCTGTAACTGAACAGCTTGGCTAAGGGAGTGGTAAGTTCTGGAGCGCAAATCTTCAGTACGATTGCTGGAATGTTGTCAGGGCCCATAGCCTTTGCAGTATCCAGTGCCTCCAGCCATTTCTTGATATCATGTGGAGTGAATCAAAGTGGCTAAAGACTGGTATCTGTAATGCTGGGGACTACTGGAGAAGCCGAGATGGATCATCCACTCGGTACTTCTGGCTGAAGATTGCTGCAAATGTTTTAGCCTCATCTTTTGCACTGAAGTGCTTGGCTCTTCAATCATTAAGGATGGAGATATTTGTGGAGCCTCCTCCTCCAGTGAGTTGTTTAATTGTCCACTACCATTCACAACTGAATGTGGCAGGACTGCAGAGCTTAGATCTGATCCGTTAGTTGTGGGATCACTTAGCTCTTCTATCACGTGCTGCTTTTGCTGTTTGGTGTGCAAGTAGTCCTGTTTGGTGGCTTCACTAGGTTGATACCTCATGTTCAGGAATGCCTGGTGCTGCTCCTGGCATGCCCTCCTGCACTCTCCATTGATCCCCTGGCTTGATAGTAATGACTGAGTGGGGGATATGCTGGGCCACAAGGTTACAGATTGTGCTGGAGTACAATTCTGCTGCTGTGGATGGCCCACAGCACCTCATGCCCAGTCTTGATTTGCTAGATCTGTGCGAAGGCTGTCCCATTTAGCATGGTAATGGTGCCACACAATACGATGGAAGTTATTCTCAATGTGAAGGCGGGACTTCATTTCGACAAGGGCTGTGCAATGGTCACTCTTACCAATACAGTCATGGACAGATGCAACTGCAGCTGGCAGATTAGTAAGGATGAGGTCAAGTATGTTTTTCCCTCTTGTTGATTCCCTCACCACCTGCCGCAGAGTACATTTTGTGCCCTTGCCATCCTCAGTGCTTCCTCTAAGTGTTGTTCAACATTGAGGAGTACTGATTTATCAGATGAAGGAGGATGGTATGTGGTAATCAGCAGGAGATTTCCTTACCAATGTTCAACCTGAAGCGATGAGACTTCATGGGGTCCGGAGTCAATGTTGAGGATTCCTAGAGCAATATCCTCCCAACTGTATACTACTGTGCCGCCACCTCTGCTGGGTCTGTCCTGCCAGTAGGACAGGACATATTCAGGGATGGTGGTGGTGGTGTCTGGGCCATTGTTCATAAGGTATGATTCTGTGATGATGACTACGTTAGGCTGTTGCTTAACTAGTCTGAGAGTTTGGCACTAACCTCCAGATGTTAGTGAGGAGGACTATGCAGGGTTCACCGGGCTGTTTCTGCCGTTGTCTTTTCCAGTGCCTCGGTCAATGCCAGGTGATCCGTCCAGTTTCATTTCTTTGAGACTTTGTAGTGATTGGTACAACTGAGTGGCTTGCTGGCAATTGAGAGTCAACCACATTACTGTGGGTCTGGAGTCACATGTTGGCCAGACCAGGTCAGGATAGCAGATTTCCTTCCCTGAAGGACATTAGTGAACCAAATGGGTTTTTCCGACAATTGGCAATGATTTCCTGGTGATCAGTAGATTCTTAATTCCAGACTTTTTAAAAAAATTATTGAATTCAAATTCCACCATCTGCCGTGGTGGAATTTGAACCTGGGTCCCCAGAGTATTAGCTGGGTTTCTGGATTAATAGTCTAGCAATAATACCACTAGGCCATCGCCTACCACGCTCTTTACTCTCTTCCTTAAAAATCTGAAATGCCTTGTAGACTGAGTTAGAATATGCTAAGACATCTTCATCAAGCAGCATGCACATTTTACAAGTGAAAATTTACACTCTGGAATCACTTCAATCTCAATTTATTACAATTTCAAACCCAATATGCTCAAAAAATGTGCATATGTTAAGTATTGGATACGGGATCTAACAATATAATCAACAATTCAGCTACATGAAGCAATACATCTGTCAAGCTATCTTACTTGCCATAACATCTTAGTACATAGTAGTGATGTCTGAATGGTGATTACAATTCTTCACTCCGATTTCAAAAATATCAGTGATATTTCCACAGCCTTGGAAGTGAATAGATACATTCCACATCTGTTTGGCTTGGGAAGGTTTAAATTTGTTTTAATACAGTGTGAATGAATGGAGCAGTGAGAAATAAGCGTTTTGAAACCTCCGATATTTTAATAGCCCACTCCATTAGCTTCAGTAATTTAACTCCTGGCAGGCGTATTTTATTGCTCCGATGATGTAACTGTTACTTAAACAGTAACTAAGGAAATAAAAACTTAATGGTAAAAGTATCACCATTTATTAATCTGCATGATATCCATAAATGATGAAAAATAAAGTGTAAAAGAGCTTGACTTACATAATACAGCAATAATCTTCAAGCCAGTATTAGAGAAACTAACAAAGATCCCTTTTTGCACCAAAGTGGACTGAACAGTCAATGTTGAGCAATGCAAGAAAGTAAAAGTTTCCCTTGCAAGGAAGGGTTTTCTTAAGGTAAAGAACATAATTACACGGAAAAAAGATTGAGCTTCACTTTGTGGTGTTATTAATATTGGAGTTACTTATTTTGTAAATGTAATTTGCTGCGTTTGAATACATTTGCAAATTTCATTTTGAAAAGGTATTGGAATTATTCTTACAGCAGTTCGTAAAATAAATTCCAACATAATGTCCTGTGCTAATTACAATATGAAGGCTGGCTTAATCATGTGGGTATAATCAGAATTGACTTATCGACGTTGGCTCAGTAGCAGTATTCTCACTTCATAGCCAGAAGATTGTTACTCAAGTCCTGTTTCTAGAACTCAGCGCAGAATTAAGCCTGATATTTCACTGTATTACTGAGGCAGTTTGACACTGTTGGCAAAGTCATTGTGATAAGATGTTAAATACTGTTTGCTGTCAGGTGGACTTAAAAACTACCATGGCACTATTCAAAGAGAAAGAGATTTCACCTTGTTTTCTGGTCAAGAGTCATCGCTCAATCAACATCTAAAATAGATAATCTTGCCATTTATGTAACTGTGGGTCCTGGCTGCCCACAAATTTCCTGCCTGTTTTCCTAGAATGACATTTAAAAAGTATTTTCTTAGCAATAAAGGGCTTTCAGACATCCTTATTCAATTAGCATAGCTGTAATTGCTTCATTTGGCAACATTCTGCATTCACTAAATGGTATTTCAAATGTTTTTCTGGAGACCCTTGAACAAATGCTAACATAGCTTACTGAGGTCAGAAATCACATGACACCAGGTTACGTTCCAACAGGTTTATTCAAATAAACCTGTTAGAATCTAACGTCGTGTTGTATGACTCCTGACCCTGTCCACCCCAGTCCAACACCAGCATCTCCACATCACAACGTACTTACTTCTGAAGATGAGTACCTTAAACTCTTTTTCCATAGCCTTGTGTTTATGGAGTTTATATTTTACTGAATGAAGCCACTAAAGACTCCTTTTCTTCTGCCCAGACTGTTTGGGAACTGCTAAACTGCACTGATGTTACAAGCTTGCCTCACTGAAAATCAGCTTGTCTCAAAAGAAACCTATACATTCACCTGACTTTGTGGATGCATCTGTGTTTTCTTTGATAGACTCCTGGCACTGGTTTTTCAGCAACTGATTTTTCTTTTCTTTTCTTTCCAATGCACTGAACTAATCACCTCGAGGACTTTAAACATCTCATTTAGATGCACATAAACAAAACTGAATGAGACCATAACATATAGGAGCAGGATTAGGCCATTTGATGAAGGCTGATATGTTTCTCAAACCCATTCTCCTGTCTTCTCACAGTAACCCTTGATCCCCTTACTAAAGAAGAACCTATCACATCAAAAATTTGCAACTTCTTACAAGGAGTCAAAACTTTTCACCATCATTTATCGGGACTGGGGTGCAAGAAACAGACTAGAAAAAAGGAACACCAATTTATAGAAGCATGTAAAGATAGTGATTAACAATGCCACCATCGGCATGAGGTTGTTAATATCAGCATTCAGACCAGGTAAGTAGACCCTGACTGTTTGGACTGTTGCCAGTGGAATACAGCACAGATTGTTAGTGTCTCCATGATCCCTTTTTACCATGAAGAATGTACAATGTATGTACAAATTATTTTTGCCTAAATAAAACAGGGCTTTTTATTAATATATACAACTTCTAAGATCATCATACTGTGATCCCAAATGATACCTTAAACTGGTGTCCAGTGTAATTTTTAGCATATTCTTGATAATACTGAATAATAACCAATAGCTGAATCACATCTAATTACGGATTATTTATTCTGAGGCTTGCAAGTACTCCAACAGTTGATTGGACTTACAGCCTACATAGCTGGCAACGCATTGTCACTGAAACTCATATCACATTAGTCATTTGGATGGTATTGAAAGCACCTTTTTAGCATGGTGTCAACATCCTGTAAGTGGAGCAAACACACATGGGTTTCTCGTAAAATACACAAACTTGTCAAACACAATCTTCCTTTAAACAATCCATGCTGACTATTCCAAATTAATCTCTATCTGTCCAAGTACAGACATACTCTGTCTGCACAATTTCCGTCTTGCATCATACTGCTAGCTTCTGTTGTTCAAGACACCTTGATTTGTTTGAGACACCTCTTTCCAGGACGATCTGAGGTAGATGTGGTACCATTCAGGACCAAAAATGATGGCCAAAGACCCTTCCATCAGTTTTGCAATATACAGCAAGTGATGATTTGATGAGAATAACCATCATCATAAGAAGGAGTGAGAGTAAGAAGGAGTGAGAGGAAAAAGGAAAAGAATTACTATTTGGCTTTTATTAAGTTACTTTCTTCAATTCTTGGAATTGGTTCTTAGTCTACTACAAGAAATCTGGTAAATTATTAAGGTTTATTCTATTCTTACGTAGTACGGAAACCCATGGCAAGATGAATAACATATATAAAATTGTAAATAAATATGTAACTAAATAAAATAATTAAGCAGCTAATTACAACACATTAAGGACTGCAGGATGGGTGATCTGATGGTGCTGAGGCTGGATGAGCTGATAATGGCACCATGATACAAGAAGCCATTGAAGCGTGTGGATGCTGGAGGGGTAGGGAGGAGATGGATTTAGTGGCAGTATCTGCTCAGTGCTGGTGAGGAACCTGCAATGGGACGGTAGAATCCCGGCACCATGGCCCATGTAGGTACCAATGACACAAAGAATGAGGTTCTTCATGGTCACTGTGAAATGCCAAACTAAGAGGGAGAAACTCAAAGGTCATGACAGCTGGATTATTACATGAGCCAAATGCAAACTTCCATAGGACAAATCAGATTAGAAAGATGAACATGTGGATAAAGACTAGTATGGAAGATGGCATCAAACAAACTGTCCCTTCAGCTATTTATGACAGGTAAAGAAAGGTACAGATCATACCCAACCAGTTGCAAAACTCAAAATAATGTCCAACATTAGATGTGATTCTGTGATGGAACAACATTTGCTGAATAATCCTGAGTCAGTCTGACCTCGATGGTGGATAAGTTGTTTGAAAGAATTCTGAGGGACAGAATATATCTATACTTGGACAGACAGGGATTAATTTGGGATAGCCAGCATGGATTGGTTAAAGGAAGATTGTGTTTGACAAATAAAAGCCGAAAGAACTGCAGATGCTGTAAATCAGGAACAAAAACAGAAGTTGCTGGAAAAGCTTGGTAGGTCTGGCAGCATCTGTGAAGAATAGTTCTAAGGAAGGGTCACCAGACCTGAAATGTTAACTCTGATTAATCAAACTTGTCAAACACAAAGTTTTTGAACGGGTAACCAAGATCTTTGATGAGGATAATGCATTTGATATGCTCAACATGGATTTCAGCAAACTTTTTATAAGGTCCCTTATGATGGACTGGCCAAGAAAGTAACAGCCCATGGGATCCAAGTTAAAGTGACACAATGAATACAAAAATTGGCTGAAAGGCAAGATGCACAAGGTGACAGCAGAGGGGCATTTCTGTGACTAGAAGTCAGTTTCCAATGGCATTCTATGGGGCTTGGTGTTGAGGTCCTAGCTGTTTGTGGTGTACATTGTTAGTTTTAATGAAAAGGGTACAACCAAGAAGTTCATAGATGGCATGAAAATGAGTAGGATGGTATATAGTGAGGAGGATAGTCATAAACTGAAGGAAGATATCCATGGACTGGTCAGCTGGGCAGAACAGGGGCAAATAGAATTCAACCCTGAAATATATGAGCTAACGCACTTGCAGAGGGCTAACAAGGCAAAGGATTACATTATGAATAGTAGGACACTGGAAAGATCAGTGACTTTAGTGTGCATAGCCTCAGGTCCCAGAAGTAGCATGTCAGGTAGATATGATGCTAAAAGGTAAACATCCCATGTACCTTATATTAGCCATGGTACAGAATACAAGAGTCAGAGAGATTATGCTGGAATTGTATAAAGCATTGGTTATGGCACAACTGAAGTAATGCCTGCAGTTCAGGTCATCTCCTTATATGAAGGACGTGATTGCCACTGGAGACAGTGCAAAGGAGAAACACCACAGCTGCCTGGGAACGAGGGTCTGAGATATGAGACAAGACTGGATATGCTGGAGTTGTTTTCCATTGAATGACAACATTTGAGAGGGGTCCTGATACAGGTGTACAAGAGTGAGGGGCATACACTGGATGGAAAGGAAGGTTTTTTTTTAAAAGCGTCAATAAGCAGGAGACAGAGATTTAAGATGGAAGACTAAGAGGACAGCGGAGGAGGATATTTTTCACCCAGTGGGAGTCTGGAAAGGGTGATGGAGTCAGAAACTCTCATAACATTTAAGCAGTAGTTAGATATAGGTTATGGGTCAAGAGCTTGAAAACAAGATTAGTGCAGTTAATGTAGTTTTTATTCACCAACACAGACAAGATTGAATAGTTTCCCTCTGTGCTGTAAACATCTACAAGTCTATGAGTGTGTTAAGAATTATGACACCAATTTAAGATTGCTAGTCAGGCTTGCATTGTGACTTCTGCTGGAAGCTACATTTGTTGTACAATACAGCACAGGAACAGGCCCTTCATCCCACCAAGCCTGCACCGATTCCTATTCCATATTTAGACCTGCTAAATATTGCTCATATGTGGTTCCTATTCCTCTGTTCACTTCCCATTCACGTGTCTATCAAGATACTTCTTGAACATTGCCAACATGCCTGCTTTCACCACCACCAGTGGCAGTGTGTTCCAGGTACCCACCACCATTTGTGTGTCAAACTTTCCCTACATTTCTCCCTTAAAACTTCTCCCTCTCACATTAAATCTCTTGTAGTTGATCTTTCCACCCGGGGAAAAAGCTGCTGACTATCCACCCTATCTATGCCTCAATTTTGTAGGCCTCTATCAGGTCGCCCCTCAGCCTCTGTCTTTCCAGTGAAAGCAACCCAAGTTTATCCAACCTCTCTTCAGAACTAAAACCCTCCAGACCAGGTAACATCCTGGTAAACTCTCTCTGCACCCTCTCCAAAGCATCCGCATCCTTCTGGAACTGCACATAACATTCCAAGTGTGGCCTAACTAAAGTTTTATGCAGCTATAAAATTCGATGCTTTGGCCAATGATGGCAAGCGTGCTGAATGCCTTCTTAACCAGCTTATTCACCAGTGTTGCCACTTTCAGAGATTTGTATGCCTAGATCCCTCTGTATGTCAATGCTTCTTAGGGTTCTGCTGTTTACTGTATAATTCGCACCTGAATTTGATCTTCCAAAATGCATCATCTTGTATTTGTCTGGATTAAACTCTATTTGCCATTTCTCTGCCCAAATCTGCAATCTATCTATATCCTGCTATATTCTTTGGCAATCCTTCTCACCATCTGCAACTCCACCAACTTTGGTGTCATCCGCAAACTTAGTAATCAGATCACCTGTTTTCCTCCAGATCATTTACATCTAGTACATACAAAAATGATCTCAGCACTGAAACCTGTGGAACACTACTAGTTACTGATCTCTATTCCGAAAAACATCCCTCCACCGCTACTGTCTGTTTTCTATGACCAAGTCAACTTTGTATCCATCCAGCCACCTTAAACTGGATCCCACGAGACTCTACCTTTTGAACCAGCTTGCCATGTGGTATCTTATCAAATGCCTTATTGACATCCATTAGAAAACATCCACTGTCCTTCCCTCAATCATTCTTGTCACCTCCTCAAAAAGACTCAATCTAGTTGGTGATAAATGTCCTTCCCCACACAAATCCACACTGCTTATGCACTAACAAGTCCATTCATTTCCAAATGTGAATAAATCTGATCTCTCAGTATCTTCTCCAACAGCTTCCCCACCTCTGATGTCAGGCTCACTGGCCTGCAATTACCTGGATTATCTTTGTTTCTCTTCTTAAGCATAGGAACAACAGTAGCCATTCTCCAGTCCTCTGGAACCTTGGCTGATGCCAAAGAGAATGCAAAGATATCTGTTAAAGCCTCAGCTATTTCCTCGCTTGCCTCCCACTGTATCCTGGGATAGATCCCATCTGGACTTGTTGACCTAAATGCATTTCAAGACACCTAACACTTCCTCCTTTATTATACTGACCTGTCCAAGAGTATTCATACATCATTCCCTAACCTCAACATTCCTTATGTCTCTCTCTGTACCAATGTAAAGTACTCATTAAGGATCTCACCCCTTTCCTCTTGCTCCACACAACCTCCCTGCTTTATCCTTTAGTGGGCCTACTCTTTCCCTAACAACTCATATATAAAACACCTTGTGATTCTCCTAGACCTGCTGTCCAAGGACATTTCACAGCCCCTTTCAGCCCTCCTAACTACTGTCAGAGCTCCTTCCTCCTTTCTAGATATTCTTCAAGGACTGCGTCTGTTTGTAGTTGCCTAGACCTTAGGTATCTTTCCTTTTTTTTTGACTAAGCAGATGGTTTCCCCAGTCATTCAAGGTTCCTGAATCTAGCCATTGCTGTCCTTCATTTTCAAAGGAACAATGTCAGTCCTGCACTCTAATCAACTGGTCTTTAAAAGACTCCCACATATCAGATGTGAATTTACCCTCAAACAGCTGCTCCCAATCCACATTCTCTAATTCTTGCCTAATTTGATTATAATTGGCCTTCCCCCAATTTAACATCACCATCCAAGGTCCATTCCTGTTCTCATCCATTAGTATTTGACAATTTACTGAATTGTAGTCACTATTCCCAACATGCTTCTTCACTGAAACTTTTATCACCTGACCGGGCTCTTTTCTCAATACCAGATATACTGTGACTCCCTCTTTGGTTGGACTATCCACTACTGTTACAAAAGGCCCTCTTGGACACATCTAACAAATTGCTCCCCATCCAAATGTCTGGCACCAAGGGAGTCCCAGTCAATATGGGAGAAGTTAAAATCACCCACCACCCTCCAGAATCTGACTACGTATCTCTTTCTCTATCTCCTGCTGGCAACTGGGAGATCTGTAGTAAATTCCCAGCACTGTGATTGCACCCTTCCTACTCCTGAGCTCTACCCATAATGCCTTGCTGCAAGATTCCTCTAGGGTGTCCTCACTCAACACAGCTGTGATATGCTCCCTAATGAATAATGCAACCCAGCCATCTCTTTTGCTTCGTCTTCTGTCTCATCTAAAACACTGATATCCTGGAACATTAAGCTGCCATTCCCATCTTTCTTTCAACCATGTCTCTGTGACAGCAACAATATCATAATTGCATGCATTAATCTAGACACTATATTCATCCATATTACCTGTTATACTTCTTGCATTGACGCAAATACAGTCCAAACCTCCACTGCTGCTGAGCTTAGCAACCTCTCCCAGACTGCTTTTCCTCTTAGCTATATTTGCCTTAGACTCAAGCTCTTCCCCAGTTTTTACACTTTCTGACCTGCTGCTCCAGTTCCCACCTCCCTGCCATGCTAGTTTAATACATAGGGCCCTATGCTTTTAGGCAGAAGGACCATGTGCACACATTGCACCTATTTCAACTTAACAAAATAGGCAGCAAGCAACTTTATTCCTCAGGGCATTGCCTTGACCAGAATCAACATGCTTGGTTTAAAAAGTTTAAAAAAATCTTGGCAGTTAATTGTCAGTCATCAATTAACATGTACATTGTCCATGGCAATGCCTTTACAAATCGGAATCCACTTGCCAACTAAACATGGCTCTCTTCCTTATACTGGTATTCTTGCAAATGTTCTGATGAGCACAAGATGAAAAACTACAATAAAACATATCTTTCTTCAGCAATACTTAAATTTATTTATAAAATCTGTCATTATTTATGTTATGTACTTGGAAATACCTTCACAACAGCAGCAATTCAAGGCAGTTCACACAGTCTGCCCAAGGAATGTTAGCACGGGCACAAAATGCTGGCCTTGCCAGTGTTGACCGTATCAGTGAATGAATAAAGAAAACACAAAATTAAACACATTCAGAAGAATGAAAGACACAAGGACTCCACTGTGATTAAAAGTGAATCCAATGGTTCCATTAATCAATCATTTCTACTGATCAAGGGAGAGGAAAATCTATCAGGATTCTCATTCTAAATGTTAGTTTGGCTCAATGAATCTTGACTCCTGAATCAAAAATTTGAGCATTTCAGCTCCAACACGTGTTTGAATCTACTATTTAGGTAGTCCTTAAGGAATTTTAGATTACCATGATGTGACACCTTAGACGACACAAACTGTTAGTTCCGTTGTTTCACATGGATAGAACTTATTACTGCACTCTACAGAGTTTAGAAAAGGCAATAAATAGAGATAGACATATTTCGGCAATCTCAAGCTTGTTTATATGTCAGTTGTCTTGTGTGTTCTTCAAGTATGAGGAATGGGCATCTGTCATCACTATTAATGAAGGAAGTTTGTTCACGATTCACTCAAATCTGAAATCATTTACATCTTAGACTTAAATGTTAAGCCACAGTGTCATCAGCTGGGACATCAGCAATCAATGCTGAACTAAATTTGATGCCAAATAGTAATTTTGCACAACCAAGATGTTGCAATCATGAAATCACGATGGTATCACAAAGCAGTCTGCAAAGATTCATGATTGTCTAATAGCGGAGCCATAAGTTACCAAATTAAAATTTATATTTGCAAGGAGGGGACGTCTTGCCTTCTAATAGTGATCCTGCAAATTGAACTGAAGTAATTTTACACAATACAAAGCAAGCCATTATTTAAATTGGTACTAACCAGCTTGCCTTTGAGCACAGCACATATGTGCTTTTATCTTGATTATCCCCCTGGCGGGGAACATATTCTGTCTGGACACCCAAGAATGAGGCAAAATGTGTTTTTGGAATAAACTGGATTGGCAATTGAAACAAACAATGAAATTTAGGCATGGGGCTGGATGAACACAGCAGGTCAAGCAGCATCATAGGAGCAGGAAAACTTGACGTTTCGGGCCTAAACCCTTCATCAGAAAGTTTTCCTGCTAGTTTTCCTGCTCCTATGATGCTGCTTGACCTGCTGTGTTCATCCAGCCCCGTGCTTGTTATCTCGGATTCTCCAGCATCTGCAGTACCTTTTATCTCTAATGAAATTTAGGCACAGTCTCATTTGGAGTTTCAAAGACTGGAGGATCTTGTGGAGGAACAGGACAGAATCAGTTTTGACAAAAATCATAAATAGGGTTCTTAATTTGTCATTTTGGCCAAAGATAAGCAATACTATAAAGCCAAAAATATCCTCTGGCTAGGTAACATGAAGATGTTAAAGGGAAGGAGTGGCACAATTGACCTAGCAAACAGAAATCTTCACCTGAGTGGTGCAGAATACCTTAGCTAACATATAGTTACCGTTGGAATGCAAAGAAATGTACATAAGAAATCTTCCAAAAATCCAAGCTCAACGCTAAATGACACACTTATCAATGAAGATACTGGGTCTAAAGCCAAAATCTTAAATTTCTGGATTACTCTAGGATGAAACATAGCAGAAATTCACACAGGATATCTAGAATTATTGTGTTTATATCCTGGTCCTGTTTATTCATCTTAGGCAGATTGATACTTGCACATTTCCACTGGGGAGAAGCAACATGCAAACAGAAGGCTACATTGAACCAAGGGTTTTTATCCATTTAAAGACAACACAGGCAAAACATCTGCCATCTCTCTCAGAAACTGGAGTCGCAGGAAGTATATCAAACAGCATAGAAAATATTGCTCAGCCTTCCAACAGAAAGTAAAGGGCAAAACAGTACGATTTTGGAACCCACTGTGATCTTCAGTTTCAGAGCCAGTGCTAACAAAAGAGACACCAAATGTCTCAAAAAAAAAACTGTGTCCATAGGCTTTTGTTGCAACACAAGATGGTTGTACTGAGGCACATCCTAAATGTACACACACGGCCATGGAAATATTTCACCTTTTACCACAAAGAGCATAGCAACTATGTCTGTGAAAGCAAGATGAAAAGTATGGTTCTGGTGTATACTGAATACTGAACATGCCCTGCCCATTATACCAAATGGTCACATAATAGCAGCAGTGAAGATCCTTTGTAAGGAGAACAAACACGTTGAAGCTGGATGCATCTGTCTAGATGACGCAAGAAACTTTCACCCAGATACACATGGAGTTTTGCAAAGCAGATCCGTTTGATGCTGCAGAGGTTTTGTAAAGCAAAATCTGTTTGATACACATTTCAGAAAAAGTACAGGAGGCACTGGTAATAACCAGGCTCCACAGTAAACTTGGAGCCGTTCTGCTGTTTCTTCTCTTGCCAACAGTTCCAATGTGCTTTTCAAGTTTACTTTTAATTGTTCTCAGAAAAATCTATTACATATCTTGCTGGGAAATAAGATATCCTACTTCAAATGTCAAGTGGGTGAGGTGGGAGGGGGGCAAAAATCAAGTGAGTTCTGAATGGCTTTCACTTAATATTACTACAAACATCATCAAAGTTGGCAGCATTAAAGGATATTCCTACATCAGAGCAGGTCATTTGGTCCAACAAATCTCATTCAAGTTTTTTGTTCAACAATAGAAACAGCGAGATTATTAGATTACAGGGGTTATCAAAAACAAGTTTAACTTTACCATCGACTAATATACCTCCAGCAGGGGTCACTAAACATTGATTAGAGAGTCATAAATCTAACAACACAGAAACAAGTCATTCAGTCTCTTCAAATCTGCACCAGTATTTTTCTTTATAAGAATATCTAGTCTAATTCCATTCTGTCATTTGATTCCCATAAACTTTTTTTTTAACCTTATAAAGCAATTATTCCAATTCTCCTCAAAATAATTTATGATATTTTCTCATCAAGCTGTTCATAGATGTTATAACATACCTGTGGAATAGATGGGGCTTGAACCAGGGCCTCCTGGTTCAGAGTTAGGGACATTAATGCTGCGCCACAAGAGCCCCTCACAATAACTTATGGATTCAGCTTTAACAATTTGCAGCTGAGAATTCTACTCGGGCATAACAGCAAACACTTTTTATTTAGTAAATTTATCCTCATTGCTCACCATGTTGCCATCCTCACTTTTATCATCACCATTCATGACCTTCAAGATCGACATCAGACCACCCTTTAACCATCTCAGTTCAAATGATAAATCACCTCAATTTTGCTGATCTAATTTGAAATCGATCTTGTTGCCATATGAACATAGGACTAAGAAATACATAGATTGCATTACAATATACGCATGTACAGAGTAATGAAATTTAATAAATGACCTTTGTAAATCAATGATAACATGCATGGGGCTGCATGAACACAGCATGTCAAGCAGCATCATAGGAGCAGGAAAACTTGACGTTTCGGGCCTAACCCTTCATCAGAAATGGGGGAGGGGAAGAGGGTTCTGAAATAAATAGGGAGAGAGGGGGAGGTGGATAGAGGGTGGACAGAGGAGAGGATAGGTGGAGAGGAGGCAGACAAGTCGAAGAGGCGGGGATGGAGCCG
>JAHRHZ010000023.1:17459786-17535318 GCA_024137785.1 Ginglymostoma cirratum | reverse complement strand
TGGGATGCGGTTGGGGGAGGGGAGATTTTGAAGCTTGTGAAATCCACATTGATGCCATTGGGCTGCAGGGTTCCCAGGCTGAATATGATTTGCTGTTCCTGCAGCCTTCGGGTGGCATCACTGTGGCATTGCAAGAGGCCCAGGATGGACATGTCATCTGATGAATGGGAGGGGGAGTTGAAATGGTTCGCGACTGAGAGGTGCAGTTGTTTGTTGCGAACTGAGCGCAGGTGTTCTGCAAAGCGGTCCCCAAGCCTCCGCTTGGTTTCCCCGATGTAGAGGAAGCCACAACGGGTACAGCGGATGCAGTATACCACACTGGCAGATGTGCAGGTGAACATCTGTCTGATGTGGAAAGTCTTCTTGGGGCCTGGGATTGGGGTGAGGGAGGAGGTGTGGGGGCAGGTGTAGCACTTCCTGCGGTTACAGGGGAAAGTGCTGGGTGTGGTGGGGCTGGAGGGGAGTGTGGAGCGGACAAGGGAGTCGCGGAGGGAGTGGTCCCTCCGGAAGGCAGATAAGGGTGGGGAGGGAAAAATGTCTTTGGTGGTGGGGTCTGATTGCAGATGGCGGAAGTGTCGGAGGATGATGCGTTGGATCCGGAGGTTGGTGGGGTGGTATGAGAGGACGAGGGGGATTCTTTTTTGGTTATTGTTGCGGGGACGGGGCGTGAGGGATGTGTTCCGGGAAATGCGGGAGACATGGTCGAGGGCGTTCTCGGCAACTGTGGGGGGGAAGTTGCAGTCCTTGAAGAATGAAGACATTTGAGATGTGCGGGAGTGGAATGTCTCATCCTGGGAGCAGATGCGGCGGAGGCGAAGGAATTGGGAATAGGGGATGGCATTTTTGCCGGAGGTGTATTCCAGGTAGCTGTGGGAGTCAGTGGGCTTGAAATGGACATCTGTTTCTCAGTGGTTGCCCGAGATGGAGACAGAGAGGTCCAGGAAGGAGAGAGAAGTGTTGGAGATGGTCCAGGTGAACTTCAGGTTGGGGTGGAAGGTGTTGGTGAAGTGGATGAACTGTTCGAGCTCCTCGTGGGAGCACAAGGCGGCGCCGATGCAGGCACGCCCCGTCCATGTCTCCCGCATTTCCCGGAACACATCCCTCACGCCCCGTCCCCGCAACAATAACCAAAAAAGAATCCCCCTCGTCCTCACATACCACCCCACCAACCTTTACCACAAAAGGATTTGAGTAGAGAAAAAGTGAAGTCTTGCTTCAGTTGTATAAGATCTTGGTACAGTTTTGGTTTCCTTCTCTCAGGAACGATATTATTGTCAGAGAGCAAGTACAAGAAAAATTGCCCAACTTGGCCCCGAGATAGTTGGACTGCCCTATGATGGGATCACCCTATGGGCAGGCTTTGCGCAACTGGGCTTGCATTCTCTACAGCTTTGAAAAATTAGAGGTGATCTCACTGAAACCAGAAAAGCACTCGAAGGGAGTACAGGATGGATGTAGATACGATTTAAAAATAAGGAAAAAATTATTTTGCTAACAGGGTGGTGAATCTTGGGAATTCTCTACCCCAGAGAGCTGTGGAAGCTCAGTCTGAGTATATTTAAAGTAGAGTTTGATATGTTTTTGATTACCCATGACGTAAATGGGCATTGGGGATATTACAAGTAAAGGAAATGAAGGGTTTGATCAGCCACAAACATATTAAATGGCAGACCAGACTTGACAGGATGAATGGCCTGCTGTTCTTACGCAACACAATAGGGCTTCTTCAAATAGAAGTATCAAATTCCACCTGAAGTCCTTCCATTTAGTCAGAAGTAATAAATATAAACAAGACTTTAGATAAACAAGATAAATTTTCTCGCTAAAACAGTTTGCTTTGATATCTTCAGAAATAATAGACATTGTCTTCAGAACAAATATTTGCTTCTCAGCTTGGGTAACTGTTGAAGCAACAGATGCACTTTATTCTTTATGCAGCTTATCCTTAAATATTACCTCCGTGATAATGAAGAAGTCATCGCCTGGTTCACCCTGGACCACAATTTTCTCCCCATCTTCAAACTGGACAGGTTCCAGTGCATCAGCCACAGTTAAACGCTCCCATTTATCCAAAGATTCTACAAAATGTAAATAAAACTCCACCTTAGATGGTTAATAAATGTATCTTTCAGATAAAATTCCTACCATTGATTCATTGCAGGTTTTTGTCATCTTACTGTTTTAGATAGAAGGCAGGTTGTTGGAGGTGGGGTGGAGGGGGCAGGGATGGTGGAAGAGATCATGAACAACAAAACTGACCTCAACGAGCTACTGTTACGTTCAAATTTCTTGAATTATACATTCTCGCTTACGTAATCATAATTATCCCACTTCAAAGTACGCAACTGATCGTATGAGAAGTAGCATGGAACATTAGAGAAACGTAATATGTCACTACATAAATGTGATCTTTCTTCTGATGCACAATAAACAAACATTGAACCAAGGGTTTTTGGCACCCAAGATGAATTAACACCCCTTCCAAAGCGTAACAAGACCCTAGCATTTGACTGTATGGTTGGGTCAACCCCAAGTACACTGACTGGAAGGGAAATTAACCACCATAGATCACAGTGCTCACATCAACCTGGTGTACCAGACAAGTTTTTGAGCCACAGAAATCACGTTTTGCATTTACTCAGCATACAAGTTAAGCCCCCTTTTAGTCATAGCATGCTGTACTCCCATCAGTAGTAAGCCTCAATTTTTCACATCATAAATGTATATCTTACTAGCATATTGTAACTGGCTGCAAAAGTATCCACAAGGCAATATTGTTGCGACATTGGGTACAGTACTTGTGGACTGAGAGGCAGGAAGTTAGCATTTTACAAACAGAAAATTCTAGGAGGGAGAGCATTGTGTGGTCCCTTTTTGCTGGGCTTAGAGATTTAAAATGGATGTCTGTGAGCAGCAGCTTGAAAGTTTGCAAGTACACAGAAGGCACCTGAATTGAAACATTTGTTTCAAAAGGCAGGTCAAGCAGCAGTTTTTAACCATAACAGCAAGTTTTGAATTTAGCCAATCAATTTGAACCAGGTACTTAGATACCAAAAACCAATTAAATTTAACTCTGATGGTTTTGACAACATAGGACCAATGCTATTGTAATGAAATTGATATGTCATCAAGGGTATAAAAAGGAGGCAGAGCCATCCACCAGGGCTAAGTCCACAGCTCTCAAGAGAGAATTACCAGCGCCCTCAGCACCCCCTATCTCTTCGAAGAAGCACCATCTAAATAACAAAGGTACCCATGGCACAACTAGTTAATATTCCTGACAGAAGAATCAACAGAGAAGGCATTCCTGACTGAAGAATCGACGGAGAAGGCATAGAACATTCCAGAAGACACAAAACCTGGCTGTAATTTTGAGAGACTAAATTCTATTTTTTTTATTTTAGAAGGGACTTATTCGGTTTATTGATAGTTCAGTTAATTTGTTCACTGTTAGAGTTAGATAAATAAATCGTTACTTGTTGATTTTTAAAGTGAGTGTCAGGGATTTATTTTGTTTAACCACAAGACGTTGCTGAAAAACAGGTTACACTACTCCTCAAACTCCTTTTCCAGATTATAGGGTGAGGTGCTCCTCTTTGGGTGTTTCGGTTTTAGTTCTGGGGTGGGGGGATCCTCCGCTTTGTAACAATATGGATAGTGTTGAAAAGGTGCAGGGGTCATTAAGACTTAACCATGCTATGTCGGAACCCATACCTGTGCTGATGATTCCAAGGATAGTCATATGTAGGCATCAGTGGCCATTGAAATCAATTTTATTTGAGAATGACGCGATTGCACAAGTTAGATAATTAACTCAATTCATAATTTTGCCACAATCCACTTAACACTGGAATTTGACCTCACTAGTATCACCTGTAGCAAATTAAATATTAACAAGCAAAGCCCATTATGAGCAATGCATATCATTAAAGGTGAGGGGAAGGTAGAGAGAGTGGAAAGCGACTAAATCAAAATGGAGTTGAAGGGGGAATCTGGGTCTGCTTGATTTTGTTTTCCTCTTCTACCCAGAAGTGTTATCACACACAAATGAGTGACCTTCCTACCATGAAAACAGCCATGACATTTTTTCTTGTGTTTTCTTTTAACTAATAACCACCACCAGTAAAAACACTCATGTAGCCAACTGAATATTTACAAGCAAAGCCCACTGGGTTTGCTCTACTTATTTTTAAGTGCTCAGGTAATGAGTTCCAGTTGGGCAGGCCACTGCCTGTTACCAAGGGAAATCACACTCAACGAGCTCCACAGAGAGATCGATTAGTGATTTCCCCAAGGGCCTCGTAGAGGTTATCACATCCCTCCATCTCCAAATTCAATAGTTTGTCCTCGCTCCTACAACAATAAGGCCTCTTGTGTAATTTTGGTCGTGGCCCCATTTCTGTGGCTTTCTGGGTCTGGTAAGGGGAATATAATAAGAAGTAGGCATACATCTCATCCATGAAGACTGAAGAGCACTTGCAGAGGGCTTGTCCCCAGTGGTAACCTCCCACTCAGTTTCCGTCATTTTCTTTGTTTCCATCTCAGAGACTGAGTCCTCGTAGTCCTTAGGGCTGGCTCTCAAGCTTTCAGTGGGCTGAATTTCATGACCACAAGTTGGTGCAAAGGATACTGAAGTTAGCAAGTCAATTGAAACAATTTCCTCTGCGTAGGGTTTCTGCTGACAGACGTGGTCAGTGTGTTTTTTTTTAATGCAGTCTTCTCCCTGATTTTAACCGTGCACAATGCCAGTTCCATGTTTTTTAAAAAAGGATAACTCCCAAAATCCATGGAGAGCCATCCCCGAAGTTCTTCACATGGGCCTTATCCTCTGGTTTAAAATCTGTCTGGTCTAAATCCATCGTGGCCCTTTTTTAGGCTTCTTGTTTTAATTAAGTCTTGCTAGCCAAATTTGGGAAGTCAGACTAAGCTTAGTCCAAAGATGTGAGCCCATTAATAGTTCCACCAAGGCTACTCCCGTCATCATATACCGTGTTTTCCTTTAGTTGAAGAGGCAACATACAAGCTGGTAGACAAAGAACCTGCAGTTTGATTTGTCATGCTACTTTTGAAATCCTGGACCCCACTCAGCCAAACTATTTGAAGACAGGTGGTTGGGTGCTGTGCAGATGTGCCTCACTTGGTTTGTCTTCACAAAGGACTGAAACTCCCCATTGGGAAATTAGATCCTGCTATCTGTTCAAGGTCATTAGGTATACCATAAACAGTAAAGGATTGACAGATTTTTACAGCGTTGTAAGAGATAGTAGAGGCCATTCGGTGCCTATGAACTCATTTTGAAAGGGTATCAATAAGGATTAAGAAAGTAAAGCACACAAAATGGCCCTTGGAATCTGCGTGTACTCAACCCAGGATCTCCTTGGTCATCCCTGTGGGTGCAATGAGGCTGCTGATGTGGTGTCCTGGCCTTCCCTGCAGATTCTGCACTGCATGATCAGGTTTTCGATATTCATGTCTACCTCAGGCCACCAAACAGAGTCTCTTGAAGGCATTTTCAGTTTAGAAATCCCTGGGTGGTCAGTGTATAATTCTTGAAGTTGCTGGCTCAGACAAGGGACAACCACCTACAATTCCCCCCAAGATTATGCCATTTTCTATAACTAACGCCTGATATTTTGAGAAATAGGGTTTCATTATTCTGTAAAGATGTCCTTCTGGTTCACCATTTAGGATGGTATAGTTTCACCAACACGAAGTTTTTTTCAGTCCAAGCTTACATTTGCTTGGCAGATATTGATAGAGTGTCTATGAAGTTCCAAGTCATGATGACCTCATCCACTTTCAGAGATGAAGGCAGACTGGTGGGTAGCAGCAGGCAGCTCAAGATTTCTGCATTGGCTACATATCTCTCTGGACGATGTTCCAAGGTATATTCATAAGCACCCAATAAGCGACCAGTGGGATCTGAGTTGATGCAATTGGAGGAAAGCCTTGTCTTCCTTGACGATGCCCAGCAGAGGTTTGTGATCAGTTAGTGTGATGAAATGTCAATCACAGACATATCGGTGGAATTTTTTCACCATGAATACCATGGTCAAACCTTCCTTCTCAATCTGGACATACTTCCTTTCTGCCTGTGCCAAGATCTGTGATGCCTATGTGATTGGACATTCCGTCCCATTGCCCAATGGTACAATAATACCACATCAATAGGGGGAGGTGCTGCAGGTTACAATGAGTCTCAGGAGATTAATATATTTGTTGTCAGTAGTTCTTGTTTGACGTTTGAGGCTGTCTCTTGTACCACATGCCACAATAATTTCCGATTATTTTGTAGCACGACATGGAGGAGTGCCAGCAGAGTCAGAAGAATTGGTTTGAATTTCTCATAGTAACTTAAAAGACTAAGAAAAGACTTCACTCTGTTACGTTCCTCGATGACGGAGCCTCTTTTTATGGCCTTCACCTTCTCTTCAACGAGGTGTAACCATCCTGTCATGTCTCTTCCCGAGGAATACTTCCTTGTTTACCTGGAATGCAGATTTCTCCCTTTTTAGCCAGATGCAAGCTTCAGAAAAAAAAACTGTAAAACCTCCTTCAAACTCTCCACATGTTCCTTTGCAATAGCTCCCGAGATGAAATCATCATCCAGAAAGAGTGCCACTCTGGGCACCCCTTGGAGACCGTTTTCCACCACCCTTTGAAAGATGGCACAAGCCAAAGACACCCCAAAGGGCAAGCGAGTGTAGTCATACAGTCCTTCGAGCTCCAGTGGAGATAGGAATGGCTCATATACAATTTGTAAAGTATGTGTCCACCAGCCAGCTTAGCATACAAGTCTTCAATGGCATAGAATATCTGTTTAGGCGGGAAGTTCTGCTGACCCTCAACTTACAATTCCCTCAGAGAGAGACCGAGTTATCAGGTTTTAAAACTGAGACTACTGGCCTGGCCCATTCAGTAGACTGTGCTGGACATATGACATTCCGGACATTGAAATTCAGCCTCAACTTTGGCATGCAGGGCATGGGGATTGGTCATGCCTTTAAGTATTTAGGGTCAGGCCTCTGGGTCTACAAAGATCATGGCTTTGGCACCTTTCATTTACCTGACGCCTTCTTGGAACACTCAGAATACTTCCCAACGACTTTATATAGATTGCCAAGACCTATTTTAAAGATCTGCTGTAAATCCAAGTAGATTTTCTGTAGCTATTCCCTTGCCAAAAGATTGAAACCTGACCCTTGCACCACCCTAAAGGGGAGTTGGATTGTCTGCTCCCTACATATAACTGGAATTACAGTGATCCCAATAATACGTAAGGGCCCCCAGTGCATGTGGTCAATCTAGCCTTGGTGTCTTGCACGTTTAAAAGCAAGATGCCAATCAGATTGTCCTAAAGGTTTGTTCCTCAAGAATAGATATAGCAGCAGCCTCCATGTCTAAGGGGCGGCCATTTACCTGGAGTTTTTTCACAATTGGGGCCACAAAATTTAACTGTATCAATTCCTCATCCTCAGGCTGATTCATTGGCAAAGCTCTGTCTTGAGGTGGCTTCGCCCTTTGGCCTGGGTGGTATGCATTTTGCCTGTTTTGGTAACCTTATCTGGGGCAAACTCTATGACCACAAAGTGTGGCATGGACATTCTCCACAACATAGAGAGGAGCAAGAAAATTTCCAATCAGTTCCAGAGAATTGCAGCCTCCAACTCCAAGCACCCTTCCTTGGCAACAGGTGCCATGAGTATTATCTGCTGAGGACTTGGCTCTACGGTATGGGGTCACCCAAGAGGGCAGTACTACCTGTGGATCTCTGAAGCTCCTGACCCCCTTTCTGCACATTTTCATGGGAAAGGGCCAGTTCTATGGCTTTCTTGAGGTCCAGATCTGGTGTAGTCAATAGCTTCCTTTGTGTCTCAATATTATTAATTCCACAAATGAAACAATCCTTTAACATTCCCTGAAGTGCTGACCTATACTCTCAGTGTTCCACCAATTTTCCCAGTCTCATCAAGAATTCAGTAACTGGTTCCCCAGGAAATTTATTTGCTGTGTTAAACATGTAATGCTGCAAATTAACAAATAGTTTGGGGTTGAGTCAGGGCACCACAAGTGGTCAGGAGGATGATTTTATGTTGGTGTCACCCTTCTATCCTGTTTATCTAAAAGAAATATCCTATTCCTTCAGAGTACTACGATCAATCCCCCACACCCACATCATAAGGTTCCAGTTTCCCCAAACAGCAGCATTTTGAACATTTCCCAGTCATGGTCTTGCTGGGTTCGTCACTGGAGTTATTTCTCGAGCATTCTTAATCGAGATCTGTGCTTCAACTTCACTTAAGTACAGGAGTGTAGTGACAACTGTTCTGTACATGAAGATTTTTGTTGACTTATGAAAGTCTTTATTGTCAAACACATGCTGGCATAGTCTGTAGAAGGGTGAGCTGGAGACCTGATTCAGTGTTGGACCTCCTCTTCAATGGTGTTCTTTTGAGAAAGCTGGCTGCCAAAGTGTGTGAAGTGTTTAACATATTGCACAGTCTCTGTTTCAAAGGTAGAATATTTGACTGACCAGATCTGGATTGGTAACTTTGTTTTAGAAACATCCAAGGACAGTCTGAATTTCTCGTACAGAGAATTGAAGGGATCAAGAAGTCTGCAAATCCAGTACAGAGTAGGCAACAACACTGCAGTCATCTGCATACAGAAGGTTTTGTATGTCTGTGGTGGTCAGTTTACTTTTGGCACATGCGTAACTGCGTTTTATGAAGTTTTTCTAACTAGGCAGAATTTGATACACCAGAGGGAAGTTGATTTTTGACGCGGGAAATAACCACTGAGGTAAATTGTAACTAGTATGGTACATAGTATTACAATCTTATTTGACACCAACCTATATTTTAAGGCATCTGTTTCAGTACTCCCACTCAAGACAGAGCAGTCATATCATGATGCGGTTGCAGGACTGTGAAGACATTTGTCTTCCAAATCTCTGGAGAACAATCCAAGAGCCTTGAAATATGCTAAAACAAATGCTTTAGTCAGTTTTCTTTTACATTTCATTTATTCACAGGATGTGGGTGCCACTGGCTAGGCCAGCATTTATTACTCATCCCTAAATGCCCAGAGGGCAGTTCAAGTCAACTACATTGCTGTGGGTCTGGAGTTACATGTAAGGCAGACCAGGTAAGGATGGCAGATTTGCTTCCCTAAAAGTCATTAGTCAACAAGATGGGTTTTTCTGACAATCAATTATGGTTTCATGGTCATCTTTAGACTCTCAATTCCAGACTTATATTGAAATCAAAATCCACCATCTGCCATAGCAGAATGAAAATCCAGGTTCCCAGAACAGTCCCTAGGTCTCTTGATTGATAGTTTAATGATAATAGCACAAAGCCATCACCTCCCCGCTTTGAATACCCTTGATGAACACAAAGGGTTTTCTTGGTGTTGGATTTGCCTGGTCACAAAGACCAAGTCAGACATTTCTCACAAAGATCCATAGAGACTTTGGGCTCAAACTGAACAGAAACTGGCTAAGTGATCATTTGAATAAGTTTCAGAGAAGTTTTCTCTTTGAGCGCCCTAGGTAGGATGCTCATACTACTCACTGAAACTACTAGCGTTACTAGCTATGCATCTTACCTCTATGATGCCCTGCTTATCTGTTCAGTCCTCTTGCCAAAGGCAAAAGTACTTGCAACTGCCGGGACCTCTCAAGATTCCCAGTGCTATACTTAAACACAGTTGTGCACCAGGTAAAGTGCTGTCTGCCAGGAGCTGCCCTGCACTGTTCCTGTGTGTGTGTGTGAAGAGTTGCCTCAGAGATGGAGGATTACAAAGGTGAGTTAGTATCTCAATTTATCAGCAGTGGATGGAGTAGTGCAGAGAAAGCCCATCCTATTCGGCTATTCCCTTGCTTATCTACAGAAGACTGTGACCATTCGTGTGATGATCCTGAAATGTCTATGTCCTGACAACCAAGAAAGGATCATCAACTGTTGCTGCGCTACTCCCTCATTACACCACTGTAAATGAATCCTTAACATGACCAAACCTCTAACCCTTGTTCATGACTCATTCTCTCTTTTGTCTCCTGCAATAGTGGAAGCTGCACAATTTCGACCCTGAAGAGAGTACCCACTTCAGACATCTCTTCCTCCTCCTCCTCAAAAGGAAGCCACAGATCTCGGAGGATGTATTTGCATAACTGCCTCCTGCACCCTTCACCAAGTGCAGATACTGACATCTTGGTGGGTACTTCAGCTAGATTACAGTCAGCAGCGCATATTCATGAACATACAACTATCACATCTCCATAGCTGGTCAAGGGAGAAACGCTGCAGGTCACTAGCATTTGGATAACTGACAGAGACCTGGGTCAGGCAGGAAAGGACCCCAGGGTGTTGGGTATTAACACTTTAAACAAACGCATATACAGACATAGAAGTATCAAGCAGGTTTGGGAGGCAGTAGGCAAACTGGCTCAAAAGTTGGTAAGACTCCACCAACTGTGATGGAAACCTTAGGCTGTCAAATTGCACCTTTCTGCTTCGCATGGTCAGCATATCTGTTTCTCATAAGATGACTGAGGTTAAGTGTTTTCAGGTGCACTGAACTACTTTTTTCCTCAGCGTTGTCATGTTTGATTCAGTTCATTTCGATTGAGAGTAGTCACGGAAAAGGACAAAGATAAAACAGGAAGACACATTCTAAACTAGGGAAAAGTTGATTTTACTAAGGTTATATGTGATTAGTTAGAAGTGAAATGACAGCAGTTGTATGAAAGTAAATATTGTTAGATCTTTGAGAAACGTTTAACAAAGAAGTAATGACAGTTCAGAGCATTCATGTTTCTAAAATGAAAAAGCATGAGACTAATAAATCCAGTGCCCCATGGATATTAAGAGGCTTAAAAGAGAGAGGGTTAAACTTTTTAATAGATGCTAAGGGCTCAATACTGCAAAAAAATCTAGAGGAGGAATGACATAAATCAAAACAGGCAAGGAAAGACAAGAGCATTAAAAAATATTGGCAAGGAAAATCATGACAAATCACTATCACATAGTTAAGGAATCAAGGTTTTGTGTCAGTGTTTTTTTTTGCCCAAGTGAAATTTGCATTCTTCCAATAGTAATTGATCATTGGGGATTACATTTTTGGTTTCCTCTTATTTTGAAGGACAAGAACATGACCAAATTTCTTGGTATCTGAATAATCAAAGCAAAACACAACATTAAATAAGAAGTTAAATTGATCTTCAAGAATGCCTGACAGTATTACAAAGTCAGTAAAAGAACAAACACTGACCCACTCATCCTTTATTACTAGTTTGCTCAGCTTATGGGAAAATACACAAGAGGGTAATACTACCATTATCCTGGGAAAATAATTCTCATTTGCTAATGAAGTGAAATAATGAGTCACAGTCCTATGGTACAGACTAATTACCACACAATCTTTCTTTCCAACTTCCCACATAAGATTATATAATCCTTACATCGAGTCCACACCAACCCTCCAAACAGCATCCCACTCAGACCCATTCGTGTATCCTATCCCTGTAACCCTGCAATTCCCGTGGCTAATGCACCTAACTTGCACATCTTTGGATTGTGGGAGGAAACTGGAGCACCCAGAGGAAACCCATGCAGACACGGGGAGAACGTGCAAATTCCACACTTGGCGGTTGTCCTAGAGTGGAACAGAAACTGGGTGTCTGGCTTTGTGAGGCAGCAGTGCTAACCATCAAGCCACCTTGCCACCCCATTACATGAATATCTATTTGTATTAAAGAACTTGAATCACTTTAAATACCTTGCAGGATAGAGTTCAGACACTAAATTCCACTGATGGTGGTAAGTGAGTGAAAAGTTTCCAAATGTCAGCCACTTCACATTTGTGTGTGCTGTTCTACAAGGGCTACTTAAGGTCAGTCACAGGACAGTGTTTTCTGGCCCTTGTGTAAAACGCTTAGGCATGAACAAAGACTTATCTCCAGACAAACTACATGTGTGGCAATAACCAGCATTTACACAGTTGACAACTGACCCAAAATGGAGACCTTGCTCAGGAATTCCTCATACATCTTCCGCTTTCTCAGTGTGCTACCCTGATCAAAAAGAAAGAATATATGGAAGTTAGTTGATTTGAGTTGATTTGTTTCAGCACCTGTTACTTATTTTCTTTTCAGCAGTTAAAACCTGTCCATGTGCTACGTAGTATTTCAGCCATGAGCAAGACTTTTGGTAAATGCGTATTTTCAAAGATGACAGATTTCTCTGGATAAATATGCATCTAGTTTAGTATTATCCAATGTGCTATGTTTTCATTTCATAATTGATTTCATTCAAACATTTTAACACAAAAATATTCAGTCAATTACTCCTGACCTCTTTTCAATTTATTTTAAGTTCATCTCATCCATACAAAAAGGTAGTATTCATTGTGTTCAATTAACACATTTTAGATTATGAACAACAATTCAAGTTCATGTAGGCTGATCTCAAAACACTTGCTAGACGTTCAAAAAATAAACTGTTTTCCAGAATGAAAGCTCCTCGCCAAAACAGTAATACCCTCAGAAAGCGATGGAATAAAACGGAATTTGATGTATTCAATCGCTGTTAATGGCCCTGATTATCAAGAATAGCAAACCCTATGTAAATTATAAATAAACTCTAGTTTTCCATTTTAATTCAAAAACAAAGGGATCACTGAATGCAATTCTCCCAAAACATCTGGAATCCCAAGTGATAAAACAAAATTTGACTTACGAGCCACCTTAGCAGCCCTGCTAACCTGTAATTGTATATTTGAACAATTACACTCATTCATACAGGGCAGCAAATCTTCCCCAAACAATAGAAGTGAGCGATTGTACAAGGTTCACTTATTCTAAGCCTCCTTTATCTACTTAATGCATAAAATATAGTATGTCATCAGGCTGCTTCTAAGGCTAAAAGAGATAATGCATTATACCAAAGTGTCACGGCGCTGACATTTTAAATTTTAGGAGATTAGACAGGTTGTACTCATCCTTTGAACCTGAATACCCTGAAGTTATTCTACATACTCCTGTGTGCATACGTGGTTATTACAATGGTTTTAGTATTGCTTTCTGACCAAGGGAGGGTGGCTGAGGAAAGATACCACAAAAACATGGCAGGTAATAATGCTGATCCAAAATTATATGGAAAAAGGAATTGACCATGTGGTCACAAATTTAATTATTTTTAATAAATTAAATGTATTGTATTTAACAACTCTTTTACACAAGAGGAAAATCTCCAAAATATTTCCCAGGTTTTGTTCGTTATTGTGAAAAAACATACATCAAGCATAGTTCAGCATTTAATTATTTTTAATTCCATACTTAGAGGCTCAAAGAAATTAAAACAATGATTCTTTTTATTCCCACTGTTGAATTTTAGTATATCCAACATAATGTACAAAATATTAGAATACATTCTTGTATGGTGTGAATTACTTCCCTCACCATTCTTATCCTTCCTAGCTTTTAAATTACACATCATGTAAGCCACAAAATGTTCAGCAAGTACCTTCTCTCCAAAGCTTCCACTACTGCCATGAAGTAGGTGAAAATGGTCCAGCAACAAATTTTTATTCCAACGTCTTCACTCGAAAGTCATCTAGCATCCAGATTGTGAACACTGTTAAACTACATAGCAAATCTGTCTCTGATAAAATTCAGCTCTACATCGCCACTATCTCTATCAGTGCCCCAACTGCCTCTGTGCTCGAAGACTCAATTTCCTTGAGCTTCAAGCTGGTAGGGCTGAATTAATTACCTCAAATCACCACAGAATCCACTCCTTTACCACTAACTTAATCCCACTAGTGTCTATCTCAGACTGATCCAGATCCTCACAATCTTAATGACCTGCGGTAGTGGAAGTTGAAATTTGATATCTTCTTTGTCATAAGGATCACTTACTTGCATTTCTGTTAACATTACAAAACTTGAATACCTTGTGGCTTAACTACCACAACACCTTCCTTGCTGGTTTCCAACCTTGCACCCTCGATACAGTTCAATTGTTCGAAAACTTGTATCCTCTTCTGCAACAGGGACAACTTGCTCAATCATACCAACATGTGCTGATCTATGTCAATTCCACAAACCCCAACTGCATAAATTTAAAAGCCTTTTTGTTGTCTTTAACTCCCTGCATGGCTTTACCTAAACCATCTCTGTAAATTCATCCGGCCTTCAATCTAGTCTTCTGTCCCCCATTTGTCTCCCTGTATTCTTTGATTTTGGTCTCATTCCTCTCTTCCATTTGGGCCCAATGTCATTAACCTTCTCCACCTCCGTCACCTACTTCAGAATCCATCCCTTTGGCTAAAATTTCAGGTATAACCTGTTCCAAGGGCTCTCCTTTCCAAGTTTACTGTTGGCTTTCCACAGCATTAAAATGGTCATTATGTTAAAGGTGCTCTAAAGTTGCTGTACATACCAGTTCCTGGTATCATGCACTGATCAGTACGATCCACTATTATAGCAATACCCATTAGATTAGAATAATAATGGAGCTATACACGAGAAAAATCCACAAAACGTTGCTCTTTAGCAATTTATAGAAATAAACATGATTGTTTTCAAATGTAACCTGACTTAGCAGCAATTGCCATACCGCCAGGAAAGCATTTTTCTGCAAACTTGAAGGCATTTGATTTAAAAGGTACAAAAATAAAAATAAAAATAAAAATAAAAATAAAAATAAAAATGAGTTTGGACTTAAGATGTGAAGGATATTTTCACTCCTGATGGGCATCATCAAGGAGGGTGCATCATTCATTTTGATACACTTAATTGAACGGCTTCATGAAAATACAGTTTGAGGTCCAAGTTCGAATGATGACATTCCCTGCCGAAAAGTGCAAAGGTAGGAAGTTATCCCTATAATGAGAGCATTTACATTTCTGAGGTTCATGGATAACACTACTCAAAGGCAACTGATACTGATCCATTCCACAAATTTTCTTTTTGTAAAATAATGGAGAAAATGAAAGAACATTCTTCTGGGTGCTCCAGCAGATTTTAATGAATGGAAATGTGAATATATGGTATTTTTAAAGGTGGAATTTCAAACAATACATGAAGTGATTTAAAAACGTATCAAAAAAGAACAGTAACTGCATTCTCGACTTTTGTTTAACTACGCCCTCACATGATGTGTATCAAGTTTTCAACTCTGGATCAAAGCCCACAGAATGTGAAAATATTTTCCAGTATGCACTTCTTCTACTTTGTCCTCTAAAAACTCTGGGTTGAAAAATAATCACATTTGAAATCTGATGCTAATACTGAAATAGTTATTTTGTCTCTTCACTTGAATAAGGATTTGTTAAACCGAGAGGCAGGAAACGTTAACATATGCCAAAACCTCTCCACTGTCTTTCTGTAATTTTCTATTAGAAAGTGAAATGAAGAAGCTGAAAATTCTTGTAAACCAGTTTTTCTCTCTCTTGCCCTTTGAGCTAAATACCCTACCGTTGTCAGATGCTTTCCATTGAAGATAGATCAAGGTTTATAATTTACTGTTTAAAATCTTCCAACCACAAACAAGCATGTAACTACTTAATTGCATGGAAAACTGGTGAACTATCAAACTGCATCACTAAAAATGATCATTCTTTCACCATTGATATTAGAAATCAATACTGTTATGCTTTGCCAGAAGAACTATTCTCTGTAGAGAAATGGCTTTCAGTACTCATTTGTTTCATCTTGTATCAATAAATTCATTTCAATTCTTTCACATTCCTTATGGCCTTCTGGTAGGACATGGTTTTACAAAAATGAAAAATCCGAAACTACACAGATTATAGGCAACAGACAAACCCCAAAGAGCAAGAACAATAAGCTCTTCACAGCGCGAAAAGTCATCATAATTTATTTCAGAGTTTATATTATAATTTAGAAGGGAGTGACTTCAATTTTTAACAATAGAAACTTGCACAATCAATGTTTCACATGTATTTTTACACAAAACCAAGCAAAGATTTTTCAGGTACCAGGATAATTTTTTTTTAATACTGTGCAATTTTTTCTATTTACAATGCCCAAGTTTGGGTAATATTGAACACAAGTACATTATTAGAGGCTGGTAAGTTGTTTGTAAATAAATATAATGAAACAAATCCAAAATATTCTGCACTCATCCAAAATTATAAGTTGATTAAATTTTGCATGTGTCAGGAATTAATTGAAAAAATATTAAAATTGTTATTCACAATAACTTTCGGCGTCAGACTAGAATGATCTTTCTTAATCAACAGATCCCCGAAACTGTAGCAAAGTGAAAAATGGCGAAGTAATTTAAGACAGACCATTAGAATACGCCTGTAGCTGTCTCTGTCAATTCCCCACAGCTTGAGGTCTGTCTTGGCCTTGACAGTTGCGGCTCTTGGTGTGCCATAGATCAGAGCAAGCTCTCCAAAGCTGCCACCTTCTCCGATGTTTGTAACCCATTCTCCATTTACATAAACCTATGGGAAAAAAAACATGTCAACCACGTCATCTCTATTTTCTTCTCTTTCAACCAGGTAAAACACATTGATATTTCCTCTTCCGATAATTCTTAGTTGGGGTAAAAATGGAACTACAGACCCTTTGTTGTGTTTCACAAACAAAACTATGAAACATTATAGCTTGCCGAAAGGATTTCAAAATCTGGCTACTTAAACATGAAGATAAATCTTCCTCTTTAAATTTCAAGCTTGCATGGTTTTCTAAACCCAGTTATTTTGTATTGCATTTAGAACATATAGGATCAAGAAATAGAACAATCAGGATGTTTTTAAATATTAGAATTACCAAAACCAATAAACCTGATGCTATTTAATTACATTTACATATTATTACTACCTTTTATTTAGAAAAGACAGGTGAAAACTAAGAAAAATACAATGTTTGTCTGTGCAAATAACTGCACATCACATCATGAAGTCCCTTGCTATTGTCAGGCAAATTCTCATAGGGATTAGATAATCTAAGGTAAACTCCTGAGATTTCGGATGTCACCCAAATCTTCCCAAGGCCTTATCAGTGGTCCATGGCCTCTGGAAGTTACACCCTTTACCGTCATGTGGATATGACTTTAATAATAAAAAAAAAAGACAATGCTCCAAAATGTCCATAAGTACAAACATAAGTAACCTTATAAATTATAATTGAGATACTTCTTAGCTCCACTATGTTTTTCCGACAAAATGTTTTGTTCCACAAGATCTTCAAGATGTATATGGAAAGATTACTTAATAGGATGTTTCAATTAAATCTGAAGTACACAATTACCATGCTCTCAAATTTATTATCTAAACTGTTTCCTTCCTGAAGATAATAACCTCTTGTTTGAAGTGTGATATTGGAAGATTAGTTTAATATAGATACTAGTCTTGCACTTGATCACAGTGCTAAAAGACTAAATGATGTATGTTCTTAAAGGGTAACTTGAGAGGCATATTCAAACACATATCTGTAGGATTCGAGATATATTCTATGTCGCAGTCTTCAGAAATAAATGAGTGAGAACTTAGGGACAAATTATTGCTTGCTTCTTAAAACTGGATGCTTAATCAATTGTTGCATTGGGGCGGACAATAGTTTAAGATAAAGATTTCCCCTCTATACCGAGTATCAATCAAATTTAAAAGAGCTTAAACTCTATCTGGCTCTCTGGTTGTCACCTACACAGATTTAAGTCTTATTTAAACCTTAAGAAAAGCATTATTGTTCAACTCCTACCTAGTGGTCTGCAATATCAGGCACATCATAACAACTTTGTTCCCAAATATGAAGGGTTACATTTTTATTCATATTTTACTGTTAAAACTGAAATCTGAAAAATAATTAATCCCACTTCAGTACATCTGCAGGCAAACTCAGGTCATATTAAACAACAGTTTAGAAAGGCTCTATATTCAATCCATGGATTGCACTGGTGTCATTGACCTCAGCTCAGCTAAAGTTTGGGCATTAGAATTGGCCTTAGGATCGACACAAGGAAAAGGAAAAAAAATAGCGGTCTCTTCCTATCTGCTTGATACTTTGTAAGCATTTCTGAAAGACCACGTGAATGGATGAGTGATCTTATGTTTCACCTTCCTCCTATAATCTACATATTTAATACCAAAAGTTTAGTCTAGCTTAATCACTATTACTTCAACTATTGCACTTTTTCTGACTTTTTTCAACTTTGGTACTTTCCATCGACCTTTATGTCGCTCAATTGGGAAAAAAAAAAGGCACATCTCATCAGCTCATTGTTCCTGACCACTTTGCATAAATTGTCCAGGTGCTGAAAAGGAAACAGCTCAAACATTACCACTGCAAGGTCTCCTAGCTCAAACAAATTGCCTCAACTCAGTTATAATTACAAAATTAAACCCAGAGCTTGATAAATTTTTATCACATAACTTTTGCTGATTATCAAAGTTAAGAGTACAGATTGTCAGCAGCAACATTTACATAATTGTAGTAGTTAACAACACAGTGAATGTCAGGAGCACGACTCAAAATTACGATTCTGCATTTCATTCCCCAATAAACAAAGAGGCTGGTGTGTTAAATTTCTTATCAAGCAGTAAATATAGAAACAGAAGATGGGAACAGGAGTAGGCCATTCAACTCTTTGAGCCTGGACTACCATTCAATATTATCATGGTTGATCATAGAGCTCAACACTATAACCCTGCCCTCCCCCAGATTCCTTGACCTCTTTAGCCACAGACCTTCCTGAAAACACAATGTTTTGGCCTCAGCCATTTCTTGTAGTAGTGAATTCCGCAAGCTCACTACTCTCTGTGGTGAGCCTGAATAAATGTCTCCTTATCCTAGTCCAAAAAGTTTTACCCCATATCCTTAAAACTATAACCCCCTGGTTCTGGACCATCAGGAACATCCTTCCTGCATCTAACCTGTCCGGACCTGTTCAAATTTTGTAAGTTTCTATGAGATCTCCCCTTATTTAATTAAACTCCAGTTAACACAATCCTAACCGATTTAATCTCTCTTCACATCTGAGACCTGACATCTCAGGAATTAATTTAGTAATTCACTGCACTCCATCTATGATAAGAGGATCCTTCCCCAGATAAGGAGGCCAAAACTGCACAGAATATTCTACATTTGGCCTCATCAATACCCTGTATAATTGCAGCAAGACAGCCTCGTTTCTGTACTCAAATCCTTACTTTGAAGGCTAACATACAGTTTGCCTTCTTTACTACCTGCTGCACCTGCACACTTACTTTCAGCAACTGGTGAATGAGGACAGTTTACTTTCTCATTTCACAGCCATTCAAATAGTAACTTGCCTTTCTATTTTTGCTACCAAAATGGATAACCTCACATTTATCCACACTATACTGTATCTGCTACGCACTGATTCACTCACTCAGCCTGTCCAAATCACACTGCAACATTTCTGCATTCTCCTCCCAGGTCGCACTTCCACACAGCTTTGACGTCATCAGCAAATTTTGAAATATTACATTTAGTTCCCTCATCTAAATCATTTATATATAGAGAGAATAGTTGGAGTCCTATCACTGAGTCCTGCAGTACCCCACTAGTCACTGTCTGATGTTCAGGAAAAGACCCACTTATTTTTACTGTTTCCTATCTCTAACCAATCCTGTATCCATCCAAAAAAAATGTTCAGACTTTAATTTCACACATTAACCTCTTATATGGGACTTTGTCAAAAACCTTTGAAAAGTCCAAATAATCCACATGCACAGGTTCCCTCTGATCAACTCCACTAGTTCCATCCTTGAGGAATTCCACTAGATTTGTCAAGTAGAATTTCCCTTCTGTAAATCCATACTGACTGTGTTTGATTATGTTTGCTAAGTGCACTGTTATAAAATCCTTAATAACGGACTCTGGTATTTTTCCCACGACCAACTTCAAAGTCACTGATTTCTAACTCCCCATCTTCTCTCTACCATCCTTTCTAAATAGTGGGATTACATTAACTACCCCCCAATCTATAAGAACTCTTCCAGAATCTGAAATCTTGGAAGTTGATCCCAATTCTAGGGCTATTTCTTTAAGTACTCTGGAATGTAGATTATTAGGCCCTGGGGAGTTATCAGCCTTCAATCCCCATCAATTTCTCTACTAATACAGATTTGCTTCAGTTCCTCCTCTTACTAAACCCTGTGTTCCCCATCATTTCTAGTATGTTATTTGTGTCCTCCTTTGTGAAGGCAGAAGCAAAGTATGAATATAGTTCTTCAGTTATTTATTTGCTCCCCATTATAAATTCCTTCATTTCTGGCTGTAATGGACTTATATTAGTTTTAACCTCTTTTTTTCTCTACATACCTAGAGAAACTTTTACAGTTAGTTCTTATGTTTCCTGCAAGCTTACTCTCATACTCTATCTTCCCCTTCTTAATCAAACCTTTGGTCCTCCTTTGCTGACTTCCAAGCTGTTCCCAAAACTCAGGTCTATTGTTCTTCAATGCCAAATTGTATACTGTTTTTGCGTCTAATACTATATTCAACTTCCCTCTGTTACCCACAATTTGGACACTGTTCTGTGTGCACTCTGACAGGAACAAATAATTTTTGTAGTTCACCGATTTGCTGTTTGAATGTTTGCCTTTGACTATCCATTGTCATTCTTTTCAGTAATATTTCCCAGTCTATCATACCCAACTCACACCGCATACCATTGTAGTTTCCCTTATTAAGATTCAGGACCCTAGTCTCAGAATCAACTGCCTCATTCTCCATCTCGAAGAAGAATTCTAGCATATTATGGTCACTTATCCCCAAGGATCTCTCACAATTACCAAATATCTCTTTCTTACTGCATGATACCCAGTTCTCTAGATGATTCCTCAACATATTGGTCCAGAGAACACTCCTGTATGCATTATAAGAATTCCTATACTGTATTATTGTGACAGATTTGATTCTTCCAATGTACATGCAGATTAAAGTCACTCATAATTACAGATATTTGTTTACTGCATGCATCTCTGATTTAGTGTTTAATACCAATCCCAAACATCACCATTACAGTTCGGTGGTCTATATACCACCTGCACTAATGATTTTTGCCCCTTAGTATTTCTCAATTCTACCCACACAGATTCTATATTGTCTGAACTAATATCATTCTGTAATACAGTACAATGTATACATGGTCAGACCAATGAATATCAAAACTGGACCTTACAAAGTTTTGTATTTAAGTTTGTAATTCTTTGCAAATGAAGAACTTGTAAAGTTACAAATTTATAGGTGAAAGTAATTTCAATTCAGGTCCATTCAAGAACGGACACAGCCTTTGCTTGAAGTTGGGTAAATTCAAAACAAATTTCAAAATACTTTTATTCAACAAGGCACATTACAAGTCAGCTCTACAAAGCAACAATTTAAAGAGATTACACCATTTAATCAATATATTTTAATGCATAACTGAGACATAGCATGGCATGAGAAATGTAAAGATTCGTGGGGTGTTAACTGGCAATAAGGTGAATTACTGCAACAGTATCTAGTGGAAGTGAGTAAAATACATCAGACACTGGAACATATTAAAACAATGAGTTTGTACTATGGTAATTCTGTCCATTTTGTCATGGTGTAACTGCATTTATAACAGTGCTTAAGGTTCTTGTCACCACAGGACAAAATAATATGGCTGCTACTGAAATGATCAAGAGAGCAATTACAATAAATGAGTAGATGCAAGGATTGGACTACAAGAGTGATTATGCAAATCCAGTATATTCTCACTGGAAAAGTGAGAGATAAGGGATATGATTGCTCTTTTCAAGATTCCAAAGAGACAAGATAACATAAAACATGAGTTGCTTCACCTAGACTAGAAATAACTGAACCAGAGGACACAGTCTTTGCTTGAAGTGGGCTAAAGTTTTAGTAAAGATTTGTAGCTCGGGTTGCGGGTTAGGTTGTGGACTTGTTCACCGAGCTGGCTTGTTCTCATTCAGATGTTTCGTCACCATGCTAGGTGACATAGTCAGTGAGGCCTTCGATGAAGCAATGTTGTTCTACTCCACTTGGAATAGAAACTGTCCGCTCCATTATGGTGAGTTGTGTCATTTCCGTCTCAGAGTCTTAGAGACAGTACAAGCAGAAAGCATTGAATCACTCAAATGCAAATTAGAGACATTTTTGAGGAAAATAAGTTATGATTATATAATCTGAACTATGAGCAGTAGTATGGTTGGGAGGAACCTGGGCTTCAAATCTATGTTTACCAAAGTTCTCTGCCAGTGGGGTTTTCCTTTTTTGATGTCTCGGTCTGCTGTAGACTAATTGCTCCAGGATTAGTGCTATGATTTGTTGAGAATGATAAGGCTTTAGTATAAGTTAGCAGGTGGTAAATTTTGATAGATCTTGGTTTTTTTTTCGTCTAATAGTAAAGAATTTTTCAATATAATTCTGTGATTAAAGTTACTGTGTAGTAACTGTACAAAATATTTGAACATTATTACAGTAATTAACTATGATAATTTGGTTTAATTTAGAATTGCATGATTTTACAATGAAGACCAATGCCATATGATCTCATTGCAAATAATTTAATAAGCAAATAAAAACGGTCCTGTAGCATAGTGGCAATGTCCCTATATTTGAACAGGGAGGCCTGGGTTTAAGTCCCATCTGTACTCGAGATGTGTAATAACATCTCTTACAAGTTGATTTTAAAAAAACGTGGCTTAGCAGATATTGAGGTGAGCTGCAGAAAGTGATTATACGTTAAATTGTTTCCTTGCACTGAATCAGAAGTCCATGAATAGATTATCCTGGCTCAACAGGTGCAGCAGGTGTTATAAAGGTCAGCTTTGCAGAGGTCAATATTGCCTTCAAATATTCACCAAAGGCACAAAATACCAATGCATTATTCTACATATATATCCATAAGCATTACTTTTACTCACCTTAAAATGCACAATAGACCACAGGTATTTAAAAGTATTTTTTAAAAACTTACATCAACTTCACCCTGGTCGATCACATAGAAATTGTCACCCTCGTCACCTGAGATCAGAAAGGGCAACACACAAAGGTTTCATTTTAAAATATATTTAGATAGGAAAGCTTAAAATCAACAATTCTCTTCACAACACATTGCATTTTAGGATGTTTTAGTTGCAGTACCTGTAATAACAAGCTAAAGAATTTCTTGACAAGCATTAAAGATATCCTAAGACCTCTTCTTTATCTGAACCAAAAATTCTCTTTTCTCAAGTTTCAGAGATAAATTATTGTCTTGACTTGAAAACCAAAAGAGTCTGAGAAGGCTTAACAATTCCCTACTCAAGTTCACAGACTCTGAGTTTTCAAAGGCATAGCTCTATAGTTGTCAGATTTGTTAAGACTTTAGATGTCCAGTTTAATCCACCCTCCACTTAGGCTATTAAAGATGAGGCTATCTTCAAGTACTAGTACTTTGTTTAGTAGCAAAACCACAAGGCCACTTTTCCTTTCAGTCACCCTCAGACTAAGACTCATGACATCTATTTAACCTTAAATTCCAATATTTCTGAATGAGTCTAGATTTTCAAATCTTAGCATGCTGGTCTCTGGACTATTTTTGTCAGCTGAAAATTTGGCTCATGTACAAAACAAAACTTTGTAATGTGTCTACTTTTCTTGTTTAACTAAAGAATAAAATAGAATTCCTTATTATCTTAAATTTCTTCCATCAAAAAATTGGCAAAGTATGCTGAAAAATGGAAAGATTTTGAAGAAAACTTACACTTCATATTTTTCATCAGTGTTGATCTAGTTTAGAACCTACTGAAATGCAAAGTGCTATGCTGTAATATAAAGTATTTATTAATCGTACACAAAATCTCTCACTGGTGCGACAAGTACTTGTATTTGTTCAGTACCCTTTGTAGGTTACTTATGTTTGTTACAATATGATTCACAAGGCAGTGTAATCTAGTGGGCACACAGAGTAGCAAGATCAGACAGGGGAATCAACTTTTCACAATGAGCTGTCAAGTTGAAAACATTGAAAAAGTATGATAATGGCTGATGGCTGAATTAAAAAAGTCCTGTTCTTCTGGGGGTGGTGGACGTGGACTTGGGAAATGCTGACTGTAGGTCACCCCTACACTGATACAAGTCTTGTCAAGTTACTGTAATGAGTTAGCACTTTGTAGATGATACACACTGTAGCCATATTGCAGTAGTGTAGGAGGGAGTGAATGTTTAAGAAAGTGGATGGGGCACTGTCGAAGCAGGCTGTTTTGAACAGTTTGGCTCCTCGTTACTAGTTACTGCCTCTTGACACCCCTCATTAAAACAATATTAATTAGCTTTTAATTCAAATTTTATTTAATTTGATGAATTTAAATCCCTCAACTGTTGTGGTGTAATTTGAACAAATATCTCTTGAACATTAAGCCAGACCTCTGGATTTGTAGTCCGTTAACTTATCAACGATGTTATCCACTGGCTTTAATTTATTAACTCACAAAGACCAACTAATTTTGCTCCAGTTTAATATCTCCAAAGATTTCCCCACCACCAATGTCAGGGTGAGTGGCATGCAATTATTGAGTTTATCCCCCTCTCCTACTTTTGAATAGAAGCATAACATTCGTAATCCTCAATTTTTCAGCTATTATTCAAATAAGGAAAAGCAAAGGCAGGAGCCAGAGCTTCTCAAACTTCCATCTCATTTCCTTTAGCAACCTACAATACGTCCCATTGATTGGATGACTTTTCCACTTTGAACTTTGTTGAGCTTTAGTCCTGCATTCTCCTTCCACAACATCATTTTCTTTGTGATCCCAAATTAGTGCCCTTTTATTTGTTTGCCATCTTATATATCTGTATACCAAATAACTTATGTTCCCTTTCACATTCCCCATTCGTATGAAAATAAACTAACTCTTTGCTCCACAAACTCCAATGAGTGGGAACTTTAAAGTAATTATAAACTGTGAGAAAGTTACTACGGAACTCTAGAAGGACATAGACAAATTGGTGAAGTGAGCACATTGATGGCAGATGAGTTTTCAATGAAAAGAAATGTGAAGTGATGCATTTTGGTAGGAAGAACAGTGAAAGACAATATAAAATAGGGGGCATGCTTCTAAGGGGGTACAGGAGCAGGGCAACCTGAATATATAGGCGCACAGATCACTCAAAGTGGCAGGGCAGGTAGCAAGAACATTAAATGAAGCACACAATGTTCTTGGCTTAATTAGTAGGGGCAGAGAGTACACAGCGAGCAGGTGACGTTAAACACGTAAAAGACACTTGCTCGACCTCAGCTGGAGCATCATGTATAGTTCTGGGTGCCACTTTATGGAAAGGATGCGAAAGCAGTGCAAAGTGCAGAAGCAGTTTACAAGAATGGTTCCAGGAATGAGCAATTTTAGTTTTGAGGATAGATTGAAGAAGTTCAGACTGTTCTCTTTGGAGAGAAGAAGGCCAAGAGGAGATCTGAGAGAGGTTTTCAAAATGATAAGTGGGTTGGATGGTTAGTGAGAAACCGTTCCCCTCATAAAAGGAACAAGAACAACAGGGCACAGATTTAAACTGATTTAAAGGGTTGAGTTGCAGGTGCAGATTCTAAATTTTCCTTAGAGAAAAGAAATGATCTTATTATCTCCATAAGCTGATGTTTTGGACATGAAAATATTGTTGCTACTTATTCATTTCATTTACCATTATATATTTGGAGCAAGATATCATTATGTTTACCTAAAATTAAATGTTTTATTGATAATTACACAGAATCTCTAGAGTGCAGAAAGAAACCATCCAGCCAATGAGTTTGCACCGACAATCTGAAGAGCTCCTGTCCAGACCCAGCTTCTTACCCTATCCCCGTAACCCCAACCATGGCTAATCCACCTAGAGTGCACATCCCTGGACACAATATGGCCAATCCACCTAACCTGCACATCTTTGGACCATGGGAGGAAACCAGAGCACCCAGCGGAAACCCACGCAGCCAGGTGGAAAAAGCGCAAACTGCAATTAGACACTCACCCAAGGCTGGATTCAAACCTGAGTCCCTGGCGCTATGAGGCAGCAGTGCTAACCACTGCATACTGACTGAAATTATTGAGTGGAAGAATTACTGAAATGTATGTAAAATTTAAAACTATACCGAGATATAAAAAGAGACAGAAAAAAAATGTACATTTTTTTCCTTGATGTTTTCTCTCCAAGACAAAGGACCTACTGGAAAATAAAGTCATACAGCAGTAGAATAGCAGTAAGAAATCCACAAATAGATAAGAAAATGTAAAATCATTTGAAAGCGACTAATAGTACTGTTAATAGGAAAAAAACAATGACACATGGGCAATTGCTGCCAGATGGTTGCTGAGCTCGGAGGTGGGACAGAAGTAGCTCCTAATAGCAGTTTACCTGACTGAGCAGTCCATTTCAGCAGCGACCCCCACCCTCCAATCGCCACATTTGAAAAAGGGATAAGAAAAAGGGGCCTCAAATATTGGTTAAGTCCCAAACTGACCTCAACAGGAAATGATATCCAGTGGGATCACCATCATTGCAACTAAAAGCACAGGTATCTTTTGCACCTGGAAGGTGCATATCCTTGTGGACATTCAAAACAATGAACACTCTGAATGAAGAACCATCATTGTACGTTAGCAGCTTGCAAGATATAACATTGGTATTACTGTCCTCAGGGAAACCAGAACCACCGCTGAAAGCCAGCTTAGGTAGGAAGGAAGGAGGAGAATACACTTTCTTCTGGAAAGGAAAATCAGAACAAGATTTTCATATTCACTGAATTGGATATGGCAATCAAAAATAGATCTGCAAATTGTTATGATCCCAGTTGACAACCCCTGTTGTTACCAGCCAAGTCAGATCCCAGACAGGCATGCAGCTTTATCGATCATATTTAGATTTGTTTAGTTTAAACAAAGTGGTTTCTCACTGAATCACAAGCATGTAATTTTACTTGAACGATAGAAGTTTATTAACAAAAGAAATGAATATAAATAGAATCAACCAAACATCTATTTGCAATACAAATTCAAATATTTTTAAACACAATAAAAGTATAGACACAGTAATTGCAATACTTTACAAATTAAAATAAAAACAGAACTGAAACAAAAAGAAAACTGAAAACGAAAGCTCTTCTACAGTACCCAAAACACATCCCCAACAGTACCCAAAACAAAACACAATTCGTACAATACTCATACCAGAGTCCCTGTATCTAACATCTTGGTAGGTTTAGGCTATCTGTGACTTCTACTTTTAGACTGGAACCACCAATATCTTCCCAAAACTAACGTACACATGCATCAATGCAGTGAGCTTGAAGAAATTCTGGAGGGCAACATTTCTAGTCTCAGACCAACTCTTCACTCTAAGGTAACCTAGTTCAATATATCTTTCCCTTCTCAGAAGCACAGGTCTATACAGCCATCCTATTCCAAACAGCTCACAGGACTATCAAAACCTCAAAGTAATCTCTCCCTCAAATCTACAGATGTTTCCCTTAAGCTTAATAAAAGTTCCAGAAATATCTAACAAACTTTGAGGCTCCATTATTTAAACTTACTGGGTCATAAAACAATCTAAAATAAACAAAAGCCATTAGTGGTTCACACAAATCCATTCACTCTAAAACAAGCCCTCAAAACAGTTTTAAAAGAAATCACCAAGGCTACAAAAATACTTACAAGTTAATAATTATCTTCAGACACACAGAAAACTCAGCAGTTAATAAGTGAACAACCAGTAACCCAAGCATATAATGACTAACATTAATGTATACATATAAATCCCATTGTTTACATCACAAAATACACTTGCAGAACTTCCAACTGGTATTAACTAACATATCATCCTACATATTCCACTTAGGGAGAAAAACACTGAGCCACAGTGATCAATACTTATAAGACCATAAGCCCATAAGACATAGGAGCAGAAATCAGGCCATTCAGCCCATCGAGTCTGCTCCACCATTCAATCATGCCTGATAAGATCCCCAACCCCATTCTCTCACTTTTCTCCCTGTTACCCTTGATCTCCTTGATAATCAAGAACCTATCTATCTCAGTCTTAAATGTACTCAATGACCTGGCCTCCACAGCCTTCTATGGCAGTGAATTCCATAGATTCACCACACTCTGGCTGAAGAAGTTTCTCCTTATTTCCATTCTAAAAGGTCCTCCCTTTACTCGAAGGTTGTGCCCTCGGGTCCTAGTCTCTCCTACCAATGGAAGCATCTTCCCAACATCCATTCTGTCCAGGCCATTCAGTATTCTGTAAGTTCCAATTAGATCACCCCTCATTCTTCTAACTCCATTGAGTATAGTCCCAGAGTCCTCAAACGTTCCTCATATGTTAAGCTTTTCATTCCTGGAACAATTCTCATGAACCTTCTCTGAACCCGCTCCAAGGCCAGTACATCCTTCCTGAAATATGGGGTCCAAGACTGCACACGATACTCCAAATGTGGCCTGACCAGAGCCTTACAGAGCCTCAGTATTATATCCCTGCTTTTATATTCAATTCCTTTCAAAATAATGCCAACACTGCATTTGCCTTCCTGACCACTGACTTAGGCTGATAGTTTACTTTCAGAGAATCCTGGACTAGAACTCCCAAGTGTCTCTGCGCTTCTGACGTCTGAATTTTTGCCCCCATTTAGAAAATAGTCCATGCTTTTATTCTTCTTAAAAAAAGTGCATGACCTCACACTTTCCCACATTGTACTCCATCTGCCACTTCTTCGCCCACTCTCCTACCTTAACAAATCCTTCTGCGGCCTCCCCACCTCCTCAATACTACCTGTCCCTCCACCTATCTTTGTATCGTATGCAAACTTAGCCAGAATGTCCACAGTTCCTTCATCGAGATCATTAATATCTAAAGTGAAAAGTTGCAGTTCCAACACCGATCCTTACAGAAGACCACTTGTCACCGGCTGCCATCCTGAGAAGGGCCCTTTTATCCCCACTCTCTGCTTTCAGCCAGACAGCCAATCTTCTATCCATGCTAGCACCTTGCCTCTAACACCATGGGCCCTTATCTTATTCAGCAGCCTCCTGTGCGGTACCTTGTCAAAGGCCTTCTGGAAGTCCAGGTAGATTATATCCATTGGCTCTCCTTGGTCTACCTTGCTCGTTACTTCCTCAAAGAATTCTAGCAGATTTGTCAGGCATGACCTCCCCTTGATGAAACCATGCTGACTTTTCTCTATTTTACCATACACTTCCAAACATTCAGAAATCTCATCCTTTACAATGGACTCCAAAATCTGACCCATGACTGAGGTTAGGCTAATCGGGCTGTAATTTTCCATCTTTTGCCTTACTCCCTTTTTAAACAAGAGAGTGTCATGTTAGCGATTTTCCAGTCCTCTGGGACCCTCCCTGACTCTAGTGATTCCCGAAAGATCACCAGTAACACTTCCACTATCTCTTCCGCTATCTCCTTTAGAACTCTGGGTTATCCAGGTTATCCACCTTCAGGCCAATCAGTTTTAATAGCACCTTCTTCTTGGTGATGGCCACCATACTCAACTCTGCCCCCATCTCTCTTGAATTTTTGGGAGATTACTCGTGTCTTTCACTGTGAAGACTGACGTGAAGTAATTATTCAGTTCCTCAGCCATTTTCCTTGTTCCCCACTACTATCCACCGTCATTTTCCAGTGGTCCAATGTCCACTTTTGCCTCTCTTTTTCCCTTTATATATCTAAAGAAACTCTTACAGTCTTTTTTTGTTACCCTCGGTTGGTCTTTGTAAGCTTCCCAGTCCTCTGGTTTACCACTGCCCTTCCCACATTATGCTTTCTCTTTTGCTTTTATGCTATCCCTGACTAAAGTAGTCAGCCATGGTTGCCTCATCCTCCCTGTACCATGCTTCTTTTTCGTAGGGATGTATTTTTGCTGCATCTCCTGAATTATTCCCAGAAACTCCTGCCATTGCTGTTCCACTGTCTTTCCTGCTAGGGTCCTCTTCCAGTCACTTCTGCCCAGCTCCAACTCGTACCTCTAGTCGCCTTTATTCAGCTATAATACTGCTACCTCTGATTCTATCTTCTCCCTCTTAAATTGCAGAGTTAATTCTACTGTGTTACGGTCACTGCCTCCTAAGGGTTCCTTGACCTTAAGCTCCCTTATCAAGTCTGCCTCATTGCACAACACCAAATCCAGTATTGCCTGTTCCCTTGTGGGTTCCACCATGAGCTGCTCCAAAAGCGATCTCGTAGACATTCCACAAACTCCTTTTCTTGCAATTCACTACCAACGTGATCTTCCCAGTCCACCTGCATATTTGAAATCCCCCATGATCACTGTGACTTTGCCTTTCTTACATCTTTTCTATGTCCTGGTGTATCTTGCACCCCAGATCCTGACTACTCTTTGGAGGCCTGTACACAACTTCAACTACGGTTTTTTTTACCTTTGCGGTTCCTCAATTCTACCCACAGATTCTACACCATCTGACCCTACTTCGTTTCTTCCTATTGATTTAATTCCATTTCTCACTAACAAGGCAACCCTACCTCCTCAGCCCACTTGACTATCTTTTTGATAGGATGTATATCCTTGGATATTCAGTTCCCAATCCTGATCCCCTTGCAGCCACGTCTGCACGATGCCTACTACATCATACCTGCCAATTTCGATCTGTGCCATACACTCTCATTTACCTTATTTCTTGTACTGCGTGCATTCAGATAAAACACCTTCAGTCCTGTATTATCCCTCCCTCTTCTCATTGTCGTTCGTTTTTCCAGAGTTTGATTGCTAGACCTTTCCTAACACTCTGTCCTATTTGTGTCTGTGCTGGAGACTTTAACACCTCTCCTGAGGTATCTTTTCACAGGCTATATTAATAACAAATCCAGAGAATTATTTTATGCAGATCTGGATTTTGCATTGCCAGTCATCCCAAGTCAAGGCAAATTGATGCTTTGGAGAAAGTTTAATGGCAAATTTGCCTGCAACTATAATGGCTAGAAGGATACCACTGGGAATGGAGGAGGGGGTATCAAATGCCAATATTCTTCTCATTCTCATCAAGTGCATAAACATGGTTTTAATATGAGAAATATACTCTCTTTGGTCAGAAAGTTAAATGCAAGACAACATGGAAACACCACCGCCCCCCATCTGACAGCCCATGCCTGGGAGGGTGGGATGATGTGCACATCATCTAAGCCATGTGAGGTGCAAATAACTAGGCAGACCACAAACTTCTATACATCATCGTGAACATTCACTGTGCATTCAAACACTGAAAACCTTCAAAACAAATCTAGGATTTCTTTTCCCTATGCATTTGTGGGATGCGGGCATCACTGGCTGGCCAGCATTTCTTGCCCATCAGAAGGTGGTGGTGAGCTGCCTTCTTGTACCGCTGCAGTCCACCTGCTGTAGGTTGACCTACAATGCCATTAGGGAGGGAATTCCAGGATTTTGATCCAGTGACAGTGAAGGAATGGAAAAATATTTCCAAGTCAGGATGGTGAGTAGCTTGGAGGTGGTGGTGTTCCCATATGTTTGCTGCCCCTGTCCTTCCAGACGGGCGTGGTCATTGGTTTGGAAGGTGCTGTCTCAGGATCTTTAGAAAATTTCTGCAGTGCATCTTGTAGATAGTACACACTGCTGCTACTGAGCGTTGGTGGTGGAGGGAGTGAATGCTTGTGGATGTAGTGCTAATCAAGTGCGCTGCTTTGTCCTGGATGGTGTCAAGCTCCTTGAGTGTTGTTGGGGCTGCACTCATCCAGGCAAGTGGGGAGTATTCCATCACAGTCATGGCTTGTGCCTTGTAGATGGTGGACAGGCTTTGAGGAGTAAGGAGGTGAGTTACTTGCCACAGTATTTCCAGCTGCTGATCTGCTCTTGTAGCCACTGTATTTATGTGGTGAGCCCGGTTGAGTCTCTGATAACACCCAGGATATTGATAGTGGAGGATTCAGTGATGGCAACACCATTGAATGTCAAGGGGTGTGGTGAGATTGTCTGTTATTGGTGATGGTCTTAGCCTGGCATTTGTTTGGCACAAATGTCACTTGCGAGCCCAAGCCTGGATATTGTCCAGATCTTGTTGCATTTGAACATGGACTACCTCATTATCTGAGGAGTCATGAATGCTGCTGAACATTGGCGGACATCCCCACTTCTGACCTTACGATGGAGAGAAGGTCGTTGATGAAGCAGCTGAAGATGGTTGGGCCGAGAACACTACCGTGAGGAACTCCTGCAGAAATGTCGTGGAGCTGCGATGATTGACCTCCAACAATCACTACCATCTTCCTATGTGTCAGGTATGACTCCAACCACTGGAGCGTTTGCCCCCAATACCCATTGATTCTAGTTTTGCTAGGGCTCCTTGAAGCCACAGTCAGCTGAATGCAGCCTTGATGTCAAGAGCTGTCACTCTCACCTCACCTCTGGAATTCAGCTCTTTTGTCCATGTTTGAACCAAGGCTGCAATGAGGTCAGGAGCTGACTGGCCCTGGCAGAACCCAAACTGAGCGTCATGAAGCAAGTTATTGCTGAGCAGATGTTGCTTGACAGCACTGTTGATGACACCTTCCATCACTTTACTGATGATTGACAGTAGACTGAAGGGGCAGTAAACAGCCAAGTGGGGTTCGTCCTGCTTTTTGTGTACAGGACCATACTTGGGCAAATGTCCACACTGCCGGGTAGATATCAGTGTTGTAGTTGAACAGCTTGGCTAGGGGAGTGGTAAGTTCTGGAGCGCAAATCTTCAGCACGATTGCTGGAATGTTGTCAGGGCCCATAGCCTTTGCAGTATCCAGTGTCTCCAACCATTTCTTGATATCACACGGAGTGAATCAAATTGGCTGAAGACTGGTATCTGCAATGCTGGGAACCACTGGAGGAAGCCGAGATGGATCATCCACTCGGTACTTCTGGCTGAAGATTGCTGCAAATGTTTCAGCCTTATCTTTTACACTGATGTGCTGGGCTCTTCAATCATTGAAGATGGGGATATTTGTGGAGACTCCTCCTCCAGTGAGTTGTTTAATTGTCCACCACCATTCAGGACTGGATGTGGCAGGACTACAGAGCTTAGATCTCATCAGTTGGTGGAGGGGTTGCTTAGCTCTGTCCATAATTTGCCACTTTTGCTGTTTGGCACGCAAGTAGTCCTATTTGGTGGCTTCTCCAGGTTGATACCTCATTTTCAGGTATGCCTGGTGCTGTTCCTGGCATGTCCTCCCGCACTCTCCACATGAAAGCAAGTGTCAATAACAGTTCTAATCTTGTTATCTTGCTCTGACAAGATCAAGCCTGTGAACCAGGAGATGCACTCAGGTTATTAGATTTGAACCTCGCAGTCACCAAGACTGAATCAATGAGAATGGTCAAGAAATATGCAAACTTTTCAACTGAAAAAGCTAGCATTCGTTACGTCTTCATATTAGCCTACACCACAGTAGACCGGAAAAGTATATTTACAACTCAGTTCCAAAGTGCAGAGAATTAAGTATCACCAAGAATATGGGTGAGGCGTAAAGGTCTACAGTGTCTAATGCTACACAGATTAATACGATAGAACTATGTTTGTAGCTTCCTCTGAAGACTTCCCCAGGACGAGGCAGGTGCAGCACCAGGCACAGCTAAGAATGAGGTATTAACCTGGTGAAGCTACCAAACAGAACTACTTGCATGCCAAACAGCATGAGATCAAGTGATAGACAGAACTCAGCAAGATTTGAGATCTGCAGTCCTACCACATCCAGTCGTGAATAGTCATGGACAATTAAACAAAGCACTGGTAGGACAAAGCTCCACAAATATCCCCATTCTCAATAACAGGACAGCCCAGCACGTCAGTGCAAAACATAATGCTAGAACATTTACAACAATTTGCACTCTTCTTGTAAATTTTTGACATTGGTACCTACTTTTGGCAGTTGTCCTTAGAGATTAAAGACTTCATGTTGGACAGCAGAACTAACTGTTCCTATAGGGTAACTAAAGTGTCACGGCCATATCTTGTTTCCTGTTTAAGTGAAGTAGTAAGCTGGGTCTAAATTGTAACTTCATTCTTCCACTGGCCAAAAGGCTCACTTTCAGCAAACACATGTGGGTAATTGAGCCCTCAAAGTTTACGTTTTAAGTCAACCTTTCTCTGATTACCGGATCTCCATGTTCCTACAATCTATTCAAATCCAATTAACTCAATTAATATCAATGACCTGTTCCCTCATTCCCTTATGTCTCAGGCATTCCTTCCGACCATTTTCGATGATAACATTGACTGAGTTACAGTCAAGACTCTGCTCTTCTGCAGTGCTGCTGGACCTAATCAATTCATCTAAAAATTTACATAGGGCCTTGGTTTATTATCTCATTCAACAAAACTGCACTTGCTCAAAGCAATCAAGCCTCTCAAGCAGAGAGTGACCAATGACCTATTCACACAGAAGGGCGAGTGCTACCAATGATGTAAGGTTACCCCTGCATCTCCTAAGCTGAACCAAGGAGAGATGAAATGAAATACTGGAAGAGCTGTCTGCACGTGGTAGAAATTGCTACCTTAAGGAGAAAATGCAAAAAAAAGGTAAAAATAAAGTTGACCCATATAACTAGTGAAGGAAAAGTAGACAGCCTCCTTCAAATTCTCACACAGCATTACCTTGTTGAATGACGGTTTCTCCTGCAATGTGGGTAACTGGAAACATGGCATCAAAGATATCACTGCAAGGGAATGAAAATGGAAAAAAAAATTGAACAGTTTGAAACCTTCATAACACAAAATTCAGATTTCCTTGGCAAACTAAACACTCATCATTGAAATAATCGTTTCAATTTCTAAAACAAAAGTTTTACATCATCAAAATTTCACCCTACTAAAGCATTACTGACAGACTTTTTCAAATGAATGAACACAAAATGCAAGATTCTATCAACTATACCATTTGGCTCAGCCACATCTCAAAATACCTTCTACATTGCTTAAATGTCAACTGTCTCTACCAATTAAGATTCATTGCTAATAGGTACATCCTTCATTAACATATAGAACCGTTTCAAATCCTCTCTTGAACATATAACTTTTTCATTATTTACATAACAGTCAAATCATCCAAACATATCACATGACAGTCACTGGCAGCATCCCTTATTCTTGCAAGAGAAGGCGTGCACAACTGAAGGCCACAGCAGTTAACTGGAATGGGAGCAGCATGCTGGTATGTTCTAAGCTCCGTGTAGGAAACAATTTCGGTTATTATGAGAAAGCTCATTGCTAAGTTTATTGCCAATGGCAGGGTGGAAAGCATTAAAGATCTTGGCATCATCATACTGAAACCGGCATCTCCTATTCCACTTCCTCTTCATCCCTTCTGATTTACATGATACAGCTGGGATAAGGATAATGAATTAATAATGCCTCCCCATTAAATCCTGCTCGCTACAACTTTAGCTTTGGGCCTTTTCTTTCAGATGGTCAGGAAGTGAAGAAATATCAAGGAAGCAATGACACAGATACACAGTACCAGTTCAGATAATATTGCACATATCTTAGAGAATAAATTAGAACTGTGATCTGCATGTGGTGAGACACTATGCGTGCGCTGTTAGCTTATGCAAAAGACAAGGATAACACAGGTTAATGCCTGCTGGAGAACAAGATCACCAGCTCTGTTGCAGAGGTCTTCAGCAGGCAATCTATAGAAGACGACTGACCACACTCAGAATCACAGAGACACATAGCACAGAAACACACCCTTCAGTCCAACTTATCTATTCTGACCAGATATCCTAAATAAATCTAGCCCCATTTGCAAGCATTTGGTCCATATTCCTCTAAACCCTTCCTATTCATATATTCATCCAGCTGCCTTTTAAATGTCGTAATTGTACCAGACTCTACCACTGCTGCTGGCAGTTCATTCCATTTCATCTGCGTGAAAAGGTCCCTTTTAAACCTTTCCCCTTGCGCCTTAAACCTATGCCCTCTAGCTGTGGAGTCCACCGCCCCAGGGAAAAGTCCTTGTCTATTTACCCTATCCGTGCCCTTCATGATTTTATAAACCTCTGCAAGGTCACCCATCAACCCCTGGTGCTCCAGGGAAAATAGCCCCAACCTATTCAGCCTCTCCCTATAGCTCAAGTCCTCCAACCCTGGCAACATCCTTGTAAATCTTTTCTGAACCCTTTCAGGTTTCACAACACCCTTCCTATAGCAGAATTGCACACAGTATTCCAACAGTGGCGTAAGCAATGTCCTGTACAGCCGCAACATGACTTCCCTACTCCTAGACTCGATGCACTGACCAATAAAGGCAAGTATACCAAACACCTTCTTCACTAGCCTATCCACCTGTGATTCCACTTTCAAGGAACAATGAACCTGCACTCCAAGGTCTCTTTGTTCAGCAACACACCCCAGGACCTTACCATTACGTGTATACGTCCTGCCCGTATTTGCCTTTCCAAAATGCAGCAGCTCACATTTATCTAAATTAAACTCCATCTGTCACTCCTTGGCCCCATCTGATCAAGATCTTGCTGTACTCCTAGGTAACCTTCTTCACCATTCACTACACCTCCAATTTTTGGGTCATCTGCAAACTTACTCACCATATCTCCTACATTCACATCCAAATGACCAAAAGCAGTGGACTCCGCACCGATCCTTGTGGCACACCAGGCTGATCACAGGCCTCCAGTCTGAAAAACAACGCTCCACCACCAGCTTCTGTTTTCTACTTTCGAGCCAATTCTGTATCCAAAGGGCCTGTTCTTCCTGTATTCCATGTGATCTAAACTTGCTAACCAGTCTACCATGAGGAACCTTATCGAACGCCTTACTGAAGTCCATTGAGGTCACATCCACAGCTCTATCCTCATCAATCCTCTTTGTTATTTCAAAATACTCAACCTTGTTCGTGAGGCACGATTTCCTATACACAGTTAGGTTGACTGTCCCTAATCAGTCCTTGCCTTTCCAAATATATGTAAATCCTGTCCTTCAGGATTCCCTCCAATAACTTGCCCACCAGTAATGTCAGGCGCACCAGTTTATAGTTCCCTGGCTTTTCCTTACCACCTTTCTTAAATAATGGCACCACATCAGCCAACCTCCAGTCTTCGGCACCTCACCCGTGGCTATCAATGATACAAATATCTCAGCAAGGGGCTCAGCAATCACTTCACTAGCTTCTCACAGAGTTTACGAGTACATCTGATCAGGTCTCAGGGATTTATCCACCGTTATGCATTTTAAGACACCCAGGACCTCCTCCTCTGTAATATGGACATTTTTCAAAATGTTGCTGTTTATTTCCTCACATTCTCTATCTTCAATATCCTTTTCAGTAGAGACAACAAATGCTTGGTGCATTGGAAAGTTTACCAGAAAGCTTTGGATCAATGATACGACTGAGATGGGAGAAGGGCATTGTCTTCCCACTACTTTACAGATCACAACAAATTTGAGTATTGCTGAGAAAAGACCCATTTTGTTGAAGCTTTTTGTCTTGCTTTCATAATCGCAATGTATAAGAATACCAATTTAAGAGGAAAACCACCATTTGGTGAGTAAGAGTGCTGATTTGTTCGTGAGTAGACTCTGTTAGGGGTGTGACCATTGAAAATGCAGCAGTTAATGATAGATAGTTAACTGCCAGACTTTGTTTAAATTTTAACCAGGTAACTTGATTCCTACAGATCAAGTCATTTTCCTGAGAAATGAACCATTAAAAAAAACGGCAGAGTGCATCTACATATTCGTTCTCTCTGTCTACAAAGAAAAGAGCCTATACACTGGTATATCTAATTTCCAACGTATGTAATCGCAACAAACTGACAACACTAAATGGTTTGTTAATGTAATTCTTTATGCATGCAGGATTGTCCAGCATATGTCCAATTGCAGAATCACATCTAAATGTTGGATAGTTGTTGGTTTTTCAAGTGCCAGCACCTTGCGTCTGATCAGTACCCTGCTTGTTGTGAGTAGCCAAAGCAAAAATGTTACTGCATGTCACACATACAGCCCTAAGATTGTCATCTGCGATACGGAAAAGTGCCCAGTATACCTCAGATTACTCATATGGCATCTCAATAGTTTGAGAAACAGGTAAAGCTAGCTGTTTCAGGTTCTTACTATGTTATCAACACAAATGGTGTTTGCCTCTCATCACATGATACTATGATGCCAAATAGACTTTCTGCCTATCAATCTAATAAGCGACATGTTTCTATGAATTTCAGTGCTAGTGTAATATTAGGCATGTAGGCTGCATGTTCCAAAGACTCTGACAGATCATATCAAACAGCACTTCCCTTTATCTTGCTTCTTGTGTACAGCCAATCATCACAAAGCCCATGAAATTGCAATCTATAGTATTTCTTAACATTTGGGCATCTGGTGAACCACTGTCCACTCTGTTCACAGATCTGTAATGAAGTCTTTGTTTAGGATGTCTTTGTATTGTTGTACTGACCACTTCATGTAATTTACTACGATGATTCGCTTAGGAATTCTGCACTTATCTGTGGAAAATGTGGCCTGCTCATTTAAGTTGAATATTGTGGAGACACTGCAGTTCAGTGCTGAACCTCACTGTTTGTGAACTGTCCTGCTTGAATTCTCATGATGGACATCTGGTGTTGCTGATGGAGAAGATTCAGAACTTTGATGTCACACCTTTTATAAACCAAGGATCTTGCACCATTCAGCATAACAGCAAGGACATTGGTCAGGTAAAGTTGATGCAATGCTGTTTCTGACAATATCATGAAGAATGTACTTTCTGCATGTCTGCACAAATATTTGCCAATTACGAAATTTGTTCTCCAACCTTGAGAATGATACCATCAGTAGTTATACTTGTGCTTCTCTACACATGCCAGATCGCAACTTTGGTCCTGGAAACTTTAGTAGCACAAATATCAATACTGGATTGATGTCTTTCAATGGCATTATCTGCAGTGAATCGCACACGATCAGCATCCTGGAATTGCCATTAATCAGAAACTGAACTACATCAGCATATCAATATCGAGGACACATTCAAGACAGATTAATTCTCTTGATCACCACCTTCAGTATTCACTCCCTCCAACAACTAACAGTGGTGATTGCAGCCTGCATGATATACAAGATGCTCTACAGTAATTCACCAAGGCTCCTACACTAACACTTGCTGAACCTGTGGCCTCTACTACCTAGAATAAGGGTAAGTGCATCAGAGGTATGTAAACACTACCACAAGTCCCCTCCAAACCCTACACCGCTGACCTGGAATTATATTGCTGTTCCTTCCCTCTCGCTGTGTCAGAATCCAGAAACTCCCTGAAGCACTTTGGGAGTACTCCCACCGGACAGACATAAGGGAGAACAAATGGATGTGGTGTATTTGGATTTTCAGAAGGCTTTTGATATCGTTGCTCATAAAAGGTTATTGGGCAAAGTTAACATGTGGGTTGGGGATAATATACTGGCATGGACCAAGAATTGGTCGACAGACAGGAAACTGACTGAGATCAAATGGATCTTTTCCTAAGCGGCAGTCAGCGATTAGTGTGTTAAGTCAAGTCTAGGAGAAGCCGGTATGTGTCAATGACTTGAAATCTACAAGTAGTATTTCATCTTCCACTCCATTCCACACAGACTGAAACACCAAAAATATGCAAAATTGTAGCAACATACAGAGGATACCAACCAGCAACTAAGTAACTGATGAACCATTTAAACAGTACTGGTGGGTCTTTCCTACTAAAGATGCATCAGTTGGACAAGCTTCACAGAAAGTATCAGCTGAAATATTGAGCTTTAAAATGGCAGCACTGGTCAAATCAGTATTGCCTGTTGATTGACGCTCATGGTCTAACTGCTATAATATGACCAATGCAAGTTGACTTTGTACATGCCAAATGTACACCAAGGTGATGCATAGTGTCCCTTTGCATCAAAACTGTGTAACAGATTCTAGCTAACTCATATTGTCGAATATAATTTTTGAGAGTCATAATTTTAGTGAATTTGGACTTAATTTATAAATGGCATGTCAATGTCAGTGCACAGGACATTCAGAATAATCTGCATTCCAGTACGCAGAATTTTGGAAGCAAAGATATATCATCATTTCGTGCATTAGATTAATATACAGTTGTGTTCTGGGTTACCATTCTTTAAGTTATTTTAAGAAACTTAGGCTTAGTCTTTGAATAACTTCCATATGATAAAAAAATGACTCTTGCATTTTCAAAAAACATAAATCTCGGCCAAGTTGACCAATAATGTTATCACTGTGGTTTATCTAATAGCCACACACGGCTTTGTCATAAATTCCTTGCGGAAGACAAATAGGTGAAATTATATTTTCCAGTATTCTCGATTTGCCTTAGAAGATCCTAGGTCCCTATTTTGTAATGTTCAGAAGAGCAGTTTGAGGTAAACCAGAGTATGCTTCAGTTATGGCAGCATGTACTTAAGCCCTGATCAAACCAGTATGACTGCCTGTCCAATAGTAATTCAAAAAGAAAAACCGATTAGTCTTGTCTAGCTTTGATTCATAGGACTTGAGTTTGAGATTCTTCAGTACCCTGCCTGAAGCAAACCCAGCAAATTAAACTGAGAGGAAGTGTTACAGCTTCAGTACATTGATATTTTTGTTTAGGTCATCATGTTTCTGTGTAAAGTGTTTTTAAGGGCATGTGGTTCACTTTGCAAATAAATAATTCCATATGTAAAGTTTGAATTATAGCTTAGTTTAAAAGTACATGACAAAACAACATTCATTATTAGGGAGGAGGTCAGTTCCACATTAATGCAACAGGAATTAAAGGTGAGACAATGGCTCAGTGGCGTTATTGCTAGACTATTGATCTGATGAACAATCATCCAGACTCAAAACATTAACTTGTTCTCTCTCCATGGATGTTGTCTTACTTCTGTGGTCTCCCGCATTGGCCGTTTTCAGTATTAATTGAGATCCCAGGTCTGAATCCCAGAATGGCAGATGCCAGAATTTTGCAATTGTGCAAATTTAATAAATGATTACAAACATTATTAAAATGACAAACTGAAAATTTAGATTAAGATTCGATGAAAATTTAGGAACTGTACGGAGACTATTCTACATCCTAACCCTGCCTGAGCTGATAACAATAAAAAATTGACTGGTACCTAATATCTGGCCTCTTGCGATGACTGTCTTTAGTGATGTGCACCCATCTAAATACCTCAACAGATCAAAATTAAGAATTCCAGGGATGGTGGGGTTATGCTATTAGAAAAGACAGGTTAAGCTTCTATTCATTGGAGTTCAGAAGAATGTGGGGCAACATGATTAATACATAACATCTTGGGGGACATAAGAGGATAGGATGTTTCCTCCTGTCAGAGTGTTGAAAATGAGGAGTCAGCCATTTAAGGCAGACGTGGAGAAATGTTTTCTCCACCCCCAAGGGCAATGAAGGCAGAATTATTAAATATATTTAAAGACAGAAGTGGATAGTATTGTCCCAAGGTGTAAGGATTGGAAAGGTTTAATACTGAGAAATACTTTGTGTGTCACCCACTATGATATCATATGGGCTTGGTGGCATACCACCTTAGGCTCTCAGAGTTTAAGATCTACCATTTAGACATTTCTTAGTCTCTGGAACAATATTTATCACATCTGTGTAACTTGCACATGGTTGCTATCATGCAGTAGCCTACACCTTATTTAAGACTAGAACTTCTTGTTAGACTACCAAGTGGTTTTCCTTCAACACGTCAGACCCAAAACATAGTGTCCCTCATTACCCTGAAAAAAACTTGGTGGCAACAAAATTGCCTAATAGTGGGCAATAAAGGGGAGCTCACATGTGATGGGCAGCAGTCTGGATTGCTCATATGACAGATTCTTGACTATCTTAGTCATTTTAGGATGCTTTTCCCAAACTGCATTTTATTAGACAGTAATTAATTTCATCACCATATTAATGTGATTACTTAAAAAAAACTTGAAGGTGAAAAATTCAACACAGAAATGTACCAGTGAACTGGAGGAACACAAAGTGTGATGTTTTGGAAGCACAAATTACCCATTGTTTCCCTTCTTTTGAGATTCTGATATCCTAACAGGTGATTTAATTGATACTGCTGAGGGCAATTTATGGAGATGCTGACAGCATTCTTAAAATTTTATAGCAGAGATAAATTATAAGGTAATATTTCTACATTAATTAAAATCTCTCAATTGTGGTTACGGAGATGAAATTATTGCTACTTTGAGTGCATATGTACCTAAAAGCCATTTTACATTAACTTTCTGAATTAAAGTTCTGTGAATGGTTTCTCCAGACTTCAAAACTCAAGATTTCACAAGTACTGTGTAACTAAGGTCAACTAAATTCCAATCAAACCCGAGAGCTCCCTCAATAATCTCCACCCACAGACATAGGGTTGGGAAGCTAAGCTTACCATTAGCCACAAGACATCGAGCCGAAAAGTTGACTGCATGTATTGAGTTTACTATTCCCAGTCACAAAGTATCAGATTGGGTAACTGCATTTCAGTCACATCAGAAGACTAAAGTGATTGTGTCTAAATTTACAAATGTAATTTGCATGTCCTCCTGCAATAAACTGTATTCTGTTAGAGAAAAACAAACTACAGTTCTAACCACTGTTAAAAGCTCAACAAAGAAATGATAAGAGATGGACCACCTAGCATCAACCTAGGCACTGGAAATGACAACAGCAAAGACAGATCCTGCAAAGTCCTCCTTACTAACATCTGGGGTAGGGGGGGTTTGGGCCAAAATTGGGAGCGCTGTCAAACAAACTAGTCAAGCAACTGTCTGACATTGTCTGTAAGGTATGATCCCATGTGTGTAACTACGTTCCAGACACCACCATCAGGAGCAAGAGTTGGCAGACAGTTTGGCTGCTTACTTAAATTTTCAAACGGTGTGTAATCCAAAATGAAGTCCAGTCCCAGTTTATTTAAAACGTCTATTGTCTGATGAAATTATGAACACACAACTATGATGAATAAACAGTAGCTGTACAGTTAGATCAAATCGTTGGCAAGAGTCATGATGCAAACAAAGTCAAACAGCAGCACTTATTTCTAAAGATCTTTATTTTAATGATATTGTATTATAATAATAAAGGAAGCAATCAAGTTATTGAGCTAAATGTCAGACCTCTGGACACACTGGCTGAAAATCTAAGGTACTGTTACCATTTTGACATCAATTAAGGTCTTAACATGCAGACTTCACCTGATCTCCGAGCGATAACTTCACAACAGTAGAAGCAATATAGATCCTGGGGGGATTTGATAAGGTAAATTCCAGGAGAATGCTTCCTTTTGAAGTGGAATCCAGAGCTTGAAGTGGGGCATGGTTTAAAAGTAAAGGTGTCTTGAATTTAAGTAGAAGACGATGAGGAATTTCTACTCTCAGTTTGTTAGTCTTTTGTTATAACCAGGTGGGTGGTTTGGTTCCACTCTTTTTAAACCATTCTTAGTTATTCACAATAAATATCTTTATTTCAGCATGCACCTTTATGTCACATCAAGTTGTGACGTAGTTAACGTGATCAAAATGAGTCAACTAAAAGTCTTTGAGTGAAAGGCGAAAGACTTGTATTACAAGCTAACTCAGAAAAAAAGCAACACCAGGGGCACAAACACAGTAAGTATTAATAAACATGTTAAAGTTTTGGTACATACAGGAAGAATAAGGGTTATATACTTTTTAAAATTTTTTTTTAAAAAGAGTCCTCACCGTACCGTCTTGAACCAATGGCCACAATTGTTTATTTGTTGACTGGTATCCACAGCATAGTTTGTGGATATCTTTGAGTTCTTGTTAAGTTGTGTTTCCCCAAGTTACTTTCTCACCAGGTTCTGTTTTCAAGATGCTGAGGGAAGGTGATGACAGCAAGACAGAGTGAGAAAATCTTATAGTTCTTGCTTAAAAATCCATTTTCAGTCTTTCTGCTCTGTTGTTCAGAAGCTGCTGAAATACAGTCCAGCATACCTTCTGGAATCTGGCTTTATTATCTTTCCAAGCTGGCAAACTGGCAGGTGAACCTCTCATCTCCCAATATTTCAGATTATCATCCAAGTCCAAATTAAAACAAGAGATACAGATTGGAATTGCTTGGTACATGACTCAGGTACTTGGTTTCAATGTCTTGCAATGAAGTGGTCAATTCAGTGCATACAATTTCATTTATTTCACACCCGTGTTCTGGACTTGCTGCAATCTACGGTCAGATGGTCACAGTAGCCATTTGCCAATGTGTGTCCTTTTAAAAAGCAATTTGGTCTGTGAAAAGTTTCAGGTATAACCAGAAGATGGAAACTGAAGTTTTCTAGCTTGTCATTACACTTTATGGCCATGACATTGTAGAATTCTTTATGCTGGTTCATTAAATATATTGAAGGCAGAGTTAGACAGAGTTTTGATAGGCAAAGGAATCCAAGTTTATGGAGCAGCAGACAGGAAAACTGATGTGGCCAAAATTAGTTTAGCCATCATCTTATTAATAACAAAGCAGGCTTGATGGACCAGATAGTACACTCCTGTTCCCTATTTCTAATTATCTAAAACAGTTCATTCTAAAAATGAGTCACATTAATTATACTTGATTCTAGAATGTGTCAATCACAGCAAATAATAAGACCAGTCGTTAAGAATCTCAATAGATTTTCCCACCATATGTTAGATTTGCATTTAGAAAATGTGGATAACAGCTCTTCCTGATATCCACAGAATGTGATGAGCTCAAATGGAGTTAGTATTTTGGTGAATGAGATATATGGCACCTGTTCACCATGGGCAAGAGAGACCTTGCTCATGTAATCATCCACATTGCACTTCATTAAATATGCCTCCAGGTTCTATGGCACCTTTCTGTGGCTTTTGACAAGGTTCCACACATTAAAGCTCATGGTATCAGAGGTAATGTATTGGCGTGGAGACAGAACTGGTTGGCAGACAGGAAGCAGAGAGTTGGAATAAATAGGTCCCTTCTGAGGAAGGACACTGTTGCTACTGAGGGAGTCCAGCAAAGGTTCACCAGATTGATTCCCAGAATGGCAGGACTGATATGAAGAAAGACTGGAGCGACTGGGCTTGTACTCGTTGGAATTTAGAAGAATGAAGGGGGATCTCATAGAAATATATAAAATCCTGAAGGGACTGGGCAGGCTAGATATGCAAAGGATGTTCCCAATGTTGGGGAAGTTCAGAACTAGGAGTCACAGTCTAAGAATAAGGGGTAAGCTCTTCAGGACTGAGATGTGGAAGAATTTCTTCAGAATTGTGAACCTGTGCAATTCTCTACCACTGAAAGCTGCTGGGACCAATTCGTTAGATATATTCAAGAGGGTGCTGGACAGAGCCCTTGCGGCTCAAGGAGTGTGGAAAGAAAGTGGGAGTGGGATACTGAAATTGTACAAATCAGCCATGATCATATTGGATAGTGGTGCAGGCTCCAAGGGCTGAATGGCCTACTCCTGCATCTATTTTCTATGTTTTATGTTTCTTGTGAGATAACACAACAGGAAAGGTGGAAATGTTTACCACTGTCAGGGCCTTCCAGCATTCTTGCTGTTGGTGCCATTTTAAAAATCTAGCTGCAAAGCACTTCACACATTCCAAGCTAAGAACATGTCCTTGCAGTGTGGCATTCAACAACAACTGTAACTGTGGATAATGGCCCAGAAAGGAAAGCCAACACCCCATTTTGTTATCATGGACCTGCAGGTGCTAGCATATGGAGTGGTGGAGAGGAGGGCAATGCTTTATCCTGTTGACCATCACAGGAGGCCACACCACTCAGCCAGTCTGAACTGCGATAGCAGTTGAGGTCAATGCAGTGCTGTAGGTAAGAAGGAACTCACAGCACTGCAGAAGAACGGCAATCATCTTATGCATGGGTATGTGATATCATTTTCTCTCTACTACGTCACACTCACAGGGCCATCATTCACTCCAACTCTGCCACTGCACATCTCAGTAATACACTCAGATTACAACTCTCATGGTGGAGCTGAGGTTCCTCATTCCAGACGAGGAGAAAATTATTCAGTTAGATGGAGAAGAGCATGACATGTTAATTGAGAATGGGGGTCCTCAGTATCAAAATAACCCCATTATTTTAATTCTGCTGCGGTACATTGTTTCGTCTCACAACCAGTGCCAAATGAATCTTAACTTGCGCAAGTTTCTTTCCCACTTGGACAGGTAATTCCTTCACATTTCTTTTGCAGATTCTAGCAGCACCCAAAAAAAATCCACAAAAACTCAGCAGGTTTGGCAGCACCTTTAGAAAGAGAGTTAACATTTCAGATCCAGTGACCTTCTTCTGTACCCTCTGTTCTGAACCTGATGAGTTTCTCCAGCAATTTTTGTTTACTTTTCATATTTCCAGCATCTGCAGTCATTTTTTTTGTTCCAGCCTAAAAGAAACGAGTCAAAATCCTGCAACCTCCTCCCCAATGGCATTGAGAGTCAACCAAAAACAAATGAATAGCAGTTCAAAGAGGTATATCACCGCCTGCTTCTCATGGGCAGCAAAGGACTGGCTCAGCCAGCAATTTCCATATCCCAAAAATGAATATAAGAAGAATTTGTGCACAGATTTAGAATCTACCTCTGTAGCTAAAGATGCTTTGAGCTCACTCCAGATGTCCCTTCCTCTAAGGGAGACAGAGTGACCCCTGCAAGCATTCAGAAGGAGAAACCAAATGCAGGAACCCTACAAGCTTCTTTTCAGGTCACCTGAGGTGCCCAGCCCCTCCATTAGTGACTAGGATTACAGAAGGGTCAGTGTTGGGACCATGATGTTTCACTTTATACATTAATGATCTCGACGAACAAACTAAGGGCATTCTGGCTAAGTTTGCAGATGATACAAAGATAGGTAGAGGGCAGGTAGCATTGGGGAAGCAGGGAGGCTGCAGAAGGATTTAGACAGGTTATGAGCAGAGGCAAAGAAGTGGCAGATGGAATACAGTGTGGGAAAGTGAGAGGACATGCACTTTGGTAGGAAGAATAGAGGCATGAGCTATTTTCTAAACGGCAAGAAAATTCAAAAATTTGAAGTGCAAAGGGACTTGGGAGTTGTATTCCAGGATTCTCTTACGGTAAACTTGCAGGTTGACTAGGCAGTTAGGAAGGCAAATACAACATTGACATTCATTTCAACAGAACAAGAATGTGCAGGGATGTACTTCGGAGGCTTTATAAAACTCTGATCAGACCACATTTAGAGTACTGTGAGCAATTTTGGGCCCCATACCTCAGGGAGGATGTACTAGTCCTAGAGCATGTCTAGAGGAGGTTAACAAGAATGATCCCAGGAATGAAAGGCTTAACATATGAGGAACTTTTGAGGACTCTAGGTCTATACTTAAAGGAGTTTAGAAGGATGAGGGGGCTTCTAATTGAAACTTACAGAATACTGAATGGCCTGGACAAAGTGGACATTGGGATGATGTTTCCATTGGTAGGAGAGACTAGGACCCAAGAGCACAGACTTAAGAGTAAAAGGGAAGACCCTTTAGAATGGAGATGAGGAGAAAAGTCTTCAGCCAGAGAGTGGTGAACAGATGGAATTCACTGCCACACAAGGCTGTGGAGGCCAGGTCATTGAGTATATTTAAGACAGAGATGGATACATTCTTGCTTAGAAAGGGGTCGAGGGTTATGGGAGAAAGCAGGAGAATGGGGTTAAGGAACTTATGAGCCATGACCAAATGACAGAGTAGACTCAATGGGCCAAATGGCCTAATTTCTGCTCCTGTGTTCTACGGTCTTATTGTCCACCTGCTTGTCACTCAAAAGCCTACAGAAATTCTGCATCTTGCTAGGACACACTGCATAGACTTGGGCTCTCGAATTCCAAATTTCCCCGTGGACAACTGTCCGAGTTTCCAGGCAAACAAGGGCAATGACAGAGCACGCTCCCTCCACTTCAGCTGAGGAAGACATATCAGGAGGTAAAGGCGACAAAGAAAACTTATTGAAAGCACACAGGTGGCCCAGTTGACATAAACTTAAGTAACCTTGCAGTTTTGTAAATACACCTTCATTAACACTTGTAAAAGTTACCCCGTGGCTCCCTTTTAAGTCTTTCCCCTCTCACCTTAAACCTATGCCCTCTAATTTTGGACTACCCCACCCTGGGGAAAAGCCTCTATCCATGCCCCTCATGATTTTATCAACTTCTAGAAGGTCACCCCTCCATCTCTGACACTCCAGCGAAAACAATCCCAGCCTATTCAGTGTCTCCATACAGCCCTAGCAACATCTTTGTATATCTTTTCTGAACCCTTTCAAGGTTCACAACATCCTTCCTCGAGCAGGTAAATCAGAATCAAATGCAGTATTCCAATAGTGGCCTAATTAATGTCTTATACAGCCGCAGAATGCCCCCCCAACTCCTATACTCAATGCACTGACCAATAAAAGGCAAGCATACCAAACGCCTTCTTCACTGTCCTGTCTACCTGTGACTCCATTTTCAAAGAACTATGAACCAGCACTCCAAGGTCTCTGTTCAGCGACACTTCCCAGAACCTCAGCATTAAGTGTACAGTCACACTCATGTGAGAGATAAGCAATCTCTTCAGAAATCCCAATGATAAAACAAGTTATAATAACTAAGCATGAGCAAGTGGCTCCTTGACTGCAGGCAGCCTCAGACATCATGAATCACCAACAGTTGTCTCTCTCTCTCTCTCTTTCTAAACAGTAAGCAGCCTTATGGTCTGGTAGGACTACGGGGACTTTATTGTCTTTACCCTAAATGTCAGGAGGTCACATTTCAAGTATCTACGTATAAGTGACATCACCAAAGATACAAGTACAATCAGACAGATCATAAAACATTTATTCAGCAATTAAAAAGATGAAAGATTCCAACAATAACAAGGTCCACAGGTCATTCAACTGAGCAGAGGCTGCTTGTCAAATAACCAACAGAATGGTGCACAATTAATAGAAGCCCAGACTCAGATTATTAATCTTGGAAGCAAATTTCAATTAGCTTCCCACATTCAATAATACATCGCATTGTCATGCTCTCTTGGACATCCTAATTTGTCAATATCTTGATCTTCGTTTGTGTCTTCATCCTCAGCGTATTGCTGTTGATTTCCCATGTCTTCTGCATCCAGGACACCTCTATTTTGTCAACTCCAATGGTAAGGAGCAGAATGCAACAATGATGAAGGACACCCTTTCTTGACTGCACTAGAAGACTTCATTGGAGCAGTCCAGACATCTTAAAGAGTCCGATGGTCAGCTTCAGAATAATCCTAATAGGAGCATGAGGAGTGTGTAACTTCATTCTACATCAGTTTGAGGGTTTCAAATATTTGAAAGCGGTTGCCCTAGTTTCCCAACAGCCATCCATGCATTGCCTGAGGACCTTGGAAGGAGTCAAGAACACACGAATTCTCTGGTACGCAAGCATCATTGCAGTCACAGTATCTGGTGCAGGCACCGAAAACTAGCATCAATGATCCTGCATAATTTGCATTTGATGGACTGGAAGCCATTTTTGTTGACAAACTCCGCAGCATGTTGATAGATTGTTCTCAAAGCATTGTCAGAGAACCAACAATGATAATTTGTCGCAAGAGATGAACATGAACAGTTGTGATTTGCAGAAATGCGATGCACTTGAGTGTCAGGGTTTGGAGGCTGCACCCAGGTCCTCAGTTGCTCCTTTAAACAAGTCACTAGCATAGAAATTCAGGGCAGCTGTGACATTAATGAATACAAGGATGGATGGCTACCCATTCCTTCTGGGCATAAGTTCTGCTCCAGAAGATGACATAGTTCAGATTTGTGTCCTGGGATTTTTTAAATAGGCACCTAAGTGTCATTCAGAGAGCTGTAGAAAATGACAGTGAGATGCCTGCAAATGTGGAAATGTATCATTCTCCTCCTCCTCAGTGAACCTTCACTTGCTGTTTATCCCTCTGCAGATATGCAGCAACACAAAGTTGCTGGTCTGTTGGGTTTGCTGACAACATTGTAATTGCTCTTTCCTTTGATGCCGTCTTCAGAGTCGATTCAAGATCACAAAGACTCTGGCAACAACTATGTCTGTGACAGATGTATGAACACATAATCTGTGGGCAATGTCAGAAACTGAACTTTTCATTGACAGCACTCCTGAGCCATGAAATCACAATGAATCTTAAGGTTATGCCCTGACAATGTGGCATGAGTTTTCTTGAGGAGGTCAATGTCACACCCCTAAGGAGCTCTGAGCCATGTACCTTTCACAACTTAAAATGTTCACACTACATTGGAGTAATAGAATTCTGGCCACCATGAAATCTCTACACCCCTACTACCACCACCAAAACCTCACACATTGCATGTCCTTGCATACTTACTGGTCAGCGTGCAAATGTGACAACTGTGAAGTATTAACTTCCAATGATTACTATGGATTGCGTTTCAGAAATGTCAAACTTTAGATCACTTAAGTTAGCTTGTCTGACTACACTTGCTTAGCTGATAAGGTGGTAATTAGTGCAAACAGCGCAATGTCATTATTGCTTAAGGCCATAATTTGTAACGTACATTCTTGGACAATAAATGGTTTGCTGAGTAAGTGCAATGTGATGTTCAATGGGTCACATTACTGATTCAGTAGACACAGGATTAATGCAATACCCCCTAGCAGGGCCTCAAATTCAAACAGTTTAATCCTTTTCCACGGAGATAAACAGTAACTTTGTCTGCCAACTCTCCAGGAGGTGGAAATCATTTTGTACAGTTATTGTGCAGTTGACTTTGGATTAGAGGCAAAATTCCGTTTATCTTAATTATTTGCTGTACTTGCAAGCTAACGTTTTGTATTTCACAAACAAGAACACCCAAATTCCTATGTGACAATTTTTTGAAGACTCTTTCCATTTAAATAAATAATAAATAATAGTCTGCTTTCTGATTCTTTCTGCCACAGGAACACTTCACTATTTAAATTCCATCAGCCAAGTATTTGCCCATTAACAACCTATCTATATCCCTTTGCCAATTCTTTACATCTATATCACAACATAACCTCCCACCTATTTCTGTATCAGTAGCAAATATGCAAATATCACACTCTGGCCCCTCCTTACTAATATAGGTAGTATGTAATTGAGGCCATTAGGACAGACCCTTGCAGCACTCCGCTCGTTACGTCTTCCCAACTGGAAAAAGACCCATTAATGCTGACTCTGTCTTCGGTTTTAACCAATTGTCAATCCATGCCAACAAATTACCCAACTCAGTGAACTCCGAACTTCTGCAGTAACTATTTATGTGACACGAATGCAGAGTGGAGAAGGATGGTGTCCATGAAGCATGAAGGAGGAGCTCGATGAAGACCTGGGCAAACAGTCACCAAGCTTGCCATTCTGCTCGCCAAGTACCCATTCTGGTTTATAATTTAGGAATTTGCACCAGCTGCTTATTTGGGGATGAACATGAGAATCAGAAATCACCCAGATATTAGGGGAGTTAGGCTAATATTGAGATGCAAATTCATGCAAATAATAAGTCATCGTTCAGTAGTGGTATTCTGAAATTACTGTTTAAACCTCAACAGGAGCAAATGAAAACCTTTTCTCCTCAAGATTCCCATTTCTTCATTCTCACTTCAGCTTCCCAATGTTCTCGGCATTGTCCACACCTTCTCCAAGTTATGGAAAACTCCAGCCATAATAGTCTTGTGACATTTTCCCAATTTATTGTAAACTATTACTGATGCTGTCTAGCATACCTTGAAAATAGGAGAAAAATGCAAAGTGTAAGGATTAGAAGACGGCATTCTAATCCTTGGAACTGCATCAGTTGAAGAAGCTGACAGAAGAAAAAGGTGGAGTAGAGAAAGGTAAGACACAAAGGACAATAAACTTTGAGGAGCTACAACACAGAACTGAAAACTTTTGCAGAAATAGTGAGCAACTAGCAAATGCAAAAAATATTGAAAATGGACAGTTGTTTGGAAGACTGTAACACGACCTCTGAGCTGAGCACTTTCAAAACAAGCTCTGGGATCTTTAGCCAATTTCCCACGTTTTGGAATGGTGTTCCTTTAAGAAAAAATCCAACTCTCCCCAATTACAAATCCCTATTTTACCACAAGCTGGTATTATCATTCAGTTATGTTTTACAAACATTCACTCCCTGTATAAACTAAGTAGCACTGAACATCTCATTTTTGCCATAACAAGAAACCAAGTCTTGGCTCTCTTGGAACTACCCGATAAAAATAACTTGTATTTGTGGAGTGCCTCCCACATTGCTTTACTGTCAATGAAAGTAGTTTTGAAGATGGCTGCTGTGTGCAAAGGGCAAGAAACAATAAACAATGAAATAAATTACCAGGCAATACTGGGCAGTATTTTGCTGCTATTAATTGAAAAATAAGCGTTGACTGGACACTGGAAAAATTCTCTCACTTCTCCAAATATTACCACTGAATGTCCGATTCCCATTTGAAAAAAGGTAGTCATGACTTGCGTTTAATGACTCATCTGAAAGATGCCAGCTCTGTCAATGCATCATTCCCATCTAAATAGCAAACAGTTACTGATATTTATGCTTTTAACAGGCCTTCTAATACACAAGCAAGTGATAACGACCACTGAGCTAGGACGGCACAAAATCTTTTTCATAAAGGCACTTCAATAGCTACAAGTAAAGCTTAATAATTCTATTAAAAAAAACAATGATGCTCGAAATCTAAAACAAAAACAGAAATTGCTAGGGAAATGCAGCAGCATCTGGTAGCATCTGTGGAGAGATACTTACCTTCAAATGGCACAATCCTGCATTGTCAAGCAAGTTATGTAACCTAAATTAATTTGGTAAAAAGAAATTGAAGTTCAATGATTTCTGTAAAAATGAAATGGTGAATGGATATTCAGTAGGAGCTGGACATTTTGAAACAGATTTAGAATCTAATCATACCAGTCAGCTGCAGAAGTTATATCACGACTGCTAACTTTGAGAGTCAGTGAGTGTGCGCATCTGTGGCAAAAAGAAACTTGATTGTAGGATTAAAGTATTGTTCTATCATACAGAAAGAACAAACCCCCGGAACTGCTGATGAACAGTCATATACTGGTTAACTTAAAGAGAAAAATATTGTATGTAGCTGGGTTCTAATTAACATAATTTCCATTGAAAAGGCAATTCAGATTTATTGCACAATAAACAGGTTTTCTGGTGATTTCATTAAATGAGGTTGATTTCCTGGAAGATTAAAATTTAAACTGGTTTGATTATAAAGATGGCATTTCATCCCAGGTATTTAAAACAATTTGTATTTTACCATTAGATATAACACAGTGTGGAGCTGGAGGAAGACAGCAGGCCAGGCAGCATCAGAAATGTGAATAAGGGTCCAGACCCAAAACTTTGGCTTTCCTGCTCCTCTGATGCTACCTGGCCTACTGCGTTCTGCCAGCTCCACTCTTATCTCTGACTCCAGCATCGGCAGTTCTTACTATCTCTGTATGTTATCATTAGCTTTCAGAATCTGTGAAAATGGTTATTCTTGTTCTGAAAATACACTGAAGTAGAATCAAGAACATTAAAACCACCCAATATGTACTTTAACTCACAATAGCTAAATATACAAGTACTTTACATACATGTCTCTTTTTACAGTTTAGAAATTCATTCTTGCAGACCTAAAATAGAAGTTTCCTTTGAAAAAGCTACAAGACTGTGAAATAAAGTTTAGTTTTAAGGCTATTTTACAATTAGTCTATTTGAATTGTATTTAAGACTATTACTTGGCTAAATTGACCACATAATCACAACGATTGGGAAGAAACGTTCAACAGTGCACAAACATTTGGTCCCAGCCAAAACTTTTCTTTGCAATTTTAGTTTTTCTTCATAATTTTATTCACTAATTTCAGGAAAGCCTTCCTTTACTAACTTTCTATCATCTTCAAACAGAGAGGTCCTTTTAATCACTATGCTATCAAAAGTGCAAATATTGGAAGTTAACAAAAAATAGAAGATGCTTCAAATACATACAGCAGGTTGGTCAGCACGTAAGACAACAAACAAAAAAATACTGACATTCAGGTCTTTCAGTCTTATTCTCTTTTTGTTTCATGGTATATCAAGACAGGGTTCTGGCTTGTTTTGTCTTGGATAAGTTTCTATTGTACTGATGTTGGTCAAAGAGTGGTTACTGTCCCAAACGTGATTCAATAACATTTCAACAAAAACGTTTAAAATTCAATGAAGCAGGATGCCACAGCATGAACCCAGCTAAACTCCTTTTAAAAACCGAAAGAGCTGCGGATGCTGCAATCAGGAACAAAAACAAAGTTGCTGGAAAAGCTCAGCAGGTCTGGCAGCATCTGTGAAGGGGAAAAACAGAGTTAATGTTTCGGGTCCGGTGACCCTTTAAGCTCCTCATTTATCTAGTTCAGAAACTTCATTATGTCATAGAATGGAAAACAACGCATCAAAAATTAATTCTCTGGACCAATGTATTATAGCAGAAATTGGCCACAGACCCCAAAATCACTGCATTCTCTACAATATGATTATCCAAGAGGCAACTTGAGAAGCTGAAAACGCAAAGAGAAGTGGGTGACATGTGTCAGTACAAAGACAGTGGTAGAACTTATAAATGGAAAGAATTCTGAAGTTATCGGTACCACAACTGGAAACATAGTACATTTTATATTTGCCTGACGCTATGACATCAACATTACATATACGTTATGTTAATACACAGTGTACCTTTGATACTTAATTGTTACTACCTCAAAAACTCTTTGAACACCTAACAACATTACAGGTGCACCTCCAACATCCAGACAGCAGGAGTTCCAGATTATGTTCTGCCACCATAATTTTCAAAGGCAATTTAGAAGGATGATAATTGGCAGTCTGCCTGAAACACCCACTAACTGAGGTTCACTATATTAAGAAAAAAAAGTCTCATTACTGTGACATGGAGACAGCCGTACCAAACTGGCATTTCTACCTCTATACTCGCAACATTGTAAAACCAAAGACCCCCAGTAGTTACTCCAATGGTTCCCAACCAGAATTTTGAATAATCACCCCATACTTTGTGAATTATTAATTCCAGACACCAGTTTCGTATCTTAAAGAAAAGGTTTAATTTATTAAATACACCATAACTGTAGCAGAGAAAAATTAAACGAGGTAATCTAATTGACGTTTATGCTTTAAAACTGAAATATTTGTTTTCAACTCCCATACACGCAAAAAACAGATGGACAAACAATCAGTTAATAGATAAGTAACAAATCTGGCCAGATTGCTTAAGTGGTTTTCAGGATATGTTCAGCAGGTCTGGCAGCATCTGTGAAGGAGAAAAGAGAGTTAACGTTTCGGGTCCGGTGACCCTTCCTCAGAACTGATGGTAGCTGGTATGGTAGTCAGTTTATATGCACAAAATAGGGAGGTGGGTGGGGTAGGGAGTAAACGATAGGAGAGAAGTCAAACAGTGAGAAAGACAGTTGGACAAACAAAGGTAACAAGGTGTAGAGCTGGAATAACACAGCAGGCCAGGCAGCATCAGAGGAGCAGGAAAGCTAACGTTTTGGGTCTGGACCCTTCTTCAGTAATGGGGCAGGGGAAGGGGACTCTGAAATAAATAGAGGGGAGGAGGTGATGATGGAAGGTGGATAGGAGAGAAGACGGACAGATCAAGGAGGCAGGGATGAAGCCAGTACAGGTGAGTGTAGGTAGGGAGTTGGGATGTGGGTTGGTCACTGGGGAGGGAGGAGCTGGTAAGTGGGAGGGAAGATGGACAGGTCAAGGAGGCAGGGATGAGGCTAGTAAGTAGGAAGTGGGGGTGGGGTTTGGTCAGTGAGGTGGGAGAAAAGATAGGTAGGTCAAGGAGGCGGGGATGAGATGGGTTGCTCTTGGAATGATCAGGCCAGCCCATCTAATTGACCTTTCTCAGACTACCTCTGGGTTCCAGTGAGGCCACTGCTCAGTGGGGCTGCTCTTCTTGGTTGCTTGTGGGGCACTGGCCTCCTATTGCCTCCTTTTGGCCAACAGCCCAGCCACAACTGACATCCTTTGTCAATTTTTCACTCTCTCTGGGGTGGCATTCAGGGCTGTACGGTTCCTGCTGCACATCATGGCTCACAGCTGATGGCTGCTCCAATATGATTGGTTCAGTTACTCCCTGGATTGTTCCATTGATTGTGGGCCATGGGCTGTTGCAGGGTTCCACCACCTCATTGTGGGAGGGGTGCTGTCAACTTCTGTCATGGGGAATGCATTGCCAGCCAGGGAATGGGAGGGGTTGCTCTAGAATGTCTAGGTGGATCCTGGGTTGGTAGAGGAGTGCCACAGTCTCTCTAGAAGACTGTTGCTGGGCAGGGGTGCAACAAGGACAGAAACTGCAATTCCGAAGGCTAGGCACTGGGAGCAGCTGCAAGACAGAGTGTGGGGAAGGTTGCATCAAAATAGTACCAAACACAGATCAGGTATGACAGTGAATAATATCAAATCAAGCTGTGCAGCATTCAGAGATTTCAGGACCCAATAGCTTAACAATAAAATAAAAGACTAAATTGCCCTCAAAAACTGCGGATTCAAATGACTCACCATTATGGTATTAAGTTTTACTGCTGCTGCATAGCATTAAAAGAAACTTCAAACTTATCACAATTAATTTACATGGACATTTTGTGTCAATAAAGTGCAATTATCAGACTTAAATTTGCACGATGGGTAATACTGTTAAGAACATTAAGTACACTGACTATATGTTTGACTGGAATTTCATTTGAATGCATGTTTAATTGGAATGTAATTATTAACAAAGCTATTTCATATGTTAATTAAAAACAAAGAAAATTGATATGGTGTACTATCACAACCTCTCAAATGCCTTACATCTGTGGATAGGACAAATGTTTGCACATTATAAACATCCTGTGAAAAAGTATGATAGTTTATCCTGATATTAAACCCCCATATTCGAGATTCCCCACCCAAAGAAACAAACACTCAGTGCCCTGTCAAGCCCATTCAGAATTTTTGTTTCAATTCAACTGCTTCTCATTCTTCTAATCTGTAGACACTAGCCCAATTTATCCAGTTACTTGTCATAATATAACCTTCTCACCTTGAAACAATGTTCGCTGCCTCAATACTTGAACCGACAAAAAAATCCAGTAGTATTGAAAATACTGGCTTTTGAGCAATAATTCATTCGTTAGCACAACAAACATTGTGTCTGTTTATTCCAATGGCCATTTTCTCCGTACAACTAAATATGTGCATTCTATAAAAAAAGTCTTGGAAAATTCATATTTTAAATGGTGCCAGTGCGCACAGTAACTCAAGCACAAATTATTTTTGGGATGGAAGACAGGAAATCAAATACACATTTATACACAAAACAATATGCTATCAACAGCGACCAATATTTACTGTACTTTGTTCCTATGACTGCAACTTGATTTCATGCTCCTCAACAGAGTCACATGTTTTGCATCCTGCAGCTGACAGTGGATGATGTGTCAAATCTTGCAGCTGTTCTCCCTCCCTCAAAGGCCATCTTTGTTATTTGAAAACATAGCAACTGTTGCATCTATTTTTCAAGGCTGGAGATTGACCCAGCTGTTAGCCTGGCAGGCGTATGAAAGCCTGGGTTTAAAAAAACTCAAGAAAAAATGGAATATAGTTGTGGAAGCAGAAAGAGACATCCGTTTGCATTTGTGGAATTCTTATTAATGTTTTGAATATAGTTATTAGCATAAGGCTTAATGAGGTAATATAATGAAAACAATTCACAGTATACCTTTACAGAAGAAGCAGGCTAATAATGAGGGAAGCACATTGTTCTACAGCACACCATTATTTATTAAATACGTGGGAACTTGCAAAGTCAAAAATATGTACAACCCTTTGCACTAGAAGAAAAACGTTTTAAATGTCACTTCATCACTACTTTGTCTCCTCCTTTTCAATCAACTGCCAACTCAAGTCACACCAATTCCAAGCACTTATGCTAAAACTCAGTTTTGCAGAAAAGTTATCCAACGTCTTTTAGAATCTCTATCAAAAAAAATCTATACACTATTCCATAAGACATTTCAGTAACCTCAAAGAATTCAAAAAAATGGGTCAATATTGACCTACTTTTCATAAATGCATGCCAACCTTGATAATTGTGTCACACTCCCTTAACGTGAAGGCAAGTATTAAGTCAGCAAGTCATCATTCTCCTGTAGCACCTGTTTGCGTTGACACATTCCCCTTCACCATTTTATATCTCAAAATATTTATAACAATATGACTGTTAGTTTGTCCAAGCTTTCCCCTAAGGTTTTCCTCTCAATCATGCCTTTGTATCTTTCTCTTGTGTCCTACTCCGCTGACATCCCACTTTTTTTTTGCAGTTTTATCTGCCTTAACGTTTCTTTATTTGAGAGAAAAAGGAGTCAAGGGTTATAGAAGCAAACAGGTAAGTGGAATAGAAACTGCAATCTGAAGATCAACCGTGATCTTATCAAATGGCAGTGCATGACTGAAGAATCAAGTAGCCTACTCCTGTGCCTAAATCCTAAAGTTCTATATTGCTGATCATGCTGCTTAACTACACAAGAGGAACTGAAGTATTGGTTTAGTTTGCAGATCCAATTCAAAGTTCCTCCAAATTAACCATCTTTCCAGTCAAAGCTAATTACAAAACAACTGAAAGTATCTGCCGTCATTCATGTTTACAAGCATAATGCATTCCAATGGTATCAAAGTCTGAACTTGTATCATTAACTGTTTTAACGGCAATAACATAGAAAACTGAACTTAAAAATAAAAGCTCATGAACAGTTCTGTCATTTATGTCCATCAACCAAGTAGGGCAAGAATCAACCACCTCTGCATTAGGGAGGTTGTTTCAACAACTTGACTTGCCATTTTAAACTTCACTGAATCTGATGCTCCAAAAACATGTATTACAAACACTCATGAACTCTTCCCGCTGGCACTCTTGTTGAAACAGAATTTATTATTAAAAATCAAGCTAATCTTTGGATATCATTCTTGTTCATTGGAATTTTAAAAAAGCCATCATGAAAAGTAAATGCCATCATTTGCAAAGTGCTTAGCATTTAAAATAAATGTTTAAATATGGCTACCCTTTTCTAAACCTCACCTCTGTAAAACACTTTGTAAAGATACAGTAATGCAATAGTTAAAAACAAAGACTTTCAGGAAAAATTCTCTATTTCCGCTTATAAAATCAGAATATAATTAAAGGTTACTTTTTTACCCAAGTAGCCACAAAAGAAGTAAAGTAGAATCAAATAGATAAAAGAAATCCTAGAATAAACAGTGCACTTTATATTTAAATTTGCTTTTACTTAGTGCCAAACCACAAATTTCCATGAACATCAAATACCCACAATATTGAAAAGAACAGATTAACTTACTAACATAGTAGGCTTTTAGGTGGTTTGTGATGAAAACATAGTACACGAAAAGACCTATAATCTTGTTGGTCAATTTAGAATAAAAACAAAATTAGCAATTAAATCAAATTTGTAGATCAGTAATGTACTTAGAAGTTATGAGAAATCACCAAAATCCCATCATTATATTAATATATCAATAAGATGAGGATATTACACCTCCCAAAGTTTAAAAAAAAGTTCTCCAATGAGACACTGGTCCTGTAGAACTCAACAAAAGTCAAAAATGCACACATTTTTCATGAGTTACCTCTTCTTATGGCAAGCAACCCACCATAAATCGTGTTTTCCGTTCTAAAAGATTTAAAAATGTAAAGCTGAAACAATGCACAAGGAACCAAAGGCAAAATTTCACATACATTGACAGAAATGAAAGCTCCACTTCAATGAAATAGGAGCTACTATGGAAGACAAATTCTCTTCTTCTGACTAAATCTAACTGGTTCTGGAAATAACATTCCCAAGTAAAATGAGTATAATGGATACACTTGAAAGGTCACATCAATTGGAGACACAGATACTCCATGTGAATACATGCAAGCATCTCCTAAAACCTATGGGCAAAATCTCCTTCTAAGATTGCGTTCTGAAATGTAATCTGATCAAAAAAGTTAAATTCACATGTGTAGTTACCTATGGAGAAACCAAACAGACTACATAGTTCCTCAAAACAGGGAAGCATGGAAAAATGTCAGGATAGTTTCTAAAAGATGCACATCACACAGTTTCTAACTTCCTTGATGTAATAGTTAAGGGAAGTCAAGAAGTTGGAAAAATTATTAATTTAGAGAACTTTAGAGTTTGTCATAAATAGAGATTAGACAGCAAGTGGAGCCATTCAAAATAAACAATGATGAAACTGTTACGATGGATGAAATGACAGAATTGCATGTAATACTTGGCTTGAACTTTTAATCGTAGAGAATATCTACAATGGCTCATGCTTAAAAAGGTGTTGAATGGCAAACAAGACTGGCTTGAAGGGTTGAAGGTGCCAAAAACAAATTAGTATGTCTCACCTCTAGCCTTTAACGTACATCTTTCTTATCTCTTTATTTAATCAACAGAATTATGGTCTGAATTTCATTCGGTTTGCCACCTAAGCTTCAAATGATGATCCTTTGTCCGGTACATTTTCAACAAAGAAACCAACTCTTCACACTAATTCCCAAAATTCATTCTTTCCTTAGAAATCAATAGGAAAATGTTCTGCCCTTTTCAATATTAATTCTTCCTATAATATTAAAACTTTTAAAATCAAAATGTGATGCAACCTAACCACCATTTCCTGATTTTATTATCTCTCCTATTCCTTTCAGGTTACAGTGGTCTCCAAGGTGAACCCCAATCATTAGTATAGATTTGTCAACTTCAACCAGAACTTAAACACTGATTTAGCAATGTGCCATCTTCAAAATTCAGCTTCATTAGGTAACATTCTTATTCTTCAGTCAGAACGTTACAGATTCAAGTCCTAATCCAGGATTTGCGCAAATAGGTCTAAGTGCTGATGACCCAGTGGAGAACATACATTGGAAGAGATTTCTTTCAAACGAGACATGAAACCACTATTTCAAGTACCCCATTATGCTGACATAAAAAATATGGCATGATTTCCAAGAAGAGTAAGGGAGAGTAAACGTTGGAGACAAAGCGTGCATTTCTTTCTTTGTCAACAACGTGAAAAAAGACTCATCAAAATCACATTGTTCTTTGCGGGAGCCTGGCATTCACAACTGGCCACTCTGTTTAATGCATTACAACATGATGACGCTTGAAAAGGTATTTCAGTGAGTGCAAAAGTGCTTTGAGACATCCAATGGTTGTGGAAAGGATAATATAATGCAATATTTTTTTGGTTCACTTGTTGGAAAGAACTTTTGACACCCGGTGGTCATGAACAGCACTGTATAAATCCACGTCTTTCTTCCCCTCTTCTTTCATTTGCCTAAGTCTGATTTTTCTCTGAACAATATTTGGTGCTTTCAAAAAGCACCAGTATAACCACCGATGACATATTCAATGCTCTGCACCTGCTATGATGAAAGATAAAGTCCAAGTTTGGTTAAAGATAGTATCACATTGTTGGAGTCAGATTCTATATACTACAATGCAATAATTCATGATCAGTAGTTGCTTTGTAGTTGCAGCATTTTATGTTCAGAGACTCAGTAAAATAAATCCAAAGCATATTACAAATGCAGTCCTTGTCCTTCTATTTTCAAATTCAGATATTTGGAGATATTTCCATTCCTATTGTCAGTTTTCATGATGGTTTGTTACTGTACAACACACAGTAATAAATAATATTACTAGATTGCACCTTTCCCTACAAATTAAAAATATTGATCATGTTGCTGTACCACAATACTAGCTACCTGTTGCAATCACTTTGAAGAAAATCCAGTCGGCTGGTATTTAGTGCCTTGCAAAGATAGGAGTGGTTGAAGACAAAAACAAATTCAGTTGCGTTGAATGTTCCAGGTCACTCCCTCCTCTGGTCAGGAGGAATTTAAATTAAATTCATCTATAACATAATGAACAACTGCCCAGCCCAAAGATTTGGGAATTCAAAGAAGTAAACTCAACTAGACGGAAGATAACAAGAAATCAGCAGTATGAGAGAGAAGCTAATCTAAATTTAAGAGAGAGAGAAATTGCCGTCTTTTGTTTGCCAACCCTGCTGTATATATTCAAACAAGGGTCCATCTCATGCAAAAGTCTAAACGGATAGGTGGAGAGTCAACAAGAGAGGATGGATTTCAATTCTAAAAATACTGCCCATGTCTAAGTCAACCTCCTACTTGCAGGCTAATGTATGATCTCAGAAACTCAACTTTTACACATTATACAGTACTACAGTACCACAGTTTTTGATTGCTCCTGAAACTGTTGATACTCTCTGCCATTTCAAACTTTCATTAAATCATCTACTGCAGGCATGTCATTGATTAACATCTTCAGCTTCTCCAAATTCGCAAGATCCACATTTTAAAAAAATTTCAGTGCTCATCTTATTTGCTAACAAAAAGCCACTCATCAAAAAAGTGCAATGAGCCCTTTAAAAAACAAAGTAAGAATTGGTTTCCCAACGTATGTGCAACTATTCAAAAGGAGTACGCTATAAGATGGAGACAGGCAGCCAAATCAAATCAGCCTCCCTATCCCTATATTCATAACACAGATTAAATCAAATACTCAATGAGCCTCAAAATTGTCCCAATAGTTCTTAACGCTACTTTTTGAATACAGGGACCAAGTTTATAAGTTAAACAAAATAATTAACTATTTATTAATTATAGCAGCTTTCGCACAATAAAGTTAAAGCAACAGGTAATTTAGTTAATATCTATGGTTTAAGTCTTTTTTTTTCCATTTCTAGCCCCCATTCACACAGAGACTGAGACAAACAAAGTTAAGGCATAAATCAAAAGAAAAATAAAAGAGATGGAATTGGCCCCTTCACTTAAGCGATCTTCACAATTTGTATTATCACAGGCACCTAGGAGTGTATGTTGCCTGGTTTCTGAAGACACCAATCAGAGCAAACAGCTTCCAAGGAATATTCATTTAATTCTTATAACTGAGGTTCTATTCTCCAAACATTCAATAATCAGGGGATAACCATACCTCTGTCCTGCAGCTTAGGCAGCAACAATCCTGCTGACAAAAGTTTAAAACCATTCAAACTTTCATTTTTCTTTTCGTTATTTCCAACATTTTTTGTTTGACCAAATAGTTCCATAACTCCCTGTGAAAACCCTGTTAACATCAAAATATTTGCCATCTGTTTGAGCATTATGCTTCTCTAGAGTCAAAAGATCGATACAGCACTTTGAACAAGAATCAAGTAGTAATTAAACTCCAGGCCTGGCCTCATGAACAAAATCAGTTTGTTTGTTCTCTTCTTAATTTTTAAAAGGAAGGTGCTGCTCATAGTCCAAAGGTCACCTTCACCTTAAACTTCTCAATTCACAGCTACAAATCAAAAACAATAAAATGATGACGATCTCAACAAGGGGCAGGCCATGCAAACTTTAGCACATTCCAATAGTAAATCATAACTGTCCACCTACCTCAATACTACCTGCATAATCCCCACGTCCTTTAATGTCAGTGATAATAAAAAAAACTATCGATCTCCGTCTTGAATTTACTTAAATAACTTAGCTTCCACAGCATGCTTATTCCAAAATAGTTACTACCTTTTGGGTAAAGAAATTCCTCCTAATTTTTGTCCTAAATGGCTTGCCCCTTATCTCAAGAATGTCTTGCCTGGCTTGAATGCTGCTACAACTGGGGAAACAACCTTTCTGCACTTCTACCCTGTGTATCCCACTAACAACTATGTAACCTTCTGTGATTTCTCTTCTCATTCATGTAAACTCAAGAGGATACAGAGCCAGTTTTTCCGATATCTCCTCAGTGGACAGTCCCGCTATCCAAGGAATTAGTCTGGTATACTAGTGCTACCCTCACACTGTAATAATTACGTCTCCTTCACAGCCAGTAAGACTGTGAAAAAAAGACTGTTGAACACAGGAACGTTCACCCCTCAAGCCTGCTCCAACATTGTGGCTGATCTGCCACTTAATTTGCACAATCCATCTTTGTCCACATAACTCTTTTTTATGTAGTCTAACAAATTTCAATATTAAAAATTAACAATTTTTAAGCATTAATCTCCATTTGTAGAAGAGTTCCAAAATTCTACTACCCTATGTAAGCAGAATTCGGGATTTTCCTAATTTCACTCCTCAAAAACTGGCTGCAATTTCTATAGGCCCCTTAATCCCAGATTCCTCAAGCAATGTTCCTTCTCAGCTGCAAAGGCTACATTCAGTGGCCTGAGCATCAAAAAAAAAAGCAGCAGATACATATTTTCTCTATCTACCTTGTTTCTCTTTATATCTTAAAAGATTTCAATCAATCAAAGGACAACATGGTGGCTCAGTGGTTAGCACTGCTGCCTCACAGCGCCAGGGACCCAGGTTTAATTCCACCTTCACATGACTGGCTGTGTGGAGTTTGCACAGTCTCTGATGTCTGCAAAGGTTTCTTCTGGGTGCTCCGATTTCCTCCCGTAGTTGAAAGATGTGCACATTAGGTGGATTGGCTATGCCAAATTGTCCATTGTGTCCAGCAATGTGCAGGCTAGGTGGATTAATCATGGGAAATGCTTGGTTATAGGTTGGCGGATGCACATGGGCGGGATGTTCTTCAGAGGTTCAATGCAGATTCGATGGGCCAAATTGCCTGGTTCCACGCTGTAGGGATTCGATGATTCAAATTTTCACTTAATCTCCACAAAATCCAGGGAACACAAAGTTAGCTTCTGTAACCTTTCATCATATCTCAATCCCAAAGGTTAAAGTCTAATTTTAATTGAGATTATCAATGCAGACTTATCACTGGTCAGGACATGTGTTGTATGCAAGCAGCATTTCCAACAACCTGAGAAAAACAGAATCAGTACATGGCAACGATCCTTTCTGCTCCTAGATCATTATGCATGGATTGTGGGGTTTGTGGAATTCTGATACTTGTTCAAGAAAGAAATGACTAATAAACTAACGCTGAACATTTGAGGCAGAACATGTAATAATCCTCCCAGAAATTCAAAAAACTAATTCTCAATAGGTCAGGTTAAATGAAACTGCATTGATTATTTGTGTAAACTATCAAATGAAATGCATAATTTCTGCTTTCAGGCACATGGTGCAAAAAGCAACATTTCCACTGGCAGTCGCAGAGAATGGTTGCTTTATGAAAAATTTCGTCCACTGGCAACACTTAAATCCAAGGTGCCCATTTTCTAATCAAGGGTGATTCCAGAGATACCTATGAATGGTCTTGACAATACCGGAGGCCATTGATTTTTAAAGTTGAAAAATAAAAGTAAACAAATTGATTACTGCTAAAACTGATGCAAAGCCTACGTTAGTGATTTCAAACACAGAAATCAAATAGTACAAGATTATGCAGGCAAGAGGAAGTGATGGTAAATTTATTAGTTGTGAGAGCACTAATCCAGAGACCCAGGTAAGGCCGGATGGCACAATTTGAATTCAACTAAAAAAAATCTGGAATTAAGCGCCTAATTGATTAAAGTGAAGCTGTTATCAATTGTCAGAAAAACCCACCTACTTCCTTTAGGGAAGCAAACTGCCATTCCTTTCTTGGTCAGAACTGCATGTGAGTCCAAACCCACAGCAACTCAACTCCCCTCTGGGCTAGCCTGTGATGCCCACACTCCATGATTTAATTTATAAAGTACAAAATTGGACATCAACAGAAAGCAAAGATACACCTGTAAATATTTAACATGATTTTCCAATTTTGAAAACAGATAGAAACGGGAAATAAATCTCAGAAATGCAAAATGACATTTTGTGAAAAATTACTACACCAAGATGTTATCAGAATCCTGTTATGCAGCCGGAACTCCAATGGGTGACCACAAATTCTACCTACAGTTCACCAGCAGCAGGTGCACAGTACACTTTTGGGCATTGCAGCCACTGTTTTTCTGAGCACAAAGCCTTTTTGTGCTAGTGTAATATTATCTGAATGTACTTTCAGACAAAAAGTTGATTTAAAAAAAAAAAAGGGAAAAAGAAAACAAGAAATTTTACAATCTTATTTATATAATTATGATAGTCTTCATACCCTAATCAAAGTTTTCCATATCAAGATCATATTTAATCAGCTTAAACATTTGACCAAAGAAATTTGCCTTCTGACAATGTAGGCATTTACGTATCACTCTGTTTCGGTAATTAAAGAAAAAAAAAAGTCACAGGAGGAAAGAACTGCACTATGTAAAGAGTGAAGGGTAACAGCAAATCTTAAATAACATGATTACTTCTGAAAAAAAAGTACCTGGATGAGCATTTGAAATGCTATAACATTGAAGACTATGGGCCTAGTGTGGGAAAGTGGGACTAGTGCAGGTAGTAGTGTATTTTTGACAATACAGACATGATGGGCAGAAGGGCATCGTCTGTACTGGGTGATTCCATAATTCATTAACCTTTATTCAATCAGACCACAATTAATAGCTGGACCACAATTAATAGCTGAACCAAAGAGGCCAGATTAACGTTAACATTGTATCCTGCTTTCAGGCAGAGACAAGGGTGGAAGGCACAGTAAAAAGGCAATTAAAAACACAGCAAGGGAATAAATTGTAAATGTGAGCAATAATTGCATCTATGTCATTCATTCACCTACCTTCGTTCATTATCATCAAGATGTGCAAAAAGAACATTTTTAGAAATAGCTTTTGCAAGTGCAGTCATTGTCTTGTAGTCCTTTGGTATGACCTATGGAACGATAAAGGAAAATGAAATCTACTGTTGGACGTTGTCATCCTAATGTCATGAATTAAACTTACAGCCAACTGTGATACAATTTATTAAGATTTAGGTTTTCCAGAAATAGAATGTTTATTAACACATAATCCAATACATTGGTGAGTTATTCACACAGTGGAACATAAAAATAAAAGGAGCAGCCTGGCGATCAACATAATAGTCTGGCACATAAAGGTTAACACCTGCAACTTCTCAATTGCAAGGTAATTAAGGACAGAACTACATTTAAAGATGTTGCTTCACAATAACGAAGTAGAAAAAAATGATTTCATATGACCTATTGAACGTGGTCAAGTTTATGCTCAAAGATTTACACAAGCTGTTCCAAGTCAGGAAAACACAGGCCAGTGCTCTTCAACATCAACTTAACCATAAACAAGATCTACTACAAAATGGTACAGAATGTCCACCTCTCATCACAGCCATGCTCATGACTGTTTTAACTCAATTTCGAATTTAACACAATTAGTACTCATAATGGATCTACAAATTCAAATTAATCTCCTTCCAAAATATTTGCATAGCAAATTCTCAACTCTAATGTTACGGACCAGACCAAACTCCCCTTGAACATATCAAGGAGCTAGCCTAGAGCCTAACTTTTACCTTATTTAAAGGCAAGTATAAGGTTCTCTGTTCCAGATGTAATTCAACTGGTTACACTACTCAGCTTTAAAGCAAAACATACTTTCTGCTTACCTTGTAGTTAAAACACAATACAAAACAAAATAAAAAAATTGGAATAACTAATCTATTGGAAAACTTAACAGAACAATAGATTATTTAACGACTAAACAGCAACTGTTCTAATATAGTAGCATCCCATACACACACGGCAAAGACAAATTCAGTAAAAAGATTGTCTCACATGTAATTTTTGCAGCAGAGAGAGCCCCAGCTTTTAGCTATAACAGACAGAGAGAAATAAGACCTTCCACATTCAGCTTCAATAGCCCAGCAACTACTGAAAGCTATGGGAACCGGACTCTACCCATTCATGCTGCTTCTATTGTTCCAATTGTTAGCAAAAAAAAAAAAAAACCCCAAGGCCTCACAAGCTGTTTCGTCTATTGGCTTGGAACAGATCACCCATCACCTCTGTCTTAACCTCTCAAAGAAAACAGGTCAAAATACACCTCTTAAAGCCAAAAGTATAGTCACAAATAAGCTTTTAAAAAGAATCCTGTGAATGGGGTTTAAACAGACGATGCATTTTTTTCTTGCAATTTTGTGGATCTAACAGACTCATTGATATTTACAGCAAAGAAGGAAGTCGTTTGAGCCATTGCGTCAACAAAGATCTGATTACATTAATCCCATTTTTCAGCTCTTGACTCATTGACCTGGAGGCTTTGGAAATGCGAGTGGCATCTTAATGCTTCCTAAATGTTATGAGAGCTTCCGATTCAACCACCCTTTTGGGCAGAGTTCCAGATTCCCAACACCCTCAATGAGGAAGCGCCGCCTCAACTCTCCTCCTAGATTTCTACTTTTTTGCTTAAATCTATTGATTATTGATTATTATTCCAGGTTATTGATTCCTCTATTAAATGGAAAAGTATCTTCCTATTCACCCTATGCCCTTCCACTTTATACACCTTCATTAGGTCCCTTCTCAAACTTTGCTGCTCCAAGGCAAAAAACAACCTCAGCCTTCCCAATCTTTGCTCACAGCTCAGACCCTCCAGCCCAGTCAGCATCCTGTTAAATCTCCTCTGCATGATCACTAGGGCAACTATAACATTTCTAGAATGTGGTGACCAGAAGTGCAACCATTACTCTAGTTGTGGCCTAATGAGCATTTTGTATCATTCTAGCATGACTTGCTCTTGTATTCTATGTTCCAACTAATATAGGCAAGTGAGCTTTATGCCTTCTTACCACCTTGTCTATCTACCCCGCTACCTTCAGGGATCTGTGAACTTGCATACTGTTATGATATTCACTACCATCCAGGGTCCTACCATTCATAATGTAACCCTTGCCTTGTTAGCCCCCTCCAAGTGCATTACCTCGCACTATTCCAGGTTGAATTCCATTTGCCACTGTTCAGCTCAGCTGACCAATCTGCTGTTTCCTCCTGCAGTTTACAGCTATCCTTATTATTTGCAACCCTACCAATTTGTCATCCAAAAACTTCTTCATCACATGGTCTACATTTAAATCTGAACCATCAATAGAAACCACAAACAGGAAGAGCTCAGTACTAAGCACTGCAGTGTTTTCTTGAAGTGAAAATTTGAAGAACTGTGTCAAAATATTTCAAAATAGCTTACCTATGAATCAAACTAATAACACTTCAACTATTATTTGCATTCTTAATGGAAATAGGCCATACCTTTCGAACATAAGATACTGCATCTTCTTCAGTATATACTTCAGCACTCACACCACCTCTTCTATGTCTTGCTTTTACAACTGGATTTGGAGGTGGTGGTGAAATCTCATCATCATGAGAGTCCGACTGAGAATTGGATTTCTGGCGAGCCAATATTTGTTTACATTCTTCCTACAATTAAACAAGAAAAAGCTGTTTACATGTATATAGAAGAACATCTATTTTATCAAAATACTCTAAAAAAAGTGTTCTGATGGAGCTTCTCGTATTCCAAAAACGGAAAGGTACAGAAACTATTTAATGTAAGATAACAATAAATATGATAGTTACTGCGCCATTCAACAGACAGTCTGTTGTTCTAGTTACCAGTTGTGTCTCAATTCACAAGTTCTTTCAGCTTTTAACTCTTCTTAAATTTTTCGACTTAATACTAAGAAGAAATGTTTAATGTTTAACTTAACGTTTTTTGAAATGCTAATTTCAGAGTAATTGTAATACTTAGCTTTTAACCTTGCTCCTTAAGTCTTCCTACCTTGTACCTAAGCTTTTGAACCCAAGTTTTTGTACCCAAGATGGTAATGTGTGTGGTGGCATTGAAAACTTCTCACTGTACTCCTGTGCTTTTGTACTTGAGGATGTGACAAAGTCTAAGTCTAATTCTAAAATCAATAATGCGCAATTTCTGTACAGACCACATGAATCAATGACAGAAACAGGCTTTTCATCCCAAACAATGACTTCCAATACAAGCAGCATTCCTCATGCCATACACCTGTCAGTTGTCAAAATGCACAGGGGGAAGCACAAAGTTGATCATTGCAGGCCCCCAAAACACCCACAATGGTACGGTGACTCTGTGGTTAGCACTGCTGCCTTACAACATCATGGTTTGATTCCGGTCTTGGGTGACCATGTCAAGCTTGTATATTCTCCCCACGTCTGCACGGGTTTCCGCTGGGTGGTCCGGTTTCCTCCCACAGTCCAAAGATGTGGAGTTAGGTGGATTAGCTATGCTAAATTGTTCCATTTTGGACAGGAAGCAAGAGGAATTCTGAAAAAAAGTCTAAAAGGACACACAAGGAGCCAGAAAGGTAATTACCTTGGCATTTCAAATGGAATAAAAAGTGAACAGAGGTCAAGTGCATGGAAAGAAAACGCAAGACAGACATTTCTCAGTGTGCTCACATGTACGATCAAAGCTGCTTGGCTGAAAGCAGTTTTCCCAACATCTCCAAGTGACAGTGATGATGCCACTGTTGAAAGTTTCTAACCTAAGATTGTATTTTTTCTTTATTCATCCACAGAATGAGGGTGTCACTGGCTAGGCAGGGTTATTGCCCATTCCTAATTGCCGAGTGGGCAGTTAAGAGTCAACCGCATTGCTGTTGGTCTGGAGTCACATGTAGGCCACACCAGGTAAGAATAGCAGTTTCCTTCCCTAAAGGACATTAGTGAACCAGATGAGTTTTTCCAACAAACAATAACGGATTCACAGTCATCATTAGATTCCTGATTCCAGATATGTATTGAATTCAAAATCCTCCATTTGCCGTGGCAGGATTCGAACCCAGGTCCCCAGAATGTTATCTGGTTCTCTGAACTAACAGTCCAGCAATAATACCACTAGACCATTGCCTGCCTTCATTGCAATTGATACATAACTATGATAAAATATTAACATGGAATTGTTCATACACATGTATAATTGTTTTTGTCCACCTTTGTTTCAGAATAATCAGTCTGAGGATTAGTCTTGTTACAAATGCAGTCATGTCATTCCTCCCTTTAAGTAAATGGCATAAGCTTACATGAATAAGAGCGCCAAACTTGACTAAACCTTCATGAAACACAAAAAAAACCGAAAATGGCACATTTGGCAAACTGCCACAGACTTGTCACTCAGGTGATGAGGAACGGTAGAATGGTCTGCATGAGCACTACTGTGACCTTGAAATTTATCCTGGGTGTGCTAACATCTACAATAAAAAATTAGCATCATACACTGAAATAGTAACACAGCTCATTTCTTCATGCTGGAAAAAAAACAGGAAAAATCATATTCAGGGACTGGCTGTCTGCAGGCAAAGGAATATGAACAAGCTTAACACCTTTTTTTGAATTAACCATCGTCCCAGCGCAAAAGAAAATATCAAGCAATGTGCCTCAGTGACTATCATGCGCCCGATAGCTCTAACATCCATAATTATGAATTGCTTTGACAAATTAGTCACGGCTCAACATTAAACTCAAGCCTCCCAGACTGCCTTGATTCCTTGCAATTCGCGTAATGGCACAACAGGCCCATGGCAGACACCACCTCCCTGGCTCTGCACTCATGCCTAGAACACCTAGGCAACAAGGATACCTATGTCAGGCTCCCATGTATTGACTACAGCTCCACCTTCAACATCATAACTCCAAAAAAACTCATCTTCAAACTCTGGGACCTAGGTCTCTGCTCAACCCCCCTATAACTGGATTCTTAACTTCCTGACGAACAGAACACAGTCAATAAGGATAGGCAACGATAATCCTCAGGGCTGTGTACTCAGTACCCTACCATACTCCTTATACACACAAGACTGTGTGGCCGAATTCTGCACCAACTCAATTTACAAATTTATTAGCAGACACTACCGTTGTGGGTCAGATCTCAAACAACGATGAGACAGAGTATAGGTGTTAGGTTCGTTTTTCAGAGACCCTCACGGACTTGATGCAAGAGCAAGACACTGACCTGGTTACAAAAACACAATCCTTTATTATTAAGCAAGTACAAGCTGCGGAGGATCGCTGTACGCAACCTGGCACAGAGTGCTGAGTATCGTGAGCGATTCTCCCCGGACAGAGGACAGTCCCTGCTTTTATACCCTCGGAATTGACGGATACATAAAACAATTACTATATCTGAAACATCACGAGTATGTGGTCACACAGCTTTGATCGTCACGAAGTGTATGATAACGACAGGATGCGATTTCAAGTGGTGACAACTGCCTGGCTTGATCAAAAGGTCACTGACCCGGCCATTTCAGCAGAAACAGGGGTAGGCGGCAGTGTGGGTAGAGCCATAAAGATTACAGAGCTTAATGCTTTTTGTGTTTACAAATGTTCCACACCCCTACAGATGTTTCACACCCAGTCCTATTCGGGCAGGAAGTTGAGACAGTGTTCACATACCCCTGTATAAGGAGATAAGGAGCATAAAAATTCATGGGATGTTAACCAATTAACATCTCATTCCGTCCTTTTATCATTCCATGATAACCGATATTGGGGCCGAGAAGGGGGCTACTAGTCTGTCGGTAACAATTCTGCAACAAGAGTTCAGGCATACCAGGAACACACAGCAAACAATTACGACAATCAATAAGACAACCAACCCATACAGTAGGTATAAGCCCCAAGAACCGCCCAGAAGCCATCCCAACCATCCTTCCCCCAGGTCAGGGTCCTCCTCTGTACTGGTCCAACTGACCCTTTTTGGCTTGGATAGCTTGAGTAATATCATGGGATTCATCGGTAACATGGGTAATGCATTTATCCCCTATAATCATACATACACCTCCTTGTTGAACCAGCTGATAGTCCACTGCATACCGGGTTTGCTGAGCATAGAGCCGAAGTTCGGCTAATTCTCGATTTACTGCTTCCAATGCCAACATCATGCTATTTCCCAGGACGGTGAGTCCTCACATAAGGTAGTTATTAGCGGACACCATCCCTGAGGAGACTCCCAAAGTGACAGTTCCCAGGAAGCCATATCCCAAGGGAGAGCCCAGGGTGACCGGATCCTGCCACTCAGCTCAAAACTCCTTGCTTATGGAGCGTGTGACAATTCGTCATCGAGTATGTGCTCATTGGTCACAAGGGACCGTGAGAGGCCCAATGGTCCCAACAGCAAACAGCACCGGTAAAGTTGGAGTAGCAGTAGAAAAGGTCCCATTGAGAAGGAAAACAAACCCCTTCTTAGCACGTAGCAGGTAATGGACTAACGTACTATCTTGTAACTATTCCAAGAGGACTGACCCTTAAATGGTTGGAAGTCCAAGGAGTGAAACGGAAACTTCCCATACCCCGCTTGTACATGGGTGCCATTACAACTCCCACAAATCCACTGTATGCCTGAAGTCACATTTACCAGGCTTGATTCCAAACAGGGGCAGTTCAATAGCCCTCCTTTAGTTGTACAAGGTCGTTTTACACACTGACGTCGCCAGGAAGCATCATGGGGATGGCTGGTGACGTTCACTAAGGCATATACACAACAACTTCCAGTACCATTAAAACAAAGCGGATAGCTGGTAGGATCCGTACGGTTGGCCCCTTCCTTCCCACACTGAGGTTTAGTACCTGTACAATTGGAGGTGCCATTAACTATCAATTCCACACATCGACCCCTCCTCCAAGTTCCTCCCTCCGCTTGGCAAGGCTCACCAGAATAATCTACTCCATACAGTTGGTGAGGATTCTGTCCTGGGGTTGCTACAAATAAAGCCTCTACAGACTGTGCTAGTGGATAACACACTGTTCGATTACCATGGAGTTGGATATGTGTCTTATAAAACAAACTGTCCTCCAACCCACACACAGTCGGAACAATATGTAGTCCAATGATTATTTTCAAGATGGTGAGGGAACCCATTGTTTACAGTCACTTAGGTGGGTCCAGCAATTCTGCCCTTTGACTTTAAGCGCTGTCGGAGTCTGGAGAAGCACTTGAAATGGCCCTTTCCACCTTGGTCCAAGCTTGGGACAATCCAATCTCGAATGGGCATGAAATCTCCTATCTGCGGCCACGAAGAGCAATTCTGATCCGATATCCGCAAAGGTGGTCCGAAGGCACACTTTACCTGTGAATGGAGAAACTTTAGAGACAACGTTAGCTACTGGGAGTACTTTTCAATTTCCTCATCCATAACATTCAAGTCTATTTGGGTGGGTGGGCTGGTATTGGCATCCCAGGGTGTCCTACTGGGTCAGCCATAGACTATCTCTGCCGCCGAGAGCCCAGTAGTGGAGTGGGGTGTTATTCTCATGTTGTAGAGAGCTAGGGGCAAAACCTTTAATCAGTTAAGGCCGGTTTCGGATGTTAGCTTAGTCAACTTAGCTTTGAGAGTTCTGTTAGCTCTTTCCACTATCTCTGCCGCGTGGGGGTGGTAGGCACAGTGCAATTGTGTTGGATGTGTAATGTATCACACAATTCCTTGTTGATCTTTCCTACAAAGTGGGGGCCATTATCCGAACTAATTGGTCGAGGCACTCCAAACCTTGGTATTACTTCAGTTAATAACAATTTTACCACCATCGAGGCTTTGTTATTTGTCGTTGGGAAAGCCTCTATCCATCTACTGAATACATCAACAATCACAAGACAATACTTACAGCAATGTACACGCGGTAATTCAATCAAATCTAGCTGAATACATTAAAACTGTCCACCTGGCAAGGGTGTTCTTCCTGGTGAGCATCTCACCACCTGACCAACATTGTTTTGCTGGCATGTCAAACATGATGCTCTACGAGACTGGGCTGCCTCAGCCAGTCGGGGGTGCCACCAGGTACGGAGCATGACACCACTCATTCCCTCCTTGCCAAGGTGGGTATCAGAATGAAGGCAATCAATGAGCAAAGGCAACAAAGCATCAGGTATACACACTTGGCCAATTGGAGTAACCCAAAGGCCTGATGACGCAGAATGCAAACATCCATGCGCCTTCCAAATGTCCTTTTCAGAGGCAGGGGCATCCCCCTGCCAGTGTTGAACAGTGACAATATCTGGCATGCCCATCGTGTTCGAAGGTGAGTGATTTATAGAGGGCACAATAAAAGTGCGATCTGCAGCAGCCTGTTTGGCAGCCCAATCAGCCCAAGCATTGCCCTGAGTAACTACAGAGCCATCGGAGGCATAGGCAGCGCGTTTGATAATAGCGAACCGTTTAGGGAGAAGGATTGCCCGGAGAAGGTTTTGGACATCCAAAGAATTCTGGATGGGTGTGACCGAGGACATTAAAAACCCACGTTGAGACCATAGCTGGCCAAAGTCGTGGGAGACGCCAAAGGCATACCGAGAGTCAGTGGAAATATTCGCTGACTTCCCTGAGGCTAGAATGCAAGGACAAAAAGTTCTGCTTTCTGAGCAGACACCGGGGGGTGGGGGGTCAAATGTCGCCGATTCTAATGTGGAGGTGGCGTCGACAATCGCGTGTCTGGAGAGGGGGGTACCCGAGGGGAACATGGAGGAACTGCCGTCAATAAAAAAGATAAGGTCCGGAGAAGGGAGAGGGTCGTCAGCAAGATCTGGGCGTGGAGAGGTTAGAAATTGGTTCCTTAGTAAGCAGTCATGTGGGAGTTCTAA